>CM048745.1:318879257-320079257 GCA_026315105.1 Locusta migratoria
CTGCAGTCTCTAATGGGTATTCGTCGGATGTACACTATTTCATTCTCTTCCTTTCCTTGTAGCTCTATAGAAGTCTATCGCTTCTTCCTACAGCGGTATTCGCTTCACAGTTCAAAGTTGCTTCAAAGTTCTCAACAGCACTGTCATCTTTCGGGAATTTCCTTAAGCTCAGTGGAATACAGGAGTGTTTAGGCAACAAATAAAAAATGTAATAAAACTTTGTTCCTTATGTGGAAAGGTTTTATCCATCGCAGTATGTATGATCTTATATTTATTGTTACATGTTGTGCAATTGTATAATTTTTAAGGTACACATTCATCTGTGTAAGTGCTGTATTTCTGTGAAATCTGTTGCGAATACAATTAGTGCTAAAGACGTAATACATTCCTGGAGAATGAAAAAAAGAACACCAGGAGGTCGTCGAGCCAGCAAAAGGAAATTTTATTGACAAGTTCATGAGCGATGTATACAACATGCGATTACACAGACAGAGCTATATGCACGTGAGTACAGCTACCAGAGCGTGAGAAATGGCGTCCCTAGTACCATGTATACCCTCGTTTTGCATTAATACGAGCTGTAATTCTCCCATGGAGACAATCGTAGAGCTACCAAATGGCGTCTTGCGGAATGGCAGCCATGCAGTTTCTGACTGGTGTCCTAGTTGGGTCAGATTTCGTGCCGCTCATGCAGATCACCCAACATGAGGTTTCAATCCGGTCCCAAACATTCTCAGTGGTGATGTGAACTGGGCATAATTATGGACAAGGTAGTTGACGTACACCTAGAAGATCACGTTGTGCTGTACAGAATACGTGTGGACGCGAATTGTCGAGTTGGAAAAGCATATCGCCTTGATGGTGAATGAACGGTGGCAAAACGGTTTGAATGATTGTTTCACTGGAGCGTGTACTGTTCATTTTGACTTTGACGGTCACCAGAGGAGAACGGCTAGTCTAGGATATGGTTCCCCACACCATGATGCCAGGTGTCCGCCCCGTTCACCTCTGTCTGTGAGTACACTCCAGTTTTCCTCGCTCCGCTACACGACACCGCACAAGTGTACGATCATTATTGGCACCGAGGCAGTGGCGACTCTCAACAATGAAGACGACATGTGTGCATTCGTCCCTTCATAAGTGCCTACTGGAGGCGGGCTGAACGCTGTTTGAGCGTTAGCAGAGGACACCCTAACAGCACACATGCTCGTGCCTCATTGTTTGGAAAGTCATATTCTACACTGGCTGTTCTCCTTTAGTGATCGTCTACAGAACATTGAACAGTGCACGGAACACTGAAACCACCGTTCAACCCGTCTTGCTACCACTCGTGCACCAACAAGGCGATATGCTTTTCCACCAGGACAATGCAGATCCAAATGTATCCCTTGCCACTCAATATGCACTTCAAGGTGTACGTCAACTATCCCAGCCAGCACGATCCCCAGATCTGTCTCCCATTGAGCATGAAACGTCATGTTGGGCAGTCTGCACGAGAGGCATGAAATGTGGCCCTAATTTAGCACCTGGTGGAAGGAAATTGCAGGGGCAGGTCGTTCCACAGGACCACATTCGGCACCTCTACGATCGCCTCCTTGAAAGAATTACAGCTTGCTTTGCTGCAAAAGGAGGGTATACATGGTGTTAACGCCGACATTTCGTACGCTCTGGTGACCATACTCACGAGCGTATGGCTCTGTCACTGTGATCGTGTGTCGTATAGATCCTCAGGGATGTGTCAATAAAATTTCTCTTTGCTGGGTCGACGATTTCATGGTGCTCGTTTTTCATTTTCCGGGAGTGTAAATTAAAACTTGGTACGTGAAGGGGCGATTTTCCATGAACATTACTGTTTATGTACTCATATCGCATGAACTACGTGTCGTACTTTGATACAATTTCGAACGTACTTTCAGCTGTATGTGTGTGTACAGTCTGTAAAATTTCCTGCGGGTTCAATGGCAGTGTAGAAATAATTGTAAATTGCATCGTTATTTCGAATGCCGTACTTTTACTCCGTGAAGAGTGGAAAATTAGTAAGCGAGAAACTTTTTCTCTTTCATCATTTTTCTATTGTTGTCAGCGAGAAAAAGTTTCCTAAAGGTTTGAAATTATGTTTAAAGTTTGTTGCAAGTCGCTAAGTGCTTTCCTTCTAAAATATATCTTTAATAAAAGGGTCCGCTTCAGCTGTTTTACTTTTGTTTAAAGGCGACCGGTTTCGCGACTTTAAGTCGCATCTTCGGGTCAAATAACTGAATAAAAAAGAAACACCAGACTATAAACCAGTGACAAACCAGTATGAGCCGATCTGGACAAAGATGAAATAGAAATATACTTACAGTTAAAACATAAAACCAGGGGCTCGCCAATACAATCAACAACAACCCCGGCTGTCAGAACACTCCCCACAAAACATCAAGGTGACAACCGACAGGGATCTATTACAGGGCTAAAATCCCTATTAGTAAGGGATTCAGATAGATCCCTGTTTAGTAGTTTTGGCTCCTTGCAGCCCAAGGTTTGAGTTAACGCTGTGTCATGTTTCGTGTTTAGTCAGTGAATGAATGAATTAGTGTCCTTTCATTTTTATATAGATAGAGAAGTATCCTGGTAAAGATTATAATTGCTGCTCTGTTCTTCAATGCAACGTGGGGAGAAATTATGAAGAAATGTATTCGACCTGAAAAGTTTGAAATGTATTCAACTACGACGCAGTCTGACTGCATTAAAGACGAACAACGATTAACATCGAAACGATTCCGTACCATGTTATTCCGTTTTTGTATTAATGTACTTTGTATTAAACATAAGTATTGAATTAAAATTTGTGCTGTGGCCGGGATTTTGTATTAATATGATTTTTTTTATAGATGACATCAGTTTACGCATGGGAAGGACTATCTTCATTACCAACTGAGACGAGTTCTGCATATATATACGCTATTGGTTCGGGAATCGCGTGATAAGGTACCGCTGGGTGTCCTTTATTATATCCAATAGCTGGCCATTGCGTGAAGTATATCGCCACGCGCGTCTTACAAAAGCGAAGCAGAGGAACGAAAATATTTGTATTATTCTAAATGTCATAAAAACAGGACCTGGGGGAAACACTGCAGTAAACTTGTTGTAGACGTAACAAAGGGATACTCTAGAATAAATAAATAAAGGCTTTGGACTTTGTAGCAGTCAGCCACTGTGGTAATATCAATGACTGGAGCAATGACAACAAATACTTACGATTTTGAATTCTTGTATTACATGTTAAGCTATTAGCTAATCTCTGCTAACAGTTGATAATGGTAAATGACCGAAACCGGTAGCATTGAGAAAAAATAAACAGCTATGGTCAATATGTCGTTCTGCAATTATAAAATGATTAAAAAAATTGGGTGTACTTCGTATGTCAGATGGAAGAATCACTGAAGCTATAAATTAATATAGAACAAGAGGCAAAGATATTTGCGACTAATGAAGCGATGGTCTGAAGGAGACAAAATGGGGCAAAACGCCAAATTTTTGAGTTAGATGATGTCGGTCAAACTTAGGAATGTTTGCGTTCTCTTAAGGTACTTCAGCCAAATTCCATACACTCCTCTCTGCGCCGCGGCAGAATAGCCGTGCGCATTGAGGCGCTGTGCTACGATGCGCGCGGCCTTTCACCGTCGGGGGTTCGAGTACCCTCTCCAGCATGGGTGTATGTGTTGTCGTTAGATTAGTTTACCTTAATTTAAGTAATTTGTCGGCTAGGGACTAATAACTAAGCAGTTGCCCCCCCCCCCCCCCCCCACTGTGCTGTTGATTTTAATTTGCGCTCACGGCGTCTGCGACGGTCGGCGGTTCCTTCGAGACTGGCCCCGGCAGGCGTGCGTAATCTAATGCGCGAGTCCATCAGCGGCAGGCAGTGGGAATGGCGAGCGTGCGGCTAATGCCCGGGGCACAACTCCGCGTCCAATTACGCTGGGCGGCTTTGTGGGCGCGCATTCCTGCTGGCCGCTGCATTACGGCCGACAAGTATCCGACCGCGCCACCGCCGACGCCTTGTCTGCTCTGTCTGCCTGCCGCTACCAAAGCATTTCCCTGGTCAGTGTTCTGCGTAATCGGGTAGTGGACGCGCTCAGGCGGTTTCCCAAAAGACAGTTACACTGGCGAAGGTGGAAACTGTTACGCAGGAAAGTACGATAAGCTGGCCTACATTCGGTCACTTGGGGTAAATTCGCCCACGCGCTATCTAATTATTCTTTTGCTTCTGCCATCTAATAGATCAATGGCGAAATACTTCGACGGCTGTAACGTGTAGTCGATACTGGTCTCTGACAAACTAATTGTCTCACTTAACCTCTAGCGACCTCATGTATCATATGATACATCCGTTCAAATGAGTTTCCCACACACTGGGTGCCGGTTTTTCGTAAAAGTACCGACTGTGCCGTATTCGCTACACTCCACAGAACAACGAGGCAGCCTACTACGTGTCAGGAGGAGTCGGTAACAAGTGTGTTTTCGACGAGTAAGCATGGCATCAAGAAAGAAAGGTTAGCATTGTCAATTCGTTAAGTATTTCTTTTACATCAGTACTAAAATGTTGCTAATAGATCCCTGAGTACAAATCTATCAAAGAAAGTGACGTGAATGACGATTTTCCTTCCGAAAAATCGTATTTTAGTAAATGTATCATGTATGATACATCGGGTCTCAGTGACTACTTTTCATATGTCTGTCAGCAAATGGCGGATGTCTGCATTTTATGTCAGTGATACATTACGTTATGTAATGTTTTTAGTGCGTATCTCACGGCTTTCGTAATGTGATAGGCATTACTAATGCTTCTAGTACGAATAAAACTTCACAAACGTGAATTAAAAATCTAAATATTATTGTCAGGGTTACCTGATTCAGAAAATGCTCAGCTTCTGGATGAGGTCATTGACGCTAATTCTTCTGATATCGAAATTGATCATGACTGTGATGATGATGATGATGATGATGACGATGACGACGATGATGACGACGTTGAAGTTAACAAACAGGGAACGCAAATGGCAGCAACTGAAGAAGAAGATGAAGTTTCAGACAATGAAACTTCAGCACACTCTACACAAATGCATGAAAGCCCATCTCCTAGAGATCCAACACTACGTTGGCGCCACAGAACAGAGTTCGTAAGGTTTTTAGTAGTTTTTATAGGCATGACTTAGAATTATTGCAAAACAATCATTTTTAAGCAATATTGTTCTTTCTATTTTAGAGTTTCACCCAATATCTCGACTTCTATGACCTCTACACCATCAAGTTCTGATGCGGACGCTATTACTACAGAAACTAGGAAACCCTTTAAATGTTTTAATAAGTATTTAAATGAAGATTTCTTTATTAATATGGCAGAGAAGACAAATATGAAATATGTTTCATCATACGGAAAATCTCTTAACACCACCCCAGATGAGATAAAGAAATATTGGGCGGCAAGTATTGTCATTTCACTTATTGGATTTCCTAAACTCAGAATGTGTTGGGAACAACGTACCAAATATCCAATTGCATTTTATTCCAACACGAACATGTAATGAGACAATTTGCAACAATTTTGTGCATTTTCTAGCATTAGGAGGCGTATATGTCATTGAAATAAGCAAAAATAAAGTAACATTTATTTTTTCACCGCGTGTTACATTGTCTCGATGGCAACCCAATGTATCGTATATGATACATAGCCAACGACAACATGTAAAAATTAAAAAAAAAATACTATTCATGAATATTTTACCATCAGTGGTGCCAATAAACACATTTAAAGTTCCCAGAATGAAACTTTCACTCTGCAGCGGAGTGTGCGCTGATATGAAACTTCCTGGCAGATTAAAATTGTGTGCCGGAACCGGGACTCGAACCTGGGACCTTTGCCTTTCGCGGGCAAGCGCACTACCGACTGTGCTATCCCGACACGACCCACGATGCCGCCTCACAACTTTACTTCTGCCAGTACCTCGCCTCCTACTTTCCAAACTTCACAGAAGCTCCTCTACGAACCATGCAAGACTAGCACTCCTGGAAGAACGGATATGGTGGAGACTTGGCTTAGCCACAGCCTAAGGGATGTTCCCAGAATGAAATTTTCACTCTGCAGCGGAGTGTGCGCTGATATGAAACTTCCTGGCAGATTAAAATTGTGTGCCGGAACCGGGACTCGAACCTGGGACCTTTGCCTTTCGCGGCCAAGCGCACTACCGACTGTGCTATCCCGACACGACTCACGATGCCGCCTCACAACTTTACTTCTGCCAGTACCTCGCCTCCTACTTTCCAAACTTCACAGAAGCTCTCCTACGAACCATGCAAGACTAGCACTCCTGGAAGAACGGATATGATGGAGACATGGCTTAGCCACAGCCTAAGGGATGTTTCCAGAATGATGTTGTTTGTAAAGACTTAACTACGGTGTTATCAGTCCCTAAACTTACAAACTACTTATGAACTACTTACGAACTAGGACGGCACAAATATCCATGCCCGAGGGGAGATTCGAAACCCCGACCGTAGTGGCCGTGCAGACCGTGACTGAAGCGCCTCAGTCCCCTCGGCCACCGCGGCCGGCTATCCAGAATGAAACTTTCACTCTGCAGCGGAGTGTGCGCTGATATGAAACTTCAATTTACTGTTTAAATCTGGCTTCAGGTCTCTAGAGGATACTATTCTCCACGACGGAAAAAGTGCCCACAGGCAGCCTCGGTGGCAGCTGACATGCCCGTAACAGCCGTACAGGGACGATGATTTCGAGTTCGTACAGAATAGCGTTGTTTTGTAGTGTGAAAACAAACTCTTGTGCAGCTGAAAGTTGGTTTTGTAAGCCATTATTTTGAGAAAAGGACACTTAACATATGAGGTTCGTTAAAGCAGCTGCCAGAATGCTACTTTCAACCGTGAGAAACTTCGCATTATTGCGCTTGCGCAGCTACGTTGACGTATTTGGAGTTTGCACTGCTTAAACATTTTTCGTCCCAATTCTGGTAGGCTGATATGTGACCTCATTATTAATTTCGTATTCCTGTATAATGCCGATGAGTTAAGCAGAGCAACAACAGTTTGTCTTTCATTTTTATCGGTGTGACTTAATGAATCGTTGAAGAGGGTATTAAAACTTTTCACATAATACATCGTACGTAGGCCTGCAAAGTAATGAAAATTTATATAATATAAAACACTGATCGATATGCTGCCAGGGTATTCCGGTATTTTACCAAGGAATATCACTCTGGAAAATTTGAACGTAGGGGACACGAACTAAGAAATAAAGTTAAACTTGGAGATGTTCGAAAGACGAATGAAAAATATTGTTTCGTGGTTGGTAAGTTTCTAAAAAAATAATATTTTCTTATAAAGCTGTCAATATAGGTATTTATTTTATCCTCGATTTTTGATTAAATCGGCTGATTAGTATCCTTCAAGTAAACATTTACGGTTATTTGTACGTGCAGTATTAATAGATCCTCATAGAACAACACATCCGAGGATTAGCCAAGAGTATCAGAATTTCAGTCGAAACACGATTCGGCTTTAAGAGTATATTCACATGTCCAGATTCACGTAGATGTACCTGATATTTTACTACCTCCCTGAGTGTGTACAGTACCAGTAATATTTTTATATCTGTTTGCGTGTATGTATGTGAGCTTAACTTTCATTAAATACCATTTCGATGAAAAAAAGCAATATGTCAGCCAGCTGCACTGTCTGCACGATGCGACGACTAGTCGTGCCGAACAGCACGCTCAAACTGTAATAAAATTAATACAGACACACACACTGGGGCTCCTCACTTCGCGAACTGAAGGAATGAGTTTCACCTCTGTCCAGGTTCTGGATGCATGATGCGTTACAGTTATGTATTTCCAGTATAATTCAAAATGTTGGTCACCGAAGATTGTTCAGGTTCAAATCAATAAACATCCGGATACTAAGCACAATGAAGATATGTCCCGATATATTAAATACAGCTCGCAACGTGTAATAGTAAAATAAGCATGATTATCCTTTACCTTTCCACTTAAATTATGTATTTTGTTAATTTCCTACTTTATACGTATCATACATAATTAAAAAACATATACATTCCATTCCAATACATTTCTTTTTCCATACGTCAAGAAACCGTGTTTATACATTCCAGAGTAACCCTATTTACAAAGAGTCTCTATGCCAGCGGCTCACTCCCGCCGTCGCTATTACCGCTGACTTTCGCGGCGGCACTACAAAATGTGCTACTATAATATTAAGCGTTTTCTGTATGGTTTCCAGGATACCACTTTCTGTGACATATAGCCTCGTCTTCAGTTCTTTATAAAACTGTATGCGTTACAGAATATAAAGCGAAGTATTGATAGAAGGTAGACAGTTTAAACAAGGCAATAGTCTACAAATTTGTTTCAAATAAATACACTGCCTCTGTGCCAAAGAACAGTTTGTTGTAGTTTATTGATAAAAGCCAAATTTCTGTAGCAATCCGATTTTAATAACTTTAATGTATTTCAAGTTGAATAATGCTTGATTTTGAAAGTACCCGTGTACCCAGATCACCACAACAATATAACAATAATATATATTTTCGGTTGGTGGTTATAAAATATAGAATCTCGATTCCTTTCACACCCTCCATCTGCTCTCCCCTCCCCCCCCCCCCCCCCGCTTCTATACTCATTCATGCCCATCTGCATACGTCACAGATTTATTCTATAAGTCTCTTGTACGCATTACTTCTCACCCTTCTAATCCTCTATCTATGACGGTCACATCCTCACCCCTGCTTGTCCATGTCCCCCATCTCTGCCCCAACCGTCCCTTCCCGTCCCTTGCCCTTCCCTCCCTTCCTACTCTGCCAGTCTTCTCCTCCTTCCTCTGTCTATCTCTTCCTCACGTGTCTCTTCCTACCCCCTCTATGCTTGCCCTTCTCCTCGCCTTTACTCTCTATCTACCCATCGCCTTTCATGCCTATGCCCTACAAAGAAATCCTTATTATCTTGATTCCATCTCATCCACCTCTTGTTTGTCCATCTTCTCATAAACTCTCTTTCCACTCTTTCTTTTCCTCTCTCTCTCTCTCTCTCTCTCTCTCTCTCTCTCTCTCTCTGTCTGATCATCCTCTCCTTCACTCCAACCTCTCAGACGAATTCCTCTCAGTCCTATGTATATAAAAAAAAAAAGTTCAAATGTTTGCATAGCTTACGGGACTTAACTACGGGTCATCACTCCCTAAACTTACAAACTACTTATGAACTAGCTAACACTAAGGACGGCACAAATATCCATGCCCGAGGGGGGATTCGAACACCTGACCGCAGTAGCCGTGCAGACCGTGACTGGCGCGCCTCACTCCCCTCGGCCAACGCGGCCGGACCTATGTAATCTCTTCTTCTGTCACGTATCTCTGTTTCTTCATACCCTCTCTCCCATCTCTCTCTTTCTGGTCATCTCAGGCTACCACCTCTTTGACTGAACAGCTCTTCCTCTCCCATCCACCTAAACCTGCTCATTCTCTCTGTCCTTTTGGTCCACTTGTCTTACTGATTCATGGCCCTGACATGTGGACTGCTCTAGAGAGCGGGTCGATCAGACAGGTTTTTGCGCCGAGCAGCCTATAAGACAGGACCTGGAAAAAACTGGATACTGGATACTGTTGCCCGTACCTCCGATTATAAACCACATATATTCTGAACAATGTCACAGCAACGAGTTGCCGGTTAGAGTCTGTAAGCCGCGCGAGAGTAGCCGAGCGGTCTGGAGCGCCAAGTTACGAATCGTGGGGGCTCCAGTTTCGGAGGTTCGAATCCTCCCTCGGGAATGGCTCTGTGTGTTGTCTTTAGGTTAGTTAGTTTAAGTAGTTTGTAAGACTAGAGACTGATGTCCAACGTAGTTTGGTCCGATAGAATTACAAACAACAATCTGTAACATAAGACTTATGCGATATGACAGGAACAGGTAACAGTTGGAATACACATTGGTGTGTGCTTGCTACAGACCGCCGTGGAGACGTACGGGGAGCGTGCGTCCGCTGCAGCGGCGGCGGCGGCGATGGCGACGCCGCCCGGCGTGACGTCACCGGAGAACGCGCAGCCGCTACCCGAGGCGACGCAGCAGCTGAGCGGCGCGCTGTGCCTGCTGCTGCGCGTCTGCCTCAGCCTCATCCACGGCGTGCACGACCTGCAATACACCGCCATGGTCACCATCAACAAGGCCATCGACGTCTGCGTCGTGCACCGCCTGGCGCACGTCAGGGTGCGCTCTGCGCACGCACTCCAGCACCCCTGCAAGCCGCCTAGGTGAGTTCTCGCTACTGCCAACAAGTGGAAGGCCTTAGACCGCTCGTACCCAAAGATAAAAGTCCGCGTGTTTTTGATTGGCTGCTAGCTGCGCAGATGGCTCGGCTGTGGAGCAGACGACGGTAGTGGTGAGGGTTACCTCGCTGACGAGACGAGCACAGTAAGTGAGAGGTAATTCTGTCGTGTCCCTAGGGTGGAACATTGATGACATGTGGGTACTGGCTACTACTTTCCCTGTTAACGGGGTGAGAGGGAGATAGAGACTCCTCAGGAAAACAGTGGTGGTGAACAGAGAGGAGAGAAGTGCTAAATAAAGTACAAATTGAGTTGACAAAAGTATTTATTTGCCTTTAGCCTTATTAGGAGAGGTGCCTCACATTTGCTGCTTCTTTTACTCGATTATCATCAACGTACTGCGAATGGGCTATATATTCGTTCTTCCCCACAACTGACATACAGTGACTGGGGCTAGCTGACGCACAGCTATAACTGACACACAGCGAATGGACCAGCTGACCCACAGCTATGAGACGTAATACCTGGTGATGTGTGTTCCTACTTACAGAAAGGATAACGTCAATATCTACTTGGAGACAGATGCTGACTTCCCTCTGTTCCTCTGACTCAGAAAGAAATACTTTAAACGAAATGGTTACTTAGCTCAATGCTTTTGCACGTTGGGTACCTCTGCTACTGATAGCTTTTACTGCTGCTGCATTCCTCAAGATATCAACATGGTGACATCTGGGGACTGATGATGCGGGTGTCGACTACTGTGGAAGGCTCCAATGTAGATGTTGCTGAATGGCCCTGCTGATGGCTGACTGCTTCATATCTCGCTGCCTTCCTACAGCCTATCTTCTACGGCTTATTTGCAACCACTCACATGGGCTACTGCTCTGTGAGCTATTCTTGGCCAATCACGGCAACCTGACTGACTTGTGCTGGGCTGAGACTCCTTATATACGCCTTCTCGAGGCTCCTTTTCACATGTTGCTAGTGTTTCGGCACGTACCAGTCCGATTTCTCTCCAAAGGTCCTGACGCTTCCATTTACTAAGCTATTACAGCGTACTGCGGCTGGGCGAGGCACTTTCCCTGTCGCAAGGCGACCTTGTTGTTCTCGCAGACGAGGAAACTGTGTGTTGACACTACCGACCGCTCGGTCCGGCGCGAGCTGTCTCCCAGCCAGCCGCCTACAACTCATGAGCGGATTTACTCAAACTCATACATCCCTTAATTAAAGCAGCCATGATAATTCTATAGCATCTCTCCAGCGGATATAACAACATATCTCGACAACTAAATTACAGATGTCGACGAATAACAAAACAAAATTCGGCCCCTTATCTAGTCGAAATCTCAGGCTGTTTGCTGTCCAATAACGATATTTTCTCACCAGATAATTCTCTGAAAATCGAATGTATAGCAGCTACCAAGTCTGCAAAATTATAAATTCATGGCATACTGTGCAGGTAAGTGTGTGAGTAACAAAACGCAGTATCTCGAGAACGAAACGAGGTATCAATCTCCTTTAAATTTATTACCACTTTACTGTCTCACCTACTTACATTCATAGCAACACACCTAACACCAAGTTTATCAAAAGCGATCGGCAAAATATCGGCCAGTGGTTTACTTTATTTAGTGGAGTGTAGTAACAACGATGTAGTAGGTGATCAAAAAATCAGTATAAAATTGAAAACATAATAAATCACAGAAAAATGTAGATATAGTGGTAATAATTGACATACATGCTTCGAATGACATGGGTTTTCTATGCAAAATAAATAGAATTTTAAAAAATTCAAAAAAGTCCGACAGATGGCGCTTCATCTGATCAGAAAAGCAATAATTAGCATAACAAATTAAGACAAACCAAAGATGACGTTCTTTACAGGAAATTCTCAATATGTTCACCATCATTCCTCAACAATAGCTGTAGTTGAGGAATAATGTTGTGAATAGCACTGAGATTATGTCGGGAGTTATGGTGAGGCATTGGCGTCGGATGTTGTCTTTCAGCATCCCTAGAGATGTCAGTGGATCACGATACACTTGCTACTTCAGGTAACCTCAGATCCAATAATCGCACGGACTGAGGTCGGTCTGGGGACCTGGGAGGCCAAGCATGACGAAAGTGGCGGATGAGCACGCTATCATCACCAAACGACGCGCGCAAGAGATCTTTTTCCGAAGCTTTCTTTTTTTCAGTAAAACCCCATGTCGTTCCAAGCATGTGTGTCAATTTTTACCTCCCTACCTACATTATTCCGTGATTTATTAAGTATTCAAATTTATACTGACATTTTGATCACCCGGTATAAGGAGAAGAAATTCGGTGCATTGTTGTTCTGGTGTTCAGTCCAGAGACATCTTTGATGTTACTCTCTGCCTTACTCTGCCCTGTGCCGGCCTCCTCATTTCCTCTTAAGAATGGGAAACCATATCCATTTAATCTTTCTTACTGTATTCGTCTCTTGGTATCCCTCCTAGTGCCTTATCGAGTGAAAAACGTCACACTGTTTAGAAAGCAAAAATCATATAATAGTTTTCTATAAATCGAATGACGGGAAGTCCTCTTGGACAGAACATAGAAAGGTTAGTCAGTCAGATGTGAGAAACAATATCTGGAGAACGAAATTAATTTTCCTTGCGTTCACTTCTTTTTCTCCCCCACCCCCCACCACAATCTCTCTCCCCTCTCTCTGTCTCTCTTACGTCAGTCTTGTTAAATATCAGAAATGGCTTCAAAGATCTGAATATTTTATTCATTTCAATGGTGGGGTGGTATCGGGAAAAACGACCAGCTCATGTGAAAAGTCGAAAAATCGAAATTGGCGACTTTTATGGACAAACTGGATTAGACCGATGAATTCAAATTTTACAGTCGCTGGTTCAAATCCAACTAGATGCAAAATCCTTTTAATTTTAATTTTTTTCGTTCTTAAACATAATATAATTACCCACAGTAAAAATAAACATTATGAATTGTATATAATCTTACATAATTATCGGTAGTAGAAGCTAGTATGAAAACATTTGCTTTGTTGTTGTTGTGGTTTTCAGTCCGGAGACTGGTTTGATGCAGCTCTCCACAATACCCTATCCTGAGCAAGCCTCTTCATCTCCACATAAGAACGGCAACCTACATCTGTCTGAATCTGCTTACTGTATCCATCTCTTGGTCTTCCTCTGCGATTTTTACCCCACACACTTCCCTCTAATGCTAAATTCACAATTCCTTGATGTCTAAGAATGTGTCCCACCAATATATCCCTTCTTTTAGTCAAGGTATGCCAGAAATTTCTTTTCTCCCCAATTCTGTTCAGTACCTCCTCATTAGTTACGCGATCCACCCACCTAATCTTCAGCATTCTCCTGTAGCACCATATTTCAAAAGCCTCTATCTTTTTCCTGTCCGTACTGTTTATCGTCCATGCCTCACTCCCATACAAGGCAACACTCCATACAAATGCCTTCAGAAAGGACTTCCTTAGGCTTAAATCAATATTCGATGTTTACAAATTTCTCTTTTTCAAAAACGCTTATCTACCCATTGCCATTCAGCATTTTATATCCTCTGTACTGCGACCATCATTTGTTATTTTACTGCCCAAGTAACAAAACTCATCTACCTCCTTTATTGCTTCGTTTCGCAATCTAATTCCTTCAGCATCACCTGATTTTCTTATACTGCACTCCATTGCCCTAGTTTTCCTCTTGTTAATGTTCATCTTATATGCACCTTTCAGCACACTGTCCATTCCGTTCAATTGCTCTTCCAGGTCCTTTGCTGTATCTGAGAGAATTACTATGTCGTCGGCAAAACTCCTTTGCTGTCTCTGACAGAATTACTATGTCTTCGGCAGAACGCAATGTTTTTAATTCTTCCCCCTGAACTTTAATTCCTTCTCCAAATTTCTCCTTGCTTTCCTTTATAGATTGCTCAATGTACAAATTGAATAACAATGGAGAAAGACTACAACCCTGTCTTACTCCCTTTCCAACCACTGCATCCCTTTCATGCCCTTCAACTCTGACAACCGCTGTCTGGTTTTTGTACAAGTTGTAAATAACCTTACGCTCCCTATATTTTACCCCTGCTTGCTTCCGAACTTTAAATAGTTTATTCCATTCAACATTGTCAAAAGCCTTCTCCAAATCTACAAAAGCTAGAACTGTAGGTTTGCCTTTTCTTAATCTATCTTCTAGGATAAGCCGTAAAGTGAGTATTGCCTCCCGAGTTCCTACATTTCTCCTGAACCCAAACTGATCTTCCCCGAGGTCGGCTTCTACCAGTTTTTCCATTCTTCTGTATATAATTCGTGTTAATATTTTGCAACCATGACTTATTAAACTGATGGTCCTGTAGTTTTCACACCTGTCTGCACCTGCTTTCTTTGGAATGGGGATTATAACATTTTTCTTAAAGTCTGAGGGTACTTCGCCTGTCTCATACATCTTACACACCAGGTGAAACAGGTTTGTCATGGCTGGTTCTCTCAGAGACCTCAGTAGCTCTGAGGGAATATCAACTACTCCAGGGGCCTTGTTTCGACTTAGGTCTTTCAGGGCTCTGTCAAATTCTTCTCTCAGTACAGTATTTCCTATTTCATCTTCATCTACATCCCTTCCTACAATATTGTCTCGAAGTTCATTTCCTTTGTAGAGCCCCTCTATATACTCTTTCCATCTTTCAGCTTTCCCTTCTTTGCTGAGAACTGGTTTTCCATCAGTGTTCTTGATATTCATAGAGCTGTTTTTCTTATCTCCAAATGTGTCTTTTATTTTCCTGTAGGCTGTATCTATTTTTCCCCTATTTATACATTCTTCTACATCCTTGCATTTGCATTCTAGCCACTCCTGCTTAGCCATTTTGCACTTCCTGTCAATCTCATTTCTTAGTCGTCTGTACTCCATTTTTCTTGTTTCATTTACTGCATTTTTATATTTTCTCCTTTCATCGATTAAATTTAGTATCTCCCGTGATATCCAAAGATTTTTTGTAGGTCTTGCCTTCCTACCTATTTTGTCCTCTGCTACCTTCACTATTTCATCTCTCAATTTTACCCATTCCTCCTCTACTGTTATATTTTCCTCTGTTTCTGTCAATTGTTGCCTAAAGTTCCCTCTGAAATTCTTAAGAACCTCAGGTTCCTTCAATTTATCCAGGTCCCATCTCATTATTTTCCTGCCTTTTTGTAGTTTCTTCAGTTTCAGGCTACAGTTCATAACCAACAAGTTATGGTCAGAGTCTATATCTGCCCCTGGGTATGTCTTACACTGTAAAACCTGGTTCCGAAATCTATGTCTTACCATTATAAAATCTATCTGGTATCTCCCGGTGTCTCCTGGTCTCTTCCACGTATACAACCTTCTTTTGTGATTCTTGAACCAGGTGTTTGTTATAACTAAATTATGTTCTGTGCAAAATTCTACCAGGCGGCTTCCTCTTTCATTCCTTTTGCCCAGACCATATTCACCTACTATCTTCCCTTCCCTTCCTTGTCCTACTACCGAATTCCAGTCTCCCATAAGAATTAAGTTTTCCTCTCCCTTAATTGTCTGAATAATTTCCTTTAGCTCCTCATATATTTCTTCGATTTCCTCATCATCGGCAGAGCTAGTTGGCATATAAACCTGTACTACTGTTGTCGGTGTTGGCTTCGTATCTATCTTGACAATTATAATGCGATCACTGTGCTGGTCATAGTAGTTTACCCACATTCCTATTTTCTTATTCATTATCAATCCTACTCCTGTGATACCCCCAATTGATTTTGTATTTATAATCCTGTACTCACCTGACCAGAAATCCTGTTCATGCTGCCACCGAACTTCACTAATCCCCACTATATCTAATTTCAACCTATCCATTTCCCTTTTTAAATTTTCTAATTTTCCTACTCGATTAAGGGATCTAACATTCCACGCTCCGACCCGTAGAATCCCAGTATTGTCTTTCCTCATGATCACATTCTCCTGAGTATTCCCCGTCCGGAGATCCGAATGGGGGACTATTTTACCTCCGGAATATTTTACCCGAGAGGGTGCCATCATCATACGTTCATACAGTAGAGCTGCATGTCCTCGGGAAATGTAACGGCTGTAGTTTCCCCTTGCTTTCAGCCATTCGCAGTAGCTGTGTGGCAAAGCCACATTAGCTGATGTTACAAGGCCAACTCAGTCAATCATCCAGACTGTTGCCCCTGTAACTACTGAAAAGGCTGCTGCCCCTCTTCAGGAACCACACGTTTGTCTGGCCTCTCCACAGATACTCCTACGCTGTGGTTGCACCTACGGTACGGCTATCTGTATCGTTGAGGCACGCAAGCCACCCCACCTGGGCAATGTCTGTGGTTCATGGTTAACATTTTAAAATACACAAGAACCAGTGCATGGAATATCGCCACAGATGTGTGATGGATTCGTCATTTCCTGTGAAAAAGGCTACAGTTTATTGTAATTGACGGTGAGGCATCGAACAGAACAGAAGTGAAGAAGTGATATCTGGCCATCAGCATGGAAGAGTTACAGGGCCCCCTATTCTTCCATATTTTTATAAACAATGTAGGAGACACTCTAAGTAGCTGTCTTAGATTGTTCGCGGATGATGCCGCTATTTACTGGTTAGCAAAGTCCCGAGAAGATCAAAAGCAACTGGAAAATGATTTTAATAAGATATCTGCATGATGCAAAAATTGGTAATTGACCCTTAATAATGAGAAGTGACAAGTCATCCATTAGACTACTAAAAGTAATCCGTTAAACTTCATTTCCACCAGTGTTTCCAATCTTGTGGGTCGCGACCCCCAAGGGGGGTCACCAAGTCTTGCTTGGGATGTCGCCGTCACAGGAGGAAGCACTTTCACCGTGAAATAACTAGGGATTCAGTAACACAATGACGTATGCCTAACTCAAATATATTTAATATTAAAATTACAGACTTCCTTGTGTGACAGTCATTATGAGCTGCATAGATCACTGTTTTATAATACAATTTGTTAATGATGAATAAGCGCATAGTCTGAATACTGATTCCACGAACCAATCGATAGGCAAAAGAACATGATAGAATACCTTACTCAGAAAAAATCGAAAAAACTATGTACTTCCGTAATTGTCCAGACAGTGGGGACTTTCTTAATCGACATAATTCGCTTCCGAGTCTTACCAGAATTACGAAGCTCTCGTTAAGCAAAATATTTTTCTGTCGCATATCATGTAAAAATTAATTAATGTGTTCCTTTCCGAAAAATAAACACAAAAAACTTCGTCCAACGAATTAAAAGAAAACTGATATGGCATAGTTTTGTTACGGTTCGTGAGGAGGTGGACGAGGGCGGGGGGGAGGGTGTTATCCAGAATATTTTTATTTGGAAGGGGGTCGCGATACAATATTTACTTAGCACCGGGTTGAAAAACACTGATTTACACGAGATATCAGTAAAATCTGCAGGCCGTAAATTGAATTAAATACTTAGGAGTAACAATTACGAACAACTTAAACTGGAAAGAACATACTGAAAATATTATAGGGAACATGTACAAAAGGCTACGTTTCATTTGGGTAACAGTAGATGCAACAGTTTTACTAAAGAAACTGCCTACACAACACTTGTTCGTCCTATTTAGGAACATTGCTGCGCAGTGTTGATTTCACACTAGGCGGGACTGTCAGACGTTGTAGAGATACTTCAGAGGACAGCTATCCTTTTTTTTTTTTTTTTTTTTTTTTTTTTTTTTTTTTTTTTTTTTTTTTTAATTGCGATATAGAGACACAGTGTCACGGAAATGTTGCTCGAGTTGGGGTGGAAATGATTAAAAGGAAGGCGTTAATCGTTGTGGTGAGATCTATTTCTGAAATTTGCTTGCCGCAATGGCCGAGCGCGCCAGTCACAGTCTGCAAGGTCGCTACGGTCGGGGATTCGAATCCTCCCTCAGGCGTGGATATTTGTGTCGTCTTTAGTATAAGGTAGTTCATAAGTAATTTGTAAGTTTAGGAACTGATGAACCCGCAGTTAAGTCCCTTAAGCTTAACAAACATTTGAACATTTGATTTCCGTAATTTCTTTCACCAACATTCTCTGCCGAATGCATAAATACCTTGTTAGCACCAATGGCGGACTAAGGTTGTCTCGGAAGCCCGGGCCGGCGGCAAAAAAAAAAAAAAAAAAAAAAAAAAAAAAAAAAAAAAAAAAAAAAATTAATAAATTTGGAGGCGTCCCAAAACGATAGGTCCCTGGCGGTCCGCCCCTTCCGCCGAGGAAGTCTTCAGTGTCTTCTGTATGAACATCAACTTTTCAGCTGTATCCAACCACTTTGCAATCGACAGTACAAGCTAAAATTGATCTGCAATTGGAGCAGGCGATACGAAGAAGTAAAATATGACACTGTACACGAATTCTTACAGACAAGAATAAAAAAGTAAGCTGCCGTTCTTGTCCTTCTGGAAGGACGTCAGCGCTATCTGGGTTAAGATGATCTTGTCTCCCCCCCCCCCCCCTTAGCCAGCCACTGGGTAGCACCCACCCACATGAGGAGACATGATCATCTTAACCCAGATAGCGCTGACGTCCTTCCAGAAGGACAAGAACGGCAGCTTACTTTTTTATTCTTGTCTGTAAGAATTCGTGTACAGTGTCATATTTTACTTCTTCGTATCGCCTGCTCCAATTGCAGATCAATTTTAGCTTGTACTGTCGATTGCAAAGTGGTTGGATACAGCTGCAAAGTGGAGATTCATACATAAGATACTGAAGACTTCCTCGTAGTTGGGCTTATATTTCTTGAACTTTCTTCAATTGTTGAGACATTTATATGTATATATTTCATCCTAAATGTTGTTTTAATAATAATGGTTCATCATATTAAAATTATACAACAATCATTTTACGCCATTCGAGAAAGAAGGTCAGCATTTAAAAACTAACGACGTGACTGTGAAAAAATCATTTATAACAATCTTGTGCAGTCATATGAAGGTAATTAATAGCTTCTGAGAAAAAAATAACAAAAAATACTTCCGCTCTATGTGGGTTAAGAAAATAAGAGAAATCAGATTGAAAACGGAAAGCTGCGGTGGAGTGGTCAAGTGCATTGAAGCGCTATGCTTCTATGTGCGAGACCGTTCCCCGTCGGGGGCTCGAATCCTCCCTCGGGCATGGATGTTTGTTTTGTCTTTAGTATAAGGTAGTTCATAAGTGGTTTGTAAGTTTAAGGACTGATCACTCCGCAGTTGAGTCCCTTAAGCTTAACAAAGATTTGAACATTTTTGAAAACGGAAAGACTTAGGTGTTCCTTTTCCCCGAGAGCTATTAGAGAACGGAGCTGTAGGGAAGTATCATAAAATCAGGTGGATGGACCCTCTGGCACGCACTCCATTGTGACTTGCAGGATATACATGTCGACATAGGACGCTATTCCTGTATCTCTATGGTGAAGGCCGCGGTGACGTGGGCGGTGGACCGCGGCAGCCCAGCCAGCAGCGCTGTCCCGTCCCGCTGCAGCAGAAGCAGACTCAATCTGTTTGCGGCCGCGGCGGAACATAAACAGCTGTCGGCCGCAGCGCAAACAGTGTCGTCCGCGCAGGCTTGTTTGCGCAGGCGCGGCTGCGGCTGCGGTGGCCAAATTTACGCGCCCTCCAGATTCATATTGAAATGGGCCGCCGCGGCCACCCACGCACCACGCCCTCGCCCACTGTCGTCACACCGGAGACGCACCTAGCGCCCCACGCCGCGAGGTGGCGCGGCCAAACACCGCCCCGCGGGCGCGGACGCTCTCGCCCAGCACCCCCTATAGAAGAAAGCCTGCGCTCGCGCTCGCTAGTTTACGAACGACAGAGCAGTCAGTCAGGAATCTCGATGCTGCGGCCAGTAAGAAAGAGCCTTACAATTGTACTATCTAAAGGAATCGAAACGGTTAACAACTTACACTTCGTATCAGTACTTTAAATATTTGTCGTTTGCGAGCTTTCATCCAAATTACCGTCAAAGGGTTTTGAAAGAACATGCAGCTTCTCCTGTCACCGTCAAATAAATCTTACTGGCCGACATAACTATTGGCTGCTGTGCCGTTCCTAACGTAACGAGCGCAAGTGCTACCCGCTGGCGCATAAAATTCAGTCTTAGCCTGGCTGAATGTAGCGGCGTTCTTCAAATCTTCAAATATTTGTTAAGCTTATGGGACTTAACTACGGGGTCATCAGTCCCTAAACTTACAAACTACTTACGAACTATCTTTAATAAGGACGGCACAAATATCCATGTCCCGATCGTAGTGGCCGTGCAGACCGTGACTGGAGCGCCTCAGTCCCCGCTGCCACCGCTTCCTGCTCGCCACTCTGCCCCACAAGCCGCTGTGCACAGTGCCAGCACCCCGTATAGAAGAAAGCCTGCGCAAGACGTCACAACATGGCGGCAGAGAGAGGATGAGCGTCCTCTGAAAGATTGTAAACATTAGCACTGCACGCTGTTTATAGTGCATTCTTTCGTTCAGGAGTGTATTTATTATGTAAATTGGTGTTTTGTACGGTGTGACTGCTACGCTGGACGATTTGTGTGTGTGAGAACAACGTGTGATCTCTTTTTTACTCACAAAATGCCGTTTCGATGTTCTGTACCGAAATGTAGAGGAAATTACGACTGTGGCCCAAAAGTTACTGTCTTTAAACGTCCGGAGAAGAATAAGCTAATTGGGGTGGTTACGTAAATAAAATGAATCGCAATATCCAACGGTAAACAGTCATGACTTAAAACTCTTTTATAAGGTTTAAAAACAACGAAAACTTATTCAGTTGAAGGAGCCAAGTAATCCTGGGAATTCTTGATATCCATTTCTTCTTCTTCGGACGTTTAAAGACGGTAACTTTTGGGCCACAGTCGTAATTTCCTCTACATTTCGGCACAGAACATGGGAAAGGCATTTTGTCAGTAAACACGAGATCACACGTTCTCACACACACAAATCGTCCAGCGTAGCGATCACACTGTACACAATCACCAATTTACGTAATAAATAAACTGCTGAACGAAAGAATGCTCTATAAACAGCGTGCACTGCTAGTGTTTACAATCTTTCATACGACGCTATGCCTCTCACCGCCACCATGTTGTGGCGCAGGCTTTCTTCTATAGGGGGTGCTGCCCGAGGGCGTGGAAGCCCTCACCGCGACCGTGGGCACTATGCGCAGCGGCGTGGTGGCAGAGCGCCGAGCAGGAAGAGACAGAACGCCGCTACAGCTAGCCAGGCTAAAACTGAACTTTGTGCGTCAGCGGGTAGCGCTTGCGCTAGCTAGGTTAGGAACGGAAGAGCAGCCAATCAGGAATCGAGTTAACCCGGCCAGTACGATTTATCTGACGGTGAGCAGAAAAGGTGCATGCTCTTTTAAAACTCATTGACGGTGATTTGGATGAAAGCTCGCACGACAAATATTTAATGTACTGATATTAAGTGTAATTTGTTGATGGTCAAAAACTTTTACATTCAGCTCTTCGATTTCTTTACATAGTGAAACTGTAACGCTCTTTTTTACTGACCGCAGCACCGCGACTCCTGATTGGCTGCTCTGCCATTCGTAAACTAGCGAGCGTGAGCGCTAGCCGCTGACGCATGAAAGTCAGTTTAACCGTCAGGCAGTCTCCTTTTTAGAGGAACTGGGGGAAAATGCACCTAAAAACCAATCTTTTTGTTAGTTTTTTGTGTTTTAACAAAAAATATTTACTTGTAAGAATGACATCTATAGCCCTTGCATAAAATTATTTTTAAAATGGCGTATTTATGATACAAGTTCACTTATGAAAAATATATCTTTCAGAAGAAACCTACTGTATATATGACAAGTGGGCATATACAATAAAATATAATCATATTTGGGTCGCTGCGCGGGAGTAGCCAAGCGGTCTGGAGCGCCACGTTTCGCAACGCGCGGCCTTACACGTCGGAGGATCGAATCCTCCCTCGGGCATGGATGTTTGTGCTATCTTTAGTATAAGATATTTCACAAGTAGCTTGTAAGATTAGGGACTGATGACTCCACAGGTAAGTCCCATACCCTTAACAAACATTTGAACTTTTTTTTGTGGTCACCAAATTACTACGTTTTTCTTCGATCCGTCTTTTGGATCTTTTCTAAACCTTCGTGTAGTGATTCTGCCATACAAATTAAATTTTTTGCTTGTTTTACCGTTCTTCGACCACATTAGAGAGCTTCGCTTCCCCCGTTACTTCGTTTACGTTGTATCTGTCCGCGGGAAAGTGCAGCGCGAAGCAGTGCTATGCGGCCTCACTCTTTATCCAGCTATTTCTCCGTTGCCGACACTAGCGACACACAATCGCGGCCGGGGCGCTGAACTACAGTGCTGCCCGCCCGTGGAGCGCGAACGCGCCGGCCGGCGGAAATGTTGGCCATGCCTGGTCTAGAGACAAGGCCTCGCAACAGCCCCTGGGCATCAAGAAATACATGCCGCGGCGCGGACGTCCGTCACGAACTCAATGGAGGCCTTAACCATCGCGATCGCTCGCTGAATGGCTAATAGCTGTGGCACAGCCCACTGTCATAGCGGATAGCCAGTCAGCTAGTGACTGCGATGGCTCAGGCCTCTCTTGACAACGTGACGATACGTCCGCGCCGCGGCCTGTCTCTCATATTGGCCTAGGCAACAGCCCCTGTTGGGCCACACTGAATAGGCCGCGATCGCTAGCTAAGTGGCTGGACGCTGGAACACACCCCACTGCCTGGAAACGGCTAGCCAGTCCAGCCAGTCAGCTAGCGATCACTGTCTCCTCGGTGAGTCGTGACAGGGGCTGCTGCCGAGGCCAATGAGAAAGACAGGCCATGGTGTGGACGTCTCGTAACGTGCTCAAGAGAGACCGGAACTTATAATCGCTCGCTGACTGGCTAGCAACTGTGGCATGGCCCACTGTCTCATGGCGGATAGCCTGTCAGCTGGCGACTGCGATGGCTCAGGCCTCTCTTGACCACATGATGAGACGTCCGCACTGCAGCCTGTCTTTCTCGTTGGCCTCTACAACAGCCCCTGTCATGTCACAGCGAATTGGCCGCGATCGCTAGCTGAGTGGCTTGCCATTGGGGTAACTTCCAGTGCCTTGTAGTGGCCAACCACTCAGCTTGCGGTCGCTGCCTGTCAGTGTCACGTGACATGGACATTTGCGAGGCCTTGTCTCTAGATGGTGTTGTCCGTGTCCCACTCGTCCACGCTAGAACCACAGTTTAACATCCAGTCCCGACGCTTGAATTTTTATTACCTATCACGAAAGCAGCGCGTCAAGTGACCACCAGGGGACACAACCAAGTTGGCGGTACTTCGTCCGTTATTAAGTCGTATTATTCGTAGCTTATATTAGCTTAAAATTTAAAGTGATGCTTTTTTGAACGTGCAAGGCTTGTAGCACAATTAAATGCAGCAACAACCAGACAGAGATAGCTTATATCTCATTTTTCAGATTTCCTGTGAACCCTGAGAGGTATGTAACATAAACATATCGCTGAAATGTTTTTGCTACTAATCACTTGAAAATTACATAAATTGAAATATAATAATGATTGATTGATATTTTAGCAATAGAAAATTTGTTACAGAGAAAACAAATTGCACCTTATAAGCTATCCTCCAATATTCTTAAGAATTTACTCTAAAACCGTATACTTTAGGAAAAAATTGAAAGTTTCAAAAGTAAGATGAAAAGAATCTAGAACATTGCTAGCATCGAGACAAGTAAATACCGAAAAGGCACATTAACACGAAAACCAAATCTGGGCGACATCAGTCATACTCGTTCATTTTTTCGGAAACGTAAAAATGACGAGGAATAGTTTTGAATATGGCTTCTAGGAGACAACAAACATATTAGTTTTATTCCAATGAATTTATAAAGGCCAGAACTTGCGTAGTAAATTAGTAAAAACCTTTTCCAGGTGTCAACATTACCTAAGGATGTGTTAATCAGAAGAAATATTTAAGCAAATATTACCTAG
This sequence comes from Locusta migratoria, assembly GCA_026315105.1. NCBI lineage: Eukaryota > Metazoa > Arthropoda > Insecta > Orthoptera > Acrididae > Locusta > Locusta migratoria. The sequence goes on from CM048745.1 coordinate 318,903,566, forward strand.
AATGGATTGTAGACAATGTATGAATAAAGAGTTGCATGAAAATTTTTGTTTTTATAAACATAATGAATGAAAAAATTCATACTCAAATGTTATACTCGAGTGACAAGTGCTCTTGTCGTACAAAATTAACACAAGTGTGGTTAAAATATTAAATACATTAACCCACTAGAAAGTGATAGTTGTATAGCCGTGCGGGAGTGGCCCCATGGTCCAAGGCATTATGTTACAGACTGAGGTTCTAGTCCTCCCTCGCGCGCGCGCGCGCGCGCATGTGTGTGTGTGTGTGTGTGTGTGTTGTCCTTAGTCTACGTTAATTTAATTAGTTTGTCTGTCTACGGACTGATGAGAATAGCAGTTTGTTTTTATAGGTTATCAAACATTTGAAACAAGTTGTATAAAACGAAAAGCAGTGAGACAATACAGGATGCATTGAGTTAGACTGGGGCCCAGCGCATTCTGTTTAGGTATAAAACTTGTAACCAACTAGCAATGTCGAGTGCACTAATGTATTTTATATTTTGACTGTACATTTGTAAATTTCACATGACAATAGAACTTATCGCTCGACTGCAACACTTCATATGTGAGTATGAATTTTGTCCTCCATTAAAATATTTATTAATAACAAAAATAAAAATCTTTACTCATACGTTATCTGAAATCCATTCTAGGTAGTCTTTGCTTAAATATTTCTTTCCATAAAGGCGTTTTCATTTGATGCTGAAACCTGATAATGTGACTTACTGCGTAACTTACGGGCTGTATACATTTATTGGAATGGAAGGATAGATGCCAAGATAACAATTTTTATTTTATTTATTCAAGACGACCAGTATCGACACACTATGGTTGTCATCTGGTCTGATTGACATTAATGTGCTTATTATAGTGCCCCACATTAATTCTGGTAGTTGTACTAGATGACAGTTATATATAAAATCAAGTGCTGGTGGATAGTCAGAAATAAAATGGATGTATGGTCAAAATTGAAACAGTAAAGCATGCAATGTTTGAATAAGGTGCTCAACCAGACATGTGCACTATGGAGGTTTTCATTTTATATTTTATATTTTATATTTTACAGTTTTAATTTTGACCAGCCATCCATTTTATTTCTGACTGTCCACCAGCACTGAATTTTGCATATAACTATCAGCCAGTACACCTACCAGAGTTTTGTGGCGCACTATAATAAGCAGTTTAATGTCAATAAGACCAGATGATATCACCATAGAGTGTCAAAACCGGTCGTCTTGAATAAATGAAACAAAAATTGCTATCTTGGCATTTATCCTTCCATTTATACAATAATGCCGCCCCGTAGGACGAGTCAATTAAGTTTATTGGAATGATTTCTACGAACTTTGTTTTTAGTCCACTCAAACATTTGACCAGGAAAAAGAGAAAGTGGCAAACAAAATATATTTGTTCATCTACAACAACAACCACAACATAATTTCCGTTCTCTGGGGCACGCAGTGTAGAGTATGTCTTTGATCGACATGTTCAAGACCACAATAATCATAAATTATTTTAACACTGCTTTGGTGATGTAATGCTTATCTATTACATTGCAGCAGCACTGATTAGATTTTTTACCAGTTTTTTATAGTAGCAGTCTGTAGTGGCAGCATCCAACGATATTATAAGTTTACATGGTTACCAGTAATTTATACATTAATATCTTTGGTTTTTTGGTTTTGTATCGGAGTTTTACTATGCATTTGAAATCTTTGGTGTTTATTCATTCTTTTGTTTGTTTATAATGCGAATAAAATTTTCGATGTATTTTTCATGTTTGAGTTCGGTTTGTTCATTTAGTACATCGTTCTGGTAGTTGTGTATATGATAATATAGTTCGAATTCCTCGAGAATATTCATTTTTGGCACTTTTTGTATAATATATATTTTGTATATATAATATAGGTTTTACATCGTGCTTTTCCGTGATTAAATGATGATAGAATTTAGATGGCAGAAATTTTCAAGCTCGATATAAAGAACACACAAGAGACAGTGAAAATAATCTATCTAAATTCTACCATCATTTAATCACGGGAAAACACGATGTAAAATCTACAGAGGAAGCCTTAAAGATTTTACACATTATACAAAAAGGGCCAAAATGAATATTCTCGAGGAAATTGAACTATATTCTCATATACACAACAACCAGAACGATGTACTACATGAACAAACCGAACTCAACCATAAAAAATATGTCGAAAATTTTATTCACATTATAAACAAACAAAAGAATGAATAAACACCAAAGATTTCAAATGCATAGTAAAACTCCGATACAAAACCAAAAAACCAAAGATATTAATGTATAAATTACTGGTAACCATGTAAACTTATAATATCGTTGGATGCTGCCACTACAGACTGCCACTATCAAAAACTGGTAAAAAATCTAGTCATATAACCAGTGCTGCTGCACTGTAATAGATAAGCATTATATCACCAAAGCAGTGTTAAAATAATTTACGATTATTGTGGTATTGAACATGTAGATCTAAGACATACTCTACACTGTGGGCCCCAGAGAACGGAAATTATATTGTGGTTGTTGTTGTAGATGAACAAATATATTTTGTTTGCCACTTTCTCTTTTTCCGGTCAAATGTTTGAGTGGTCAAATACAAAGTTCGTGGAAATCATTCCAATAAGCATAATTTACTTCTGCTAGGGAACGGTATTATTGTATAAATGGAAGGATAAATGCCAATATCACAATTTTTATTTTATTTATTCAAGACGACCGGTTTTGACACTGTATGGTGACATCATCTGGTCTTATTGACATTACCCCAGATACACACTGGTAGGTGTACTGACTGATAGTTATTTATAAAATCAAGTGTTTGTGATAGAAATAAAATGGATGGCTGGTCAAAATTGAAACAGTAAAATATACATAAAATAATAACCACCATACTGCACATGTCTTGTTGAGCATCTATTTAAAACATTGTATGTTTTACTGATTCGATTTTGACAAGCCATCCATTTTATTTCTGACTATCCATCCGGCCGCGGTGGCCGAGGGAACTGAGGCGCTCCAGTCACGGTCTGCACGGCCAGTACGGTCGGGGGTTCGAATCCCCCCTCGGGCATGGATATTTGTGCCGTCCTTAGGATTAGCTAGTTCATAAGTAGTTTGTAAGTTTAATGACTAATGACCCAGTAGTTTCCAATGTTTCCAATGTTTGTATAGTCTATGGGACTTAACTACGGGGTCATCAGTTCCTAAACTTACAAACTACTTGTGAACTAACTAATTCTAAGGACAGCACCAATATCCATGCCCGAGGGGGGATTCGAACCCCCGACCGTAGTGGCCGTGCATACCGTGACTGAAGCGCCTCAGTTCCCGCAGCCACCGCGGCCGGCGACCCAGTCGTTAAGTCCCATAAGTTATACAAACATCTAACTATCCACCAGCATTTGATTTTATGTATGTAATCTAGTACACCTACCAGAGTTTATGTGGGGCACACAAGATAAGTTTGCCAACATAAACTTGGGTGTGAAATTTTACATTATTCGTATGAGGCTAGAGAAAACATTTCCAAAAGACAAGGGAAGGGTAGGTGTCACTGGCACCTTGTCCCCTTCTAGTGTAGCGTCAGTGTGAGGTCGGCTAGCGTCCTCTGGATTATGCATGGGCAGTCGTGTTAAAAAAACCGGCGTGGCAGAGTGTGTCAGCGTGATGGACGAGTGCTTGCTCTGAGCGCCAGACACGACCAGCCCCGGCGTCGCTGTCCCCGCGAGATAGGCTGCCCGCCACACGCCCGCACCAATAAATCTCTTCTCGGTCGACTGCCGATGCCGAGCACCGCAAAACGAACAGTCGCTTACACGCCCGTTATCCTGCGCCTGTGAGTGTGTGTACAGCGGTTCCGCATCTACGCTCCAACTAGCGAACGTGAATTATTAAAGCTGCATCGCCGCGTAAATTATGCACTGGGACCGGAATATATATCTCACGCGAGTGCAGGAGTTGTCATCTGCTTTGTTCAGTGTGTATATCCACAGCAAGGTACGTTTAGTATTAGGTAGTTTAAAGCAAACTGTAGGCTTCTTGAGGGTTCAATACAGAACCAGCCGCTGTCAGAAGCTAAATCAGCAGTTTTTTTGTTTGTTTGTTTGTTTCGATGAATTGATTAGTCTCTTCTCGCCTAGATCTATGAAGAATTTTACAATTAAAAATTTATCTGCATTTGGTAGGAGTCCCTTTTTATATTACTAATAACTTCCATGGGAGAACAAGGCAATATTCAAAGGAATTTATAATGCAATTATTGCCAGTAGAAGAATAAACGGATAATAGTAAGAGCCGCGCTTCTAGGGGTCTCTAACAATTCTACATCTACATATACAGGATGAATAACCTAACACTTGCACCGCAAATTTTACGGAAACGGAAAGTGCGATTGATGTGCGGCTTACACAGAATCGATTGGTAGTCAAGGAGTTGTATTGTTGGCCAATAAACAGATTGTAAAAATACCTAGAAAGTGTATTTTTTATGCAAACATAAAAATTTTTCAAATGGAACAATGGTTGTTTCTATCAAGCACTGGCATTTTTGACACTAACTGTGTACAAAGAATTCTGAATGACATTTTTATCACGTTTAGTTTGACAGTAACAACCATTCAAAGTTTTGGGGGCGGAGGCTGCCACAGCGTAGCTGGTGGTCATGAGGCAGTGGGCCGTGCCCCAGGGGATAGCCACTCGGCCAGTTAGCTACGCTATTGCAGCCTCCGCCCCCAAAACTTTGAATGGATGTTACTGTCAAACTAAACGTGATAAAAATGTCATTCAGAATTCTTTGTACACAGTTAGTGTCAAAAATGCCAGTGCTTGATAGAAACAACCATTGTTCCATTAAAAAACTGTATGTTTGCATAAAAATACACTTTCTAAGTAATAAAATCTGTTTGTTCGCTAAAAAATACGAGCCCCTGACTAACAACCGATTTTATGAAAACCGAAGTCCGCGGCGGAGCGGCCGAGCGCATTGAGGAGCTATGATACGATTCACGAGGCTGTTCCCCGTCGGGGTTTCGAAACCCCTCGGGCATGGATGTTTGTGCCGTGTTTAGTATAAGCTAGTTCATAAGTAGTTTGTACGTCCCTTAAGCTTGACAAACATTTGGAAACTGCTCATCAATCGCACTTTCCGTTTTCGCAATATTTGCGGTGGAAGTGTTAGGTGATTCACTCTGTATACTCCCCAGCCACCGTAAGGTGAGTGGCGGAAGGTACACTGTAGCACTAGTAGGCATTTTCCTTCCTATTCCACTCCGAAATGGAACGAGGGAAAAAAGAATGCCTATATGTCTCTGTACGAACCCTAGTTTCTCATATCTTGTCTTTGAGATCTTTGTGCGAAATGTAAGTAGGCGGCAGGAAGATCGTTCTACACTCAGCTTCAAATTCCGGCTCTCTAAATTTCCTCAACAGAATTTCTCGAAAAGAACGTCGTATTTCGTCCAGTGATCCCCGTTTGAGTTCCTGGAGCACTTCCGTGACACTCGCGCATTGGCCGAACCTACAAGTAACGAACCTAGCTGCTCGCTTCTGAATTGCTTCCATTTCTTCCTTTAAAGTGAACTGCTGCGGGTCCCAAAGACTAGAGATGGGATGTACATATTCACAGGATATATTCATTAGCGTTTCAAACAGGGTGGACTTGGGTTCAAGGTCAACATCGATAGCAAGGCCCAGTAACATCCGCCTGTAAAATGTGCCTGAGAAAAACAATGTATTGCATTTAATGTCCGAATCTTTGTCTATAAATGTGAATGTCTGTTCGGTGTACGTTTATCACGTCTGAACCACAAGACATAAAGGGCTAAAAATTTGTACAGTTACTAATGTCTACCCGGGGAAGGCTTTAGGCACGGTTTTCTGGCGATCGGATAGCTATTTATCTATATATAGTAATGTGAATGTCTGTTCGGTGTACCGCGTATCACGTCCGAACGACAAGACGCAGAGACTTAAATATTTGTGCAGTTACTAATTTATACCTGAGGAAGGTTATAGGCACGGTTTAATAGCGGTATGAGAGATATTTAGTAATTTGAAAAATATAACGCGAAATGGAGTATAGTGGGATGAAAAGTTACCGGTGTATATAAAATTCTACGTGTGTGAGAGTTAATATTTCGCTCTGCAGCTAAAAGTACAGAACGCAAACGAATGATCTAATTGTTGTCCGAAGTATCCCGTTGTACACCATAGCAGTCCCATGCCGATAGCTATAAGGGGGTGTAAGATATGGTGGTTGAAAGTCGTCAAATTATTTTAAAAATTCTGACTGATGGCCAGCGATGACGTTTGCGACTCTATAGCAAGGAGGTTACATACAGCAAAACGTGATGCCACAGACCATATCTTTGGTCTATGCGTGCTACAATGTCTTCAGCTCTTTCTCTGTAAGGATAAACGTACGAATAAGGAAATATAAGAATAAATAAATAAAGCAGTAAAAAAGAAATTTCTTTTAATGTATCTCTTTAAAAAAAATCGATTTGACGTTTCGCGTATTACATCAAGGGATCGATCAGTGATATTAATACAATCATTATTGTTAAATTTCGTGATTGGATTCCTCGAAACGAGTGCTTTTTTACGTGTGATCTGTTCTTCACTACTTACTTTCCCGATAATGTTGATTAAAAATGTTTGTTTCTAAAGAAGGTATAGTATTTCATTTCATCCTTCAAAACCAGTCTCATAGCACACTACTGAAAGATAGCTATCTATCATAATCAACCAATACGCGAGCGGAGCTGCATGTTTAAGCAAGTATAATATATAAGAGTGTACGTAAAAATTGTGCCATTATATGAGCATTAATTTTAACCCAATTGACAAATTTAACAGAAGGACTTAACGGGATCAAATAATGTACCTAGGCACCAGCTAGGGCATGTTGTTGAAAATTCTGTTACTACAGCTGTGGTAATACCGTTGCTCAAATAAAGGCTGGAACGACCGGAGATGGTGCTCATTTGAGCTTGAATTATGTCTGAGTGGCTGAGTGAATGTGTCCTGATGAAGCCTATAACCGAAAATTTAAGTTGTGTGAATGTGGATTGTCCAATTTGCGTGCCTTTATACGGCTTGATGATCGTGTTTACGGTGAGCTGTTATTTATCCTCTATTATTTATGTCCTAATGGCAATACAAATGGCCGCTGGTACGAGATAAATCGTAAACTAACCCCCTCCCCCAGCCGGCCGCGGTGGCCGAGGTGACTGAGGCGCTCCAGTCACGGTCAGCACGGCCACTACGGTCGGGGGTTCTAATCCCCCCTCGGGCATGGATATTTGTGCCGTCCTAGTTCGTAAGTAGTTCATAAGTAGTTTGTAAGTTTAGGGACTGATGACCCCGTAGTTAAGTCCCATAAGCTTTACAAACATTTGAACAACCCCTCCCCCACCTCCGTGACCATGGCTCAAATAGGAGTCGAATACGAAGGCCCCGTCAACATGATGCTGCAATCTGCCTTTTCAAACACAGTCATCACGGCGCTGTTTATAATAACTACCCCATTCACCGCTATTTGTTACGCCAAGGCGCAGTTCAAGGGAAGTGTTTGGACGTAGAAGCACAAAGACGAAGCCTTCCAGTTGTAAAAGGGTTGCCTGTTGGAGGTCGTCAAAAAATGTCAAAAAATAAGAATGCGTAATGATATGCTGTAGTAATAATAATTTCGTTATTGAATCTTGCAGCAAATCACAACTGATGGGTCGCAACAACACTTTCGCAGTGAAAGTTAAAATTTTGAATAAATAAAAAAAATGATATTAATTAACTTGAAACAGTCACTGTGGTAATTAATTAAGCTTGGCCCTGTCTGACATAGCATTGACTACAGCCTCCAACCATCACCGCTTACGATTCACGAACAACACAACTTCACTAATTTCTGTCAAAATTCATGTAGTGGTAATGGCTTGTTCGAGTTATAATCAAAATCGTAATAGCTGATAGACTCTGAATGCAATGACAGTAGCTCAGTACTGTGAAACTGCGTGGTGCAATTAGCTTCACAAATACTACAGTCAAAGTTCCCAATAATTTTGATAATTTTTTTTAAGCATTCAACTTCCTTATAATACTATACGTGAACGATTTTTTGATTAATTGCTTCCAGGGCCTGGGTAGCGTACGCGTGTAACTGGCTGAGCAGAGTCTGGAATTTTACCTATTTCATAAAAATTACTTTCGTCAGGTCTGGTTAAACAACTATAATACTTCGAATACTGTTAGCCTGGTTACTTGCTATATAAATGAAACCTATTCTACTTTTCGTGCAAACTCTCTAGCAAGTTAAAAGCTTTGGCATAATAATTGGTTGCAAAACTTAGAACAGCACTGCACTTTAATTACTCTTCTCTGTGGTTGTAACACGTTCAGCAATTCTTTAACTCGTCTGGCAATTTCTTTAATACTGATCGTAATTACTTTGAAAATGACTGAACTTGTTGGTCAATGTACAGGCTTGCATAATCAACATAATCTAATAATGGTGATAATGGGGTGACTACAACTACTTACAAAATTAAGACTGGTTTCAAAATAAGTCATGTATAATTGAACCAAAATTCTGATTGGGTTGACACTACATTTACATGCATTCAAAATAAAATGTTACAAAAGTACTCATCTGTTTTCGTCGTCTTCGTCGTGAAGTCCATATAAGACATATGATTACAATAGGTACTCTTACTGCTGGTTCAATTTATTTTTATCGACAACTCTTTGTTCAGCTCGTCTGGCTGAAATCTCCATGCATTGATATCACCTCGATACACCTTCTAATCTCCGTAATTACAACAACGACCACTCTCTGTGACAATAAGACTTGATAACCAAACAATTACTTTTCTTGCACACATGAAAAAAACATTACATTGATCACTTTCGAGTATAAATAAACTTGTTTCGCACTTCCTTCAATACATTAAACAGTACGCCTCACAGGCTTATTGCAGTTGCATAAAACTCGCGCCACACTGCGCCTACCGTGCCACTGCACCATCAACAAAACATTTATGTGTTTACTATAGCGAGTCCGCTCCGCGACTGCTTCAGCAGCGCGACACTCACAGCTACCACTTCTGTACCAAAGACAGTCTTTACAACAGGTTCAACATTTTCTCTGGCGCATTGCCAACTTCCAGCATAAGAATGCCCGTGCATTCATGCGGGTTTACACATGCAGTACATGTTTACACTAAATGATTCAATATAGGAAATGACGTTATATAAGAAATATATCTAGCATACAAGAAATGAAAATACGTGGAATGAACCCATTTAAGACAATATATACATTACGTTAAATCAAACTGTAAGATACAGCAACAGGTGTACTCTTACAATCTGCCTTTTCAAACACATTCATCACGGCGCTCTTTATAATAACTACCCCATTCGCCGCTGTTTGTTACGCCAAGTCACAGTTTAAGCGAAGTGTTTGGACGTAGAAGCACAAAGACGAAGCCTTCCAGTAACCCCCACACCAGGAAAAAATATCGCCTTCTCCGCAAACAGACTATCTCGAACTTCTGTTTAGTCAGTGGGACGTGGCGTGCTCCCCGAACTGACGGACGGACCATGCAACTTAGCATATCTCTTTACCTGGTTCCTCTAAGCGTCGTTCCCGCAATAAAGAATGAGCATTAAATATTCTCTCTGGAAACGGCATAAAACATGTCAATATTTGCAAAGTCTCTCTCGCATGACTCCTGTGTTTTCCATATTATTAATTTATTGCAGTTCAATTCCCCTATTAAATGGAACGTAACAAACAGAAGATTCGAAATGAAATCGTCATATTCCATCCAAACGGCTTTAATTAATTCAAAAATCCATGATTGTTGTGAAAAAACAAACAGTCGTAGGTTGCAGATATGTAATTCATTTGTTACGAGTTTTTTCCAGGTAGGACTTCACCAGATAATATAAAAGTACACAGGGAGGACAAAATTAAAATATAACTCTCATGGCCAAATTCTCTAACACCAATATGTTATAATGACAGAAATTTGAAACAAATACACAAATTTTGGGACCTCGCGTTAAAATCAGTTTCAGTGGCATATTTAACGTCTGAAACGAAACCTAGAAAGAAAATAGTTTCGACTCATGTCATATTAATGTTCGAAATAATAGATACCACTTCAGATAAAACCTCTAAATTTCCTTCGCTGCTGTGTATGGACTAAACTTAAGCACACTAAAGCTCTACCCAACGTGTTTTTCCTTCGAAAACTCTCCAAATTACTTTGTAATACTTTATTCAACGTGACAGAACACTATCTGTGTCAAATAATGACAATAAAATTTACCCTTCATGGACAAGAGTCATCAAAGTGTAAAATATGCAAAAATATAAATTTTCCACTGACAAGTAAACCTACGGAAGTGACATTAGTTCAAATGTTAACTGCGTGGTCATCAGTCCCTAAACTTACAAACTACTTATGAACTATCTTATTCTAAAGACGACACAAACATCCATGCCCGAGGGAGGATTCGAACCCCGTGCAGACTGTGAATGGCGTGCCGCAGAACGCTCGGTCACCGCGGCTAGACATTAGTGAAGCACTTTTAATCATTTTCATAATGAAAGTATCTTTTGATGAAACACGAAAATTGGCCTAGGTACAATGGACGGGGAGTGAAAATTAATAGGCCAACTACCCCGAAAGAGACCGATTTGTTGCCACAAAACTTTATTGTGATTTAATCGAAGTAGGATCTATTAAAACTTCAAAATTGCCGCCAGGCGTCGCCGAGCGCGCTAAGGAAACTTGCTACGATCTCCGTCGGAGATTCGATTCCTTTCTCCGGCATGGAAGTGTTTGTGGCTCGAAGCGTAAGTTAATTTAGGTAGTTTGTAAGTCTAGGTACCAATGACTAATGCAATTTGGTTCCATAGTTTTACAAACATTTGAACATTGAGAATTTCACATTATGAATTCAGCTTTGGAAAAATTGAAATTCAGTGTTTTCTGTATTTACACAGTGTGCTAAACATCAAAATATGTGTTTTAAAATTTTTGATCTAAGTATTGTCTTTTTACTTTATGTATTTCATGTACAACACAGACGTATGTATAGACGTGTTTTATTACTTGGGACATAATTCTGTTGATAGTAGCACTGTCAGATCAATAATGATAACATAATCTCACCAAAGCACCAAAAATAAGATAATTCACTGCTGAAATAAAATAACATGAAGCACACTCACGTAACATAACTTCGAAGATGGACAGATTAATGCCTCAGATATGGCTACATGCCTAACCAAGCGACAAAATGCCGTTCTTGAAGCATGCTGTTCATCAAAACAATGCGACGTTTAGGATTGATACACAAAATAGGTATAAATCAGCTTTTAATACCTTCTTGTCGAGGAACAACACTGGGAATAAAATGGTTAAGAAACACCTATCTTTTTTTTATCTAATATAAAAATGAATGTTTGTGTGTTCTTATTTTATGCGCGGCCGTGCCTTTCAACCCCTTGTGTTGAAACTTTGTCAACATATTTCTTGCACTTTCGCGATGGTCATAGGTACCATTAAATGACTGTTCGACAAATAGTTCAGGAGATATGACGTAATACACAACGAAATGCGCTTCATGCGACGTCTTCTTCTAACCACGGTACCGATTTCAACCAAATTTGGTATACAAATACTTTCCATGAGGTAACAATTGACGTAGGGGTAAAAACTGCTTACGACATATAATTCAGGAAATATGACTTCATAAAAAATTATATGGTTGAAGACTGAGGCATCATACGGCATGCGAATGACACTTTATTCATCCTAAAATTTTCATGACATTTTGGACACTTGACCTGATCAAATTTTTAAATATGATTGAACAATTCAGTATATCAGTGCAGTATTAATATATTCGGATTACCTACGAACATTTCAATTAATTAACGTGACTAAATAGTCAATTTTCAGATTTCGGTGGGTTTTGAATGAAATAAAATTTCCGAAAATTCTAGCAGCTCTCTCTGGAAGTTACGTTACATATTTCAGGGTGATAATCATCAAAGAAACATTTCAAACATAAATATTGTTCACACCATGTGAATTTTATGTAAGCAATGTAAAGTAAGAATTTTCAAAATATGTTTCAGTGAAAAGCAAACTTCATTCAGATATTTTAAATGACGTTTATTTGGCTGTCAGCTTTGATTCATACCAAGTGTATCGAATCATTGAGGTGAAAACCACAAGCAGAAGGAATTTGTTGTTACCAACGTATGGTTTAAATGTGAATTTGAAAATAAATACATAAATATAATATATATATAAAAATTAATGTTTGTCTTTTTGTTCGTATTTTATGCACGCACATGACGTACATCCGATTGTGATAAAACTGTCAAGTAATTTCTTTCACTCGCACCACGGTTATAGGCATACCAAAGTTAACTTCGTATGGTGAATGGCGGTGGGTGCTTTACAATTATTTAGTTCGTTGCTTACGCCTTTGCGCTGAAATGGCTGGAAGAATATGAATGAAATTTGGAACAGAGGTGTCCGTGGCGGAGCGGCTGCGCGCATTGAGGCGCTATGCTAAGATGCGCGAGGCCGTACCCTGTTGTGGGTTCTAATGTTTAATGTTTGTTAAGCTTAAGGGACTCAACTGCGGGGTCATCAGTCCCTAAACTTACAAACTACTTATGAAGTAGCTAATACTAAGGACGGCACAAATATCCATGCCCGAGGGGGGATTCGAACCCCCGACCGTAGTGGCCGTGTAGACTGTGACTGGCGCGCCGCAGCCAGCTCGGCCACCGCGGCCGGCTGTTGGGGGTTTTCAAGTAACAGTGAATAAAAATTAATAAAATATGTTAAAAATGTTAATTAATCTTAAGCGCTAGCGTTAGCGTTGCCCGTGATGTAGCGCATGGAGGTCGCACGGCCAGATTTATATCTTTTCCCTCTGACTCATTAGGGTCAGTCCTCTTGCCACATTCAATTTACTTTTCGGGAGTCAGAACACGATTCATTGTTTGAAAGCGAACGTAGAGGTAAGGAAAGTCTTTGTTTTTAGTCTGTTTTATTATTAATGTTTTTGTCGTCCTAATTTTATGAAACTAGAACAGCAATACAAGAGTCGTTTACCATTCAATTCTCAATTCACCTTCCTTTTGAACAGTAATAGATTCTACTTCTATTAAACAAAAATTAATTTTTGTAGCAAGAAATCGCTCTTTCGGGATAGTTGGCCGCCTAATTTTCACTCCCCTTCCTCCAATATACGTAGGCCGATTTCCGTCTTTTATCAAAAGCTACTTTCATAACAAAAATCATTAAATTCGCTTCATTGTTCTCTAAGTTATTGCAATTTTTCTAATTTAGCCATCATTTTTGAGGGACCATTTCTCCCTAAATATGTTTTACCGCCGCTAAACAAAATACAGGTGTCCCTTAGTTTTTCAAGTACTATAACGTATCGAAATATCTGGCAAATCTGAGAGTGTCATGGCCCTGGATTTACTTGTCAGTATATCTCTTAAAATCGGATCGTAAGTTTCATAGTGGCTGCCCGGATTGTCGCAGCACAATGGGCAGTATCGGTACCCAAACAGGAAGGTTCTTTTGGTGCATCACGATAACGAATAAAGATTTTTTGAAAAGAGAAAACTGTGTTTCTAGACAAATGCCAACAAAAAGTTGATATTTGAGCCTTTTCCTATGGTTGTATATAGTACGGAAAAAACGGCTAACAACCTCTTTTTCTAATTTTCTGTGTGAGTATGGTAACTTCACACCTTTAGCTTCCAGTAACGGATAAATTTGTAGACAAAAATTAAAAATTATTCTGAGACTATCATCTACGGAAATATTTTACAAAGGTCGACTATTTGGAATCAATAAAAGGTACAGAAATGGCCATCTCCATAATTCGCAGTTTTGGTAACCAAAAAACATGGTTTCTCGTGATTTACTCGGAAACCTTTAACGGCCGTATAAAATAATTTTGCCGGCCGCGGTGGCCGAGGAGACTGAGGCGCTCCAATCACGGTCTGCACGGCCACTACGGTCGGGGGTTCGAATCCCCCCTCGGGCATGGATATTTGTGCCGTCTTTAGTATAAGGTAGTTGATAAGTAGTTTGTAAGTTTAGGGACTGATGACGCCGTGGTTAAGTCCCATAAGCTTAACAAACATTTGAACATTTTTGAAAATAATTTAAAAAACGAATATTCATAATTGAACTGCGATGCAGGAAGTGGATAATGATTAAATTTGTATCCTGGACTGTAGAACAACAGCAATGTGCCCATTCTTCAAACAGCTTTACATGTGATGACTACGACGAGGGCTATGCCAAATACTTTACCCCTCTTCTCTGTGATCAATAGAACCAGAGATATGGGAACGTGAAGAACTCGAATTTTCGCAAGAGGTGTTTTTGGGCAGATTAGTAATGTTCACATTGAGCTGCGTAAAACTTATTTATGTATTATTACACACTCAGATATTTGATACAAAGTCATTAACGTCCTCGCTAACCAATAGAACAGACGATGACACAGTTTCTTGCAGGTTCTTAAAAAATGTTCAAATGTTTGTTAAGCTTATGGGACTTAACTACGGGGTCATCAGTCCCTAAACTTACAAACGACTTATCATCTACCTTATTCTAAGGACGGCACAAATATCCATGCCCGAGGGGGGATTCGAACCCCCAACCGTAATGGCCGTGCAGACCGTGACTGAAGCGCCTCAGTCCCCTCGGCCACCGCGGCCGGTTGCAGTTTCTTATATTCTCCCAGTTCATAACAGTGTTTTCTAATTCGCAAACATGCCCTACAACAGCCCGATCTTCTCCGAATGAAAAGTGCAAAAAAATAAATAAATGAATTTTAAAAAAATCAAATACAACCCGGCAGAATCCAGTTCTGGGCAGGATGTAGTGACTGATTGGTTCACTTACGTGTTGAATATTTATACAAAAACAGACAAACAAAAATCTATCCATTCTGCTAACTTTTCAATAAACGACGATTTCTTGTAACCATTTTTTCCCTTTCCTTCCATTCCGCAGAATGAAGCCATTTAATGGCACGCTATTGATTCGATCGTTGTGTGTTTTGTGTGAGTCAATGTTCGCAAGAACACTTTCATTAACTTTCCGCGTCACTTCACGTCACGCTGAGCCACAGAGAAGCGTGCTCTGGTTTAGTTCCTACTAAATAGTTTCCGTGAAGCTAAAAGCCCAACATGGGTCGCACAAAGCTGCAACAGGTAGTCGAAACGTACAACTGGGAGATTATTAACAGGAACATTAGAGGCGGCTACAGCACTATTAACCATCGGCTTTGCACTGTATTACGAAATTCCGCCCGCATATCATCTCGTAACGTCGTGTTCAAAATGAGACGTTTCTGTTCTGTAGCAAAACATACACATTCCACGTAATTACACCACTAAAATTGCTCCACCTGACCCCGTATTACTCCTTCACGGTTCCTGCTCTGGACTCAAGAGCAGAGTGCAAAATTAATTTCGTCGCCAGCGCTCCAGGAACGCTTGTGAACTCGGGTCGTCCGCAGCGTACGTCCACTTTAACGCGGGGGACGGCCTTGTTTGAGGCCCGAGTTAATGAGTTCTGACCGCGGTAATATCCGCAAAACTGTGCATAACGAAGTAGAACCAACAAAAATATTTGCCTTTAATCATTACGAAATACGAGGCGAAATTTATTTCTCTCTCTCTCTTTCTCACGGTGAGGAATTTAACGCGATATAAAACGGCGCTTAGGTGCTGTAATTCCCTCGCTAGCAGATCGTCTGAAAACATTAAAAAGAGCGTCTCTCCTATCTCTTTCACTGGTGCCAATTGCGCCCACTCTGTTCGTGTTTCAATTTATATTCAGAACGTATATCGCTGCATTAACAAAGTGTAATATTCCGCCACAATGCCGTGAACAGCACCATCTATCGTTTCATTAACAAAGATTAATATTCGACCATAAACCGTACATTAAAAATAACGGTATTCTGGAACTGCAGTAGTGGAACCAGGAGTTTGGTTTCGGATGTACTTTAGTCAATTGATAACGGGCTTTTTTTTATCAAGGTAAACCCTTAAACCCAGGTACTGCTTTTTTATGGAGGGGCTGGGGGAGTGTTCGAGCCCCTTAGTCTCCGTCTAGATCGGCTAATATTTTAAGCGTCGCTCCAAACTATGGTAGCACGCCGATGTGTTTGTTAAGGGATAGTTTAGACCAGTGTTTTTCAAACTTTTCGAATATGCGACCACCAAGTAAACCGTTTCTGGCGACCCTCCGTCCTCACGAAACCTAACACAACTATGTTGCCGCGACGGAGTGGCCGAGCGCATTGAGGCGCTATGCTGCGATGCGCGAGGCCGTTCCCCGTCGGGGGTTGAATCCCCCCCCCCCTCGGGCATGGATGTTTGTGCTGTCGTTAGTGTAAGGTAGTTCATAAGTAGTTTGTAAGTTTAGGGTCTGATAACGCCGCAGTTAAGTCCCATAAACTCTACGAACATATGAATTTGAAACTATGTTAGCTCAAAGAAAACAAAGTTAATCTCCTTTCTTTTGCTACAACTTCCTCTTAAATTGTTCAACGAATTGCTTTCTGTTTATTTTTCGGAATGGAGTACATTATCCTATTTTTACAACATTTGCGACAGAAAATATGTTTTGCTTAACCAACGTTTCGCATTTCAGGCAATTCTCATACACGAATTATCCTCATTAAGAAAGGTTTCACCGCACAGACAATTTGTAAAGAAGTAAATTTTTTTTAGAATTTTCAGTATTGTTTACAGTGTCATTTTCTTTTACTTATCCATTGGTCCTGAAAACAGTTTCCAGACTTTGTACTTGTTCATCATCAACTCGGTATCATAAAACAATTTATAATCTATTCAATTCACAATCAGTGTTACACAAAGAACTTCGTAATTTTAATATTAAATAAATTTCCCTTACGCATACGTTTTTGTATTCCGGACCCCTAGTACAACCTTTTGTGTCGGCGACGCTTTGAGTAAGACTACGCGGTCCTACTGAGGATTGCGACCCACAGGTTGCGAAACACTGGTCTACCCTAAACGTAAATAGCAAACTTAGACTACAGCAAAACTAGGACAGATTCCGAGGAACGGAGACATTGTCATCGAGTAAAACAAAAGCGATATCTGCCGTTCCTCAGCGAAGGGCTACTGTTCCTCAACTTTATAAACAATTTTCGGATACAATGTGAGCAGCTCTTTTAAACAGTTCGCAAGAAGATCAGAAGCAACTGCAAAATGATTTAAATAAGATATCTGCATGGTGTGAAAATTGCAGTTGACCCTAAACAGTGAAACGAGTTAAGTCGTCCATATGATCACTCACACGATAACTCAGTCAAATGTGGAGGCCTTAGATTCAACAAAACACCAATGAAATTAAATTACGAACAATTTAAATTGGGAAGAATGCACAGAAAATATTATAGTTGTGCGTGCTATTTTAGAGTATTGCTGCCAAGTGGGGGACCCAACCAAGTAGTTGACGGATGATATAGGGAAAGTTCAGAGAAAGGCAGCTCTTTTTGTTTTATCGCGATATAGGGAAAGAGCGTCACAGAAAATATGCACGAGCTGAAGTGTAAATCACTATAAGAAAGGCGTTATTCGCTGTGGCGAGATTTGCGAAATTCCTTTCACACAATTTCTCTTCCGAATGCGAACATGTTTTGTACGAACCCTCCCCCCCCCCCCCGTACGAAAAATCTAAAAATCTTCATAAAATATAGAACAATTTGAAAACGAAAAGATGCACGTGCGCTGTTTTCAGACGCGTTATTCGAGGACGGAATGTTTGAGAAATATCATAAAAGTTGTTCAATGACCCCTCCGCCATGCGCTTAAATGTGATTTGCGGAGTATTTGGGTAGATGGATGTTAATAAAGATTTTTGAACAGAAATAATCACAAGGAACATGAGCACACTACATTACCAACACACGTAGAGTTACATAATGCTGTGCGTTAGTCTCGCTAAAACCTAAAACTGACTTCACCGATTTGCTCTTTTTTTTTCGGTTAACGCAGCGGTGGTTTACGAAAGAAACAGCTGTAAATTCGAAATTGGTTATTTTGTATAGACATCGCCACTTCTGATTAATTGATATTTTGTGGGCTGACATACGGTTATTCCGATTCAATCAAAATTCTGCAAAGAGAAGCGAAACGGCACCTTTCAAGTAAGAATTCGCAGGAGGAGGGTACTTGAGAACTGTTCCCGACACCAGTGTAAGGTTTTATTTGCATCTTAATGAAATTTTCCAGACTTTTTTTTTTTAAACAAGGGGAAGGTCATTGTCTACTTAAGATTTCGCAATGTACCGGGTGATCAAAAAGTCAGTACAAATTTGAAAACTTAATAAATCACGGAATAACGTAGATAGAGAGATAAAAATTGACATACAAACTTGGAATGACATGGGGTTTTATGCAGGATGGCGCTCCACCACATATTGTAAGACACATGAAAGATCTCTTGCGCGCGTCGTTTAGTGATGATCGTGTGCTCAGCCGCCACTTTTGTCATGCTTGGCCTCCCAGGTCCCCAGACCTCAGTCCGTGCGATTATTGTCTTTGGGGTTACCCGAAGTCGCAAGTTTATCGTGATCAACGGACATCTCCAGGGATGCTGAAAGACAACATCCGACGCCATTGCCTCACCATATCTTGAAATGTTCAAATGTTTGTATAGCTTGTGGGACTTAACTACGGGGTCATCAGTCCCGAAACTTACAACCTACTTATGAATTAGCTAACACTAAGGACGGCACAAATATACATACCCGAGGGGGGATTCGATCCCCCGACCGTAGTGGTCGTGCAGACCGTGACTGATGCACTGCAGTCCCCTCGGCCACCGCGGCCGGCTCACCATGACTCCGGACATGCTTTACAGTGCTGTTCACAACATTAATCCTCGACTACAGCTGTATACAACATCTTCATCGCTTTGTCTTAATTTGTTATGCTAATTATTGCTTTTTAATCAGATGAGGTGCCATCTGTCTGACATTTTTGAACTGTTTATTTATTTACTTTTTTAATTTTTATTTTTTTTATTTAATTTTTGTTCCAATAAAGCCCCATGTTATTCCAAGCATGAGTGTCAATTTTTACCTGTATATATATACATTTTTCCGTGATTTATTAAGTTTTCAAATTTATACTAGCTTTTTGATCACACGGTACATGGCTGAGTGTGCGTAACAACAGACTACCACACAAGTCTACAGTTTTACATCTTGATGAAATTCTGTACATTTGACATTCAAAACAAGATTAATATTTTCGACTACACAGGATTTCGTACGTTGCATGGCAGAGGGTACCTGACTCCCACACTTCGACACTGTTTGACCGCTCACCATGACATTTGGCAGTACATAATTGAACAATTTACACATTTTTCTGGGCGTGATATGTTTTTATGTAAACTTATCGCTTATTCAAACTTTCACTTGGTTTTCCCGGTTTAGGGGATCTCTCCGGCGTCATCAGTACAAGAAAAAAAAATCACAAGGAAGAGATTCAATAAATGCACCTAAATCGCTAACGTCAGCAATCGTTAAGAATCTTAATGTGTAAACACACTCTACAATGCTGTTTACATACCTGTGGAAATGTGAATGCCCAACTATTATATTATGTAGCTTAGTAACTTATGAGATTTATATCAAGTAACAACAACAGTATTTTTATGAATAAACGATGTGGGGAAGAAACAACCAATACTTCTCAGTAATCTTACGTGGAAATGTTTATTATCAGATAGCTTCCTTTGCTCAAGAAGCTTACAAATAACCAAAGTTGTTGAACTCGAAACATGTGAAACAAAAGAATCTGCGTGTTTAACGGCATCAGCGTTGCACTCGGTAGCAGCTCGCAACAGTCGGCAGACTGTGGTGAACTACATGCAGTAACAACGATGGGTAAGGAGAGTTGAGGCTGTTAGAGCATATTAGCGGGCTATGACAGAACTCTTGAGGAGTAATTTCACGATACTGTCCCACTGCTCTCTCGATGCCTTTACAGTTCAAATATGTTCAAATGTTTGTTAAGCTTATGGGACTTAACTACGGGGTCATCAGTCCCTAAACTTACAAACTACTTATGAACTACTTAAGAACTAGGACGACACAAATATCCATGCCCGAGGGGGGATTAGAACCCCCGACCGTTGTGGCCGTGCAGACCGTGACTGGAGCGCCTCAGTCCCCTTTACAGTCCCTACCCGTTTCGCGAACTGGGTTGTGGTACATGTATACCAAAAATATCCCGAGCATCCTCTATTTCAACTACGAGCACTCAAAAAAAATGTTCAAATGTTTGTTAAGCTTATGGGACTTAACTACGGGGTCATCAGTCCCTAAACTTACAAACTACTTATGAACTACTTACGAACTAGGACGGCACAAATATCCATGCCCGAGGGGGGATTCGAACCCCCCGACTACGAGCACTATGCTGGCCATTCCAAACGTTCAATGATTCCAACTTGCAGTGTGTCCAGCAGTTCACCGGTCTTGTGTATGGGCGTAAATTGTAATCCACAAACAGTCAGGTTTTGTTGCATTTTTACACTACACTAGAACCAAATTTCGTATGTGATTCGAAAATAGAAGTTATACATCATCTTACTGTCTCAGTCGTTCAGTGGTAGATCTCATAGTTTTAGCAGCTTGTCTGGTTAAATGTTCATAATGAAAGCAACAGGACGACAGGTTTTAAGCTGTATAACCATGAAACGTGACCATTTTGATGAACCAAGACATTTATTGAAGTATTGATGCACACAACGAATATTCATACTGACAAACAAATGACTGTGACAGTAGTAAGAAAAAGACTGAGTATCAACTAAGACCGACTAATAACTAACTGTGTTCGCGCAAATTCTCGCGTATAAATAAATATTATAATTTCTGGAACATTCTAGAACACGGAAATAGTTCAATACAGTTTTATGAAATGTGTAGATCTAGTACAGAACAATGTTGTATGAAACGGTTGTGGATAAAATTATTACAGTTGTATTGAAAGCATTTTCGTGACAAAACAAAATCAATAATCTGAACATAAGTATTTTATGATGACAGCAGTACAATGGTTTGTTTATGATTTTTATATTTCCGAATTTACAATAAAAGATTAACATCAAGTTAAGCAGTTTATGACTTAATGCTTAATACAATTCAATATGTGTCTGAAAATATTTGTGACAAAATTTGTATTAAAATTACAAAGTTGCGTAATATTAATGTTACGTTTTCTTTAAAAAGATAATTATTTTATCAAAGTTCATTAAAATACCTTGCTATTGCTGCAATGAAACAGTCTTGTAAGGTATTAT
The DNA here is from genome assembly GCA_026315105.1 of Locusta migratoria. NCBI lineage: Eukaryota > Metazoa > Arthropoda > Insecta > Orthoptera > Acrididae > Locusta > Locusta migratoria. The sequence goes on from CM048745.1 coordinate 318,925,033, forward strand.
AATGTTTTATGAATAATTTTGTGTCTATGCGTAAAGAGAGGTTTAATTATGATAGGTATCGAACGATTCACTAATCCAAACAAACGGAATTTTATAGGGGATATACAGGTTGGAGAGATGAGGGGCTGCTGCACCCCTAAATAGACGAGCATACTACAGAACAGTCTTCCTGCAATACCAGTATGGTGTAAAGGTGCGATTCTGAACCCGACCGCAGACCGCAGTGAGCCACCGCAGGCGTCACCTCCGGTTGCATTGTTTGCAATGCGAGACGTGGGACACGAGGGGACCGCGCGGTTTGCCGTTGAAACCTGCTCCGGCGGCGGACCGCACAGGAAGTTCTGAACAAACAGCGCCGCTTCCACGCGATTCGGTCGCCCGCCGGAGCTTTTATCTGTTAAACACACGGAACTGAGCAAAAATGAGTTTAGCAGTCTCCGACGAAGAAATGTTGATTCAGTGCAGCAAAATATTCTGTAATTTACATTAAGTGATCAAAAGTATCCGAACGTTTTTCACATTAGGTGCATTGTGCTGCCACCTGCTGCCATATCAGCGACCTCAGTGGTCATTATATATCGTAAGAGAACTGACTAGGGTGCTCCGCAGAACTGAGGGACTTCAACGTGGTCAGGTGGTTGGGTGTTACTTGTGTCAGAAGTATATGCGCGAGATTTCCACACTCCTAAACATTCCTAGGTCCACTCTTTCTTAAGTGATGTGAAGTGCAATCGTAAGAGGACACGTACAGCACGGAAACGTACGGACCGACCTCGTCTGTTGACTGACAGAGACCGCCGACAGTTGAAGAGGGTCGTACAGTGTAATGGACAGGCATCTATCCAGACATTACACGGGAATTATAAACTGCATCAGCGTCCACTCTAAGCACAAATGTTCAAATGTTTGTATAATTTATGTCACTTAACTACGGTGTCATCAGTCCCTAAACTTACAAACTACTTACAAACTAGCTACTACTAAGGACGGCACAAATATTCATGCCCGAGGGGGGATTCGAACCCCGACCGTAGTGGCCGTGCAGACCGTGACTGGAGCGCCGCACATCACTCGGCCACAGCGGCCGGCACTCTAAGTACTATGACAGTCACGAGGGAGGTGAGAAAACTTCATGGTCGAGCGGCTGCCCATAAGCCACACATCACGCAGGTCAATGCCAAACGATGCCTTGCTTGGTGTAGGGAGCGTAAACATTGGATGATTGAACAGTTCAAAAACGTTGTATGTAATGACGAATCACGATACATAATTTGGCGATCCTATGGCAGGCTGTGGGTATGGCGAACGCGTGGTGAACGACTTTTGCCAGCTTGTGTACTGCTGACAGTAAAATTCGAATTCGGTGGTGCTATGGTGTGGTCGCGTTTTTCATAGAGGGGTCTTGCATCCATTGTTATTTTCCGTGGCAGTAACACAGTACAGGCTTATATTTATGTTTTAAGCACCTTCTTGCTTCTCATTGTTGGAGAGCAATTCAAAGATGGTGATTGCATGTTTCAACATAATCAAGCACCTGTTCATAATGCAAGGCCTGTGGCGGAGTGTTTACATGAAAACAACATCCCTGTAATGAAGTGGCCTGCACACAGTCCTGACTAGAACCCCATAGAACACCTCTGAGATGTTTTGGAGCGCCGACTTCGTGCCAGGCCTCACCGACCTACATCGATACCTCTCCTTAGTGCAGCACGCCGTGAAGAATGAGCTGCCATTTCCCAAGAAACCTTCCAGCACCTGCTTGAACGCATGCCTGCGATAGTGAAAGCAGTCATTAAGGCTGAGGGTGGATCATTACCATATTGAATTCCAGAGTTGCCAATGGAAGGTGCCACGAGCAAGTAAATCATTTTCAGCTAGTTACCTTTGAGCACACAGCGGATAATGCACGACATAAAGAAAATAATATAAATGTTTTGACAAAAGATAACGCCTGGAAAGGTAAAAAACAGGACTTAAATAAAACTGCGAACCATACTAAAACTATTTTTTATTTATTAATAAAATGATACGTGAACATTTTACGTTCGAACTTCGACAAAATCTACGGTTTTTTCCGATACTGTTGAAATTTTGCATACTTATCCTTAAAAATAAAAGGAACATCACAGTCTTCCTAATACTCCATACTGTGGATGGCAAGGGGTATTTTGCAACAAACTTACACAATATTTCACTGTTCACTATGAAAGTTAGCAGAGTCCTATAATTTTTCACAGATGGTGGCGGCAATGGATTTAGGACGCGCAGGAGGATTTCGACGGAGAGACGCAAAGGTGATTGGCAGATAAAGGGGAAGGTGGAGATGGGCAGAGAGAACGATGGATTAGGAGGCGATGAACATAGAGAGTGACTCAGAGAGAAAGAGATATAGATAGATAGAGAGAGAGAGAGAGATGACATGGAGAGATAAGGAAGAGGAGGTCGACAGAACGAGATAATGAAAAAAGAATGTCTGCGCCGAATTTACAGTTGTATAATTTTCTCTCTGTCTTACTGATACTTTATTCGTCTCTATTCATTACGTGAGGCAGAATGCAAGATTATTCAATGAAATGATACGGACCACCGTGGTATCCTATCTCCATCTCTGTCCCCTATCTATCCTTCTCCCTCACTCCCTTTCTCTCACCATCCCTACCTCTCTCTCTCTCTTGCTTTCTCTTTCTCTCTCTCATATCTCCCCTCCCTACCTCTTCCCCTCTTCCCCCCTCTTTCTTTACCTCGCTCCCTCTTTTCCTCCCTCCCTCCTCTCTCTCTCCCTCTCACTATGTCTGTCTGACTGTCTCTCTCTCTCTCTCTCTCTCTCTCTCTCTCTCTTTCTCTGTCTCTCTCATTCCCTCCTCCCTCTCTCTATTTCTCTCTGTCTCTGTGACTTCCTCCCTAAATACTCCCCCCCTCTTTCTCCTTCCCTCTCTCTCACACACCCTCTCCTTCTCCCTCACTCCTTAATTCTCCCTCTTTTTCTCTAGCTCTCTCCTTCTCCCTCACTCCTTAAATCTCTCTCTCTCTCTCTCTCTCCCTATCTCTACTTGTTTTTAATGATCGGGAACTATTCCAAACATGGTTTCTTGCGGTTCCGAGCTTTAGAGGTGAAAGGCACCGCTTGTTAGCAGAGAGTACGTCTATTCACGCCCAGGATCCCATCCTCGCGAGTCGGCGAGCATCAGTGCGGCCGCGGATGGTGCGAACTGCGGCGCGGGAGTGTGTCGTCGGTTATATAACGCCGCGCCGCGACTGTGGCCGGTGGGCATCGTTTAATTGAAAGCCAGAGGTCGGCCGGCAGGGGCGGCCATAAATTAAAAGCACGCCGCGGGCGACCCTCTAATTAGAGGCAGCGTGTGTGGGGCCTCCTGCAGCGCCCTGCCGTGGGCCAGGCGCGCGCGTGGCGGCCACCGCCGACACTGCCGCCAGCGGCCAGTACACTCTGGCTGAACGTGCCACAAAGTACTGGTTCTGATTCAACGTTGACGCAGAGAAGTAAACACGACGCGCCAACACCTGGTTCTGTAGTATCGGCATTTAAGCCGTCGACACAAGGCGCGTGTATCTGTACCAGTGTGGCCAACGTGTCGAGTTTCTGACGTCACAACGTGGCGAGGCTTCCCCAGCGTGTGGGGCAGTATCAAGCTTGCCAGATATTCTCAACAAAAAAGAAAGTTTATAGAGCTTATGGGACTTAACTACGGGGTAAACAGTCCCCAAACTTACAAACTACTTACGATCTAGCTAATACTAAGGACGGCACAAATATCCACGGTAGAGAGATGAAGACGCCATATTGTTCGTCATATTTCATGGGTTTTACGTCATATTTCATGGGTTTTAAATATATAACTTATGTCTTATGCATGTATGACTTTCAGAGCAAGTAAATCAAAATTATCTCGAAAACCGATCATTATTACAGGTACTATTTGTTGTAATAAATGACTGGAAACATCTTATGTTGTTAAAAATTTCCGTAATCTGCCGTTTCCAGGCAAGGCGGACTGATGATCTATCGACGCGAATTGTTCTTTACATCATTTGTTGTAATTACATGTCAGCAGCCGACATATCTACCAGTAGTGTATAACATATGTCTAGTACCTTCGTTGATGACATCAAGCTACGATAGTGGCCGTAGCGTAGGCACCAAAGTTGTGGACTGTGAAACATAAGATGTCCCACGGCGCTGGTTTAAGGCTCCTCCGAGGTAAATATTTTTCCTTCTTATATTCGCGTTGTCTGATAGACGCAAACTACTTTACAATAAATTTCATAGAAGTATACTGCATAATATTCGATGCTATGTAAACGTAAGTGGGCATCCTCTGACGAGTGAGTTTGTTGCATTCGTTTTATGAACAGGACAGTTTGCACCTTACTTAGAGTAAAATACGCACTTTATTGTTTCACGTATTGTATTTTACACGTTCTTAACAATCTTCTACTGAATAGTAACATTGACCGTAGAAGAATGACCATTAACTTTTTTTTTTTTTTAACCGAGACTGTTGCAATAATGTTTGTCTCATGCGAAGGCTTATTCTAATTTTATATCGTACAGTTTGTCATGAAAATTTCATAATTTCCTGCACTAACTGACATTACATGCAACTTTTATACAAACTCATAGAAATTATGTTGTTACTTGTGTAGGCGTTTATCACAGAACATAACGAACGCATACAAGCGCGGAAATAACCGATTTAATAGAGATAAAGCAGGAATTGCACTCTTTTGATTTCGAAAAACAATGTGATTACAGAACCTGATGCCACTGAAGCGCGCTACGGACGCGTGTAGCTCGCCAAGGTCTCTCGTATTCACAAGTCGCTCCGTCTCCCAGCGTTCAGCCGCATGTTGGACTCGGCACGTTGGCCACATCCGTTCAGACACACGCTCCGTGTGCCGACGGCTTTAGGCATTGCATCACCGATCAGGACAAGACTATCGCTTTCGGTGACAGTCGTGGCCACGGGACTGTATCAACGTTGGCACAAGCTGTACCACGCCGTAATGCAGCCAAATTGAAGGGCGCCGTTTCCAGGGAACGAAACTGTGAGGGCAAACTGAGTTCAAAAATGTTCAAATCTAAAGGACTTAACTGCTTGGTTATCAGTCTCTAGCTTACAAATTACTTAAAATAAGTTAAACTAACCTAAGGACAACACACACACATGCCCGAGGGAGGACTCGATCCTCCGACGGCTAACGGCCGCGCGCACCGTAGCACGGCTATTCCGCCGCGGCGCAAACTAAGTTGACACTCGGAGTGGTAACTGATGGGAGCGACGTTTACGGCAGAGGAAAGTGAAAATGTAGGTTAATTATGTAGAGATTTGGTTTGATCGATTGTCTCTCCCACAATTTATTTCTTCATTCAGTGATCTCCTCCATGTTACAATTAATTTCGAGTAACTGAATTCGGTTGTAGCGGAAGATCAGTATTCGTGAGGTGCCATGGTAGCTTTCACTTTCCTCAATGAAAGTCAAAAAGCTGTAAATAAAATGTTTTCTAACCTGTGTTTTTCACAGATTGTGTCTCCAGCGCATAATACGGCACGCAAGTGGTTGGTTCTTGATAATTAGGCTGTTAGTTGAATTAGCGAGAAACCAGTCTGATAAAACGAATGTTTGAAGAATGCCACTTTGTTTATTTACTCAGAAAGAAAGAACTGCAAATGTTCAAATGTTTGTTAAGCTTATGGGACTTAACTACGGGGTCATCAGTCCCTAAACTTACAAACTACTTACGAACTACCTTATACTAAGGACGGCACAAATATCCATGCCTGAGGGGGGATTCGAACACCCGACCGTAGTGGCCGTGCTGACCGTGACTGGAGCGCCTCAGTCACCTCGGCCACCGCCGCCGGCAAAGAAAGAACTGCCTCCAATGCGTGAGGCTGTTCCCCGTCAGGGGTTCCAATCCTCCCTTCTCCCTTGGACATGGATGTCTGTGCTGTCTTTAGTATAACTTAGTTTATAAGTAGTTTGTAAGTTTAGGAACTGATGACTCGGCAGTTCAGTCCCATAAGTTTCACAAACATTTGAACATTTTTAGATTAACATGACAATTGATATTGCTCTTACAAGACTGAACTTCACCGACCGCATCGGACAGCAGTTCTATACGTGATGACTGCCGATGCCATAGTATAGCAACACGATCCACCTCGGTCTACTGGCGCGATAACTCGCACCAAGCCGAAGCTTTCGTCTGCCTTTTCGTTTTACTTTTGTTTATTGATCTGTATGATTTTATATCATCGGATACGACAGAATGGTAGGTTGCTATTGAGAGATGACTTCGTCAGGAAATCAAGTAAATATGAATGAAAAATATGTTTAATAATAAGCAAAGAAGAAATAAGTTTTGGTACCAAGCCTCCAAATGCACTGACCAATCAAAAAATGTTTGTATTGTCTATGGGACTTAACTGCGGGGTCATCAGTCCCTAATCTTACAAACTACTTATGAACTACTTACGAACTAGGACGGCACAAATATCCATGCCCGAGGGGACTTGAACCCCCGACCGTAGTGGCCGTGCAGACCGTGACTAGAGCGCCTTAGTCCCCTCGGCCACTGCGGCCGGCGACCAATCACAGCAGAGCACTAAAACTTAAGGCGGCTTCTCCCATGGTAATAGTACCTACTTCAACATCTGTACTTCACACGACTCTGAGCCGCATACAGCTCCGTCCTAACTTGCTCTAAAAATGACTATGATGGCTAAAAGCAAGAAATATCACAAGTTCCAGGTGGGGACTGTAGGGCCCGGTGGTCTTAGGGTAAAGCGCTCGACTGGAAACCGAAGGGTTGCGGGTTTGAAACCCGGTCAGATCTCGATTCTTTTCAGTCTGCGTCTTAACCCATCCTTCACCTCTCAACGATGGGAGGAGTCGCCAGAAACGACACGTGGTTCGGATTCTACGTTACGCTGTAGGTCCTCTTTCCCCGGTTGGATAAGTGGGGTAGGCTAGGGACACACAAGTCGCCGAAGTGGCGTCCAATTGAAAGACTTACACCAGGCCAATGAGCCACACAAAATTATTATGATTATTATTATTAATGTGGGTAATGCCCTCATCTACCACGTCGACTGGTAACTTAGTTTGCGCAAGCAATATAAATACTGGCCAGTGGTATAAAGGGCATAAAGAACAAAAGTAAACTGAAGAACAAAATAAAACGATTTGTGCTGCTCATTTCGTACTTAGTAATTAAGTCTATCTTCATTGGATGTATTTTGATATAATTTTGTTACCTCACAGTCAAAATAAAGAGTAAAATAAAAAGAAATTAAAACAGAAATTGAAAATAATTCAGGAATGGTGCATTTCTTTCTCAAATTACAAGCGGGATTGTCTAAAGTTATTGACAGGAAGTAAAAAATCGCTAATTTTGGATTGTTTACTCCAAAAATCGAAATACAGCTTTGACCTCAATGCGAGATGCTTTTAATAGTTTCCACAACTACAGTATAAAATGTAAGAGATCCGGTCATTTGTTAAGTACGTCTGGGTCAAATCGCAACCAATACCTTCACTGCGCGATAACATTTGAAACTTTACTGATGACGTCACTGCTAAAGCAGGGTTACTAAATACAGTATTTAGAAATTCTTTCACCAAAGCAGCAGAAGTTAATATTCCGAAATTCGAAATAAGAACAGCTGTTACCAACAGTAACATAGAATTATATCTTTAAATGAGATCACTTAGTAAAGGGTAAATTTTCCGGTCTATATTGTATATCAACTAGTATGCTCGAATAATAGATCCATATCCAGCAGTGAAAGGTAACCACTGGCTAGACGTAAGATCCGGGCCTAAAGATTAGAAAGTTACTTGATCCGGCCTGACCGATTAACTAGATTTCACTATATATAAGACTGATGTTTAGACATAATTCATGACTCTCACGCAGTTTTATAAATCGTAAAAATTAGTGTTGTAGCAATATTTATTAATGTATTTCGTTACTACATTGTTAAATGTGCGAAGTTAAACTAATATATAATTTACAATTCATAACTGATCAGAAAATTATTCTCTGTAACAGACCTCATCCTTTCTGTCCAATATTCGACGCTTTTAGCCGCGGGCATCCAATCATCAAATTATTATCGCAACCAAACAACACAGATGTTACACGTGGTGAAGTCGCTGAAGAGTAGCACATTTAATTCCGACGCGAAACACACAAAATCCGAGCTTTAATGCGATTAGTTGGGAATTGCACGTTAACAGAATTGTATCCGGCCGGATGAATGAGATCTGTCAACTCAGCAGCGAGGATTAGTGCCCACAACGGAGAGCGCGCTTGTGTGTGGTCATTTTATCGGCGGCTCTACACAGAGGTGGGGAGCGAGCTGACACGAGGGTCGCCTGCCACGTGTCTTCCAGGCAGCCGCCAGCTGCGCGGTCAACACCACCCGCCAAACAGCGACAGTAAAGCACTTTCCTGTAAGGATACGAAATTAAAGGCTGTATTTGAATATCTGGTTAACGTCACAAGATGTTCTTCCCTCGGGACATCCACAACCGTCAATCTTCATTTTAAATACGAGGTGTGTTTTTTTTTAAGTAAGTGCCGTTTTGCCACACAGCGGCCGCAGCGCTGCGGTCGGCGTTCTGCGCATGCGCACTGGGTACCTACATCTGTTGTCTACGCACTGCCGCGGCGGAGCGGCCGAGCGTATTAGGGCGCTCTGCTATCGATGTTTGTGCCGCCTTTAGTATAAGCTAGTTCTTAAGTAGTTTGTAAGTTCTACAAACATTTGACTAATCTACGCACTGACGCCATTACAATCTGATTCTTCCTTGTTTACATTGTGCATTGAGTGTTTAAGATACCTCCGCCAATCGTGAGTCCCGCCGACTGTGAAGTACGGGCTGTTATTAGATTGCTTAGTGCTAAAGGCCTAAAAGCGATCGATATGCATCGTGAGATCTGTGCAGTTTACGGAGAAAACATTATGAGTGATGGAATGGTAAGAAAGTGGATGAGAGCATTTAAAGATGGTCGCACAAATGTGCATTATGAACAACGAAGTGGGCGTCCGTCGGTCGTTAATGAAAGTTTGGTGCAGGAAGTGGACAATAAGGTGAGAGAAAGAAGGCGCTTTATGAATTCCTCCTTGTGAGATGACTTTCTTAATGTTTCTCGTAGTGTTTTGTATGACATTGTGACGGAGCAAGACGATGACGAAGTCAAAACAGTTGTGATATAGTGGTTAAATAAGTCAGGCAGCAGACTTCTATCAGCAGGGTATTCAAAAACTGGTACAACGTTATGAGAAGGGCCATAATATTGACGGAAATTATATAGAAAAGCAGACTAATAATAAAATTATTGAAATTTCTTAGCACGTCAGTTTGTTTTATTTTTTATTTTTTTTAATTTCCAAATGGTACTTAAAAAACACGCCTCGTAATATGATCTGCAAGAGTTGCTAATTTTAAATTTTTTATTTTACACACTGCCCGAGTTTCGAGATCTATGTCTCATCATCAGATGCATTTGCAAATTACAATAAAATAAAATAGTGACTTCTGTCATGTAATAAAATGGTACCTTACATATTTACTAAAATTATGCAGTACAAGGTGAGTATACATACTTAGTGTTCCGTAAAATTGTTCCTACATTGAACAGTTTTACGGACTCACTAAGAACGTATACTCACTTTGTACTGAATATTTTTAGTATATATGTAGGGTATCCATTTTATTACATGATAGCCGTCACTACTTTATTTGATTGTAATTTGCAGGTGCACCAAATGATGAGAGATAGATCTCGAAACTCGGAAAGGGCATAAAATAAAAAGTTTAAATTTAACAACTGTTGCGGATCCTATTATTTAGAATGAAATCTTATACAAAAGCTTAAAGTATATACCTTTTTACGTACGTTTACGGTTTTCGAAAAATGTTTTACTTTGACCTTTTATTTTTACTTTTATTTAGAAATGTTAATAAGTTATTTAAGGTAGTAATGGCTAAAATGAGCCTTCCCCAGATAAATCAGGTCCCCGTTAAAAATCAATGGAAATATTCATTAAAACATGTTATTCTTAATAAAGATCATTATTACCCACTGAATGCGAACTAGCAAAGCTATGCTAGTATTATTTATTGATTTTAAGAAAGCCTTTGATTCGGTGGATAGATACACAATACATAAAATCATCAGAAAATTTGGTGTTAAAGCTAAATTAGCAAACATAATTTGTGAAACACTAACGAATACTTTAGATAAAGTTAAATTTATGCGAAAACTATCAAAAGTAAGGTTATGGAATTTGGAGACATATAATCACAAGATTTAACGAATAAGTCTGGGAAGGAGAAAATATGGAATCAAGGTAAGTTGCCTAGCCTTTGCGGACGATTTTGCAATTCTGACAGAAGCAGCTACTCAAATAAATCTTTTGGAAGACACAGAAAATAGAACTCGTCTCAAAATTTCAGTTGAAAAAACAAAATTCATGACTTATATAAAAGATGCACCAAAATACAAAGAATCGCAATTAGGTAAAGTAGAACGAGTTAGTCAGATTAAATATTTGGAGAACTTTTACAGCAGAATGGAGTAGAAAAGTTTACGACTGCTGTACCACTCAGTCGAATGAAAATAGCATATGTCTTGACAAAAGATATACAATAAGAAATGCATATCAAGGAAAACAAATCTAAAACAATACACCACTGTAGTAAGACTGGAATGTTTATACGTAAGTGAATGCTTAATTATGATCTATAAGTTGGCCAGAATTGAGGTTCCTGAAAGATGGATTATTTGAAAAATAATGGCTATAATGCAAACTACAGATGCTTGGAAAATGAGAAGCAACAAGGTGATTTATGAAAATATAGAGAAAAATATCAGAAGTAATGGCAAAGCGAAGGTTACGTTTCTTTGAGCATCTCTTCCGACTGAATGAGTAATGGCTGAAAAAACTAATTTTAATCATTTTTGAAATAAGAAATTAACAATAGCATGGATCACGGAAGTAAGTAAAGAACTAGAAAGAAACAGCATCAGACAATTAGAAGTAGCAAACAGAAACACTTTTAAGAATAAAACATAAAAATTAAAAGGCTTTCAAGGCAGAAAAAGTAATAAAACAAGAACAACATGGACAGCAGAAAGATAAAGCATTTTGTGACGGCGTAATGTTACATTCCCAAAAATTATAACCTGAAAATAAAAAATTGTGCATGTACAGAAAACTACATTTTAAATAGTGCTTCTGTTTCATGAAACACGTTCCATAATCCAAATTATGAAAAATGGAATTTTCTTAATTAAAAATGTCAAATTAGGAAGTTTTATGGCTTCAAAATTTTGGGTTCACTAGATTGTTAAAAAGAAAGAGTTCTCGGTTCCAGAAGGACGTGGAATCACATTATTTTTAGTAAAATGTTGTAGTTATCGTAATCTTAAGGTACCAAGAAGGTTGCAGTCCAGCACTGTTTTCAATCCAGCGGGACCTTTGCTGTATTGCCTTCAATGCAGCGGGTTCCCGCAAGGGATGTAATTTATTTATTTATGTTTTTCTTGGCCGTTCTTGATATTTTTAATCTCAAATCTCTCTCCTGTAGTTGCCTTATGCCTACACATACATGTTTTGACAACAACTGACTGCAGCACAGCTGTATGCCCACCGAGGAGCCTTGAAATTAATCTTTAAAGTGAGCCGCCATTCTCATGTTTCAATCGGTTGCTGTAGTTCCTATCACCAAATAGCGGGTTTTGCAACTGAATGTTTGTTTTGTAATTGCTCTACGTTAGCAAAACCAGCCAACTGAATAAATCAGGTGCAAAAACCGATAAGTCAATATTTCATTCACTATTTTAACTTACAAAACATAATCACAGATTTTAGCCATTAATGCTGAGTAATTAATTATATTTTTACTTACTTTTGAAAGAAAAAAATGAAGCCTTTAATAGATTGGATGGGACGAGTTTCGCTTATCATGCAAGCGGCTTTTGCATCTGGGCTCCTCATTTATAAAAGCACAGTGACACCATAAAATTCACTTCAAATAAAATTAGTATCTGTAATTCAAAGACAAGTAAACAAGCATCGGGAATAATGTCTACAAGGGGTATGTTAACCGGTCCTATATGATTTCCTTTCCTCCTCCATGTTGCCATGGATGACGCACAAAAGTTTGCGTTTGTATCGCAATGACAGTGTCCGCGAGAGTTGTAGCTACTCCCCACTGCACTGTGTGAAGAGTAGAAACTCTTAAAGTTAACCAACCTGACGTCTTCTATAGATGTCCCCACGCAGATGGTAGCACGTAGGTCGGAGTTCTTGAATGAGGCTGAAATTGCTAAACCATTTGTAGGAACTGATCTAGTTACTGAATAAAAATGAAATCCTCGGAAATCGGGATGCGAACTGATTTACTTAAAGTCAGCAGAAAACCAGTAAACTGCACAAGAACATCCACTTGACACAGATTGTTTTACATGGAATTAAATGGAACGTCATTTCTCTTGCTCTGAGATGATTAAACAATGTATTATGACCGCCTATGTAAGCATGTTACTTCACCGAGTGCGCGTACCGAAGTCACTTGTTACTCTTCCGAGTGCCTGTTATGAACTGAACTGTGGCGGCTCGATGCAAGACTGCCTTCGCTCCATAATTTGGCGCGCAAACATGGCTGCCGTGCATCGTCCGTCTTATATTAACAGTTCTGTTTATGTTTTTAGCATTTGTTAATATATTTTACCTACTCAGGGCATAGACTGACTTTGAGGGGTATTTCTAAATTGAGTTTCACTTTGAATATATTATTAGTTCATTAAATACCAATAAAAATATGAATGCGTTTTGACGCGTGACCGTCAGTGCTACAGCCAATCGGCGTCCAGTGCCTGCCGCTCGGGGACTTCCCTAGAATTCGGGGAGATTTGTCAGTGCTCTTTCCCATGAGAACCCGACCTATTGCACCATCTGTCGTGGTTTTCACCAGCTTTGACCATCTGTCGCCTACTGCTTCTGACAGGCTGTACTGAAGCAATACTCCGAAATTAATATGACTGCTTTAAGCCAGAAATATTACACCCTTCCACCTCCGCGGTCACACTATGTCACGTTACGTAACGTGACAGATGTCGAGTGACAGTGGGCATCGCATTTGCTTTGTCAGTCAGTTCAGTTGAAGCAAGTAACAATGCAAGTGGTTCGTGGTGCGATAACACGTTTACTAAAAATGTGCCTTAGTTGGATAACGTCGATAGTAGTTCGAGTAGTGAAGAGAAACTCGTGCTGTTGTACTCTGTTACAAACCGAACGTACTGGGAGCACCCCATCAACCAAAGACGGGACAGTGCTGCGAGTATCTACATGTACATGGGATGCTCTGCAAATTACATTTAATTTAATTATCTCGAAGTTCAAATCAAATGTTCAAATGTTTGTAAAGCTTATGGGACTTAACTACGGGGTCATCAGTCCCTAAACTTACAAACTACTTATGAACTACTTACGAACTAGGACGGCACAAATATCCATGCCCGAGGGGGGATTCGAACCACCGACCGTAGTGGCCGTGCTGACCGTGACTGGAGCGCCTCAGTCACCTCGGCCACCGCGGCCGGCTATCTCGAAGTGTGCGGGAGAAAAGAACACCTGAATCTCTCCGTTCAAACTCGGATTTCTCGTATTTTATTCTGATGATCATTTCTTATCTATGTACATGGGAATCAACAATTTTTTTTCGCATCCGGAGAGAATGTTGGCGACTGGAGTTCGTAAGTAGCCCACGCCGCAGCGATAAACGATGTCATTGTAATGATTACCATCCCAGATCCTGTATCATTTCCGTCACGCTGTCTCCCCTGTATTGTGACAATACAAAAGCAGCTGCTCTTCTTTGGACTCTTTCGATGTCCTCCGTCAAACCCATCTGATAAGGAATACACACTGGGTAGCAATATTCCAAAAAAGGACGAACAAGCGTAGTGTATGCACTTTCTTTAGTAGTTCTGTTGCATATTGTAAGGGTTCAGCTAATGAAAGGAGATAGATCACGACAGATTCACAACATACTTTTAGCTATCTAAACTAGAGTATGAAGAGATCATAATATTAGCATTCACGCGACCTCACTTACTCCGCTCCCTGCTACCACATCTCAACTGCCGTCATTCAGTTTGCACAGTGTATACGTATCTCTGCAATTCAAAATAACACTAACGACTGAACAACATCTCGTCAACTCACATCGCGGAACGCGTTGTGAATTTAAGACAGCGCGCTATGAAGTGAATTTAAGGCGACAAATTTGAAAGAATTTGCGCGATTTTATGCTAGCGTATCCGCTTGCGAATCCGCAGGCTGTTGCGAAATATCGCAGTTCCTAAAATTATGCTGGATCCCGCTGGATTGCGGGATCCCACTTTGCGGGATTGCAATCCCTACTTATACCTGTAAACATTGTCTATCAAAGTGTACACGTGGATGGCGCACTGACAGCTATGCAACTACGCCATCTTTTGGCTGATGACGATGAAACAATTACCAGTACATCTACTACAGGCGTCGTCTTTCTGGATGTAAGCCCTATTTTTTTCGCATATTTCTTTTAAGATGGTAATCTCTTTCATTATCTTCCCGTACCTCATAAAGATTCACTCATAACCCTCGTGCATGTAATTTCAATGTAGACCCAACAATATCTTAACCGTTGACTAATATCTTAATACATATAAAAATTGTTGTGTTTGTGCCTATATTTCACTGTGCAGCCAAAACTACAGCTCGCAAACGATTAGTGTTTGCATGTAATAGTAGGTATGTCTTCCATTGTGCATTGTGGTGGTAGAGGGTCGATAACGATAAAGGGGCGGAAGATATGGGAGTTGAAAGTTACCGATTTATATAATATTCTACATATCGGTGTAAGTACTTTGCTAAAATTCCGCAATTTATATAATATTCGGACTGAAGACCACCGATGACGTTTGACACTACAACAGCAAAGAGGTTACATACAGCGAAACGTGATGCACATTCTTCAGTTGTTTTCCTACAACAAGCATATCAATAAACAAAAATAAGTGCATAATTTAGCTTGAAAAGTAAAACTACCAAGAGAGTTTCCAAAGAGTAAGAAAGAAATTTCGCAGTCTACATCCGTTTCTAAAAGACAGAAAACGGCGCTGGAAGTGAATATACAGGCAACAGAAACTTGAAATTTGTAAATGTTGTTTATCTTGCACTGTAGGCATCAGCGATTTTTCGATATTCCCATCCCTAAGGGAGCGAAATAGAGGATGAACTGTTTTTTTACACTACGTTGCTATTCAGGCAATTTTGAAGCAAGAAATAAAAAACTTCGAATTTAAATTTTTGATTGGAATTTTAAAAACAAGTGTTTCGATATTTTTGGAAATTCAACCATTAAGCGGGTGAAATAAGGGAAAATCTTTTAAGGGCGCTACTAAGACTAATTTGACGCTATAAATGTGAAAATTTTGATTTGGAACTATGGTTAGAATTAAAAAGAAAAAAAAAAGTGTTTCGGGATGTTTTGAATTCTGACATAAATGGTGCAATAGGGGGGGGGAGGGGCAAGTTGTATCAAAATACTTGATTAGGAAATAATTTTAAAGCTAAATCTATAAAAAAAATCATGTAGAAGGAACCAATGCAGACCATCTCGTCTACGCGTGCGAAGCTGCGGGAATTAAGCTATTAGCATATATTTTCGGGTGGAGGGAGGCAAGATTAATGTAAAGTTAAATTAAGTAATTTTAAGTAGACATCCAATATATTTTTATCAGTCTTGCTCTTAATATTCAGACGATAATTTGCTCTGAAGTCCCTTTTATTTACTGAGATCAAGCCTCTTTATTGTTCTTTTAATTAAGGTATGCCAGAAATTCTAATTTTGTCCCCCATTCTATCTAGTACCTCTTCATTAAATACGCGATGTACCCACCTAATTTTAGCATTATTCTGTAGAACCACTTTTTAGAAGCCTCTATTCTCTACGAGTGTGATTCATCGTCCGTGTTTCAGTGCCGTACAAGGCAACACTACACACAAATGCCTTGAAAAAAGACTTCCTTACACTTGAATTGATACTTATGTTAACAAATTTCTCTCTTCCATAAATGGTATTCTTCCCATGGCGAATGTCCATTTCATATCCTCGGTAGTGCAACCATCGTATGTTATTTTACTGACTAGGTAACAAAACTAATTAACTTTACTGCATAGTTTCCTTATTTAATTCCTTCGACATCGTCTGATATTCTTACATTCCATTACCCTTGTTTTGCTCTTGTTAATGTTCATCTTATACGCTTCTTTCAGCACACTGTCCATTTCGTTCAATTACTCTTCCAGGTCCTTTGCTGTTACTAAGCGAATGGCGATGTCATCTGCAAAACGCAAAGTTTTAACCCCTTCTCCAAATTTCTCCTCGCTTTCCTTCATGGCTTGCTCAGTGTACAAACTGACTATTATTGGAGAAAATCTACAAATCTGTCTCACTTTCTTCCCCATAAATGCTTCCCTTTTATATCCTTCGATTCTGATAACTGCTGTCTAGATTCTGTAAAAGTTTTAAATAACCTTCCGTTTCCTGCATTTTACTCTTGCTTGCATCATAATGTGAAAGAGTTTCTTCCAATCAACAGTGTCAAGGCTTTCTCCACAACTACAATAGCTCGAAATGTAGGTTTGCCTTATCTTAATCCCTTCTATCTTCTAAGATAAATCGTCAGAACGGCATTGCCTCCTGTGTTCCTACATTTCTCCTAAATCCAAAAATCTTCTCTTAGGTGATCTTCTACCAAATTTGCCATTCTTCTGTAAATAATTCGGATTAAAATTCTGCCGTCATGAATTGTTAAAGTGATGATTCAGTAATTTTCACACCTGTCTATGCCTGCTTCCTTTGAATTGGAGATTATTGCATTTTTCTTAAACTCTGGTGTTTTTTTCGCGTGTCTCACACATCTTACGCACCACGTGCAATATTTTTATCAAGTCTCGCTCTCCTAGAGACTTCAGTAGCTCTGAGAGAATGTCGTCTATTGCAATGGACTTGTTTCGACTTAGGTCTTTCAGTGTTCTATCAAATTCTTCTCTCACTGTAGCATCCGCTATTACATCTTCGTTTACTTTATCTTCTTTTACTACAATATTGTCACAACGTTCATTTCCTTTGTAGAGCCCCTCTGTATACTCTCCCGATTCCTGGGAGGGGACTGGGTGTTTGGAGTTGTCCTAATCATCATCATCATCTCATCATCATTGGCACGTAAGTCGCCCACGCGGCGTCAAATAAAAAGACTTACACTAAGGCGGCAGAACAATCCCGCAAGGGATCTCCCGGATAAGAAAGCCATACGCTCATTTCTTTTTTCTTTTCTTTTTTTTTTTTTTTTTTCTTTTTTTCCCCCTTTCCGCTCTCCCTTCTATGCTCAGAACTCGTTTTCCATGCGATTTATTGATATTCATACAGCTTATTTTCTTGTCTTGTCTCCAAGTGTCTCGTTTATTTTGCTGTAGGCAGTATCTATTTTCCCCCTTGTTAAACATTCTTCTACAGACTTGCATTTGCCCTCTATCCACTTGAAATAATGGATAAAATTTTCTTTCATCATATAACTAAATATACAAAATGATGCTCACGTTTATAGCAGGCAGTGTGTGTACACGTTTGGCCCGTCGTGTCCACAGTATGGAGGCGCCCTCGTCGGGCGCGGCGGGAGACCACACTACGACTACAGCCGGCGGCCGGCACTCTGCGTCCAGCGCCGGCACGGCGGAGCCATCTAGCGGCGACCGCTCGAGGCGCCGGCTGGGCGCCAAGCGGCTGGGCTCCGTGTGGCGCCACTCGTCCACCGCAGAGCCGACAGAGCGCGCGCGCAGCGACGCCGACGCCGTCGACAAGGAGGAGAGCGTCATAGGCAAGCGCGTCTTCTGTTAGCCGTCTCCATATCGTCCAGTATCCAAATATATTTTAATATGCCAAGTATTTTTGGTTGTGTGTCGTAACAAATGTTATAGTTAAAAGGCATTTTACGCCACTGGAGAGCGATCAACAGTTTATATAAAACAGTTCTTTGAGCCAAGATCGCTAAAAATTTTTGTCGCTTTGTCGGTTTCGGTGAGCTCAGTCACCATCTTCAGAAGGTCTGGTACAAACACTGCAAGAAGTTATATGATGTCTACAAACTGCAAAGTTATTGTGATATACATTAAAATGACAGTTAACAAAACATGTACATTACCTTAGCGTCATTTGTAAAAATAGAGACATAACCTCCTAACGCAAGTAAACATCTTGTTAAAATTTTTCCTCACACGGTGGTTTGTCATAATGAATAAAATGTGGTCTTGGCCTAAGTAAACAGCTAATGTGGCTTTGCCACACGGTTACTGCGAACGGCTGAAAGCAAGGGGAAACTACAGCCGTTACTTTTCCCGAGGACATGCAGCTCTGCTGTATGAAAATATGATGATGGCATCCTCTCGGGTAAAATATTCCGGAGGTAAAATAGTCCCCCATTCGGATCTCCGGGCGGGTACTACTCAGGAGGATGTGATCATCAGGAAAGACAATACTGGCATTCTACGGGTCGGAGCGTGGAATGTTAGATCCCTTAATCGAGTAGGAAAATTAGAAAATTTAAAAAGAGAAATGGATAGGTTGAAGTTGGATATAGTGGGGGTTAGTGAAGTTCGGTGGCAGGATGAACAGGATTTCTGGTCAGGTGAGTACAGGATTATAAATACAAAATCAGTTGGGGGTATCACAGGAGTAGGACTGATAATGAATAAGAAAATAGGAATGCGGGTAAACTACTATGAGCAGCACAGTGATCGCATTATCATTGTCAAGATAGATACGAAGCCAACACCGACAACAGTAGTACAGGTTTATATGCCAACTAGCTCTGCCGATGATGAGGATATAGAAGAAATATATGAGGAGCTAAAGGAAATTATTCAGACCGTTAAGGGAGAGGAAAACTTAATTGTGATGGGAGACTGGAATTCGGTAGTAGGAAAAGGAAGAGAAGGAAAAATAGTAGGTGAATATGGACTGGGCAGAAGGAATGAAAGAGGAAGTCGCCTGGTAGAATTTTGCACGGAACATAGTTTAGTTATAACAAACACGTGGTTTAAGAATCACAAAAGAAGGTTGTATATTTGGAAGAGACCAGGAGACTCTGGAAGGTATCAGATAGATTTTATAATGGTAAAATAAGGATTCCGGAATCAGGTTATAAACTGCAAGACATACCCAGGGGCAGATATAGACTCTGACCATAACTTGTTAGTCATGAACTGTGGGCTGAAACTGAAAAAACTGCAGAAAGGTAGGAAAATAAGGAGATGGGACCTAGATAAATTGAAGGAACGTGAAGTTCTGGTGAATTTCAGAGGGAGATTTAGGCAACAATTGACAGAAACAGGGGGAAATAAAACAGTAGAAGAGGAATGGGTAGCATTGAGAGATGAAATAGTGAAGGCAGCAGAGGACAAAATAGGTAGAAAGGCGAGACCTGCAAAAAATCCTTGGATAACACAGGAGATACTAAATTTAATTGATGAAAGGAGAAAATATAAAAATGCAGTAAATGAAACAGGCAAAATGGAGTACAGACGACTAAGAAATGAGATTGATAGGAAGTGCAAAATGGCTAAGCAGGAGTGGCTAGAAGCCAAATGCAAATCTGTAGAAGAATGTATAAGAAGGGGAAAAGTAGATACCGCCTACAGGAAAATCAAAGAGACATTTGGGGACAAGAAAAGCAATTCTACGAATATCAAGGACTCAGATGGGAAACCAGTTCTCAGCAAAGAAGGGAAAGCTGAAAGGTGGAAAGAGTACATAGAGCAGCTCTACAAAGGAAATGAACTTAGAGACGATGTTGTAGGAAGGGAAGAGGAATCAAGATGAAATAGGAGATACTATACTCAGAGATGAATTTGACAGAGCCTTGAAAGACCTAGGCCGGAACAAGGCCCCAGGAGTAGATGATATACCCTCAGAACTACTAAAGTCTCTGGGAGAGCCAGCCATGACAAGACTATTTGAACTGGTGTGTAGGATATATGAGACAGGCGAAATGCCCTCAGACTTTAAGAAAAATGTAATAATCCCCATTCCAAAGAAATCAGGTGCAGACAGGTGTGAAAATTACAGAACCATCAGTTTGATAAGTCATGGTTGCAAAATTTTAAGACGAATTATCTACAGGAGAATGGAAAAGCTGGTAGAAGCTGACATAGGGGAAGATCAGTTTGGATTCAGGAGGAACGTAGGAACCCGGGAGTCAATACTCACTTTACGTCTTATCTTAGAAGATAGATTAAGGAAAGGCAAATCTACATTTTTAGCCTTTGTAGATTTGGAGAAAGCGTTTGACAATGTTGACTGGACTACACTCTTTCAAATTCTGAAATCAGCAGGGGTACAATACAGGGAAAGGAGAGTTATCTACAACTTGTACAAAAGCCAGACCCCAGTTATTAGACTCGAAGGGCATGAAAGGGAAGCATCAGTTGGGAAGGGAGTAAGACAGGGTTGTAGCCTTTCTCCGATGTTATTCAATTTGTACATCGAGCAGGCGATGAAGGAAAGCAAGAAAAATTTTGGAATAGGGATTAAAGTTCAGGGGGAAGAAATAAAAACATTGCGTTTTGCTGATGACATTGTAATTCTGTCAGAGACAGCGAACGACCTGGAAGAGCAGTTGAATGGAATGGACAGTGTGTTGAAGAGAGCGTACAAAATGAACATTAACAAGAGCAAAACAAAAATAATGCAATGCGGTCTTAGAAAATCAGGCGATGCTGAAGGAATTAGATTAGGTAACGAAACAATGAAGGTGGTAGATGAGTTTTGTTACTTAGGTAGTAAAATAACATGCGATGGTCGCAGTACAGAGGATATAAAATGCAGAATGGCAATGGGAAGAAATGCATTTTTGAAAAAGAGAAATTTGCTAACATCGAATATTAATTTAAGTGTAAGGAAGTCTTTTCTGAAGGCATTTGTGTGGAGTGTTGCCTTGTATGGGAGTGCGGACAGGAAGAGAATAGAGGCTTTTGAAATGTGGTGCTACAGAAGAATGCTGATGATTAGGTGGGTAGATCGCATAACTAATGAAGAGGTACTGAACAGAATTGGTGAGAAAAGGAATTTTTGGCATACCCTAACTAAAAGAAGGGATCGTTTGGTAGGACACATTCTTAGACATCGAGGAATCGTAAATTTAGCATTGGAGGGAAGTGTGTGGGGTAAAAATCGCAGAGGGAGGCCAAGAGACGCGTATAGTAAGCAGATTCAAGTGGATATGGCTTGCCGTTCTTATGAGGAGATGAAAAGGCTTGCTCAGGATAGAGTAGGGTGGAGAGCTGCATCAAACCAGTCTCCGGACTGAAGACCATAACAACAACAAGAACGTTCACCTTTCGTTGAACGTCAAGTGATCAAAATTTTATCTTAATCGGATCAACGGTTCTCAACTTATAGTGTTGAGTACATTGAGAAACACATTGAAAAAGGAACTTGGTTCGAATTTTGCGACTTTTCTTTTCAAATATATATATATATATATATATATATATATATATATATATATATTTACTGAAAAATTTTCAACAAAGAATTATCCCTCTCCGTCGTTGGAATAGTCAGTTATAGTGCTGAATTCAATCAAAAACACACTGAAAAACGCCCTTTGTTTTTCTCAAATTCTCCAATTTTCCAAAAATGTATTTCATACAAACATTGTCCTGTCAAGCCGTACTCGAGCGATGCTCTTCCAAACATGTGGAAATTGATTTTTATTCAGAGAAAAAAGTTGCTTTGGGTTTTCCCTAAATTTTCTTACTTTCCGAGCGACTTTTCCAAATTTTTATTTGATGTGAACCTTTCTCTTGCTTTCAACATGAAATGTACAAAATTTTATCGCAATTGGACGAACAGTACTGATAGGTCACTGGAAAATGCTGTTTCAGTTTTTCCCGATTTTCCTGATCTTCCCTGGACTTACACGAATATTTCAAGACTAAAATTAGCCAACTCGGTTCAACCATTCTCGAGTTATATACATAAGGAAAGTCTAAAAAAACGTATGTTCGCATAATATATGTAGTTTTAGATCCCATTATTTTATTCAAAACTGAACTCCCCATTTGATACGGAACGATCCAATCTTAATCCAACCGCTAGTTGTGAAACAGGTATGATACAGAAACATAGAGTAAAAATATGTTTTTCTGTTCACGAAACTTTCCTAATGAAGTGAACTTTCTTTTAAGTTGGTAAGATATTTCAAGTACACGTTTTAATACCATTCGGCGACCGACCTGAATAGATCCTGCGACCACTTGCCGGCGCAACCCACAGTTTGGAAACCACTACGTTAATGGGTTCAATATGCAACAGACATTCGCTTCACCAACAACTCCAGTAAAATTGGCCCCGCGTCTTCTTGCAGTCTTTACCGTCCTTGAGAAAGTGGCATGCTGCCACTACCAAAAGATCCCACTTCATCACTAACACTACCATGTCCTTATCCACCGTAATTTCAGTCACCTTCTCCTCACACGTCAAGATATCCTTGACATGTACCATTTTTCCCTTTTTTTTTTTCCTCCCTTCTGACTGGTTTGACACAAGCCTCTCTCGTGTTTGAAGCTATACATTGCACAGTTTCATTTCCATCCTGCTTTTCCTTTTTTTTTTTTTTTTTTTTTTTTTTTTTTTTTTTTTTTTTTTTTTTTTTTTTTCTTCTTTGTTAAATTCCATTCTCAGTCTTCGCGAACATTTTTCCCTCAACTGCACCCTCAAGTTATTTCTTGGAGTGTTGTAGCCCATGCAGTTTAGTCGTAGTCCAGGAATGATTTCCACGAGTTTTACACGTCACTACCCCTGAAGATAGTCATCTGATATCAGTCTACCTAACTTTCAAAATCCTTCTGTGGCACCGCATCTTAAACACATCGACAATGCTATCCTCACAAAGTATATTCTCAGAAGGGTCAAGATTTGCCTCTAATACGATAAACCAGAACCACAGACACCTCTTTCCATATATGTATATATACATGCAGAACGTGTATTATTCTCATAAATCATTAAGAAGGAAGGGATAATACGGTTCAAAGTCCGACACCATTAGAGATTGAAGCCAGGGTTGGATTTATTTTGGGTATAGATGACTAATGAAATCAGCTGTGTGTGCCCTTTGAAAGGATCTATCCCGGCATTTGTCTGGAGCGATTTTGGGAAGTCGCGGAAAACCTACATCTAGATAGCCGGAGGTTGATTTGAACCACCGTCCTCCCGTATGCGAGTCCGTGTATCGCCATTGCGCCACCTCGCCCGGTTGTCATTAAGAGTACAGGCGATAACGTTACAAATTCTTAACAATTAAACATTGAAACGTAATAAAAATAAATTAGTTCTCTCTGAGAAAGAAAAAAATAGATAGGAAGGAAAACAACAAATTTACATTTTGTTTCCATGTATGTTACTGTAGCACTGAGTCGATCGTCGAGGAGGAGATAAACGCAGGAGCTGGTTCCATTCGCCAGTGATCAAAGTCAGCAAGAACAGATGAAATAACGTCCTGCTGTTATCCTACAGCATGCGAAAGTGAATTAGTCAGCAAATGCTCAATTAATGGAATTACTCAGATTTCAAACATTAAAAACTTAAGGGGAACCGAATGTGGTCAAATAAAAAAATAAAAATAAATAAGTAAATAAATAAAATATTTAAAAAAATATTTTTGCTATCAGCAATTAATTGGAACATTCCTCTTTAATGCAAACTTTCAATTATTGTTCTACTCATCCTAGAAGTGGAGTTATTACTATTTTCTCCCACGCCTGCAGAGGAAATTGGCAGGGCCGCTTAATGCAATACCCTCTCCTAACTCCCGGTGCAAATATAATGCCAAAAATGACTATGATCACAAGCATGGTTTTCTAGCAGCTCTGATAAACACAATAAAAGCAATTTTTCATGACTTAGCACAGCTAGAATTGTTACACACATGTCTACACGGAAAAAAGCAGTATCCTAACGAGAGCATAAACAATTTAATTTGGACGGTGATTCCCAAAAGACTGTTTGTAAGCATAAAAACACTACACTTCGGCATTTATGATGCAATAGCAACCTACAACCAAGGAAACAGTGTGAAGTATTGAAGGCATTATGATTTCAAGCTGTAGTGAATACTGTACGGGCACTAAGAAATATTTAGAGAGAGAGAGAGAGAGAGAGAGAGAGGGTAAGAGGAGCGGAAAAAAGAGAAAGAATTATGAAGTATGATGGAAAAACAGGCCAGAAGAGAAGACCAAAATGGAAGCTTTTGGAGGATGAAGAAGAAGACCCTGATAATCCATCCTATAGTGCAGGAATGTATTGAAAAACTTTGATAGCCATTTCCCGTGAATTAGAATTTTCCGAATTTAAGGAACATTTTCTCAAAATCCACTCAAACTAGGGAGATGAAATTTTTATATAGCACTCTTAGTGCGGAAAACTTAATTTTAACACAGCCATTTAGCAATGTATGCAGTAGTTTCATTTCAATTTTATTAAATAAATCTTTTTTTTGTAAAAATTGAAAGGAAAATTGGAAAGATACTCCAATACCCCTCCATCACACCTGCAATACTAAACCACTCTACATGTTGAAAAAATTTCAAATTCTTCGGTTTAGTAGATTGTTCATAAATGTTCCTCAAACTTAGTGATTTTAGCATGGGCAGCAAAGGCACCTCCGGGTCCCCTTAAAGTAGCACTTCTGGGACTTGGAGCAGTTAGGCTAACCTTAAATATTTTGTTTTGGATCAACAGTAATAGTTGGAAAAAAATTACGCTTCTAGACTTATTTCAGTCAGGATTGATATCTTAGCCTATGATGCGATAGTAGCATAATTCATTGACGTACTTCGTGTTCACCGATTTCGATGTGAAGTTCATTCCTAAGCACATATCTAGTAGGCCTACTCATTACTTTCCTCCTTCTTCAGTTTTCTCTAAATTCAGAGTGTGTGCTCAATGCTTTTCCACTGCATTTGTCAGTCTTCCACTCGTGTTAAAGATGTTCATATCATTATTTACTGGACATCTGCTTTAATATAATTAATAAATTTTTATTTTTTAATGCATAAAACGTTGATGCCAAAAATAAAAATTCCACTGTGTCCGGATATTGACGTTATTCACTACACTGAGCCACCCATAAATCGGCAACGCGACCAGGCAGTACTGAATGCCACAGTGATAGAGTTTCAGCTCACCGTCGTATTAACACGTATTTTTTCGCTGTTCACAAAGGTAGCAGCTAAATGTCAGGGCACAAAGGAAAGCAAGTATCAAGTGTCATCCACTTCACAGGTTGCCACGGCTATATTTTCAAATACTGTTTAATACATTTATTGATACTGTTACAGAAAATTATGGGAGTTGTACGAATGATCTGATGATGTGCCTCACGTTTCCTAACAATAATTACAAGCAATAATTATGGAATGCCATTGCCAACTAATATTTTATTGAAACATTTTATGATCTAATTATCAGCCATCAGTTGCGAATGTCTTTTTTACATTTAAATGTTCCAGTCAGTCCGGATCATCTTTTGAATCTTGCAGTTGCTTCTGCATCCCCTTTTTTTTCTATATTGTTACACTATGTGGCACAACATAGAAGAGACTGGCTGCAAACAGGATTTTGAACATGATCCAGAAGGATTGAAGGATGTGAATGTAAAAAACCATTCGCAACTGTTGCTTGATGGATAATACATTATTTCAAATATTAGTGCAGTTGCTGATTCTCGCAAATCTATCATGTAGACTATAGTAAAATATTAGCCTCGAGGATGTATTTAAAAAATGTACACTTCGCATTCACGCCTTATTCTGAAACCAATTCTGCATCAAAAACTATCGAAACGTGCTTCGTTAGCAGTCTGCAGGATAACTAACGGTAGCAAGCAGTCTAATATTACTATCTTTCAGCAGAAAAGATCTTGTTTACCTAGGTTTAATTAGGATCTCTGTAATAAAAAGATTAATTTAGTATTCTGTAACAACAACTTCAAACTAATTAACAATTTCTCTTTCAGATATTCAGAGAAGCGTAAATAACTCTACAGTAGTTCAATGTTATCACAGGAACTAACAGAATTATCGCAACAGTTATTTATTACAAACTTTTTTGCTTTGATTTTCGAGAGAGAGAAAACTTAATTGTGTTTACTACTCCGAAGATCTTAATAATACTGAATGAGGTCCAACTTAGATAGAAATTAAGAACATGGTACTTACATACGAACCACTGTATAACAAAATAGTCTTTCATTATTCGAACCGTAAATTCTTGTTTTTAGGCTTTTAACGTCTCCACGACAGTAAGTCGACTCCTTCATAACCACAAGTAATACTTACCATTCCACACAAAAGCCATGCTTTCCAAACCTTTCCGTCGTTACAATGTTCATTATAAACTAGTTGCTCTTCACACAGCTTTCGTGCAATCCGAAAACCCCAGCTAGTCTGTCAACGGCAATAATTACTCTCCGCAGCATGAATACAAAGGTCGTTTACTAACGTGTCATTTTGTTCAACACTGTTCTTCTGTAACTAAACAAGTGTAATTGCACCCCTATTTCTCTCACGTTCCAGTGCCACGCTGGTACGCCACATTGTCTCTTGAATCTCCTAATACTTCTTAAGCGCCAAAATTCCGCCTTACAGCCATATTTTACTTTAATAGTTCCCTCTTGCCTTGTCAACTTTACATAAACGAACTACCGGCACATTTACACAATTACAATCCAACACAAAACTTTCTTTTTCTCTCTGCTGTAACGTGTAGCTTCAACATGCATTCAGACAATCAAAACTAGTTTTCCTAATAACTTTACATCACTACAAAAAACAATGTATACCATCAATAAAAATTTGCTTTCATTCATTAAAACTTCCGGGCTCAGATGCCGTGGTCCATTTGTAAAACTTTCTCCCTACGTTTCATTGCCCGCTGCAGGCAATATCTTCAGAGGTGAGCCGACTACTCCGATTATGTTGTCCGCAGTAGGCGACAAAACGTTGAGAGAAAGGAGTTTTACAGGTGTACCACGGCATCTGAGCTCGGCATTTTTAATTAATGAACAACTCGGCCGTGGAAGCCTACATGATAAAATGCATTTTATTCAATACCTGAGACGTATTTTGACCAGAGTCGCTTTTCTTCCTATGATGAGAATATGTCGACCAATCGAGCCTCACGCTAGTGGCTTCTGGATATACGGAGACAATGCAGTATCCAAAGTGGTCCTCTAGAATATCAAACACTCTTCTGTTTCGACGGGGTCGACCTCCGTCTTCCATGTACTACGAGTACATCTTGTGAAAATCACGATATCGCATCGACTGTTTCCTGACTAGACATTGCCCACCACCCAGTCACACGCTGAGGGTGAAGAGACTTGCCTATTGCAAAATGCGGATTCTCGTTCCCGCAAATACAATTTTTCTTATAGACGAAACCATCCATTTGAAAGTGCGCTTCCTCGCTAAACCAAACCATATTCACACCAAATCCTAGTTTGTCAATTCTGGCGGTGATAGTGTTGGCGAAACACAAACGGTGTTCCACGTCCCTGGGGCTAAATGCCTGACAGATTTGAATTTTGTATGGAAGATAGGTAGGTCTTCAACAATAATTTATCGCAGTGTCCACGGCTCGTCTGAACGGTTTCCTGGAGCTGTTTTGAAACACAGCGCGAGTCTTCTCGTTGTTTCCAGGTGTTTTCAGCAATTTTGGAAGGCCGACGTTGCCAATCCTGTCATCACGAACACTATGAAACTTACGAATGAAACTATTGCTTATCAGCACACTTGGACCGATTGTCTTCAGCTTGAACTCGATCGAAAACTTGCTTTGAGCAGGAGTTGGACTATAATTGTTTGCACAGTAGGCCTTCGAAAGCTTCAGTCACGCTGCACCGTGACATTTCCACGTGAAAATGGCCGACAAAGACATGGCGCCTGGCGATTGCGCATGAATTTATAATTTCCCACCATGTCCCGAGAGCACCCGTGGAGTTTTAACGCCCTAATTCAAACCGCTCAACGGATATGACGATTTTATTTCATATATTACAATAATCCTGAATTATCACTTGTGCATCATATGCTAAAATATTGTTGTTGTGATCTTCAGTATGCAGACTGGTTTGATGCAGCTCTCCACGCTACCCTGTCCTGTGCAAGCCTCTTCATCTGAGAATACGAACGGCAACCTACATCCTTTTGAAACTGCTTAACTGTATTTGTCCCTCGGTCTACCTCTACTATTTTTACCCCACGCACCTCCATCCAATGCTGACAATTCCTTGATGTCTCAGAATGTGTCCCACTTATCTATCCCTTCTCGTAGTCAGGGATGGCGAGAAATTCCTTTTCTCCCCAATTAGGTTAAGCACCTCCTCATTAGTTACGTGATCTACCCATCTAATGTTCATCATTCGTCTGTAGCACCACATTTCAAAAGCTTCTATCATCTTTTTGTCTGAACTCCGTATCGTCCACGTTTCATTCACATACAATGCTACGCTCCAGACAAATGTTTTCAGAAAGGACTTCCTAACATTTAAATTAAAATTGGATGTTAACAAGTTTCGCTTCTTTAGAAACGCTTTTCTTCCCATAGCCATTCATCATTTTATATCTCTTTACTTCGGCCATCAGAAGTTATCTTGCTACCCAAATAAGAAATCTAGAACAAAATGTATATAGGAAAAATGAGAAGGCTGAATTAAGATTTTTACTTATTTTACTGCATTAAATTCCAGCTCACTCTTGCATAACATGTGTTATTACAATTTCCGAAAGAAAACTCTGCTTACAGCTGTCACCAGTACTAATTTGTATACTACCATAGTCAATGCTGCCCCTGAGCATCGAGCCGTCTGTAATCTTTATTTAAAAAAGTAGGTCAGAATCCGCTGTTACCCGAGTATGTATTTATTCCATTCTTATTGTTACGGTGTCTGTTGTTTCGCACATGTCAGAAAGAGCAGACACCATTGATTCACATTAACGACTCAAAGTTTATGAATTCGAAATATTGAAACATCTTGGCCGTTTAAGGGCACTGAAATATTTTAAAGGCAAAGTTGAAAATTAGTACTGGCCGGGATTCGCACCCAGAGTTCCCGCTTCGGGCCAACGTCCGCATAACCCTTTTTTATTATTGTTGTTCAGTATGGTCGGTCCTTTTCGGACATCGGTTCGATTTGTTCTGTATTGATCGTGGTGTTGTTCATTCTTTTCCTTTTTTCCCCCATTAATTTTCGTTACAGAGGGTGTGCAGCCCATTCACCGAACGCTCTGAGCTACAGAGCCGGCATAACTACTTAGGCTATCGAAGCACGGTTTCTCTTCCTGCACAAATTCTCATAGCACATTACGATCGTAGTGCCCCCTGCCCTTTACTTTCTCTTGCTCTAGCCTACATTGCATTCCTACAAGGGATCGAGCATTTTCGTGCGTCCGCATTAAAATCATCAATTGCATGTTGGAGGCACATACGCAGTTATTGATGTGGTGTCTATACTTCCTGGCATCATTATATAAATACGCTAACACGAAAATTGTGGTACAGATTGTACAATAAGGCCAATGAAAGTTACATAATTCGAAAGATTGTTTGTCGTACTTTTCACGAATATAAATATTATGAGTGCATTTAGCCATTAAAAGTAGTAAAATGAAGTAGAAATTTTCCTATCTACAGCTTGGATCAAGTTCTACATTCTCCAACAATCAGCCCACTGATTGGCTATTCGCCTCGACCAAAGACGCTGTAATGCAGCGCATCTGCAGTATTAAAATAACGTATTAAAATAAGTGAATATCGAAACATGGAGTGCTCCCAACTCACTTTCTTGTGCCGTTCAAATGCTTCATTTTCGCAGTGATTAAGAGTGGTTAAAGGAAACGGATGTTTTCATATGAATGCCGATATAAAGGATGATGCGCCGGGAGAGGCATCTAACGGTGCTCGGGTGGAACTACGAAGTCGGGAATGCCGATATCAATAATGATGCACCGGGAGAGGCATGTAGCGGTGCACGGGTGGAACTACGAAGTCGACATGTTGTCAGCTCTGGAATTCTGAATATCGCAGTATCGGAATAATATTATTTCTTGGTATTGTGTACATATACCAACACCGAAATTGTAGTTCCATTTCAAATATTAAGCTAATGAAAGTTATATGATTCGAAAATGGCATGAGAAGTATATACTTCCGTTTTTATTTGTTGTTATTGTGTCAGGCATTTTCCTAAACACGTAAAAGATACCGTTTCATAAATCCCAGTGCTGGTTAAATTTTACCAAATAGCCCAGCGGCCTCCTATGATAATGTTGGCAACAGATGCTGAATAGTGAGAATCCTGTGAGTCTTCATTTTAGACAATCGCTTGACAACGCTGATGTTTCCTCATGGAATCTTCGCTTTACGAGGGCAATTATTTTTCCTGAGCGGACGAGGGTACATAAAAGAACCTGTCAACCATAAAGCAGGAACAGAATTATTTGTTTAGTTCATGGTTTATACGACACACTAATCGAGTCGTTCAATGTGGTTCGAACAAATGGGCAAAGATTTTCTATCCTGTTGTTGATTTTGCCAACATAATCACGCGAGGCCGCCGACATTATACGTAAACTTTTACCCCCAGTGACCATTGTAAATACAATTGGTCGATTTTCGACCACAGGCAATACTAGTGTCAATAATTGTATATATGCCCAACAGACTATGTATTGACAATTCTGTGTCGATTCAGAAATATGTTCGATCCCTTGCGAGAATACAGTATAGGCTGGAGCAAGAGGATCTAAAGGGCAGCGGGCACTACGATCATCATGTGCTTTAAGTTGAGAACTTGCGGAGGACGGAAAGCCTGCCTTGGTAGCCGAAAGCCGTGTCCTACGAGAGCAACATAAATGAGCGGCAACGCGCGACACACAGCTATGCGACACTGCAGAGAGCCTCTATAAGGAGATAGTAGCCAACCGGCTTGTGGCCGCCATGTTTTTACCAGACTGCGCGCGGGACGTGCTCTTACACAGCGACTCAAGCAGAAATGCAGCCACTTGACGACTGAAATGAGCCATCACTTCCACCCATGGCACCAAAGCACATCTTCTAGCTTAATAATCAGTACGTGGTTAAAGAAATACCATTCATCTATGTCAGAGCTTTCCAAACTGGGTGTCGCGTAGTAGTATCAAGTGTGTCGCGAGACTAACAAATTTATACTAAAAAGGACTTTTAATATAATAACACATAATATCCTTCTCTTCATACCACCCTGAAGACTCGCCTGCAGCTAATCATCCTTCTCTTCATTCAGTGCACCACAGATCACGTATGATCACGTATTAATGGATTGATCGGTCACTTGATATCCGGTCCAATTCACAAGAATTTGAGAGGCAACGTGCACATTAATTGCGTGCGCAGCCGCTACCAGCAGTAGACACTCAGGGTTCGTTCAAGCAGCTACCAGTTGCCAGATTCCAGCAAACAGAGCATGCGCAGAGCTGCTGCTGATACTCTTTCACAAAAAGCTGCACCTGAGCGTTTTTTAATGGATTTATCAAAGCCACGTCACCATCAGTAGCGTTTCTTAGAATTAAATGTCAATCAATGACACTGTGGCCGTAAAAGCTGTCACAGATTGTGAAAGCAGTCACAATTGTCCCTGATTAAATCCATTCAGTAGCGATGTTTAGTATGGAGTGTGGCCGGGTGATTAACGGAGTATTTTAAATGCAGTGATTTGTGGTTCGAACCCTGGTATGCGTTAATATTTTTTTTTCTTTCAGTTTCCTGTATGTAAAAGATTGTGGGACCAGAAATGACATTCGTATTCTTACTTGTCACAAATATTTATCTATTTTTTCCGAATATGTCGGGACGTCCGCGGTCGTGGTGAAGCAAGAACGTAACAACAGAACTTAAATAATAGTTCATCACTTGTTATAAATACATCCTCTTTATTTCTGAAAATAATGTGATAATATTCAACTAAAAGGGATCAGCCACTGCGCTGTCTAAATCAGAAATCCGAGCAGCTAATTTCCAGATGCCGTTTTCAATCTATCCAGCCAAACCATATCTGGCCCTGACTGTACACACGACAGCGAGAAACGGTTTCCGAAATTCAGTTTTCGTGTTTCGGAAGCTGGATCGCATGTAGATCAAGCAAGTATTACTGTGTGGGTTTAGGCATTGTTGTCTGCGGTGTCAGTTGTACATCTCCGTAGTTCCTAATGTTTCCTTTTCTTGCGATGAGTGTACGTAATTGCTGCAGTCAGGATTGACATTAAACATGTCAGTGCGTACGAGGATTTCAGTTTCGTTTACAAACTGCATTTAAGTGATACTTTATTTCCGTACCCCCCCCCCCCCCACCCACCCTCGCTAGAACCATCGAAATTCTGCCATATGTATTTATATTAGTGAAAGGGCGTCGCGCAAAACTGTAAGCTATAAAAGGGTGTTGCCATCAGGGAAAGTTTGGAAAGCACTGATCTACGTTCATACAGGCCTAATAAATTCATAAGCGAATAACTCTCGTGAAACAGTTTCTATGGCTGTCGAATGTTAATACTATACTTTACGATGTTCAGGTAATTTCGACAGTTGGCAGTTAATTAATAAGAAAGAGAGACACTCCATGTTATGTATCTCAAAGAAAATAATGTTATTTCAGAATTTTGTGTCTGAATATCCATCGCCGAAATTAGTAGAATGTTGTCGCTTTTCGCCCCGACATAATGCATTTTAAGTGTGCTCTCGATCTTATAACATTTTCTTACACTGGGGAATACCAAAAATGTCATTCTGTAGATACTTTTTGGGACAGAGTATCACAGAAAATCGGAGTAAGTTTATTGGTACTGCAAATGTGGAAAGCACAGAAATGCGAATAATTGTTCAAGAACGTTGATCATAGTGTAAATCAAACAATCAGTCAGAATAAAAATATAGAAAACTGCCGTATTGGAAACAATTAAAAAATGTAACTTCAATCGTCTATAAAGTCCAAAAGAAAATTTAGGAACTAGTTCTTTTACGACATTTATCAAAACGAAAATTTTTCATTACATGTAGAACTTCAATTTTATATTCAGTTTTCTTCAGAAACATTTGCAATTTCTGTTTCATAATTTTCAGGCATTATCAGCTGCCAGAATTCTAGCGACATACTTTATAACCTCTACAAGCAGACGATTCTCGGCGACCTCGATACTTTGTAACGCGCGCGAGAGCGAGAAGAATCGAGCAGGATTGAATCTTGAACATCGCCTGTTAACGCGTCTAATGCGCAGCATAGCAGATGTCGCTTACGTAGGGCAGACCAATATTTGGACCCGTAACCATATATGCGGTTGAGATTTGTCGCTTGAAGCTGTCGCACGCTGTCGCTCGCTTTTGTCGCTCTCGTTGGACCCGGCCTAACTGGTTAAGCCGACCGCTGTTCCGAAGCGGGAAATCGGGGTTCGAAACCCGTCCAGTTCTAATTTTCAACTTTGCCTTCGATATTATTTCACTGTCCTGAAACGATTGCGATGTGTCAATATTTCGAATTCGTATTTCGAAAAAAACTAAGCACAATAAGTTAAAGGTAAGAACGGAATTTATTCATTTATCATTATTTATTTATTTAGTTACGGAATTTTTTTATCAGTTCCCGTTAGCCCTTTGATTACCGAACATGAAGATGAATATGGAATTTAACTTTCTTCTTAAGCAATTGTATTGTAATAGTACTGTTTAATGCAGATGATGTTTGGGTTAAACGAATATTTTTACAAATTTTGGAGTTTATTTTCAGACTG
Organism: Locusta migratoria; assembly: GCA_026315105.1. NCBI lineage: Eukaryota > Metazoa > Arthropoda > Insecta > Orthoptera > Acrididae > Locusta > Locusta migratoria. The sequence goes on from CM048745.1 coordinate 318,958,998, forward strand.
TCGCAGTTTATTGCTCGTGATGTTTGTGGTCTCTGCTCACCGCAGAGAGACCACAGCCCCACAGAGTGACGGCGCCCTGATGACACATTCATCTACATAGATACTCTGCAAATCAAACTTAAGTGCCTGGCAGACGGTTCATTAAATAGTTATATAACCTTTCTCTACCGCTGCATTGTCTAATACCGCGGGATGAAAGAACACCTAAATCGTTCCGTTCTCGATCTGATTTCTAGTAAATTTTTTTCACATTCAGAAGTAAAAATCGGTGATTCAAATTTCGTAAATAGATCTCGGCGCAAGGAATAACGTCGTTCTTTTAATGATTTCTACCTCAAATCGGGAAACATATCCGTGAGGCTTTCCCCCCTGTAACGTGATAAAACAAAACGAGCTGCCCTTCTCTGAACCTTCTCAATGTCTTCCGTCAGACCCACCTGGTTTTGGACCTACACTGGGCAACAGTAGTCCAGGAAAGGACGCACAAGTGTGATGTAGGCAGTCTCTTTGGTGGAGCTGTCGCATCTTCGATGCACCCTGCCAATGAAACGTAACCTTTGGTTCGCCTCCCCCAAATATTTTGTTTGTGTTCTCTCCAGTCTAAGTTGTTGGTAATTGTAACTCTTAAGTATTTGGTAGAATTTACGACCTTAAGGTTTGACTGATTTATCACGTAATTAAAGTTAAGCGGATTTCTTTTAGTGGTCATGTGTATTACTTCACACTTTTCTTTATTTAGCGTCAATTGGCAATTTTCGCACCATGTAGAAATTTTGTCTAAATCGCTTTTCAGTTGCTTTTTATCTTCTGTTGACTTCACTACCCGATGAACGACGGCATCATCCGCGAACAGTTTGAGGGAGCTATTCAGACTGTCACCTAAAACGTTTATCAACAGAAGGAAAAGTAGGGGACCTAGAACGCTTCCCTGGGGAACGCCAGATATCACTTCTGTTTTACTCTATGACTTACCGTTAATTACTGTGATCTGTGTTCTGATAGGAAATCGTGAATCAAATCACACAATTGGGACGATATTGCATAAGCACGCAATGTTATTAGAAGCCGCTTGTAGATTCAGTGTCAAAAGCCTTCCGGATATCAAGAAATATGGACTCGATTTGAGATCTCTTGTCGATGTCACTTATCATAAAGGGCAAGCTGTGTTTCGCAAGAGCGGTACTTTCTGAATCCGTGTTGACTATTGGTTAATAGGTCGTTCTCTTCGGGGTAGTTCATATTGTTCGAACAAACTTTATGTCTCAAAATCCTAGTGCAAATGAACGCCAGTGAGCTGGGTCGCAGCCCTGATGTGACGTTGTTGTCGTTGTGTTGCAGACGTGCTGTCGAGCGTGCACGCGCTGTCGGTGCTGAACATCCTGCACAACGCGCTGACGCTGTACAAGCGCGTGGTGGGCAGCAAGCAGCAGTGCTCTCCCAGCCAGAGGTGAGCAGGTGAGGCTCGCGCCGCGCACCGCCTCTCCGCAGCCGGCCAGGCGCCACCTGGTCTCCGGGACACGGGCTGCGGCCACGGCGACCGCCGCACACACAGATAAGACACCGCCCATCCCACCGCCTGCTGCGCTGCTGCATTTATCTCGAGCTCAGTAAACCACTATCATCAAGTCTCAACACCAGAATGAAACTTTCAATCTGCAGCGCAGTGTGCACTGATATGAAACTTAAAGATTAAAACTGTGTGCTGGAACTCGAGACCTTTGCCTTTCGCGGGCAAGTGCTCTACCGGAAGTAAAGTAGTGAGGCGGCATCGTGGGTCGTGTCGGGATAGCTCAGTCGGTAGAGCGCTTGCCCGCGAAAGGCAAAGGTCCCAGGTTCGAGTCCCGGTTCTGGCAAACAATTTTAATCTGCCAGAAAGTTTCATATCAGCGCACACTCCGCTGCAGAGTGAAAGTTTCATTCTGGAAACATCCCTTAGGCTGTGGCTAAGCCATGTCTCCACTAAATCCTTTCTTCCAGCAGTGCTAGTCTTGCAAGGTCTGCAGGAGAGCTTCTGTGGAGTTTGGGAAGTAGGAGGCGAGGTACTGGCGGAAGTAAAGTTGTGAGGCGGCATCGTGAGTCGTGTCGGAAAAGCTCAGTCCGTAGAGCGCTTGCCCGCGAAAGGCAAAGGTCCCAGGTTCGAGTCCCGGTTCCGCCACACAATTTTAATCCGCCTGGAAGTTTCAAGTCTCAAAATATTTATATGAATGTTTCGACATTCGTAGTCAGTTGGATCGGCGATAAATTCTCTTTTATCGTCAGTATTGGTTGAACAGAACAAGCCAACAAGTTGCACTTGATCTACATTTCGGCACCAACTAAGGCTGCCTTCATCAGAAGATTAAAATTATTACATAAGACGTAAACTGATGAGCGATATGCTCAAGTCCAAAAGATGAAAAACACTGGAACACATTTAGCCAGAGGCTAGTAAGTCAAATTTTACAAAAAAGATCGGCTAGCCGTTGTCGGACTACCGTACTGATCGCCATCCTCTGCCTAACATGTGTTCCAATGTTATTTATCTTTTGGACTTGATCAAATCGCTCATAAGTTTACGTCTAATGTAATAATTTTGATCTTCTGATGAAGGCACCCTTAGTTGGTGCCGAAATCTAGATCAAGTATCTAAAAACTGCAAGTTGTTGGGCTGTTTCTACAATTATTGTAAATTTATTACGGCTGCTGCAATTTTTGACAACACATGTTTAAAATCACTGCCATATTGTTCCACCATAGCATGCTGGTGCCGGCCGCGGTGGCCGAACTGACTGCGGCGCGTCAGTCACGGTCTGCACGGCCACTACGGTCGGGGGTTCGAATCCCCCCTCGGGCATGTGTATTTGTGCCGTCCTTAGTGTTAGCTAGTTCATAAGTAGCTTGTAAGTTTCGGGACTGATGACCCCGTAGTTAAGTCCCATAAGCTCTACAAGCATTTGAGCATGCTGGTATGTTCCCTTTTATTTTATTTTATTTTATTTTTTTATTTTTATTTTTATTTTTATTTTTTTTTTTTTTGCGTCTCTTATTCTTGCTGTGTTTGCAGTAAAATTATAGATATGAGAAGCGCTTGATAAACTTGTAGAAATTTCAAAACCAGATATCCAGGACACCACAGAGAACTAAAAATTTACAGTTACCTTAGCACGTTTGCAGGCCATCTAATAGCTCAAAACCATCACCCAATCAAATTAGAAACAGACTTAACCCTTAATGCATGACTTTTTATTTGTAGCTATAAAAACTACCACGATTAATGTGTAGTGCATATATACTGAGAAAATTAAAAAAAAATCCTTAAAATGATTATTCACTACTAGCAACAAAAAGTTCATAACTGGTCAGCTATTGACTGCTTCCATGATGTAAATGTCAATTATTATGCCTCTAATCTTACCAGAAAGTAACTCATAATTCAACAGTAGCATGTGATTCACTACTTTTACATGGCAAACGAAGAATACTAAAGTAAACAAACGCAAATGTTAGAAATAACTCAGCGCAGCTAACTAACTGATACAGTAGCACTCTACTATTTATAATTTCCTGGACAAGCTACTTGCATATGTAACACTGTGTATAGAAACTGCTACAAATGAATTTGTGCTAAAATGATCACTTTGAGAGATAGTCGAAAAAATAAAGTATGTAGCTAATCAGCTTCACTATGCATTAAAGGGTTAAGGATATTAAAATCAAGCCGCAACCTGTACCACAAACTCACAATAGAAGAAAACTATCACATACAAAAAGCAATAGCAGAAGGCAAATCAGTCATGAATGAATACACCACACTATGCAAAAATACATTATTTAACCCATTAAATGAGCTGTTCAGAAAGGATATCACAGGCAGCTAAAACACACACACACACACACACACACACACACACACACACACACAGAGAGAGAGAGAGAGAGAGAGAGAGAGAGAGAGAGAGAGAGAGAGAGAGAGAGAGAGAATAAACACAATTAAAATTCACCGCCATTCCACTGGAGAACAAGTGAGAGTTTAACACAATGAAATTTGCTAAAGTGGGAAGTGATCGTGACGGAAAAAAAGGCCGCATAATATGTGTATTACATGTGTGTCATCTACAAAAACGAGAAAGAGGGACTGTACGTCAAAAGAAACAGTAAGTAATAGACAGTAGGTGAACGATCAAAATATCCTCACTTACCAAATTTATATTTTTAGACCAGAAGTAGCGCTTTTATGATCCTCACAAGATTCAAACAAATCATTTGGTTGCATATGACAGCGCTAGTGGATATCTTCTTTTACAGTGTGTCTTTTTATTACCACAGACTAACGAATACAGTCACGACACTCCCGCAGATTTTTGTTATACAATGCGACAGCAGCGCTCCTTGCGGCCGACAAGCTTCATTTCTGAATGCGATATTCGATGAATACGAACAATACCATTTGTGTTGATTTTAACATAGTCTTTACATTAGGGAAGATATGTAGTGCCTTAAAAATAGGTAATAACTTAAAATATCTCCATATTTCTCTTCTTAGCTTTCGTAACATCCTTGACAAGGTACCAAACGGTACATTACAGGATAGTTCATTTACAATTATATTGTAAACCAAGAGTTTTACTGAATAATTTAAGTTTCTATTAAAAATAAAAAATGGCTAGGAAACACCAGAAAACCTGCCCTTTGGCAGAAAGAGGTCGCTTTTCTACTCAGGAACGTTGAGGTTTCTTCATTACAGTTCCAGTAAAATAGGTGGTGGTGGAACACAGGAAACGTAAATAGAATGCAATAACTACAGTATTTAATAGTCATCAAAATGGAATATCGCGTATTAATAATTTATTGAATGACGACCGGTTTCGGTTAACTGTGTCACCATCCGAAACCGGTCGTCATTAAATAAATTATTAATTCGCAATCTTGACGTGTCATTTTTGAAGAATATAAAACTTTCAGATCGCCTCTTAAGCCGGCAATGTCACGTAACGTTAACAGTATTCAACGCCTCAAACAAGCCACCACAGCTGTATATAAAGGGGCGGCCGCGGTGGCCACGGGGACTGAGGCGCTTCAGTCACGGTCTGCACGGCCACTACGGTCGGGGGTTCGAATTCCCCCTCGGGCATGGATATTTGTGCCGTTCTCGGTATAAGGTAGTTCGTAAGTGGTTTGTAAGTTTAGGGACTGATGACCCCGTGGTTAAGTCCCATACGCTTAACAAACATTTGAACATTTTTTTGGTGCCACTCATGTTGAAACTGATAAAGTCACCCTAGCAAGCCAATTGTTCACTCTGCTGCAGTGCTAAAGTGGATGACAGAATGGAAAGGCGGTTTGTTGGTGTCGTGTCCTACATAGGAAAGAGGGAAGAGGTAGCAAGGTCAGTCTGCATATCCCGAGCGGAGAGGAGTGATTCCAGAGAGACAGTACAGGCATCTACTAGAGATGCGGATTTTGGGACTCGAGAGGATACTTGTTTAGGAAGCTTTATGGAACTCCTAGGTACCTTGCATTGAATTTATTGCATCCCATACTAAGTCTACTACACCGGCGTTAGTTATTTAAAAAAAAAAAAAAAAAAAAAAAAAAATAAGAAGTATAAATCGTTTGCCACAATAGAAGCCAGTAATTACGTTCCCTAGCAGCATCCCCTAGACAGACGCACTCCCCGCGAGAAACAGACTGTCATGGAGCACCCCGAGGCCGACGGCGATAGTCACGGGCTGGCGCCCGACTCGTCTGACTGAGAACTCCCTTCTTGATCCAAAAACCGGGGGTTTTAACGGCCGGTGTGGGCGCACCTCTTTTCCCCACTTTCCGACAGTTAACAATTTCCTATTGGCCGCTGGTTGGTTCAACCAATCTAAATTGTGGCTTGCCCTCTCTCTGAATCCTCTAGCGAACCACATTTTAGCCCTGTCCCTTCTGCCATGCCCCGGGTGGGGAGGTGGCTTATTTGTGCACTAACAAAATCCATACTTGGTAGCAACAATGTTCAGCTGAAAGTAAAACGTCACGACGCTACCCAATATGGGTAACAACAACAATGTTTTACGTCAGTTGGCCACGCCTTAGGCTCCGCCTTAGGCCATGCCTCAGGGGAGCTGCTAACTTGCAGTTTTTCTTCTTTACCCTTTCACTCTAGCCTCGTGAAACCACTGACATTGCTGTTCCCAAGTGACTGGTATCAACTTTGCTACGTACATTAAAACGTGCCTGTTGGCAACCAAGTACTAATGTACCGTCTAACAACAGCGTATAGACGCTATATGAAGTTACGCCCATCTTCTCCGAAAGGTAACCTCCACCCTGGGACGGCGGCTTAGGGCATCAGCAGTTCTCTAGGACATTTCTTTAGTGCCTACATCCCGTAAGATATACGTGTCTGTTTTGACATGTTATCTGCAATGGTCTCTATTTCTCAGCCGTCTCTGTGGCTCACACAGCCTCTCAACAATTCCAACAGTAAAATCAATATATGACATTGGATATTGAGCACACGACGTGTGATGTAAAATCTGCCTATACTATCATTAACACAAATAGATAAAATCATATTACCATAAACTGATAACAATGTAAATAGAAATTCACAAACGCTGAGACGGTTTTTCGTCTCTAACATGTAAATGACATTAAAGATAAAGGTGAAGCAGTGAATTAAAATTTGTTATGTGGCCGGGAATCGAACCCGGACCTCCATGTTTACTACGCAGACGTCTTACGATTTATTTCTTTATTTTATTTTATTTCTTTCTTTCTTTTTGCGGGGGAGGGGGTGTTCTGTGGGTTACGGACGCTGATCGTGTTTGTTCGTTCTTGTTTGATGAGTTCTGGGGTCGGTGTTTTTATTACAGAAGCGCGTTCAGCCTTCTGGCAGGGTGCGCTGAGCCACGGCGCCCGGCAACCACTAGACCACCGCCCCACTAGTGATTAAGGCGCATCGGAATAGTCTAAGTACGACTTTCCTCTACGTCACAACTTTAATTCAGCTTCTGTTCCATAGAATATTGCCACTACTGCGAAGGCTCCCCATGGAGCAGAATAACACCTCGGCAATGGACATATTAGAAAAATTTTAATTCATTGTTTCACCTTTATCTTTAATATCTTTGACATGTTAGAGACGAAAAACCGTCTCAGGGTTTGTGAATTTCTATTTACATTGATATTTATATCAGGCTAAGGTTAAAGGCAGGGACTGTTCCAATATATCCATTGCCGAGATGCTATTCTGCTGCATGGAGAGCCTTGGCAGTAGTGGCAATTATCTATGGAAGTCAGAAGCTGAATTAAAGTTTGCGACGTGGAGGGACTTAATCGCTAGTGGTACGGTTGCCTAGTGGTAAGCCGGGCGCCGTGGCTCAGTGCGTCCGGTCAGAGGGCTGAACGTCCTCCGTAAAAATAGGGAACACGAGTTTATCTAGACCATAAAGAAGTAAGAATTTGTAAATATTTTTGAGGCTTTTTTGGACTGTAATTAATCATAATAATAAAATAAAATTCAAATATATTTTAAAAAATTCCACGGTCTGAGGAAGTTAAGCCACTGAATTCGGTTGTGTTACATTAATTTAAGTATTGCGTAGGTATCTTGATATTTTACGAATGCTTGTAACGCAAATATTATACTAACTATTTCGTCAATTGCTTAGGAAAGTAAACAAACTCGGCGTCTTGCCCTCCGCTAGGAGCGCTAATGTCCTTGCAACTACGAGTTGGTAACAACTTTCACTGGGTGAGTGTTACTACTGTATATGTTATACTGTGGTATTACTGTCTATAGCAGGCCGTGGTGGCCGAGGGGACTGAGGCGCTTTAGTCACGGTCTGCACGGCCACTGCGGTCGGGGGTTTGAATCCCCCCTCGGGCATGGATATTTGTGCCGTCCTTAGTATTAGCTAGTTCATAAGTAGTTTGTAAGTTTAGGGACTGATGATCCCGTAGTTAAGTCCCGTAAGCACTATAAACATTTGAACTGTCTATAACTGGCGCTGCTGTCAATGTTTATATGAGAAACGAGTGAATACTTTTTTCGACATTTTGTCTTACAGTCAGCTTGGCGCTGCTGCGACGGTGTCTTGCATAAACTAGTGCGAGTGTCGCGACTGTGCAGCAGGCGTTAGTAAGCTGCGGCAGAGTGTTGAGGCGGCGTTGGCGTGTGGTGTTGCAGGTGGCGGCACTGCAGCTACCACTGCCTGCAGATCCTGGCGGCGCGCGCGCTGCTCTTCATGGTGGAGGGGCCCTCCGTGCAGGCGCAGCTCGCCCAGGAGCCGCAGCTGCGCATACTCGCCGCCGCGCTAGACTCCACGCACGACCCGGTCAGTGATCACGACCCACGTCCACTGCCACCTATCAAACCGGCGTATCGTATAAACTAAACTTCCATTTCATCATATACCCTCATGTCCAGACAAAATGTCGAATAGTCACACTATGGTGTCCCTCAGATAAAATAAAATTTATACATATTTATTATTTGTTATCTTTATATACATGGTTAAGTGTTTGAAGAATTACTTTTAAAAATGCAATCCGTGTTTCATTCGCTCATTTACATGACCGTCTTCAGACAACAACTGTAATGATATACAAGGTGTTACAAAAAGGTACCGCCAAACTTTCAGGAAACATTCCTCACCCACAAAGAAAGAAAATATTTTATGTGGACATGTGTTCGGAAATGATTAATTTCCATGTTGGAGCTGATTTCAGTATTTACGGATGAGGCTTCATTCCAACGTGATCAAATTGTAATTTTTCACAATCAACATGTGTGGGCTGACGAGAATCCGCACGCAATTGTGCAATCACGATTTTCTGTGAAAGTTTGGGCAGGAATTGTTGGTGATGTCTTGATTGGGCCTCATGTTCTTCCACCTACGCTCACTGGAGCACGTTATCATGATTTCATACGGGATACTCTACCTGTGCTCCTAGAACATGTACCTTTACAAGTACGACACAACGTGTGGTTCATACACGATGGAGCTCTTGCATATTTCAGTCGACGTGTTCGTACGCTTCTCAACAACAGATTCGGTGACCGATGGATTGGTAGAGGCGGACCAATTCCATGGTCTCCACGCTCTCCTGACCTCAACCCACTTCACTTTCATTTATGGGGGCATTTGAAAGCTCTTGTCTACGCAACCCCGATACTAAATCTAGAGACTCTTCGTGCTCGTGCACGGCTGTGATACAATACGCTATTCTCCATGGCTGCATCAGCGCATCAGGGATTCCATGCGACGGAGGGTTGATGCAAGTGTCTTCGAAAACGTAGGACATTTTGAACATTTCGTGTAAGAAAGTGTTTGAAGTCACGCCGTTACCTCCTGTTGCTGTGTTATGCCATTCCATGATTAATGTGTATTGAAGAGAAGTAATAAAATAAGCTCTAACATGGAAATTAACCGTTTCCGGACACATGTTCAAATGACATATTTTATTTCTTTCTGTGTGAGGAATGTTTCCTGAAAGTTTGGCCGTACCTTTTTGTAACACCCTGTATAATATATACGCCCTCCGCTTTCCATGCGTAGGCTGGTTAGTCTGCACCAGTTGTTTCTTCCTTTTCATATAAAGTTTCAGAGATACAGCTTAAGTACTATCATAATGAATGTTGTGATACTACTTGTAGCCGCGGCAGAATGACCGTGCGTATTGAGGCGTCATGCTGCGGTGCGCGCTGCTTTTCTCCGTCGGGGATTCGATTCGCCCCTTGGGCATGGGTGTTTGTGTTGTCCTTAGCATAAGTTAGTCTAATTTACTTTAAGTTAGTTTAATTAGTTCCTAAGCCTTAGTAACTGATGATCCCGTAGTCAAGTCTCTTAAGATTTATAAACATTTGATTTTACTGCTTGTTACCACCTATGGCACCCCTTAAAGGTCGAATTTCGAAAAATACCCCAACATGTGTCTTTTAAATTCCAACCAAGAATGCAAATATCATTTTTTGTAATTCTGAGTTCAAAATTGGCTTGGTAGCGACTTATTTTCAAAAAAATGTTTCATCCCCTATTTCGTCCCATAAATGATTAATTTTCAGTTCTTCAAAATTACCTTAATAGCAAAAGATTTTCGAAAAACATCCCTGCTCCAATTTAAATCCCTTGATGTATGAATCTCCAGAAATATTGAAGCAAGTACTTTTTTTATTTTTTTTTTATTTTTTTTTTTTTTAAATTCGAACGAACAATACAAATACCAATTTTTGCAGCTCTAGCTTCAAAATTGTCTGGCCAACAATGTGTTTTCGAAAAGAATTTTTGATCCCCTATTTTACCCCCTTAGTTAATGAATTTCCAAAAATTCCTAAACTCATGTGTTTTTAATCTTGCTGAAGAGCTCCTATCCTAAGTTACGTAGTTAAGGCTTGATATTTGAGTCAAGAGCAACATAATTTTGAAAATCATTTTTTGCATCCCGTATTTCACCCCTAATTGGTAGAATTCCCCAAAATACCGAAACACGTGTCTTTTAAATTCGAACCCGGAATCCAAATCCGAAAATTTGTAGTTCCAACTTCAAGATTGCGAAAATAGCAACATATTTTCGAAAAACAACCCGTCTCCCTGCCGCGGTGGAGTAGCCGTCTAAGGCGCCTCGCTGCGGAGCGGACAATTGCTCGCCGTCGGAGGTTCGAATCGTCCCTGGGGCATGGGTGTCTGTGTGTGTGTTTGTCATTAGGTTAGTTTACAACTTAGTTTGAGTAGTTTGTAAGTTACGGACTGGTGACCCCACAGTTAGGTCCGATAGATTTATCGACATTTGAACATCCCCTCTCCAATTACCCCCATTTATGGGTGAATTTCTGAAAATACCGAAACACGTATTTTTTAAAATTCTATTCAGCAAACAAATATCAATTTTTCCATCTCTACCTTCAAAATGGTCTTAATAATAACGTATTTCCAAAAAGAATTTTTCATCCCGTGTCGTGACATACGCACCACGTCCTTGTCGTTGGCCGCAGATGAGGATAACACGGCGGACGGTCGGTACTCAGTTGAGTATTTACTACTGGTCTGACTGATGGGTGTCGTTATGTTCTCTCGCAGCAACTGCTGGTGCTGGTGCTGCAAATCGTGGCGACGCTGGCGCTGGAGCCGTCGCACCACCGCGCGCTGCTGGACCAGGGGCTGCCCGACGTGCTGAGCCAGCTGCTGCTGCCGTCCGACGAGTGGTACTACACCAACCACAGCACGCGCTACGCCAAGTACGTCAAGCACCACGCGGCGCGCGCGCTCGTCTACCTGGGCCTGCAGCACCGCGTCAACCTGCGCTTCAGCGTCTACGACATCCTGCAAGGTAACGCGCTCCTCTCAGTGCAGCTGTCTCACAAGGAAAATACTTGGGCTCGAACAAACACATATACATCAAAATCGTACGAGAGATAATGTAAAGATCCCTTATTGCACTAGTGACACTCCCGCATCTGCAAAACTCTGCAGTGTGCCTTGCAACATTGCCTTTGACCTGTCGGTTCGCCAGTAGGGACGCTGCAGTGTGTCTCCGAAGTTGCGTTTTGTGACGTTATTTGTGTGGTGAAGCGTCAGTTGGAGCGGCGATTGATAATCAATCCTGCTAAAGTATTGCGATTGGTTGAGATGAAGTTATGAAGAACCATTCTTCGTGAAGATGGTATTAGTGTAGCAAATGAATCATTCGCATGTTTCCTCGTATCTGGTATGGTACAGAAATATGAGCATAAGTTAGATACTGTTGTAACACTAACACATAATGATGATAATATGGACGATAATGACGAAGAACATATTGCTAGCGGTAGTGCTACGGTAAGTGCGGGAAGAGGCGATGGTAGCAGTGGCAGTGAATACCAACAGTCTTCCGAGAAGGAAGGTTAAAGTTGCGACTATCATCACGGCTTTTGATGACAATACGCTAGAGAACATGTACGATTATTACTATAGTTCAGATATCTACATTACGTATGACGTCTACAATTACATCTACAGTGCTATCTAGAGCATAAAAACGACACCCACCAGCACATTCAGGTGTACGTAGAGGTACTGTAACCAAACGCTCATACAGATATGTTTGTTCGAGCCCAAGTACTTTCCTTGTCAGTACGATCCAAATGAATCTGTAGAGGTATTAGTCTCATACGCTCACTCCACAAAAGTATTTGCAAATGTACGCATTTTAAAAATAGTTTTGCATTTTACACCAAATTTCTGTGGCATTGTATAGGGGGAGAACGGGACAAATTACCGATGTTAACAATTGGACATTATTAGTCAACTCATTTTTTTAAGAAAAAGTTTTTTTCATTGCATCTTTTGCAGATGTGAAATATTCTTTTACGTTCCTGGTTGATCTAAAAATACGTCTTCCAAAGTTATCCAATTAGGTCTGTAACCTCATTAATGGACGGAAAAAAACTTTGGCGATCAATCTTTCTAGTTGGTTTCCCTAGGACGAAGGGCTTGGGCTTTTTGTTTGGTAGAATAGCCATTTTTCTTGAAGATCGATCGTAGTGTTACACTTCACATTTTATATAAATCAGACCATAAATTTTGTGCGCACAATTGACCATAGTGTTAACCACACCTCTTTTTTTTTTTTTGCCTGGGATGGTGGATAAAGTCTTCGTGCAGGCAGCGATCAGTATGTCTATTTTTTAAAGGTGAAAGTGAAAATAACAGGCTAGTTCGCAAAATTTGACAATTTATTAGTAGGTTACTGGTTTCGATCTAAGATTAGATCACCTTCAGACCTCTCGCTGTAGACGTTCAAGCGCTCGTCTGAAGATGATTTAATCTTAGATCGAAACCGGTTACCTGTAGTAATAAATTGTAAAATTTTGCGAACTATACTGTTATTTTGACCTTTAAAAAAACTGTAAGGTCGCTGTTTTTCCAAATAAGGAAACAATGTTTTCCAAACTGATTAGTATGTCCATCTTTCTTATAAACCCTGTGGTCCAATGTCCCGTCCACTTGTTACATCTAGAAAATTTAGCTGCCCCTTCCTCTCTGTTTCCACTGTAAACTGAATTTTCGGGTTGATACTGTTAAGATGTAGCAAAAAGGCATCTAATTCCTAACTTAAACGTGATTACTTTACACTACTATGCGTGCATGTCTGGAGAAGCAATCGAGATCTACAAACACCGCAGTAATTTTAAGAGGAAATAGGAAACTGTTAAAGTAGAATTTGGGCTTCAGTCTTACACCAGCGGAATGACAACTGATTCTTCTCTTTCAATAATGTTGTCAATACCAGAGACTGGCTTGGAGCCGACGTCACATGATGGCTTGTTGTGCCTACTACATCGCCCATATACCAGGTGAAGCGAAAATAGCGCAGTCGGGGGTGATTCCTCAAACGCCAGCAATAATAATATAAAAAAAGACAGAAAATAACGGACGGGGGGGGGGAGGAACAAAATTTCGTCTTTCGAATATTTCCGGCTGTAAATATCGAAGACTGAGATGGGTGTGTGTTCCATACACTGGTTTGTTTCTGAATTACACAATTACAGCCGCGCGGGTTGGCCTTACGGTGTAAGGCGCCTTGTCGAGGAGTGCGAATATGTTCTCCGTTGGTGGTTCGCCTCCTCTCTGGAGCATGGGCGTGTGTGTCATTCTTGGCATAAGTTAGTTTAAGTATTTTGTAAATCTAGGAACTAGTGACCATTGCAGTTCGGTCCCACAGCTTTACAAACATTTCAACATTTGAACACAATTACACCAACAATCTTCTTGAGGATTTAGAAGGCGTCGTGAGGAACAACATGTGCGTAAAAACCCATGCCCGGGAACGCCATTCAACAACGCTATGGAGAATCCAAGTTATAGGCAACGGCACGTGACTAAACATCCTCTCAAGCAACTTATACGCTCTGCAGCGTCGTTCGAAGACGTTGCCAGGCATCACAGGTTTAGGAAACATCGTTCATGTGAAACTCAGCTTGCCCTTTTCTCACATGACATCTTGCGAGCCATGGATGAAGGGCAACAGGCGGATTGTGTTTTTCTCGACTTCAAAAACGCCTTCGACGCGGTGCCACACTGCAGACTGCTAACGAAGATACGAGCTTATGAAGTAGGTTCACAGATTTGTGACTGGCTGGAAGACTTCCTAAGTAATAGAACGCAGTACGTTGTTCTCGACGGCGAGTGTTCATCAGAGACGAATGTATCGTCAGGCGTGCCCCAGGGGAATGTGATAGGACCGCTATTATTTTCTATCTATATAAATGACCTGATCGATAGAGTAACTTGTAATTTGCGGCTGTTTGCTGATGATGCTGTGGTGTATGGGAGGGTGTCGTCTGTAACTGACTGTAATAGCATACAAGATGACTTAGACAAAATTTCTAGTTGGTGCGAAGAATGGCAGCTAGCTCTTAATGTAGAAAAATGTAAGGTGATGCGCATTACTAGGAAAAACAATCCAACAATCTTCGAATACAGCATTAATAGTGAACTTCTTGATGCGTCGTTCAAATATCTAGGCGTAACATTGCAAGGCGATATGAAATGGAACGAACAGTTGTGAGTAAGGCGGACAGCCGACTTCGGTTTATTGGGAAAATTTTGGGAAGATGTACTTTATCTGTACCGCTTATAAAACGTTTTTACGGCCAAGTCTTGAGTATTGCTCAAGTGTTTGGGATCCGCAGCAAATCAGTTTAAAGGAAGACATAGAAGCAGTTCAGAGGCGAGCAGCTAGGTTTGTTACTGGTAGGTTCGACCAATGTGCGAGTGTCACGGAAATGCTCCGCCAACTCAATTGGGGATCACTGGAGGAAAGACGACGTTCTTTTCGTGAAATTCTGTTGAGGAAATTTAGAGGGCCGGAATTTGAAGCTGAGTGTAGTACGATCTTGCTGCCGCCTACTTACATTTCGCGTAGTGATCACAAAGTTAAGATAAGAGAAATTAGGGCTCGTACGGAGGCATATAGACATTCTTTTTTTCCTCGTTCTATTTGGGAGTGGAATAGGAAAGGAAATGCCTAGTAGTGGCATAGTGTACCCTCCGCCACGCACCTTACGGTGGATTGCGGAGTATGTATGTAGATGTGTTTCTATGTTCTACATCCCCTAGAAGTTTACTGGTGTAATTGTGTAATTCTGAAATTGACTGACATAAGAAACAAATATACATATCAATTTTTGGCGTCCTTTACTGCCGGAAATATGCGGGAGACATTTTTTTTTTTCTTTTCTGAGAAGTGAGGAATCGCGCTGCGAAGCCCGAGTGCGCGGATTTCGCTTCACCATTTATATACTGCACTCCTTCACGTTCCGATCGCAGTTCGCCACTTTATCTCTGAGGAAGTCTTCCGCAGCCGAAGATGAAACGTGGAGGGAACGACCTATGAGCCTGTAAATTTTTGAGTGAAGCATTCTTGGTGAGTTTATAATAGAGCTAGACGAACAGCTTCTGGAATCACCACAGGTGGCTTTCAGGAAGCGCCTGCAATTGCTTCGGCACTCTTTCACGTAACAAGCGAGTGTAATAATAGTGGTGTTCCCTTGCAGACGACCTGCCGCCGCCGACGCCGCTGACGGAGTCTGTGGAGGACGCGTACATCACGGCGACGTCGGCGCCGCCTGCCATCGTGCAGTGCCCCAGGACCAACAACGTGCTCGGCCTGTCCGTTGAGGGGGCCGTCATGCATGTGCTCAGGACCCTCGAGGTGAGACACGCCCTCTTCTGCTCTTCTCTCTCTCCCACACAATTAATCTTCTAATATATAAAGCAGAGTGTCCGTATGTTTGTACGTGTTGCATACAAATCTACAGTTTTGTTCCAATCTATATCAACTTTTCTACACGTAAGCTTCAATCCATGAGGACGGTCGCCGTAAGTGTAAGAATCACGTACGATATATACGAGGGTAAGTCAATTTCTAGCTTTCGTAGATTTGGAGAAGGCTTTTCACAATTTTGATTGGAATAAACTCTTTCAAGTTCTGAATCAAGCAGGAGTAAAATATAGGTAGCGTAAGGTTATTTACAACTTGTACAAAAACCAGACAGCGGTTGTCAGAGTTGAAGGGCATGAAAGGGAAGCAGTGGTTGGAAAGGGAGTAAGACAGGGTTGTCGCCTTTCTCCATTGTTATTCAATTTGTACATTGAGCAAGCTATAAAGGAAAGCAAGGAGAAATTTGGAGAAGTAATTAAAGTTCAGGGTGAAGAATTAAAAACATTGCGATTTGTCGACGACATAGTAATTTTGTCAGAGACAGCAAAGGACCTGGAAGAGCAATTGAAAGAAATGGACAGTGTGCTGAAAGGCGCATATAAGATGAAGATTAACAAGAGCAAAACTAGGGTAATGGAGTGCAGTCTAAGGAAATCAGGTGATGCTGAAGGAATTAGATTGGGAAACGAAGCAATAACGGAGGTAGATGAGTTTTGTTACTTGGGCAGTAAAATAAGAAATGATGGTCGCAATACAGAGGATATAAAATGCAGAATGGCAATGGGTAGAAAAGCGTTCTTGAAAAAGAGAAATTTGTTAACATCGAATATTGATTTAAGCCTAAGGAAGTCCTTTCTGAAGGCATTTGTATGGAGTGTTGCCTTGTATGGGAGTGAAACGTGGACGATAAACAGTGCGGACAGGTGCTACAGAAGAATGCTGAAGATTAGGTGGGTGGATTGCGTAACTAATGAGGAGGTACTGAACAGAATTGGGGAGAAAAGAAATTTCTGGCATACCTTGACTAAAAGAAGGGATAGATTGGTAGGACACATTCTTAGACGTCAAGGAATTGTGAATTTAGCGTTGGAGGGAAGTGTGTGGGGTAATAACCGCAGAGGAAAACCAAGAGATAGATACAGTAAGCAGATTCAGACAGATGTAGGTTGCCGTTCTTATGTGGAGATGAAGAGGCTTGCTCAGGATAGGGTAATGTGGAGAACTGCATCAAACCAGTCTCCGGACTGAAGACCACAACAACAACAACAATTATTATCCGAAATTTAGTTATATTTTTTATATTGGTTGTACTGTCGTTTTTCGTTGGTGACGCATGCTTTGTTTATTTGCTGTTATATCTTTGCAATTTTCAAGCTGCCGTGCTGTTAATCATGGCTGCTCCGCTGTCTATTTGCACCAAAGAAGAGCAACGTTCAGTGATACTTTTTTGTGGGCGGAAGGTGTATCTGTGGCCGAAATTCATAGAAGACTTTCAGTACAGTACGGGAGCAGTGTTTTGCCCCAACGAAGTATGTACGAGTGGATTGAAAAATTCCGAAATGGTCGCACGAGTGTTAAGCACGATGAAGGAGCCGGACGACCGTTTACCGCCACAAATGAAGAAACCGTTGAGCGATCACGTGAAATGATTCTCTTAGACAGACGATTAACTATTGATGAAGTGGCTCATTGTCTTCAAATTAGTCATTGTTCTGCCTACGAAATTATTCACAACAGACTTTGGTTCGTAAAGTTTGTGCAAGATGGGTCCCAAAACAACTCGCACAGTTGCATAAGCAAACGCGCCTCGACATCTGCAAAAACATTTGGATCGCTATGGTAACGAAGAGGACAAATTCTTAGACACAATCATTACTGGTAACGAAACATGGCTCCATCATTACGAGCCGGGGTGTAAACGGCAGAGTATGGAATGGAAACATCCAAATTCGCCGTGTAAGAAAAAGTTCAAGACCTAACCGTCCACAGTAAAAGTGATGCTTACGGTTTTTTGGGATGCACGAGGCCCTGTACTGGAACATTGTGGTGAAAGGGGCACAACAATAAACAGTGTACGTTACAGTGTGATGCTTAGACAGGCTAAAGCCCGCAATTCGAAGCAAACGCCGAGGATTGCTGTCAGAAAGTGTTGTGTTGTTGCACGACAATGCCCGTCCGCATACTGCTGTCCACACTGCTGAAACGCTCCAGGAACTCAAATTCGAAGTACTGGATCATCCTCCATTTAGTCCCGATCTTGCCCCTTCTGACTTTGTTTAGTCCACTCAAATGGGCATTAAGGGGCCGTCGATTTGACTCGGACGAAGCAGTGAAGGATCGGTGCATTCGTGGCTCGTAGCTCAACCGAAAACCTTCTTTTATCAGGGCATAAGGTAGCTTGTAGATGGATGAAGTGCATTGAAAAGTAAGGAGACTATGTCGAAAAATGATGTTCTTGTAAGTTTCGTGTTCTATTACAATAAAATTTTATAACTACTTTGCGGATAATAATTGACTTACCCTCGTAGTTCACGAGATATGATGTCATAAACAATGAGATGCGCGAAAAACTGCTGCATTCAGTGACAATGATGCTCATTTTCACCTAAACCACTGGACCGATTTAAACCAAATTTGGTACATACATTCGTTATCGTGAGGTAATAATTACTACAGGGATAAGAATCACATACGACACATGGTTCAGAAGATATGACGTCAGAAGATATAGAAATCGCAAGAAACTGCCACCTAATCCGGCGAGACTGTAAAAATACGCTGTATGAGAATGAGAGTACTTAGCGACTTGGAACAAACTTCAAACATAACTTCAAACCTTTATTAAACTTTTTCTCGCTGACAACCATACCAAAATGATGAAAGGAAAAAAGTTTCTCGCTTACTACTTTTCCGCTGTTCATGGATTAAAACTACGGCATTCGGTATGACGTTAAAATACATTATTTGTACACCACAAATTTTAGCCGCAGGAAATTTTACATGCAGTATACACAGATATACATGAATGTGCCTTCTAAATTGTATCACATTCTGACACGTAGTTCATGAGATATGAGCACATAAACAGTAACGTTCCGCTGTTCATGGACTGAAACTACGGTTTTCTGTATGACGTTTCAATTTATAATTTCTACACTACAAATGGTAACCGCAGTAAATTTTACAGACAGTATACATTTATATAGTTGCGTGTATCTTCTAAAGTGTGTCACAGTACGACACGTAGTTCATGAGATATGAGCACATAAACAATAACGTTCATGTAAAAGTGCCCCTTCCCGCGCCAAGATATAATCTATTACTTCTTTACTACTAACTGCATTCCCAAGAGATTTTACAGACATACAGCCCTTATACAAATGAATATACACCTGAAAAATGGCAGGAATACATAAATAAATACCCGGTCATCGCCGGATTTTCAGCTAGTTGGTATATAAATCTAACAAGGAGACTACATCGATTTCGGATTTTAGATTTCGTTGATATTTATGGTACGTGAAATAAAAAATCAATAAGCCAAAGGCAATCGTCGAAACTCTTAAAAATTCTCTAGAAAACCGATTTTGAAGTTTTGGAGTTACACGAAGGTACCAATAATTAAAGCAATTGCGACATGTGTCGGGGCAGATCAGGTGGTAGCATTCTAGATCCACAACAGTATGGTCGGTACATTAAGTCTAATTGAATACATCATTGGTGGTGGAAATGGGACAGCAGCTGGTCAGGAGTCTGAAGGAACTGAGATACCACCAGCCGTATGTATAATAAAATATTTATTCTATCACAACCAGTTTCGGCATCCACTATGCCATCTTCAGGTCCCTACATCGGAGCATAATATCCATAAGTAGGGATACCAAAACTGGATTCGTGGACTTATGTCTGGAAAAAACAATCAAAATACGTAGGGTAACGTCTAAAACGTGTACCTCTTCTTATGGATTTTATGCCCCGATGTAGGGACCTGAAGATGGCATAGTGGAATGTCGTATGTATAATATTTTATTATACACACGGCTGCTGGTATCTCAGTTCCTGCAGAGTATGGCCGGTGGTTCGAATCTTAATGTGGAAGACTTTTTTTTCTTTTGTTCGAATACCTAAACAGTTTTAATATCTAATAGTAATTTTTACCAAAAATGCACATTTTTGGCCCACTTAAAAAAAAAAAAAAAAAAAAATAACGGATTAACAATTCACCTCACACGAAAATTGAATAACCAAATTTGTAGAGGAGAAAATTCTCTACAACTTTGTATATATATATATATATATATATATATATATATATATATATATATATGTATATATATATATATATATATATATATATATATGTTTCAGAGATATTTGCAAAAATAACGGCGATTTTGGGGTGTACGTCTGTCTGTCTGTGAGTCTGTCCGTAAAGTGTTCCCCATTTTTAAGACGAACCGTTCAACCGATCAACACCAAATTTTACAGACATAATCGTAGGCCGACAGAGACAAGAACCTCCGTTTTTCAAATTTTTCGTACAAAAAATACGGTAGTAACGCAAAAAAAAAGCCGTTTGTAATAGTAATTGCAAGGGACCGTTCATCCGACACGAAAATTGAATAACCTAATTGGTAGAGGGGAAAATTTCCTACAACTTCGCTCTATTATGCTTTTTTTCATATCTTGTATCGTTGCAGAGATATTTGCAAAAATAACGGCGATTTGACGATGTCTGTCTGGCTGTAACGTGTTCCCAATTTTTTAGATCGAACCGTTCAACCGATCGGCACCAAATTTTACAGATATAATTTTTGGCTACCAGAGACCAGAACCTCGCTTTTTCAAATATTTCGGACAAGAAATAGTTTAGTAATACCAAAAAAAAAGGCTGGTTGTAATGTAATTTTACTTGCATATAAACCGTTCATCTGACGCTAAAATTGAATAACCGAATTTGTAGAGGAGAAGATTCTCTACAGCTTTGTTCCTTTATGTTTTTTTCATATCGTTTGAGAGATATTTGCAAAAGTTGTCACCCTCTACTGAATTGACGAAAACCAGCCGTTCGCAGATGTCACGTGACATTCATCGCCCAGAACTCTCTCTGGCATAAGCCATCTTGCGTTGTGTATTTGATGATTTTCTTATTTTAACTTACACGTTTTCATTTCAAAGCAATGGCGCACTGAAGAATTAACAAGAACACGTTGTTCTTCGTACGATACATGATAATCTAGTGTCTACAAATGCCATATTAGCATCAGTTAACAACGGTCATGAATAGTATGAAATGTAAGAACGCAACTTCTGTTGGCCGTAGCGTAGTGGGCAATTCGTTGGACTGTGACGGTCACTGGTTCAAAACTCGCTACTACCTAAAACTTTTTTTTTTTCCTAAAAGGGTTTCAGACACTCTTATTAATCAATTTTTTATTGTTTACATCATTATTTTCGTCCAAAATGTTTGCAGTAACTTATGAAACTACAAATCTAAAATGGGCCGTAAAACACGACACTGCGATTTTTTTATTTGTGATTTTCTATCTTTTATAAAAGGTAGTAAATAATGTTGGTTTCAATAAAAAAAACGTGAGTTACATTTTTTACAATATCGGCTTCACTATTAGCTGACGACGTTAGTCTTTAATTGTTCAGTTTCTGAACAGATACGGCGCTGATTTCGGAAAGTCATCTCCATAGCTTCTAAAGGCTTTCCAAGCAGCTAACGTACTCAACCATCGAATTAGGGAACGACATGGTGTTCAGCTCGTCTACATACACATAAACAAAAACCGTAACAACATATGGAATTAGAGATCCCAAAACGTTTTATATAACTGAATTAAAAAACAACTAAAAATATTTCTTATAACGAGATTCGAACCACAGACACTGCTGTAGCGAATCCGGAGAGCTGCCATTTTTTTTCGCTCTATGGATAGTTCTGTTTGTTGCGGAAGCAGATCGTATTTCTTCGTTCTTGTTCGACGTGTTCGTGGCTCAACTTGTTTTATTATAGAGAGCCTTCAGCCCTCTGACCAGGAGCGCTGAACCACGCACCCGGCTCAGCTGAGCTACACCGACATACGCGGCAATTGCTTCAATTATTGGTACTTACATGCACTTGGAACATTTCAAAGTCGATTTACTCGAGAATTTTTTAGAGTTGCGTCGAATGATGGCTGTGGCTGATGGTTATTTGAATTCTGAACCATAAATATAAAAAAGTTCTAAAATCTGATAGGTACCCATTTGGTCTCCTTGCGAGATATAAAAATTAATGTTTGTTTGTCTTTTAGTGCGTATTATATGCACGGCTATACCGTACATTCGAATGGGATAAAACTTTGTCAACTCATTGCATGCACTCGCGCAATATAAGCATACTAAAATTAACTGTATAGCGGATGGTGCTTTACAATAAGTAAATCTCTTTTACGCGTACACGCTGAAATGGCTGAACTGATACGAATGAAATTTGGAACAGAGGTAGCTTATACCCTAATTAATACATGGCCTATGTTTCATAAGCCAGCGCATGGCGCTTGGCGGAGGGTACCTTACAATGGTTTAACATGTTTCCTATTCCTTCTTCTGAAAGCGATGATCAGATTTGAATGAAATTTGGAATGGACATAGCTTATACCCGAATTAAGGCAAGGGCTACCTTTCGTAAGCCTCAGTAGTTGCATGTCGAAAAGTACGTTACAACAAACATCCAAATTGTTTGACTGACACCATTAATGAGTGTTTTTATGAAGGAGATATTTATAATGTGAGAGCCAGTGAATTTAGCATGCTGGAGGGTACCTTGCGACTTTAATACCGTTTGATCAGTCACCATGAAACCTGGTGCATATATGTATATTATATCAATAATGAAAGGAGCAGCATTAGCCGTAAAATCTTTTGCTTTATTCAGGCAAATCGATTTAGGTTTTCCAAGAAACCATTTTCATTGCTGTCAGCAAGTTCAAAACAGCATTTTTGTGAAATGTACAATGACATTTACATCTAACATATCCGTTGACAACACAGCTACATACATGTGATATTATCTGGTGTCATACGAAGTCAAACAAAAATGCTGTTTTGAACTTGCTGACAGCACTGGAGATGATTTCTTGGAAAACCGAAATCGATTTGCCTGAATAAAGCAAAAGATTTTACGGCTAATGCTGCTCCTTTCATCTATATCTATAAATGTGAATGTCTGTTCGGTGTACGTTTATCACGTCTGAAGCACAAGACATAAAGACAGCACTGGAGATGATTTCTTGGAAAACCGAAATCGATTTGCCTGAATAAAGCAAAAGATTTTACGGCTAATGCTGCTCCTTTCATCTATATCTATAAATGTGAATGTCTGTTCGGTGTACGTTTATCACGTCTGAACCACAAGACATAAAGAGCTAAAAATTTGTACACTTACTAATGTCTACCCAGGGAAAGCTTTAGGCACGGTTTTACTCCGATCGGATAACTAGCTATTGATCGATAAACATTAAGTGAATGTCTTTTCGGTGTCCGAACGAAAACACGCAGAGACTTAAATATTTGTACAGTTACTAATTTATACCTGAGAAGGGTTTTAGGCACGGTTGTATAGCGATCTGATAGATATATCCTAATTTAGAATATAACGCGAAATGCGAAACAATAATTACTCTTTGAAAATTATATTTACTCTTTGAAAATGGTTTTATTGGTTGCATTGTTGCTTGAGGGTTGATAATGATAAAAGGTTGGAGTATATTGGGATGGAAAGACGTCGGTGTATAAAAAAATTGTATGTGGTGTGTTATTATTTCGCTCTGCAGCGAAAACTACAGAATGCAAACAAATGGTCTGTGTGTAATTGTTGTCCGAAGTCTCCCGTTGTACACAACATAGCAGTTCCATACCGATATCTATAAGGGGTGGAAGATATGAAGGTTGAAAGTCGTCAAATTATTAAAAAAATTCGGACTGAAGGCCAGCGATGACATTTGCGACTCTATAGCAAGGAGGTTACATACACCCGGCCGCGGTGGTCATGGGGTCTGAAGCGCTTCAGTCACGGTCTGCACGGCCACTACGGTCGGGGGTTCGAATCCCCCTCGAGCATGGATATTTGTGCCGTCTGTAGTCTTAGCTGGTTCATAAGTAGTTTGTAAGTTTAGGGACTGATGACCCCGTAGTTAAGTCCCATAAGCTCTACAAACATTTGAACATTTGGTTACATACAGCGAAACGTGATGCTACAGACCACGTCTTTGGTCTATACGTGTTACGATGCCTTCAGATCTTTCTCTGTAAGGATAAACATACGAATAAGGAAGTATAAGAATAAATAAATAAAGCAGTAAAGAGGAAATTTCTTTAATACAGCTCTTTAAAAAAATCGATCTTACATTTCGCGCATTACATCACGTGATCAACCTGCGATATTATTACAATCAATATTGTTGAATTTCGTGATTGGATTCTTCGAAACGAGTGCATTTTTACGTGTGGTTTGATCTACACTACTTACTTTCCTGATAAACGGCAAGTGCATAGACTTCTGCAATCTGATAGGAATATTGTTCAGTTCCGCTTTATCAGCGACATTTCCTCAAAAATGAGTGTAATTAATTACATTAATTGTTATTTAAACTTCTTAGATAAATGTGCATTGCGTTACTTTACACATATTACACCATTACATCGACTCGTAATAGATCACATTCAGACAACTTGCCCCGGAAAAGGAAAACGTCATTATTTCTTATACATTCTCAGATAATGATATTAAAAAAAGGGAGATGGAGAGAGAAAGAAGGGTTAGAAGTACTAACTCAAGATGGAATAAATAAATAAATACCCGGGAAATGTCGGGTTTTCAGCTAGTTATTGATAAAAGTGATTTTGTGGCCGTTGAGCACACCCCTCCGGATAATGGAATCCAATTTAAAGCATATATGTATGTTTTCATATGCAGGAGGAAGAAGAGGAAGGAGGAAACGGACAGGAAAGAGCGGCCGTACGCCGTCGGGGGTTCGAATCCTCCCTCGGGCATGGGTGTTTGTGTTGTTCTTACCATAAGTTACTTCAAGTTAGTGTTAGTAGTTTGTAAGACTAGGGACTGATTATCAACGTGGTTAAGTCCCTTATATATACAAACATTTGAACATTTGAGAAAAGGGCCGGAGGATACAGACAGAGACAGAGAGGGGAAAGAAGGATAATGAGAGAGGGGAGATGGTGACAGGCAGGTGAAAGGAGATGAATGGAGAGGGAGGAGGAAATTGACAGAGAAAGGGACAGAAGGAGAGGGGACGAGGAGTAGGTGAACACACACAACGGAAAGGAGGAGATGGAATAACGGAAGACTGAAAACCTTATATATATATATATATATATATATATATATATATATATATGTTCGTTTGTTCCTATTTTATGCGCTGCCATAACTTTCACCTTATTGCGATAAAACTTGGTCGATTACTTCCAACAAAAAATATTGTCTACCATAAAGCACTTGAATAATGAAATCAACAAAATTAAATGAATGCCATGCATACCTTCCCTTCATGTATCGTTAAAAAAAAACGTAAATGTATTTACTGTCTACTATGAAATGAATATTTATTTTTATCACTCGTAATCAAACAAGCTAACAATTTTATATTTCAAAAGTTATTTTCACAATTATTTCCGCTGTACCAGCAACGCACCGGGTACCAGCTAGTATAAAATAATCAATGTCCAGAGAGATATTCTGTTTCGATATCTATTACAGATATTAAACTGAAGGAGAGGTATTTAATTAAAATTTATGCAGCGGCCGGGATTCGAACCCGGGACTTTCTGCTTGCTAGGCTGGCGCCATTACAACTTTTTTTTCTGTTCCTTGCGGTCGCTGATTGTGTTTCTTCGTTGTTGTCCGATGTGTTCTTGGTTGAACTTTTTTTATTACAGAGGGCGTTAAGCCCTATGATCGGGCGTGCTGAGCCATGGCGCCCGGCTAGACCACCGCGACTTAATGGATATGGTGACTGCACGGACTTAGATTAGATTAGATTAGTTGGTTCGTTCCATAGATCCGTGTTGAGGTGATCCTCGTGGATGTGGAATATGTCAATTTAATTTTTTATTTATTTTAGAAGTTTAGAAGTTGATAATATAATATTACTAATACAGGTACATAACCTTTTTACAAGTTGATAATATAACAACACTAATAGTATGAATACAGATACATGCATCATTTGGTTCTGTTTAAGAATTCGTCAGTGGATTGAAGGAGTTGGCCACTAGAAAGTCTTTTAGGATCCTCTTCTACGGATCTTTATTTGTAGACACTCTTTTTATGGTTGTTGGTAAATTATGAAAATATGTGTTCCCGAGAAGTGGACCCCTTTTTGAGCTAAAGGAAGTGCCTTTAAGTCCTTGTTAGATCATTTTCGTTCCTAGTATTGTAGGTATGAACTGGGCTTTTTTTGGGGGGAAAGGGGATATACTATTTATTACAAATTACATTAAGGAATAAAAATACTGAGAGGCTGTAGTTAATATACACAGATCTTTCAAGAGGCTTCTGCAGGATGTCCGTGAATTTATACCACAAATAATACGTATCACACGCTTTTGGACTCTGAAAACTTTTGCTTGACTTGAAGAGTTACCCCAAAATATTATACCATACGACATTATGGAATGAAAGTAAGCAAAGTATGAAAGCTGTTTTTATTTTTGTGTCTCCTATGCCTGATACCACTCGTATTGCTAATAAAGATTTGTTAAGTCGTTTCTGCAGTTCTGTGGTGTGCTCCTCCCAACTGAATTTATTACCAAGCTGTAATCCCAGAAATTTTATACTGACAACCTCTCCTATCTCTGTTCTTCCTACTTTATGCATATACTGGATGGAAATCTCTTACATGTTCTGAACTGCATGTAGTGATTCTTTTCAAAGTTTAATGTCAATGAGTTGGATTTAAACCATTTATTGATGTTAATGGAAATATCATTAGCAGACCTTTCCAAAAGTAAGCTCGAGATGCTCTTTATTGCAATACTTGTATCACCTGCAAACAAAACGAACTCTGCTTCTGGCAGTGTAACTTATGAGAGGTCATTAGTGTACACAAGAAAAAGCAATGGGCTAAGATGATATGATTTTGTTTCTTTGATTTGTCTATAAAAATATTATCACTGGTGGTCCTAGATGATTTAGTTATCCTAGTTGAGAGTTTACAGTGTGAACGAGATTGAAAGACAATGATACTGACTGCAATAAATGTTTACTAAAGAATGAATAAGAAAATTTGCATTAAAGTCACCAGCAAACAAGATTTATTTGTTTCTTCCTGTTAAATAATCCAGTAGAGCATATATGATTTAGGAATAGATTACAATTTCCTACAGGTGCTCGGCAAATAGTTACTATTATACAGCATCTGTTATGGAACTGTACTTCTGTTGCACAAGTTTAGAAATGCTGCTCCAGTCAGAATGAATTTACAAGAATATTTTTGAATTTGTAGCAGTTTTTAATAAATGTGGCAACTCCTCCACCCTCTATATCTACTCTACTGAAGTATGAAGCTAAATGAAATCCTGTAATATTTAACATACCTACACCACTGCTCACATGATGTTCAGAGAGGCAAATTATGTCAATAGGGTTAGAGGACTCTATTTCATCGATACCAATGAGTAGTTCATCAAGTTTATTTCTGAGTCCTGGGATGTTCTGATGAAATAAAGATAACTGAAATTGCATACAAACGGTTGAACAAAGACTCGCTGGCAGATTCTGAGTACTTTTTGTTAAACATTGTTTGCTGAAATCTATAAAAATGCAGTAAATGAAACAGGCAAAATGAAGTACAGACGACTAAGAAATGAGATTGACAGGAAGTGCAAAATGGCTAAGCAGGAGCGGCTAGAAGGCAAATGCAGGGATGTAGAAGAATGTATAAATAGGGGAAAAATAGATACAGCCTACAGGAAAATAAAAGAAACATTTGGAGATAAGAAAAACAGCTCTATGAATATCAAGGACTTTGATGGAAAACCAGTCCTCAGCAAAGAAGGGAAAGCTGAAAGGTGGATAGAGTATATAGAGAGGCTCTATGAAGGAAATGAACTTAGCGGCAATATTGTAGAAAGGGGAGAAGAAGTAGATGAGGATGAAGTAGGAGATGCTATACTGAGAGATGAATTTGACAGAGCACTGAAAGACCTAAGTCGAAACAAGGCCCCTGGAGTAGATGATATTCCCTCGGAGCTACTGAAGTCTCTGGGAGAACCAGCCATGACAAAATTACCGAGCGAGGTGGCGCAGTGGTAACGCACTGGACTCGCATTCGGGAGGATGGTGGTTCAAATCCACCTCCGGCCATCCAGATTTAGGTTTTCCGTGATTTCCCTAAATCACTCCAGGCATATGCCGGGATGGTTCCTTTCAAAGGGCACGGCCGATTTCCTTCCTCATCCTAACCCAAAAACTCCGAGCGTTAGCTCCGTCTCTAATGGCCAAGCTGTCGACGGGACGTTAAACCCTAAGCATCCATCCATCCATGACAAAATTGTTTCACCTGGTGTGTAAGATGTATGAGACAGGTGAAGTACCCTCAGACTTTAAGAAAAATGTTATAATCCCCATACCAAAGAAAGCAGGTGCAGACAGGTGTGAAAACTACAGAACCATCAGTTTAATAAGTCATGGTTACAAAATATTAACACGAATTATTTACAGAAGGATGGAAAAGATGGTAGAAGCCGACCTCGGGGAGGATCAGTTTGGGTTCAGGAGAAATGTAGGAACACGGGAGGCAATACTCACTTTACGGCTTATCCTAGAAGATAGATTAAGAAAAGGCAAACCTACATTTCTAGCTTTTGTAGATTTGGAGAAGGCTTTTGACAATGTTGATTGGAATAAACTCTTTCAAGTTCTGAAGCAAGCAGGAGTAAAATATAGGGAGCGTAAGGTTATTTACAACTTGTACAAAAACCAGACAGCGGTTGTCAGAGTTGAAGGGCATGAAAGGGATGCAGTGGTTGGAAAGGGAGTAAGACAGGGTTGTAGCCTTTCTCCAATGTTATTCAATTGCTACATTGAGCAAGCTATAAAGGAAAGCAAGGAGAAATTTGGTGAAGGAATTAAAGTTCAGGGTGAATAATTAAAAACATTACGTTTTGCCGACAACATAGTAATTCTGGCAGAGACAGCAAAGGGTCTGGAGGAGCAGTTGAACGGAATGGACAGTGTGCTGAAAGTTGCATATAAGATGAACATTAACAAGAGCAAAACTAGGGTAATGGAGTGCAGTCTAAGAAAATCAGGTGATGCTGAAGGAATTAGATTAGGAAACGAAGCAGTAAAGGAGGTAGATGAGTTCTGTTACTTGGGCAGTAAAATATCAAATGATGGTCGCAGTACAGAGGGTATAAAATGCAGAATGGCAATGGGTAGAAAAGCGTTCTTGAAAAAGAGAAATTTGTTAACATAGAATATTGATTTAAGCTTAAGGAAGTCTTTTCTTAAGGCATTTGCATGGAGTGTTGCGTTGTATGGGAGTGAAACATGGACGATAAACAGTGCGGACAGGAAGAGGATAGAGGCTTTTGAAATGTGGTGCTACAGAAGATGCTGAAGATTAGGTGGGTGGATCGCGTAACTAGGTACTGAATAGAATTGGGGAGAAAAGGAATTTTTGGCATACCTTGACTAAAAGAAGGGATAGATTGGTAGGACACATTCTTAGACATCAAGAGATTGTGAATTTAGCGTTGGAGGGAAGTGTGTGGGGTAAAAACCGCAGAGGAAGACCAAGGTATGGATACAGTAAGCAGATTCAGACAGATGTAGGTTGCTGTTCTTATGTGGAGATGAAGAGGCTTGCTCAGGATAGGGTATTGTGGAGAGCTGCATCAAACCAGTCTCCAGACTGAAGACCACAACAACAACAACATCTCGTGTTTATCTGTTTTCTCAAACTGACGGTGTTTTCCAAGCTCTCTCAAAATTGGTTTTCTTTCCCCCCTCCCTATTCTAAAAAAGGCCTGTAACTACTGGTATTTTACCATTTGTGACAGTGCCCCCCCTTTCCGTAAGTAACTTGCAATGAACCCAGACAGTTTTCTCTTCTCTTTCCTGATGAGGTGAAGGCCATGCCTAGTGTAGTCCCACCTACAGATTGCATCCACAGAAATCAAACTGATAAGAGACCCCATCTCTGAAATAAGCAGCCGATCCAGCTCCAAGTTCACTCTCCTGACAGAAGAGTTCAAATGAGGCCGATCATGGCGTCTCAAAACAGACACAAATCCCACACTAGTAGCCTCGTTGCTGATGCTAACTTCACCAGGTCACTCTCTATGGAATATTCAGAGTACTGTCCTAAGTAATAAACATTTCATTGCGGATATTTGGACGCGGTGGTGTGGGCGAGCGCTCCAAAGAGCTTTGCTGCGGAAGACGGGGTTGCTCGCCGTCGGAATTTCGAGTCCTCCCGCGGGCTCGGGTGTTTATGTTGTCCTTGGCATTGAAAGACGTTCACTAAATGATGTGGTTGTGTACCATTTAAGTAGTGAAAGTTGTTTATGTCCCCCAATAAGGCACTAAGTGACCTACTTTATTACTTTAAACACTTTAAAGTATACTTTCCCTGTGCTTGACTTAATCCGAATGTACCTGTGGGGTTTAAACTGTTGCATTAATGTTCGATGGCTGTTCCGTGAAAATTTGCCATCAGCACTTGCCGCTACCGCCTCTTTTTATGGTACTTCGGTGCTTCATCAGGGATTTGTATGTTTAGCCACCGAGCGAGGTGGCGCAGTGGTAACACACTGGACTCGTATTCGGAAGGATGATGGTTCAAATCCACCTCCGGCCATCCAGATTTAGGTTTTCCGTGATTTTCCTAAATCACTCCAGGCAAATGCCGGGATGGTTCCTTTCAAAGGGCACGGCCGATTTACTTCCCCCATCCTTACCCAAAAATCCGACCGTAAGCTCCGTCTTTTATGACCACGCTGTCGAGGGGGCGTTAAACCCTAAGATTCCTTCCTCCACCAAAACTCCACTCTTTTGCTGGGCAGATGGTGGTTGACATAGTTCGCGGCGGATTTACCAACAGAATATCCGGTCTACTGGGATGACTATACCAGCAATTGTCTCGGCAGGTAGCTAAAGATTGGTAGTAAGGGAAGCTAGGCCCTTAGGACAGCTTTCGGAGGGAGGGCCATGGAGCGTGCTCAGCGACAGGTATGTGGCAGTCTACTGCAGACTGGGCTGGTGAGTACATCGTCCAATGGTGCTAAGGGGTAGGCTTGCTATGAGGTCATTTTCTGACAAGGCAATGTTAGAGTGCTCCTTAGATTTTGTATTTCTTTCTCTATGCGCGGCGAAGTATTTTCGTTACCAAAATTCGAGTGGTTTTCAATAAAATTCCTTTATTTTAACTTGGAACGGACTTGTTTTCTTTCTTGCACATGTTGGGATCTGTGTGTGTGGCCTTCAGGCAATGTTAAGTCTTTCAGTGTTCATTCCCTTTACGACTAACGTTTTATACGTTACTTATTTTGGTTCTCGCGCTATTTTCAATTTGTAATTTAATCAGAAATTTGTCTTTCTTTGGGTGAATCTTCCACCACGTGTTCTCGGTAACGGTAGTTACTACCTCGAAGAGAACGACCTATTAACCAATAGTCAACACGGATTCAGAAAGTATCGCCCTTGTGAAACACAGCTTGGCCTTTATTCATATGAAGTGATAAGTACCATCGACAAGGGACCTCAAATCGATTCCATATTTCTGGATTTCCGGAAGGCTTTTGACACTGTACCCCACAAGCGGCTTCTAATGAAACTGCATGCTTATGGAACATCTCCCCAATTGTACGATTGGATTCACGATTTTCTATCAGAAAGGACAGAGTTCGTTGTAATTGACGGTAAGTCATCGATTGAAACAGAAGTGATATCTGGCGTTCCACAGGGAAGCCTTATGGGTCCCCTACTCTTCCTTGTGTTTGTACACGATTTAGGAGACAATCTGAATAGCTCCCTTAGACAGTTCGCGGATGATGCTGTCGTTTATCGGTTAGTGAAGTCAACAGAGGATCGAAAGCAACTGCAAAGTGATGTAGACAAAATTTCTACATGGTGCAAAAATTGACAATTGACACTAAGTAAAGAAAAGTGTGAAGTAATACCACGACCACTAAAAGAAATCCGCTCAACTTCAAGTACGCGATAAATCAGTGAAACGTTAAGGTCATAAATTCTGCCAAATACCTAGGAGTTACAATTACGAACAAGACTGGAGAGAACACACAGAAAATATTGTTAGGAAGGCGAACCAAAGGTTACGTTTCATTGGCAGAACGCTTCGAAGATGCACAACCTCCACCAAAGAGACTGCCTACATTACATTTGTGCGTCCTGTCCTGGAGTACTGTTCCCATTGTGGGACCCTCACAAAGTGGGACTGAAGGAAGATATTGAAAAGGTTCAGAAAAGGGCAGCTCGTTTTGTTTAAGGGTGGGTGGAGTTGGGGGGGGGGGGGGAAGCGTCAAGGAAATTTTCCACGAATTGGGGTAGAAATCATTAAAAGAAAGACGTTATTCATTGCGGCGTTTGCTAATGTGAAAATATTTTTTTAGCACCCACCTACTTAGGGAGACATGACCATCCCAATAAAATAAGATAAATGAGATCGAAAACGGAACGATTTAGGTGTTCTTTCTTCCTGCGCGCTATTAGAGAATGGAACGGTAGAGAAAAGTTATGAAAGTAGTTAATGAACCCTCTGCCAGGCACTTAAATGTGATTTGCAGAGTATCTATGTTGATGTAGATGTAATTTTGGCCTTCAGCCATGATACTGTTTTCTTTGCCCTTCAGGCTCCCATCTCTTTCGGTATACTTTGTTTAAATTCTGGAATGTGCTTTTCTTCGGTAAAATCTATTTTCAAATTAAGTTTTCTTCCGCGTACTTCCCACTTGGTTAACAGTGTAGCATGTGTAACTTCTTTCTCTCGTATCTGCTTCCTAAAGTCTTTCCTCACAGTACTTTTGCCCAGTGTGTAAGTTTTTGTTAGCTAATTTCTGTGCCGTGTCTCATAAGCCGCAAGCCGGTGCCTCTCCAGTGCCATGATCCCATGGAGCGAAGTTCATCTTTGTCAGTGTGATATGCCATCCGCTATTTTCGCCCAAAGCTCGCGTCGTGGGTTTCCACATTTCGCCTTGCTGTGTCGCTGCCGCTGCTCGAGTAAATGTCGTGAGCGCTATGCGTACGTGTGTGTCTGGAGGAGTGTGCTATTTGTTCCCCGATGTAATTTCTACTTTATCTCAACTTTGCCCCACACTTAGAAAGGTCTAAAATTCATTTATTAGCAGTAGATTTTATTTTAACAAATTTGTACAATGACGAAGCAATATATATGTCAATAGGAGTGAGTGCGAGATTTCCCGCTAAACTTGAGACGACTTCTCCCACGCATTCAGTAGTTTTCACCGCGGGGTATGTGAAAGGAATTACAAGGCTGCACGCAACGACGAATGAACTTGTATCTACGTCGCGTATTGCAGCTCGCCGCGTTCCTAAGGATTCCATATTTGTCTTACTTCTTTTCCTGGTATACATCGAGACTCACAACTGAGAAAAGTAACTCTAAAGCTCTTTGATTTACCGGTATCAGGAACCGGTAACCAGAATCACTTTCAGAATAGATCACTATTTAATATGACTTTTTCCTGTCTCTCATTTCAACATCCCTTCGCACCTTTTGATTAATGTGTTATTTTCTTAATTTATCGCCATATGTAACTACTCTCTTTAGGAGACAGCAATCATTCCTTTGCACCAGTTTTTGGTTCCAACTGTACAGGTTATGCTGCTGCGGCTCTCACACTGTCGGAAGTTACTGTTAAATGTTTCTTAATCACACCCTGTGAGCCTGCAGAGAGGTTTGAAATTAATATTTAGCAACTAGCAGTGTGTTGCAAGTTAAAGTTTTGCATCAACCAGCCAGAAGCAGCGGGCTTTCAGCATAAGTTAGTGTAAGTAGTTTGTAAACCTAGGGACTAACAACAGCAGCAGTTAAATCCCACAGATTTACAAACAGATAAACATTTGGACGGATATTTGTCGCAATATTACTTGTCCGTTAGACGTGAAAACTCGACGCAAGAACCGTCCCTTCTAGAGTGTACGCGGTTGGCCACTGCATTGTCCTTGGCAAGAGGTAGTGCCTGAAATTTTCTACTCTGGACACATTCCTATCACTGTCAGTCTCAGAATGTTGCAACCATTACCTAATGATTTCTGAAACACAATGTCCCATGAGCGTGGATCCAGGCAACATTCCGTGTTCAAAGACTGTTACTTTCGTCCGTGCTGTGATAATCACGCCGAAAGCCTCTTCGTATCAGTCGCCGTAGTACAAATGACAGCTCGGCCAATACACTGTCCACATATACCTTGTGTACGCGATACAACCGCTATCTGTATCCGTGTATATCCCTATCCCACGAATTTTATCACCTGAATGTATGTATAATTTCGAATCTAAATATATAAATCTTACACATTACCAATGATGATTAGTTCTTTGCCGTTTTGCAAAATACCGATGGTCTACATTCACAAAACTAGAATCGACTACACTGTTGCCTTAGGTCCACTCCTAATTTGTGATACCACGCCCGTCTCGGAACGGGATTGGAGATTACGTTCATTGTTGTACCCTGATTTTCAAATCAAACTGGTATTCAACAAGAGTAATATGAAAAAAATATTTTTTTTCCTATTGCTCGTAATTTAAATCCACGCATGGTTCGGCTGAAACACTTATGAATCTGAAATATCTATTGCACACTTTCATGTTCGACCTTGTCCCTATTGTAAGGAATAACGTCAGCAGTAACTAAATGACATAATTATAAAACAAGCCAATATCGATAATTATCTTTATTAGGATGACCGTTTACGGCGTATTACTTTGCCCGCATTGCATCTGTCATTTCATGCTCCATGTCACAGAGGACACCTTCACAGAGTACACCTTTTGAAAATGTACTTGTTCAGATGTTCAGATGTTTGTAAAGCTTATGGGACTTAACTGCGGGATCAGTTCCTAAACTTACAAACTACTTATGAACTGCCTTATACTAAAGACGGTACAAACATCCATGCCCGAGGGGGGATTAGAATCCCCGATGGGGAATGGCCTCCCTCATCGTAGCATAGCGCGTATGTACTTGTTCACCGGCATTATTGTCAACATGTCACAAACCCCCATGAACCGGTCATTGCCGAGGTATGGTAGCTTGCTTACCTCAATGATACAGGTAGCCGTACCTTACAGGGGTGCAACCACAGCAGAGCGGTATCTATGGAGAGGTCAGGAACCGTGTGTTTCCTAATGACGGGCTGCAGCCTTTTCAATGTAGCAGGGGAAAAGATCTAAATGATTGACTTAGTTGGCTTTGCAACATCAGCCAACGACGCTTCGCCAATCAGCTACTGCGAACGGCTGAAAGCAAGAGGAAACTACAGTC
This sequence comes from Locusta migratoria, assembly GCA_026315105.1. Lineage (NCBI taxonomy): Eukaryota > Metazoa > Arthropoda > Insecta > Orthoptera > Acrididae > Locusta > Locusta migratoria. The sequence goes on from CM048745.1 coordinate 318,994,215, forward strand.
GTTAAATTTCCCGAGTAAATGTCGCACTGCTGAGCAAGACATGAGTAATGAAATGCAGTCTAGGAAAATCAGGCGTTGCTGAAAGAATTAAATTAGCTAACGAAACGAAGTGGTAGATGTGTTTTGTTACTTGGTCGCTGTACAGAGAATATAAAACGCTAAATAGCAATACAGACATATACAGTAAGAAGATTCAAATAAATGTGGGTTGCCGTCCTTATGAGGACTAGCTCAGGAAAGAGTAGGTTCTAGATCTGCATCAAACCAGTCTCCGGACTGAAGACCACAACAATAACACATGTCACAGTACAAATAAAATATCGACCACATTACAATTATACAAGATGTCACATTACAAATAAAAGTCAACCACATGTTTCATCATTGTAATGGAATCGATATTTTATTTGTATTGTGACATGCTAACAATAAAGTTGGTGAACAAGTACAATTTTAAAAGGTTTCCTCTATTATGTGGCTCATTAGAAGAAAGATCGAACGAAGGCAGTTTTATCTGCCGAAAGCAGTCATCCTGATAAATATAATTAGCGGTATGGGCTGCTTTTACATAACAAATCAAGGAACCAGATCGCCCTCCTCAAATATGACAAACTTTATAAATGTCATAAGACGAATTATATTGTCTACAATTACAAAGAAAGCTGTTGAAACGGTACTTACTTTCTAGAACGTAGTATTTGATTCGTATTTCTCCACAGTAATCTATTAATTATGTTCCTATTACCGGTAAATGAAAGAGCTATGGAGTTACTTTGCTCAGTTGTGAGTCACGATGTATACCAGGAAAAGAAGTAAGCCAAATATGGAATCTTGTGGAACGCCGCGAGTTGCAATACCCGACTTAGATACAAGTTCATTCGTCGTTGCGTGCAGCCTTGTAATTCCTTTCACATACCCCACGGTGAAAACTACTGAATGCGTGGGAGAAGTCGTCGCAAGTTTAGCGGGAATTATCGCACTCACTCTTACTCGCATCGATACTGCTTCCTCATTGGTATTGTCTATTATATTGTTTTTAATTTCCTTCTTTTAAAGACAGTTAAAATTTCTGAAGGATTTGGTGCGTTCCTTTCATGTAGGAGTCGGTAGCGGCGCTGTAATGATTTTTAAATATCGCCAAGATGCTCAGTGTATTTCCGATCTGCAGCTCCTCTATTATAATGTAGCTGATACGTTCTTCGTCAACGTTCGAATGAAAAAGGGTTTTCTCAAAAATACTGTATTCTTTTAGCCGTTTTCTTTCTATTGTGTGTTTTCATGAGCGGCCGTGCACATTGAGGAGCTATGCTGCGATACACGAGGCCGTTCTCCTTCGGGGCTTCGAATCCCCCCTCGGGCATGGATGTTTGTGCTGTCTTTAGTATAAGGTAGTTCATATGTAGTTTATAAGCTTAGGGACTGATGACCCCGCAATGAAGTCCATAAGTTTCATAAACATTTGAACATTCTTTTGTGTTTTCAAGATGTCCCGCCTGCTTTTCTATACATCTAACTTAATGTGTGTGTCAAAGTAAATTCTAAATATTCTATAATTATCTGCACATAGAGTATGTAATTATGCCATAAAATATTTTTCTTAATTAATTGACTGTTGTACAGCCTATGACTAAGATATACTGACACAGAGAATAATTTCGTTCGAAATGTTCAAATGTTTGTTAAGCTTATGGGACTTAACCACGGGGTCATCAGCCCCTAAACTTACAAACTACTTATTTACTATCTTATACTAAGGACGGCACGAATATCCATGCCCGAGGGGGGATTCGAACCCCCGACCTTAGTGGCCGTGCAGACCGAGACGGAAGCGCCTCAGTCCCCGCGGCCACCGATGCCGGCAATAATTTCGTTGCTAAAGGTAAAGATACATGTTGTCCCATCAGTAACGATTTTTTCTTCAACATATTTAGCCAGGATTCTAATTAAAGGATCACGTGTCCTTTCCTCCATTGCCGTTGCCGTAAGATGTATATTTTATCCATTTGATTTACGATAAGTTACAGGTAACGGGAGGCAACGGTACTAGTATATGGCATAAATGTGCTAAAATAACAATGTAACATGGGTAGTGACCCCCATTTTCCCCATCAAGCCTCAACTGTAATCAGGAAACGTTCGGAAGACTAATCGATTCGTCAATACCTGAAGTCATTTCGGGCGAACACTGCTATGACGGTGCGATAAGTAATTCTACAAGGGGCTAACATTTGTGCTTTGTTAATGTTAGTTGCATGGACTATTCTCCTAGTTATGTGGAGTGCACTTCCATCTTTATGCACTTGAGTAAGCCTGGATAACGAAAAACCTTTTTTGGTATGGTTTGGTGGATAACCTTGGGATCGATCTGTAGGGGATTTTATTCGTTTCACTTTCTATGTTTACGATGTTTCGCAGTTTTCATTATGGGGCATTATTTTACGTGTAGACCCTGCCTTGTGGGTTGATATATCGCGCCCAAATTGCCAAAGATGTTGTATGTACCAGGTTATCACTAATTTAGTTTCTTTTTCACGTGAAAGTTTTTTGTACTTATTATGTACGTATAATCAATTTCTTCTTAAGCTTTCTAGTATGGAGGTAGGGTAGCTATTTTCATTTCTTGAAAGGCATCAAGATCTTATTTTGTTGTATTTTGCAGATGCGCTGATGAAACATAGGCCTCGATATCTTTGACAAATATGTTTCTCGATTTTTAACAACTGGTGTGGATTTTATTATTAAAGAAGAAGGTGAACGGTTGTCGAAGTCCCTGAATTCGAGTTTGTACTCCATATCTAATGACTTAATCGTTGACTTGCCCTTACTCTTAATAATCTTGTCTTCTGTGTAACGTGTCATATTTTGGTTTGTGGGTTGTATACCATTTCTTCTGTGCCTTTTGCATGGTGAATACTTTATTATTATTTATCTTGCACTTTGTGTCGTTCATTTTCTGTTAGAAGTGTACCATTTGACACTATGAGTGGGATACACATTACATGATTTTTGCCCCACATGATCATCAGTGACATAACTTGATCATATACGTAGTAAGTCACTTTATCACATTCCTGCTAAGGAATACTGTGCTGCAGCATTTTTTTTTTTTTTTTTAATATTTCTCATCTTTGTCACAAAATACGCGAAACGTTAAAGGTTGTGGACTTTTTATTTTGTGTTTGTGTTCGCCTACTCGCGTTTATATATTTAAACTATCTCATGTTTTCAACGAGTGCCTCGTGACGTTTTTCATGGAGAAATGGGCCTCAGTACGAAAGAACGAAAGACAGTCCTTTGTGAACTAGCTTCCGGAAGTTACATCTCCAGTGTGTTCAGTCTGCGACCTGACAGACTTTCAATCACTAGTTTAGTTCCAGACGGTGCCCCTGAAATTCGTTGCAGCATTCGTTCACTCAGTTATGATCAAAGTGAACGGTAATTTCAAAGCTGCGAGCACCACACGAGCTCCTAATCTACTTACCTTAACCAAATATTTGCTTTCCGTCAATTTATTTCCCCTCGTCTGAAATTCAGTGCTATGTGCTCTGCGCAGGGAAGTAAACTGTGCATTTGGAAAGGGCGCAAGTCGTAAATTCGAGGAGAGATGACAAAAATTCTGAATTTCGCAGAAGTGGATGGAGAAACATAAAAGGTGGCGTGACTACACCGTAATTGTGAAAGAAAAATTTTTACGAAGTGTGTAACAGTGAAGCGAGTATTAATGATGATTTTATGTCTAAAATTTCGCCAGAATTGTGCACAACCTAATCGAAAGCTGTATACATAAAAAGACCTTCAGTTAAATTTTTTTCAATCAGACGATGCGTTTCGGCTTCTCTGAGTTGATCATGAGGTGCAAATCGTCTTAATATATTATTTAATTCTGAATTTGTGTGAGGCAGAATGAATGTTCTTATTATGAGAAGGTTAGTCATTGGAGATTGTGTAAAACTTACCAAGCAATCACGAAAAATTTTCTACCTTTTTAGTGTATCTTTTTTAGTCCTTCCCATATTGATTTCATGAGTAGAGTCACGAAGCATGACTCGTACCCTTATATGGAAGCTTCACGTCATTATTGCACCGGTTAAAATATTCATAGCTATTTTGGATACACAGTGCCCGAATTTCTGAAAATGTATGTTCAAGGTTCATCAAACGTTTTTGACTAACCTTAGTGACTTCTCGGAATAAATATAAAACGCCAGAATTGTGTATAAACGTTTGGAATAAATGAACTGATCTTTCGCAGTTGATAATACTGTTAGATTATAGAGAGAATAACTGACCTCTCTGGAATTAAAAATCTGTTATACTCAAATGTATTTATTTAATTTAGTCTCATTTTAAGGAACTCATTAACCACTTTGGTGTAACTCAAATTTAAAAACCTTTCATCTGAATAGTGTCGTAATCGATATATCATTAGGAATGTTAAATCCAAATTTAAAAATCGCAAAAGGCTTCAAAGATGCTATTGCACTGGGGAAAATGTCTCTCTATATAATGATTCCGAAAATAACTTTTAAATACGCAGTGTATTATCACAATAGTCACTTCACAATAATCACCATTCTTTGAAAACGACATAGAGACAACGATCTATCTTACTAACATACACAATAGGAGTCAATGCCGTAATCTGTAATAGCGTACTACTCCAAACAATGGTCCAGCGGTACTATTTACAGGTTTTTCTAAACCAAATACTGGGGTTTATTTAGTCTTCTTTGAGCTCTTACATAATTAAAATGTTTCACCTCTGTAGTGTTAGAAATTACCCCATAAGTTGGCAATAAATATGAGTCAGTTAATTTTCCTGTCGAGAGCACGGTGTGGTATAACAAGATTATTATCTGTTCGTCGTCTTTTTTTGTTTCTCGTTAATACCTACCTTAGGCTTATCATTACGACACCACTTTTACTTACTCGACGTAAAAAGTCGCTCTATAAGCATATATGAGTCGAAATACGATATTTTATCTTGAGATACTGACTCTTTTTCATGTTAAATTTTTGCGTCACCGTTATGAGAAACTGATGTTATCACCAATATTCCGGGTAAGTGAATTATTACTGTTGTTGTGATCTCAATACCTTATCCCAAAGATCTATTAGTGTCCCTTTAGTGACCGCCAGTACTTTTTTTAATGACACCTGATGCCCTGAATACAACTAACTGTAACCCATTTCTTTGGATTTTACCTATTTTCGTTCCCTACTCAGACATTTCTAATTACCAGCATTTCTAATTAATTATTGACTGCATTACGCTTCGTCGCAACATTTTCATTTTTACGTGATACCTCTACCTCTTATCAACCTCTTAGTTCTTAATTTGCACCTATTGACGGAATATTCATCGTCCACTAAATAATTATTACCAAACCTTTACCTCTTCACCATCTCACAACACTTCATAATACTTTGAGCGGTTTATGTATGCTGGTTGCATATCTGACTGAACCATTCCAGTGACTTGCCTTCTTTCCACTACAACGTGTTCCTTACTTCACCATCTAATGACTTTTTTTTAATAATTTAAGTTTTGTCTAACTGTTTATTCTTACCATTGGCACCGTTAGAATTTTATTTCAACCTCTGTTATATCGTTCTGTTTGCTAGTACTCACCTTGAGGCTGCTTGTGTTGCTGGTGCTTTTGGTGATAATTTTTGTTGTCTCATTCGGTTATTGTTCGTGTCTAGTTTTAGATAGTTACATCGATAGTTAAATAAAACTGAATAATGGGATATTATAAGTTTTCCTGTTAACACAGAAAACGAAAAAGGAGTACTGGCACCAAGAACTGGGGACCTTGTGGTCGTCATCCATATTTTCTGTTCAGTTGCAAAACCCCTGTGGGTATTGTCGCCCATAATCATTAGCAGTCAAAGCTTTTACTTCTCTACTAATTCGTATTTCTGTAATGCATGTGTTTTGTGCTCATTCTCTTACTCACTACGACCCTGGTCTTCTTTGTGTAACCTGAATTCACCCTTTCAGTCAATTCCTACACCTGTATTTTCGTTTATTGTGGATAATTTATTATTGTTTTGACTTAACTGCAATTAGTTTCTCCTGTTTTCATTTACTTTAGAAATACCTTTACAATCAACATCTTAATAGAGTATTTACATTTAGTTATTCATCTTTCTAGAAATCTACTTTTCCCTTTGCTTTACATTGTGGTGTTTCATAAACCGCAGTTAACGTCTTCATTTCACTTCATTGCCAAAGTCACTGTCTTCCATTTCAAATAATGATGTTATTTTATTAATCTCATTATTAAATGTATCGCTTCTCCAAAATTTAGGTTTTATTTTATCATAACTTGGACTAACCTGCTCCTCCGTAAATGTGGTTTATTTAGATTTTGTATTACTTTAACGCTTCCATTTCCTATTCCAAAAATTTTCAACAAATCGCCATTCAGTGGATCCAATCTCAGAATTCCGAAACGATCTATCTCAGTAGCATATACCCCAACAGCACATCCAGAGCCTTTTTGAATCAATATTAAAGCGTGTAGTATCGGCTATAGCCAGCAGTGGCAGCAACGCTCAGTAATGATTTCATCTTATTCACTTGTCAAGGGGCTCTGTTCAACATAATATCTCGTAAATAAGTTTGCCTGTGGTATCTTCGATGTAAATTCGGTACTGCATTTTGGATCGCGAGCACTGTCGTTTTAATTCGGCAGTTTTACATAATAGTCATTTTCATACAGTCGTTAAGAACTCCTTGCGATTAATTCATTTAAATTATGTCAAATATTTCTGTTATCCTACACAATAACGTAAATGCTCTATGGGAGATAATAAATCTTTGTGTGCTCCAAAAAAGATTTCTATATAATTCCTTTAATCGTAGCGTGAGGCAGACGAGGGTTGGAACTTTATTGGCAACACTGCTGTGGAGACACTAGGCAATGTAATCTGCTATTATCACTGATAGCACTCCTTGTTGGCAAACCTACCTCACCACCGAGCAAATGGACTCGCCTGTCCCACGTCAACGGCGCGTGCACAATTGAGGGAAAACAGTCACTTGTTAGCGAGCGGTCTAACGTAATGGTGTCACTATGTTTTCGAAACAGGGACAACGGAGACCGTCAATGCACAGTATTACTGTTAGTTTTGGAGCATCACCTGCGACCTGCTTTGCAAAAGAAGCGATAACACTTTCTGCGGAACCCATCCATCACTTTGCACGACAAAGCGTGGGCGCATACAGCGCATGCTGGGCTGTTCGGTCGATGAGACACGGAAGTACTGTACCATCCACCAAAAAATGCTCAAATATTTGTAATTCTATCGGACCAAACAATTTGGTCGTCAGTCCCTAGACTTAAAAACTACTTAAAGATAAACGTGAAGCAATGAATTAAAATTTGTGGTGCGGCCGGGAATCGAACCCGCACCTCCATGCTTACTAGGACAATACAGCCAGCCATGTCGGAGGGAGGATTCGAACCTCCGACACGGGAGGCCTCGCAATCCGCAACATGGCGCTCCAGACCGCTCGGCTACTCCTGCGCGGCCCATCCACCATGCTCCTCGGAGTTAAGTCCTTGTGACATTGATTTATTTGATTCCGAATATGAAGGAACCACTTCGTGGCATTCGCTTCAGATCTGTTTCAGAAATTCTTCAGGTAGTAAGCTGATCTATACGCACCACCAACAGAACAGTTTCTGCTTACGATTTACTACACCTCTCACATTGCTGACAACGGGTTCTACACAACGCTGGTGACTTCTTTGAAGGACAGTAACAGGTGCAAACATGTAACGGTTTCGTTTCGGCTGTGAATAAGCAGTTGCCACTACTTAAGTTCCAACCCTTATTTATTACTAAACTGGGCCATCTGTTCGTCAAACCTGACGCCGCCATCGCGTAGGATCAAACGTCAAAGGAATTTGTACGCTGTAATACCTTGCTGATATGTAAATATAAATATTTGTGCCGTTCTTTATTTTTCAATATGTCATGATACATACAGTAATGAGTCGTGTTGGTTTATTATTCTGTTACCAAAGTCTATCAACTTCAGCATTTCTTCGAATACTATTTTCGTTGTAAAAAAATATCCTGTATTCTTGCCTTTGAATACAAGAGTCTTTCTCCATTTATGTGTCTTCTTCAAAATACACTCTGCTTTAAAATGTGTATCTGTAGCGCAACTTTGTTCAAATCACACACTTCTACAACGTGTGTTTTATTCGCAAATACTCGTAATATCTCAGCTACGGGATTTGTTAGATCACTTCGTAAAACATCATTTCAGGAAGTTTTGGTGGCAACAGAAACTTCTTGACGTTTGGTGTGGATGGCTGCGTCTGGTGCGCTAACAAAGCAGCTTTGCCAGTTTAGTGTTGTATATATGGTCTAATAATGTATGTTTGCACAGTGTAAGCCTTTCGTTTACCTTTGGTCTTGGACATCACTAATCAAATCAGGGGCGGCCGCGGTGGCCGAGCTGTCTGCGGCGTGCCAGCCACGGTCTGCACGGCCGCTGCGGTTGGGGTTCGAATCCCCCCTCGGGCATGGATGTTTTTGCGGTCTTTAGTATTAGCTAGTTCATAAGTAGTTTGTAAGTTTAGGGACTGAAGACCCCGTAGTTAAGTCCCATAGACTCTACAAACATTTGAACATTTTGAATCAAATCAGCAAATATCTTTATGAGAGTAAAGAAATTCAAATTACGCAGCTCTACTTTTGACTTAATGTAGATTATTTTCAAATACTCCATGAAGGTTTCAGATATTGTACTGATACACTGTAAAATTCTTACAAATAAAAATTCATCGACTCTCTCTAATTGATCTCTGTTTCAAATAACTGTTTGGGATGTTTTGTTCTTGAGTAAACGGAAGACGCGTGAGCATCTTAAATGCTCCATACTGCGATAATATACTTCACTTATGAACGATTCTGAAGATTTTTATTTATTTATTTATCTATTTCTTTATTTATTTATTAAGCTGTTAATATTTGTTCATTTATCTTTAAGAACTTGAAGTATGAAAAGAATTGATGTTACCATCTTATTCAATGATTTCAATACAAAGTAAGTCAAAAGTCTCTGTAAACCCTTTCATTTTAAAATATTTGCAGGCATTGGGGAATATTCCGGTAAGGTATGGATGAGGTGGTCCATTTTTTCTGTATGTTCCGAACACGGGCGCCATTTTTATACTGGCTATCTTGAATCTAAGGTTTTTTTTTTTTTTTTTTTTTTTTTTTTTTTTTTTTTTTTTTTTTTATGTGGAAAGGGGGTCGTGTGGTATTACATCGGCCACCGCGGCCGGCCTGCCATCTTCAAATGTTCAATGTTCAAATGTTTGTAGAGCCTAAACTTACAAACTACTTATGAACTATTACTTAAAGCTTCCGGCTTGAGATGCCATGGTCCATACATAAAACTTTCCCCTGATGTTTTTCCCTCGTCTGCAGAAGTCAGAGGATGCCTTCCGCAGACGAGGGCGAAACGTCAGGAGAAAGTTTTATGTATGGACCACGGCATCTAAGCCCGGAAGCTATAAGTAATGACGATACCTGCCGTGAAAGCCTTCATTCTACGATACTTATGAACTAGCTTATACTAAAGACGACACAAACATCCATGCCCGTGGGGCGATTCGAACCCCCCGACTGCCATCTTCATTTGGAACTAAGGGAAACACCACTTTTTGCAGGACTTCAAGGTAGCTTAGAGTATTTAGGTTCTGGTCAATGCAAATGGGTCCAGTTACACAGTTTCCCATTTTCCACAACATATGACATCCCTTACGTTACCAACTACCTTTGAAGGTGCCATCGTGTGTGAATTGTGGCCATTCCAGTATCTGCGTTGTGACGCTTGACTTTGCCACTGACAAGAAAGGTTTGCCTCATCAGTGAACAATTAAAAAAAGCCTTAATGAACTTGATCTAGAGCCCATGTTCAAAACTGCATACGTCTGTTCTGGATCATCCTCTGATAGGTACTGGAGTAGCTGAGTCTTGAATGGCTGTCATTGATATGCGTGAAGGATTCATACGATCCATGGCACATATTCCACATTTTGCTAAGAACTGTCTTGTGTAACGATGTTGACTCTTCACGAAAGTCGCCAAAATAATTGTTGATGTTGTCTCGTCAATAGCGCGTTTTGGAGGGCCACTTCATGCCTTGCCAAACACAGTTCCAGTTTCGTGAAATTTAGAAATTAAACACTTTACAATGTTGTTTAAAATTAGAGGAGTTTCTTGGTGACAGTTATTAAAATCTGCCGCTATGACCCGGAAACGTCATTTGCCAGACATCGAAATGACCACAAATCTCTCCTTGGGCAGAGCCATCTTCACTTACCTGTTTTGTGACCGAGATCTATTCACGAAGCAACCGATAATGACAGATTAACCTAGGGCGTTGACAGAGAATCGCCGGAAATAAGCAAGAACACATATCAGAGACAGACTACCCTTTGTTTGAAAACGTTAGGTATTTTATATAAGATGTTGCCAACATATACCAGGGCAGGCAGCATTTTCCTGTTACAGTTTTTAATATCTGGCGTAATAGGATTTGTTTTTTATTATTGTTATGAAGGGAAAAATATTCTAAATACTTTGGATCACGTATTTGATCGTGTTTAATCATATCATTCAAGTTATATTTAATGAAGGTTGCATAGTGGTAATAATATTCCAGAGAAGCCCAGACGTGAGTTATGCATTGAACGCTTTCGTCCATCAGCGAAAATGTTTCTAATCCTTTGAAAACATTTATAAAAGTATTTCCACAAAGTAAGTTCCATTCGGTTGTGTAAATCAGTTGTGTACAGTTACAGAAAAACTGTTTATTGCAAAAAATGTACAACTTTTCAACTACTTTTCCACATAGCTTCCGAAATTTTATAGGCACATGTTTTGGTGTACCTTCGTTATAGAAGGTTGCCGCATGTGTGTTCAACCATGTGGTAACATGTTCTTTCAGCTCATCATCATCGTTGACCACCAAAGACAGATTTTAGCAAGAGCACTAAGTCTAAACTTACGGTTGTGCTTAATCTTCTATTCAATTCTGTGAACCAGTTCATCAATAACCACAGACGGGCGTCCATTTCGTTCTTCATCGTGCACTTGATCACGTCCTTCATTGAACAGTTTGACCTATCTTGTAACCATTAAATCACTCATTGCACTTTGTCCGTAAACCTCGCAGATTTGCCGATGAATTTACTTTGGCTTGAAATTTCTTTGCATTTAGAAAAGGGATCACAGGTATGAATTCACACGAGACGGTATTTTCAATTACGGCTGACATTATAAAGAAGCACTACAAAGCACACGTCGGTAGCAGCGATCTGAAAATGGCGCAGGTGTCTTCTCTTTGAGTCAGAGAAATTGCCGCGCATGCTCGGAACTGCGATCTAGCGCTGCCGCGGATATAAATAGAAACGGAATTTACTTTGTGGACGACCTTCGTATCATCCACATTAATAATTAATAATTATAGTTAATAATTATTTATTTTGAAGAAATAGCTTAATTATTTAGTCAGCAGTATTACGTACCGGCTGAGATCGGTCAAGAGGTCTTTATAGTCAACAAAAAGATGGAAAAAGGTGACAGAAAGGGTAGTGGGTCTTGGTCACATGCTCTCCCCACTCCAATAATAACAGTGCTCTAATAACGTCATTCTCCACGATTGACATTTAAATGGGGAATGTTTAAGAAAATTATGCAAAATTATGCTTAAAGATTGTCGGAAGTTGCTAAATAGACTCATTATGAAACATTGGATGATTATAGGATGGGTAATTTGCGCTCCATATTCAGCTCCTCATTACTTGGGACGTTATATCCACTGAAATATGCGACCTACAGTGATGTAATTTTGCTCATGCATTCAATGTTATATGCAGATACTTTTACATTTTGACCACATGACAACCAAACGGCCGGTTTCTCGGAGGTTTGAGTCATCCCTCCAGCGTGGAGTGTGTGTGTGTGTGTGTGTGTGTGTGTGTGTGTGTTTGTGTTTGTGTTTGTGTGTTTGTTAACCTTGGTGTACGTTAGTTTAAGTAGTTTGTAAGTCTACGGACTGATGACCATAGCAGTTTGGTCCAATAGGTTCACAAACATCAGATTTGAACAACAAAAATGTAGCAAGTGATAAACATTTTTCCTTGTATCTTTTTGTGAGGAGTAAAAGCGAGTAAAAGTTTCGTAAAGGTTTGAAATTATGTGTGAAAATTGTTGGATGTAATTAACTGTTAATGGTAACAGTTAATAATGACAGTCAAGTCCACCAAATTCACATATAATTTCAAACCTTTACGAAACTTTTTCTTCCTGACACGTCCAAAAAAAGATAGAAAGAAAAAATAATGCATGAACCAAGTAGAAACATTTGAATGTCATCCGCTTCATGTCAAACATAATTACCAGTTGTAAAATTTATCATATGGTATTAAACTTAACGTAAGTTTTTACTTATTAATGAGTAGATTATCACGGCATATTAAAATTTTTAATTTATGTAAAAAGTGCAGGACACCAAGAACCGCGTTTTGTATTATATAGCAGGCTTCGCTGGAGATTCCTTAGCATACCTTTACACAATCCAAGGACGGTATTAATTAAAAGAACCCATTTATTTGATTTCTGAGAGGCAAAAATTGATTAGTATCAGAAATGCGTCGTTGTTATGGCATTCATCGCACGCTGAAACGTGCGACGATGTCATCGAAGTGAAAGCTTCGCGCTGTGCTGCTCTTTAACAGTGGAGCGCTTCCATCGGAGGACATCGATTTATGCACTAATTATATTTGCTGATTACCCAGTGAGCATACTAATTCCAGTTGGCGTAAATCAGGCGGTGAACTACGTCCATAAAATGACGCACAGTACACAGGCAAACGTTGTATCGCTTGCTCACTTTTCCCCCTTTTGTTCCGGTTTCGCCCGACAGCATATAATGAAGCTTTAAACCACAAATCCTCCATTCCGCACCGAATATTCTCGTTCTGTCATTCGCGCGCACGTATACGTTTGCGATGGTGCCATTAATTAATTTGCAACAGCATGAATTTGTAGCTATGAAAGCCTTCACTTAAAGTACTTCGCAATAGATTGGCGTACATCGTTACTGTCTATTACATTTATTGTATGTACGGAAAGAAAAACAGGCAAACGCATATGTAAGGCGTGGGAGGCAGAGGTGGAGGGGCATTATGGATCACATGGCCGCTTCCAAATTATTATTATTATTATTATTATTATTATTATTATTATTATTATTATTATTATTTGAGAAGTTCTTGTACCATTTCTTACGAGATTAATTCAAACTGGTACTCTTAATGAAACTTGGCTTTCGTCGTCAATAAATTAATTCAAACAAGTAGTGAATTCTTAAAATTCTGGAAATAATTTTATTTCTCCGTAATCGTGAACGCTATAGCAAGATTGAGGTATTACTCAGCTGTAGATCACATTTATAACGATGCTGAACATGTCTTGGTATATTGTTGTTGTTGTAGTCTTCAGTCCGGAGACTGGTTTGATGCAGCTCTACACCGTACTTTATCTGGAGCAAGTGTCTTCATCTCCTCATAAGAACAACCTAAATCCATTTGAATTTGCTTCCTGTATTCATTCCTTGGTCTCGTTTTGTGATTTTTACCCCCACTGAATCAGTTCGACAGCTGCGTTGAGTTGCTCCTAAAACGTGCGTTTGTTTACATTAGCATTCCTCCTTTGACATGTAAAAGTAGTCAATCACATACTGTTGTTGCATTATGAGTATTTTCTGGAGAGATAAGAGGCATAATAGTGACATTTATTGCATCGGATACATCATGGAAGCACTATATAGCTGACCAACTATGAAATTCTTGTTGCTAGTAGTGCATAATAATTTTAAGGATTTGTTTTTTCAATATTTTTCGCATCATATATGCAATATACATTAATCGTGGTACGTTTTATAGCTTCAAATAAAAAGTCAAGCATTAAAGGGTTAATCTATACAGTGAAATCTCGACATATCGAAGACCTGTGTATATCGAATGTTTTCTTCTTTTACTTCCCTTGGAAGGCAAAAACCTTGATTTTCTAACAAAACCTTCGATTATATCGAAGTTTTTGGATGGTTTGAAAAGTGCAGATTTTACCTCCGTAATCAAATTGAGTGGCAAGAATCTCATTATACCGAAGACACCTCAATATATCTAAGTCCTTTTTGTGCTACCTCTGTATATCGATGTGGGCGTAAATAGTGGATTCACAATACCTCCGTCCCCCCCCCTCCCCACCTCTATGCATCGCTAAGATTTTCGATGCTCTGCAGTTCCTACAGGTGCAGGTGTGATTTTAGGCAATGTTGTTATGATTCAGTGTGAGCGAGTGCCAGTCATGCGGTCTAAGCTGAATTATATGTCACTTGCTGAAAACCGGTATTTAATTGACGAAGTGAGGGCAGGGATACAAAAAAAGAAAAACATAGCAGCTGCTCTAGGGATTCCGGAAAGCACACTGTCAACAATAATGAAGTCCGCGTGAAAACTGCAGATGAAGGGACAACTTTAAAATTTCGTGGATTTGGACAGTGATATCACCGTAGCAGGATCATTAACAGAAGCAGAGATTGTTGACTCCGTAACAACAGCCAACGTAGAAGAAGGCGGCAAATGTGATAAAGGGGCAGAGGGGGGGGGGGGTAGAAGCAGCACCCCAAGTGACAGCCAGGAAGGCCAAAGCGGCTCTGGATACGATCAGAGCGTGCGTGGAGAAGTGTGAGGACGCGGGGAGTAGTGTGCTCTCAGCCATAGCGATCATAGACAATGAAATTGACACACAGGTGATCAAAAGTTTAAATTACGGATTAGTTTTAATTTAATTATTTATGGAAAACTTTAAGTAGAGTACGTAGTGTGCATTCTGTTATTAAACTTTTTATGATGATATTAATTTTGACACAAATTATTGCCTGTTTTAGAAAAATGAAACTATGCATAACAATCTATCTTGTATATTACTAGAAACCAAAGATAGGCCTACATCACACATAAACACGAAAAAAATTCCCACATGTACAGTTTAAGAAAATACACAATGTTTTGGTCCTACGTCACGTAGTTAATTAGGATATGACAGAGGACGATAAAATTTCTCACTTGATGAAGAGCATTGCGAAAGACTCGTGGCAATAGTGGGCAGGGTAAAGTTGAGAATTTGTATCTGACTGGAGGAGTTCTTAGGTAATCCGTGCAGGTGTGGTAATATAATGATGTTTTATGGAATGTCAGGTTTATCTTTTATGACATAAGCAGTAGAAATAACACTTGATAAAGATGAAAAATGCAGCATGTATTCGAATAGAGAGATCAGAGTCTAAGACGCAACCAAATTTCCACCGTCACCTCTGCCTATTGCGTATTCCTTAACCGTATATCCATAAATGTGAAGTTGAGTTTTAATCATAAATGTGTATGAAGTTGTCATCGCACGATGTGTTTAGCAATTAAAAAAAAAAAAAGAAAATACGAACTGCACAGTTACTGCTACTCTAGCTGAGAGAGCACGTATGAGATGTATCGTTGTTTAGTGCTGCAGTAAATCACAAACGTACCTGTCCACTGCAAATATTCATCAGGAACAGCCACGGAATCGGCACTAGCGCTCCAAGCGGCAGTACTATAGTTACAGAATAGCGGTTGGCACTTTCTCCATTACGGTGGCAAATTTTTTCTCCAAAAGCCAAACGTAAAATTTTATGTATAATTGGTGTCTCTTTGGCGTGAAGCACTATATATGTTATTTAAAGACGGTATGTAATAAAATTTCCAAATGCAGTTTTAATTAGTACTATAAGGTCTTTTTCGGCGTAACTGCCATCTTCAGGTAATCTGTGAAAATACGACATTTTTAATTATACATCGAATTTTATGTGTTTCGTAATTAAAACTTATTTATAAATATAAATACGTCAGATGGTCATGACATCGATATAATATATCGTTGGTTTGTCTTGCTTTCAATCTATTTGGTTATTGTTAAGGTTTACAAGAGAAATATTTGTTCTCAAATAGATTTTAGATTTTCTTACTGACGTTTGACAGCTCCATGACAGATAACCAGCGATGTATATGGTTACTTGTTGTTTATACTTAAGATAATCTTTGGTATTTGAGTAACTGGTGGAATGTATGATATCCGTCACATACAAAAATCATACGTTCTACCAATTACTCAAACAACAAATATTATCTAAAATTATAAACAACATGTAACCGTATATATCGCTGGTTAACTATCGAGGAGCTGTCAAACGTCAGTTAGAAAATCTAAAATCTATTTGAGAACAAATATTGCTCTCGTAAACCTTAGTAACAACCAATTGACAGCAAGATAAACCAACGACATTCATCCATGTCACGACCGTCTGACGTGTGTATGTTTAGAAATAGCTCATAATTGTGAAACTTATAAAATTCGACGTATTATTAAATATGTCGCATTTTCACACATTACCTTAAGATGGCAGTTATGCCGAAATAGGCCCCATAGTAAAAATAATAGTTATAATTAAATCAACATTTGGAAATTTTATTACATAATGTCGTATATGTATATATCAATAAATATCTTGATCCTATCGCTTTCAAACTTCTCAGGATCACCCTCTGGGCTTATTTGAAGCTTTCCTGAAGATTTCGTCAAAAATGCTCCAACTGTCTTGGAGTCTTTATCGAACATACATAGTTACACGCACCCATTTTTATAGATAACATTTATTATTTCTGACACGACATCTAAAATGATCTCCTCACTTTGGATCAGTTGCAACGAAAAGTCCATCTGATGTCGTGAAATGTCAATTGAATGGGTGAGTTGAAAAAGGTACACATTCCACATATTTCACAAATTAAACTGAGATAGCCATTTTCTAATTTGGACGTATCTTCAGCCATTGAGCATAAAAAAGAACATCTTCCTCTACTTCAAATGCGCTTACTAACAATAGTGAGATACGAGTGAGTTGAAGAAGGGACATATTCCTGGAATATCTTCCTTCTCCAACTCAAAGCCGCCGGCCGCGGTGGCCGAGGGGACTGAGGCGCTCCAGTCGGTCTGCACGGCCACTACGGTCGGGGGTTCGAATCCACCCTCGGGCATGGATCTTTGTGCCGTCCTAGTTCGTACGTAGTTCATAAGTAGTTTGTAAGTTTAGGGACTGATGACCCCGTAGTTAAGTCCTATAAGCTGTACACACATTTGATTTTTGAACTCAAAGCCGCGCTAGTGCTAGTGCTCGCTGCTCAGTCAAGTGTTTGGCGTGTAATGTAGCAGGTAAGCGAGCTGTTTAACGTTATGTTGGTTATGTTTACATTGTAAAGTGGTAAGGTCAGTGCCAAAATTACTTTAGTGAAGTCTATTAGCTTTTGGTTTATATTTAACTAGCAACAGACAATTACAGCGGTGAACCAAGACCTAAAAAGGGAAGACATCACAAAGAAAAACATCTACGGGAGATGGAAAAGTTATCAAGGCGTCGTGGTAAGGAGTTTGCAACTTCAGCAGGCGTTCATGATAGTAAAAATAAAAAAGAACATTTTTATAATGTTTTTGAACAAGTCTATTTTTCAGCTGCTGATCCACTAGAATAAGATGATTAACAACTGTCTATTATGAAAAGTCCAACAGTGAAAAATGGTTAATCGGAAAACATTTTTTTGTTTTGTAAATATATATAGCCAATCGTTTTGAAATACATTTTTTTGCCTTTTTACAATGATTGAATAATTTTCCTTCTTATTTCTGAAACCTTTTTAACATAATCCACAAATATGGATGACGTTTGTGCATTTAAAAACTTTGAGTTGAAAAAGGTACATATTCATGATGAACATATTTGCGCAGTCACATGGTTTATAACAAATACTTATATATAGGTACCATGTGAAATGTGTTTGTTACACTTAAATGTACACATTCACAATAGTAAATTTTTCTGTATAACTAGTTTTCTCACATTATCATCATCATCATCATTAGAGACTGATTATGGCTTTCACAAAACAGTTTTTTTTTATTTGACGAAAGTTTGTGTTTGGAATGTGTACCTTTTTCAAGTCACCCATTCAATCGTTTGAGCATTAACGTAGAGACTAGGTTCGGAGCGAGACATTCGCAGCTTTTAGTGTGAGACTAGTCAGTTAACGAAGGTCTGGCTGTGTTTGGTGTTGCAGACGTCGCTGAGCCAAGGCACGACCTCGTCGTCGGACTGGGCGACGCCGCACTGGGCGCTCAGCGGCAGCAGCTACTCCCAAGCGCCGCAGAAGGGTGCGTACCACAGCCGTCTGACACCTGTTCTATTTACAAGTAACAACTTACCTTCTGCAGCTTCAGCTTGTGCCTTTGTTCCGCTTCTGACCCGGATTGACATAGTTACTGTTGCTCTGACATAATTACAACTACCATCGTCATCAGTGCTCTGCCCTAAGGCAGGTGTTCACTTGACGCACTCCATGTTTGTCCTGTCTATTGCTACTCAATTTTGTTTTCTCATAACAGTTTCCTATCCTTATACTATCAGCCATCTGGTATCTTCTGTGTCCTCTTCATTTTCTTCTTCTCTTTACTGCTCCCTCCATAGCATCCATCAGCAATCTTTTCTCATCCAATGCATAAGCCAATTACGTTTCCTCTTCCCGATTACCTTTAAAGATTTACTCACTCTACGCAACAACTTCTCATTCCTCACTTTGTCAGCCCACTTTATCTCTTCTACCCTCCTCCAACATATCTCAAATGATTCTAATCTTCTTTCGTCTTCTTTTCTCAATGTGAATGTCTCTCAGCACCATGTAGTACCACACTCCACATAAAACATTTTGTTAGTCTTTTCGTCAGATTCCTGTCCATACAGCCTCATAGAAGCCTCCTCTTCTTATTAAATGCGTTCTTGGTAATTGATATGCGGGTTGTCACTTCCTTGTGTCTTCTCATATCTTCCGTAATTATGCTTTCCAGGTATTTGAAAACACTAATTTTCTCTATTATTTCCTGACACTCAGCCTTATAGTTGTTCTTGTGGTTCAGCTGTAGTAACAATTGCGAAATTGGGCTTTTCTTTGTTGGAAAAGAATTTGATTGCCTTTGCAGTTTTATTGCCACGTCTATGACGTTTTTTCTTTACCTACAGCTGTGGAGCTGATTTCGTATATTAAAAACGGTTCTTCATGCATTATAGATATGTTTCCGACGTTCCACGCTCACCAATTTTACTGCAGTACTATTGAAGAAACCTTAACGTTCTTGAGCAGAAAAGCGATGTCTTTCTGCCAAAGGGCAGATCTTCTGGTGTTTCCTAGCCATTTTTACTCTTAATAGAAAGTGAAGTTTTTCAGTAGAAGGCTATAGGTTACAAGATAATTGTAAAGAAACTATCGTGTAATGTACCGTTTCCTACCCTGTCAGAGAGAAAGACAAATGTGGCGCTATATTTAAGTTACAAGCTACGTATTTTAATGGCACTACATTCGTTTCTTAATATAAGAAGTATTTTAAAATCAGTATAACAGATAATATTCACACTCCTCCACCATCGTATTGAAAAATGTAGCGTTCTGGACGGTTGGAGCTGTGCTGCGGCACTTTATAACAAAAGTCTACGGCAGCGTCGTGACTGCGTATGTTAGACTGTGCAGGTAATGTGAGTTAGCTGTGTGAGCCAAAGGATATTGGAATTTGGATAAGTACTTTGCTGTATGGGTTGCTGATGCAGGTAGTGAGACAGGGAGTTTGAAACTGGTATGGAGTAGTGGCGTGGACTGCTAACGATCACATGTGCATTGGCTGCTGGAGCAGTTAGTGAGGCAGGGAGTGTGGGATAACTCTGTGAGCTCATTGTTGCTGTAGGTCATCGTATTTCAACCTGTGCGTCATGACCATCCGGGGTGGTGGGGGGTGGGGAGGGGGACGGTGATGGTTCGCCAAGTGTTATTCAAGGTGTCGCCGTGACTGGAGGCAGTGGTTGCACCGTAGAACCACCAGAATCAAGTCTGAATAAAAAGGCTTCCGTAATGCGAAAATATATGTTTAGTTTATACTGCACACAAAATTTTCCTATTTTATACTAAAATACGCTATTCATTGTTGATAATAAATTCTTCGTTGAATACAATAAATATTGTTTTATAATGAAAACAGTGTTGGCAAGGAATAAAGGAAAGGCCTGAAAACTGTTTTCAGGTACTAAGCGATAAGTAAATTCACAAGATACATTAAGTAATTTTCAGAAATTCGATTGTTTACAAATTGAATATACAGGGTGTCCCAAAAAAGAATGGCCTGATTTTAGCTTGTAATAATATTGAGACAGATGTCACTAGGTAACTGAAACAGCGCTAGATGTAGTCGGCATGGTCTGGAGTTTCAGAAAAATCCGCTAGATATCGCTACGAGCGCTGACCTGGAGTGAGCAGCCAGTCTCACGCAATATGGCGTAACAGGAGAATCATATCTTGCAATGCTACGGAACTAGTTATTCCTACAACGTTGACATTTTCACCTATGAGAAAGATGAAGCGCCGCCTCACTGGCACAACAACGTGCGCAGTTTCCTCATTGCCAACTTGGCTCAACTTTGGATAGGGCGTACAGGATCGCGAGACCACGCTTTACACTCTTGGTCTCCTAGGTCCCCTGACTTAACACCACGTAATTACTTCCTGTGGGGATATGTTAAACAATGTATTTACATTCCTCCCTTACCTCATGACATTGGTTACCTAAAAACCAGAATATCAACTGCTGTAGCTTCATTGACAGAAGACACCTTACGCTCAGTTCCGTATGAATTCAGCTATCGGCTAGATGTCGTCCGTGCAGCCAATAGAGAAAATATGATGGATTTTTATAAACTTCTGTCTTTTGTTAATAATTTAGTATGCAGTTTGTTGGTGTTAAGCCCTTCTTCCTAATAAATAATTATATAAAAGTGGTGTAATTCTTTTTGGGCACCCTGTCTAGTGGGTCCTTCCTCAACGAGCATAATTCAATTTTGATCTTTACCTGCAATGCGAAACCTCGTTATGCAACATATTTTTCTTTCACAATTCGTGTAATAATTCAGAAAAATTGACGGAAATTTATCCTATTTTGTGAAATACTGCATGTCTTAATTGTTTATTTTACAAAAAAAGTTGTATCAACAGGAGAAAATTAACTTCGTTGCCTTTGAAATTATACACATAGTTGATGTTTCGGGGAGGGATTTGGGAGTAGACAAAATATTTTTAGGTGGAAGGGGGGCGCGGGTTTAGAATGGTTGGGAAACAGTACTGTATCCCTTTCAGGCCCTGCACGCATAATTGTGCGTTTCTGGATTTGCTCGCTTTATTTCTTTGTGATTCATGCTAGGAAGTTCGAGCCTGCATTAAACAATCGTGGATGGACTGTGGTAACGAGCACAACGTGTTTTAGTTCCATGTTTCTACACTGTGTGGTACAGCAGTCAGCAAACTTCCAGGACACTTACAATGGCGGCAAGAAAGACTTGTTGATATCCTTGTTTTGACATGTGGAGCTATCATACCTTACAGCCAGTTGATTTTATATGATCATGTGATGTTAATACGTCATTTCTTTCAAAGGCATGTTACTGTAAGATGGTGCAGGCCATAAAAATTTGTAGTGAAGGCCCAAAATGGACAATTGTATAGGTACTAAATTTTTGAAAATAAATTTATTTTCTCTTTTGTAATGAATTACTGTATGCATTTTGCATCTTAAACATATCCCTCTGTATTAATGTCACATCACCTACAACCTTGGGTAAGAGAGGGGTTCGCCGGCCGCGGTGGCCGAGGGGCCTGAGGCGCTTCAGTTACTGTCTGCACGGCCACTACGGTCACAGTGGAGGAAAGTAATATCAGGCGTACCGCAGGGCTCGGTATTAGGTCCACTTCTCTTTTCATTGTACGTAAATGACGTATCATCGGTCTTGTCCTTTTGTAAATACCACATGTATGCCGATGACCTTCAGTTGTATTTAAGTCCAAAACCAAAAAAACTGAAGACAGCTATCGAGAATTTTAATTCTAACCTATGTGCACTATCGCCGGCCGCGGTGGCCGACGGGACTGAGGCGCTTGAGTCACGGTCTGCACGGCCACTACGGTCGGGGGTTCGAATCCCCCCTCGGGCATCGATATTTGTGCCGTCCTTATTTGTAGGTAGTTCATAAGTAGTTTGTAAGCTTAGGGACTGATGACCCCGTAGTTAAGTCCCATAAGTTCTACAAACATTTGAACATTTGAGAGGGGTTCGTGGTGAGGTGGGCAGCTGTGCAAGCTCACAGTGGATTTGGACACAGAATGAGAAGATAGAGAAAGGAAACTCCTGCTGCAGTCTGTCGTCCAAAATTTAATTCTCATGCGCAGAGTCGGCCATCTTGAAATATAGTGAACGCGTAAGTACTCCCTATTCTAAGGCGTGGCAATGTGCCGTCATTGAAGCGAGACGGGACTATATAAGTTTCCTTTGTATTGTTAATTGTGCACTTTAACTGCTTGAATCGCGTGAAAGTAAAGTATCTGGTGCAGTACAATGCAGTGAAAAGATAGAAAATAGTTGCAGCTGTTGCATATATATTATGAACAGCAATAAAAGGAAAGGTGGCCGATGGTGTTCAGCACCTAAATGCCTCAATGATTCAAATACAAATAAGGATATAAGCTTCTTCTCTTGACGATAACTCTCGCTGTTGCTATACATTTATGTTTTATAATTATAAGTTTAACGTTGCAGGCAATAATATAAAATGAAAGTCAAAGAAGAGTTCGTAAGTAGCGGGACTTCAACATTTCGCGTGTGCGTTCCCTTTTCCTATTGCCCACATAGGCGATATATTTCAGGAATTTTAAGGCTCATCTACCTGCCCACCTTCACATAATTTGATGCAAACGGTAGAATTTCACTTACGGCAGCAAAGGCGTAGTGTGCTAATGTTACCAACGACTGTTGGTCTTCGGATATTCAAACAAACAGAATAAGGGGAATAATCTTGCTGTTATTGCTCTTTACTTGGCAGGTTCTTGTGTCTACCTTTCTTTGCTCGGTAAAATAATTGTCCTCGTAAACGGATATTATGTTGCCAACATTAAAACATTACTCCTCCTCTGCCGTAAGTAAAACAGAACCAGTCAAATAGACGACACTCACCTGCCTCCACCCCCTGTTATACGCTGCTTAGACAGGTAGAACTTTACTTACGGCAGTGGAGGCGTAGTGTGCTAATGTTGGCAACAAATTTTCTTAGGACACTCAATTTCGCGTTACTTGGGATTTTTCTAGAGATAAATACCAGATAAAACAATCATTAATTCCACCGTATATTTTCGTAGTTTTATTAAAATTTAGGCCAACTACTTTTGTTGGATTACAATTAGGTGCAAGAACAGAGCGCAAAATAGAAGAGAGCATAATGATGAGCCGTTTCCTTTCGTGGAAGGTGGTGAGATGAGCTGCAGTTCGTAAAAAGCCCATTTCCAGACATTAAAATAGCTACATCACGAATATGACGTGTTGCAGATGTGAAATTTAACTGACAGGAAAAAGATGCCGTGATGTGCAAGTGATTAGCTTTTCAGAGCATTCAAACATGGTTGGTACCGGCGGCGACACCTACAACGTGCTGACATGAGGAAAGTTTCCAGCCGATTTCTCATACACAAACAGTAGTTGACCGGTGTTTCCTGGTGAAACGTGCTGTCTCGTGTAAGGAGGAGAAATGCGTACCATCACGTTTATCGTATCGCGACATTGGTGCTCGCGTTGGTCGCGATCCAATGACAGTTAGCAGAATATGGAATCGTTTGGTTCAGGGAGGCAATACGGCCACGTATCACTAGCAGTCGAGACGACATGCATCTTATCCGCATGGCTGTAACGGATCGTGCAGCCACGTCTCGATCCCTGAGTCAAAAGATGGGGACGTTTACAAGACAACAACCATCTGCACGAACAGTTCGACGACGTTTGCAGCAGCATGGGCTATCAGCTCGGAGACCATGGCCGCGGTTACCCTTGACGCTGCATCACAGGAGATCCTGCGATGGTGTACCCAATGACGAGCCTGGGTGCACGAATGGCAAAACGTCATTGTTTTCAGATGAATCCAGGTTCTGTTTACTGCATCATGATGGTCGCATCCGTGTTTGGCGACATCGCGGTGAACTCTTATTGGATGCGTGTATTCGTCATCGCCATACTGGCGTATCACCTGGCTTGATGGTATGGGGTGCCATTGGTTACACGTCTCGGTCACCTCTCGTTGGCATCGACGGCATTTTGAACAGTGGCCGTTACATTTCAGATGTGTTACGACTCGTGAATCTATACTTCATTCGATCCCTGTGAAATCCTATATTTCAGCTGGATAATGCACACCACATGTTGCAGGTCCTGTACGGGCCTTTGTGTATACGTAAAATGTTCGACTGCTGTCATGGCCATCACATTCTCCAGATCTCTGACCAACTGAAAACATCTGGTCACTGGTGGCCGAGCAGCTGGCTCGTCACAATACGCCAGTCACTACTCTTGATGAACTGTGGTATCGTGTTGAAGCTGCATGGCCATCTGTACCTGTACACACCATCGAAGCTCTGTTTAACTCAATGCCCAGGCGTATCAAAGCCAATATTACGGGCAGATGTGGTTGTTCTGGGCACTGATTTCTCAGGATTTATGCACCGAAATTGCGTGAAAATGTTACCACATGTCAGCTCTAGTATAATATATTTGCTCAATGAATACCCGTTTATCATCTGCATTTCTTCTTGGTGTAGGAATTTCAATGGCCAGCAGTGTGCACTAAGTGGCTAAAGTCCCGCGTTTACTATCTTTCAATATGGCGTCTGGCGCAACGCTTGTCCAAGTACAGATCTTAGGCGCTGCCCCCAGCTCTCCCTTCTGTATACTCCCTATTCTGTGACTTGGCTGTTGATGCAGGTGCTGAGGAAGGCAGAGTGAGACAGCTGTGTGAGCGACGGTAGTGGTGCAGGTGTTAGCAGGTGGTAGCCAGGTGAGCGGCGGACAGTCGTGTGAGCGGCGGCGTGTTGCAGGGCAGGCGAGCTCGCTGCTGCACGGGCTGGTGGCGTGCCTGCCGTGCGTGCTGTCGCCGGTGGTGGTGGTGCGGCTGCTGCTGCACCGGCTGCTCACCACGGCGGCGCCGCACCTGGCCAGGTGGCGCAGCTGCGCCTCGCGCTCCTCCTTCGCCTCCGCCGGCCACGCCGAGGGGCCGCGCACGCCGCGCAGCAGGGCATCCTCCACCGACACCGAGCCCAGCTCCCTGCGCAAGCGCCGCAAGGTACCATTTTTAAATGACAACTGTATCCTGGATCCACACTGTTACAAATGTCGTTGTTGTTGTTGTTGTGGTCTTCAGTCCGGAGACTGGTTTGATGCAGCTCTCCACAATACCCTATCCTGAGCAAGCCTCTTCATCTCTACATAAGAACGGCAACCCACATCTGTCTGAACTCGCTTACTGTATCCATTTCTTGGTCTTCCTTTCCGGTTTTTACCCCACACACTTCCCTCCAACGCTAAATTCACAATTCCTTAATGTCTAAGAACGTGTCCTACCAATCTATCCCTTCTTTTAGTCAAGGTATGCCAGAAATTTCTTTTCTCCCCAATTCTGTTCAGTACCTCCATATTAGTTACGCGATCCACCCACCTAATCTTCAGCATTTTTCTGTAGCACCACATTTCAAAAGCCTCTATCCTCTTCCTGTCCGTACTGTTTATCGTCCATGTTTCACTCCCACACAAGGCAACATCCCACACAAATGCCTTCAGATAGGAATTCCTTAGGCTTAAATCAATATTCGATGTTAAAAAATTTCTCTTTTTCAAGAATGCTTTTCTACCAATTGCCATTCTGCATTTTATATCCTCCGTACTGCGACCATCATTTGTTATTTTACTGCCCAAGTAGCAAAACTCATCTACCTCCTTTATTGCTTCGTTTTCCAATCTAATTCCTTCAGCATCACCTGATTTTCTTACACTGCACTCCATTACCCTAGTTTTGCTCTTGTTAATGTTCATCTTATATGCACCTTTCAGCACACTATCCATTCCGTTCAATTGCTCTTCCAGGTCCTTTGCTGTCTCTGACAGAATTACTATGTCGTCGGCAAAACACAATGTTTTTAATTCTTCACCCTGAACTTTAATTCCTTCTCCAAATTTCTCCTTGCTTTCCTTTATAGCTTGCTCAATGTACAAATTGAATAACATTGGAGAAAGGCTACAACCCTGCATCCCTTTCATGCCCTTAAACTCTGACAACCGCTGACTGGTTTTTGTACAAGTTGTAAATAACCTTACGCTCCCTATATTTTACTCCTGCTTGCTTCAGAACTTGAAACAGTTTATTCCAATCAACATTGTCAAAAGCCTTCTCCAAATCTACAAAAGCTAGATATGTAGGTTTGCCTTTTGTTAATCTATCTTCTAGGATAAGCCGTAAAGTGAGTATTGCCTCCCGTGTTCGTACATTTCTTCTGAACCCAAACTTATCTTGCCCGAGGTCGGCTTTTACCAGATTTTCCATCTTTCTGTAAATAATTCGTGTTAATATTTTGCAACCATGGCTTATTAAACTGATGGTTCTGTAGTTTTCACACCTGTCTGCACCTGCTTTTTTTTTAATGGGGATTATAACAGTTTTCTTAAAGTCTGAGGGTACTTCACCTGACTCATACATCTTACACACCAGGTGAAACAATTTTGTCATGGCTGGTTCTCCCAGAGACTTCAGTAGCTCTGAGGGAATATCATCTACTCCAGGGGCCTTGTTTCGACTTAGTGCTCTGTCAAATTCATCTCTCAGTATAGTATCTCCTATTTCATCCTCATCTACTTCTCCCCTTTCTAAAATATTGTCGCTAAGTTCATTTCCTTCATAGAGCCCCTCTATACATTCTTTCCACCTATAGCTTTCACAAATGTCGTACACTGACTTAATTGTAAAAGGTTGGTCCAAACCACTGTAATGGAAGGAAGGAAGGAAGATTAGTGTTTAACACCCCATGGTCATTAGAGGCGGAGCTTACACTCGGATTGTTTAGGTAAGGATGAGGAAGCAAATCGGCCTAGCCCTTTGAAAGGAACCGTCATGGCATTTGCCTGAAGTGATGTAGGGAAATCACGGAAAACCTAAATTTGGATGGCCGGGGGTGGATTTGAAGCACCGTCCTCCCCTATACGAGCTCAGTGTGTTACCACTGCGCGAAACCATTTAATGTATTATTTGTAAACGTATAGTATTCTGAGGCATTGACAGATACTGTAACTGCCTAAAATTAGTAACTGAAATATAAAACTCCACCTCACAAATAATCAGCTGAAGCAGTTAAGGCCTCTAAACACCAAAGACACCTGGCGACGGCACTTACGCCGAAAGATATCTCGCGATAAATGAAAAAAATAATGCATTACAGTGTTTTGGACCAACCTTTTACAATTATGTCAATAATTTTAAATGGTTTACCACTCCATGAATAGTTACATTCAGGGTCGTATGTAGAGTATGCGACGTCCCTGTGCAGTAATTTACGTATTTTACGCCCCCCCTGCCATCTGTGAACAAACTAATTTATTTTATTTGAAAAAAAAAAAAAAAGAAAAAAAAAAGAAAAAAAAACAGCTCTCTGGATAAGCCACTGCTATCGACATAACAGCCTGAATTTTAAAATTTATTGCTGTAATCGAAACTCTGGATAATGACGATTCAATTAACATTAATTTTTTTTCGATGGTAAATATTGCCGCCCCCAAAATTTTGCGGCCCTGTGCAGCTCTGGTTAGATTACATTACATTAAATTTGTACTAGTTCCATAGATCACCGAGACATTTCATCGTGATGCAGAACTTTTCAGTTAAATGAAGTAGATCTGTACGCCTTAATACAATAAATTCATTTTTGATGGTTTGTTGTAAAAAAAATCTGATCTATAAAATTGATGTGTAGAGGGTGAGGCACTTAAAACTATTTTTAGGAATATTTTGAAAAATTCAGATCGGATTAAAAAAAGGTGCTGTAAAAGCTGTTCACGTCCAAGAGAAACCTCCATTAACTTATAGCTCGACACCTGCTTCATCGCCGGGAGGAGTAGGTGTCTGAATTTTTAAACAGGAACCTGTATCTTTTATTGCAGATTTGACTTCTCCATGAAAAATATCTAACTTTTGTGTGAAACAAGTATTTCGTTTCATGATACCTATCGCTCTAATTAGTAAAAATTGAAATGAGTTTACTATTTTGAAAAGCGGCAATATCTCATACAAATACACATCGGTTTTTGTTATCAATGATTTCGCCCCCTCCTAGACTTCATTTACTCCGCCGATATGCCACAACCCCAGCCTCCCGTCCACCACCTCCTTCTATATGCAGACGACACCGCCTTCCTCGCCCTTGCCCGCTCCATCGCCCGTTCGCAAAACCTTCTCGAATCCCACCTTTCGCAATTCTCTACGTGGTGCATTCAGTGGTACCTCTCAGTCAACCCCAACAAGATCCAAGCATTATTGTAGGTTGTCCCATACCGTCCTTTCGCCTCCCCGACTTTTACACAACCCTCCGCAACTCTCCCATACACCTCACACACATTCTCACATACCTCGGCCTCATCCCAGATCGCACCCTCTCTTGGACTCCGCACCTGATACGTCCGTCAGAAAGCCTTCTCCGGCCTGTACGTTCCGAAACTCCTCATGGTGCCAACAACTCTCCGCCATCCTCCATCCTTCACACCTAACGCTCCCTCATGCGTACTCCACAGTTTCCATCCCGCCTGGGTTTCCGCCTACCGTGCTTATTACACATCCCTCGAGACCTTGGAGCGCCACGCCCTCCTCCTCGCATACAGCAGCCGCCTCCCCTCCGCCACGCGAATCGTCTACGTTCTTATCCTCTTTCCCCGCGTACTGCAGTTCCTTGACAACATCTGTATCCGCTACGTCTCCCGTCACCAGTTTCCACTCTTTAGAGACCCTCGCCTCTGCCACGCCTACACCACGGTCTGCACGGCCACTACGGTCGGGGGTTCGAACCCCCTCGGGCATGGATACTTGTGCCGTCCTAGTTCGTAAGTCGTTCATAAGCAGTTTGTAAGTTTAGGAACTGATGACCCCGTAGTTAAGTCTCATAGACTATACAAACATTTGAACATTTACCACTGCCCTCCTTCCCTTCATCTCCACACGCTCCAAATCTTCTTCCAGGGTAACTTCCGTCGCCGCCTCTCCTCGCCTCCTGCCCTGACATCAATCCCTCTCCACTCCTCTTCGACATGCAGCGCCTACCACCCACTTCACACGCTTCTTCTCCCATCGTTCCCCTTCTCCCGGAGTCCTTGCGCTCCCGCTCCTCTCCCACCTTCCCTTCCCCTGCATGGTCTTGTCGGTTCGTAGTTTTACATCAGTGCTCCATGCGTGTCTCTTACAGTGCGTCGATAGACTTCGTCTTTGAACACAGTATAACCGCCGATATTGGCAGACATACTGTTTCCATCTCATTTTAATAGTGCCTCCGTCAGTTTCTTCATGTCCAGTGTTTGTGTTACTCCGCATTTGTTTTATAACAAGCGTGGTAGTTTTCAACGAACTACGTCAGTATTTTCCTCTGCTATGTCTCCATGTCAGATTTCAAATTTTTGTCTTTTAAACTCTATGTCATTTAAATTACTGTATGGTGACGAAATACAGTGATGATAATATTATCAATATTCTCTCGCAATAGTGAATTTCTTTTAGCATCGCTGTATCTGGTATGGGTGTTCTATCAAATGGTGACATATGAAAATTTGTGTCGGGCCGGGACTCGAACCCGGGTTTCCCGCTTTTCGCGAACGGTCGCTTTAACGACTAGGCTACCTGCACACGACTCCAGGACCTTCCCAAACTTCCATATGCCACACTGACTGCACATATGAGTCAACTGCATTCATCCCTTAGCACTCGCAGCAACCTGTATTCCTACACCCCATGTCATTTTTCATAAAGCTCACCATCGTAATTACACAGCCTTTCGGCCGGAGAGTGGCGCTTGTTACTGCCGCCGACCTGCCCAACGGGGCGTGAAGAAACATTATAGGGAAAAAAGTACACATCTCTACCCAATCGTTTCACGATGTTAACGTTTGCGGAGAGAGTAGATATCATTTATTCGTACTTTGAAGCTCATAGAAATGTTGAAGAAGCTCGTCAAAGGTATGCTAATCTCTTCCCTAATAGGAATGTTTCTTCTGCAACGAATTTTCACAATATTGTCTGTTTGCTGAAACTGGAAGTGTTAAACAAAGAGAAGGATTACGATGTCTATCTGTTCGAGATATTACCGTTTTTGAACAATTTTGAAATCATTTTATTTTTACCTGCTACAGACCCATCTATCATGAAACGAAAAAGATGTCTTACACAAAAGTTAGATATTTTTCCCTGGAGAATAGAAATATGCCATAAAAATTAGCGGTTCCTATTTAACATTTCAAAGTCACCTCGCCTTCCGCTCATGGTGTGGCGGGTGGGGTGCAGGGGAGTCGAGCATTATGTTAATCTATGTCCCACCTGGAGGAGAACAACATTTATTGCAAATATCTTAAATCGAGATAAAATTCTCTCGGGCTTCCAGCCGCTTCAGGTGGTTTGATATCCAGGAACTTTCGGCCGAAATCTCCTCGGCCATTGTCAAGTGCTGCTGTCTTTATATACCTGCGCGGTTTCCTGTGACGTCACTGGTGCTCAGCTGCATCGCCATATAAGGCAATGTTATGGCCGCGTGCCTGCCGCGCCCGCTTCAACCGTCCGATGGCCGGGCCCCAAGCTGTGCTCAGGTGTAAGCCGCCGTCTTTATTAATAGATTTTTTTTTAGATATTTTGATATTTTTATAAAGACAGCGGCTTTCAGCTGAGCACAACTTGGAACTGGCCATCGGACTGTTGAAGCGGGCGCGGCAGGCACGCGGCCAAAACATTGCCTTATATGGCGATGCGGCTGAGCACCAGTGACGTCACAGGAAGCCGCGCAGGTGCAGTCGGACACTAAATTCTACATACACCCTAACAATAACACTTGAAGTCGAAATCAATCAACAAAATAATATTTATTAATTTTTTGTGACATAAACAGACATGTTAGGGACTGAAAAACAATATGTACTCCACATAATGAATAATAATCCCATATACTAAAATCTTGAGCATACAAATGGAATATCGGTCAGGTACAACAGTAAACATACTCTGTGACGTTCTTCACTTTCAGGTTCTAATTTTTTTTTTTTTTTTTTTTTTTTTTTTTTTTTTTTTTTTTTTTTTTATTCCCGCTTTCTGCTTGTATCACAGCTTCCAATCGTCGAGTCATGGATTCCACCAATTTTCTTGTGTACGCAGGTGTAACGATATTCCAGTATTTCACTAAGTCTACTTTTATATCTTCTTTGCTTTTGATGTTGTAGTTTTTTTATGCTACGCTTCAATTCTTCCTACAGGTTTGGGATCGGTGACCACCAGCCAGCGGCTTCGGCCTTTGTATATAATGGACGCCTTCTATGAAGACATTCTCTCTCTCTCTCTCTCTCTCTCTCTCTCTCTCTCTCTCTCTCTCTCTCTCTCTCTCTCTCTCTCTTTCTCTCGATCTCTGTCAACCCACGGAGCCTCGCTTTAACAACCAGTGGAACTCGCTGTCTTGGTCTCGCCATGAAATTCACTGAATAAGATGTGATGCCGCCACAAGAGTCAAAACGTCACCTTACCAGCTGTTGGGCCCTGTTACGCAGGTGAACCTGACGGTGGACTGCACGCCGGCGGTGGACGGCGGCGGCGTGGAGGAGTGCGCGGCGAGCGGCAGCAGCCGGTCCCGCGGCCTGCCGCGGCCGTCGTTCGGCCAGCAGGGCGCCAGCGCCGGCGCCGGCGCGCCCGCCCACCAGCCGCTCGAGCGCGCCTCCTCCCTCGTGCCCGCGCCCCGCGACAGCCTGGGGCTCGAGCCCGCCATGCAGGTACACTGACACCACCACCACCACCTAAAACATCTATTAAAATACCGAATGAAAGGAGAGGCGCTGGAATAAATGTGTTGCGACCGGAATTCGAACCCTGTACCTCCTGTACGAGTATACTAGGCAGAAGCTTTAACCATTCAAGTAACGCAACCTTGAAGATATTTCGACTATACGGACTGTCAAAAAGCACGTCTCCATCGACAATTCTGCGTCAGTGTTCACCATAAGGCTGCATTAGTTGAGTGCTTACAGCGTCTGCCTAGTAAAGAGGAGGTCCAAATTTTAATTCAACGCCTCTCCTTGGATATAATGAAACAGTATACGTCTCAGAGAATTGAATTATTGACATTTATCTATTAAAATGTTAAAAACTGAGCCGGCTTGTTTTATGGCCCACCTTACGTTTTCCTGTAATTTTATCGATATTTCAAATATCTTGGACAAAAAGAAAAAAAAACGAAAGTAGAATTAATACAAAATTAAATGTAGAAAAATAATTATATAGCATCCAGTAAAATATTATAAAATTAAATGTGGATGAATAACAGCAATAATCTGCAACTATTTAGTTATTATTCACAGAATACATGACATCCACTGCGTATGGGCGAAGCTGATATATATATATATATATCAGTAACGGGCAATGATCCTTTCGTTTGTAGGGAGGGGTGGGGAAGTTTGGGGCCCTTACTCTTACGGGAATTAGTACATAGTGGAGGCGTGCTTAGGTAGTCATTGCAGGTGCGGTGATCACTATATCCCCAGTGCTGTAGTGGTCAGCGCAACTGCCTAGAAAGCGGGAGACTCGGGTTCGACTCCCGGCTGGGTTCACATTTCCAGCTTCGCCCATACGCACTTGATGTCATATATTCTGTAAATATGAAAGGATAACAAGTGCAGGATCAGAAGTGACGTCTGTTCTTTCGGAATAGACACCATGTGTATATATATTTATTTATTGTCTCAAAAAGAAGTTTATTACTGAAAAATAGGACCAGTTGCAGTCAGTTGACACGCATGCCGTATTAAACATCACTTCTATATCTTTCGGTCAATTATAGAACACATACCTTTAAAACGTAGTTGAAACTAACAAAATTTCATGTTAAAGATTACGTTCACAATGAGGCAGTTGTTACAAGTTTTACACAGCTTGCTTCATAACAATATGTATTTACTTTTACATTTCGATT
Organism: Locusta migratoria; assembly: GCA_026315105.1. Taxonomy (NCBI): domain Eukaryota; kingdom Metazoa; phylum Arthropoda; class Insecta; order Orthoptera; family Acrididae; genus Locusta; species Locusta migratoria. The sequence continues at coordinate 319,027,487 of CM048745.1, forward strand.
GTTACAAGTCTCTTATATATTTTATTTTAATTATATTTCTGTTACATTTATATTTGTGTTACTGAAAATCGATATATACATCTTATCGTTAAACATGAATGGTGGTGACTTTATAAACTAACTTATGCCTTCAACTATCACCGTAAATGAAGAGATTGATAACACTTTACAGTTGTCGTAACATTAAAAAATTATTCGATAACTTGTTGAAGTTATAGTTATTAACACCATTCTTATAATTTATGGACGTAAGTGAAGGAGTAGATAAAGGGTAAAGCGATGGTGTTACATTTTCCATACCAAACACTTTCGTTGAAGCGATATTAGTTCTTTCTTATTCTAAGTCCTTCACTCATTAGGTGCACTTCTACATCCATTCTAAATATTAGAATTTGGTGTTAAAATTGATGGACTTTGATATACTATATGTATAAATACGTAAAATATCTTATATTTCTCACTATATACAATGCGCTCACATGTTAACTGATTGTAACTGGTTCTGTTATTCAACACTGATAATAGTCTATTTTTAGAACAAACGAATATTTTTACTGATTTTTGTTCATCATCCACGTAACAGTCACTGAGCATGTGGATTCAATTTGGAATCAAAGTTACCAAATTTAACATGTAAAAAAAAAAAAATAACGTGACACATTAGACTCTTCCTATCTGGCCATTCCTGGCACTTGTGGATGTTGTATTAGCATAAGTGACTTATTACTCAGAGCACGGATACAAATACGATTCTATATTAAGTATATGTTTGAAGGAACTTGCTCCACTTCTAGCAGCACTGCCCATTTCCAAGGATGGCCATCGAACAAATGGACTGTATTCTAACGTCGCGGTCTGATGTACGCTCGTATTTTGGTTGTTACGGCGGTAGGACGAACTCTGTGAACGTCTGCCTGCGCGAAAAAGAAGAAAACAGCATCCACCAAGCTTCCTTCAAATCTGCTGGTTTCAGTCTCTCGTTTTGGAACAGAGACAGCTGCGTTTGACACGATCCTTGTCTTCGGAATCCACATTCGTACCCGTACATTACCCCATAATATTGGATATTACTTTTTCCGTCTCCAGAAATATCATAATATGCGAACATTATTATACAAAACGTGTTTGCTTTCAAAATACATGATACAGAAATCCAAATAATGCTACAATTTGAAATAAGGTTTATATAGAATTGATAACTAAGCACAGTTTAACAACAGTGTTGGGCTCGATAATTCATTGTCGTGTTCATCTTTTTGGATGTGCGCCTTTATTACTGGGAAGCCGGATTCCTGAGGGCAGGCCGGATTAACGAGGTTGTAGTACAATATAATCTACCTGTAGCTATAAAAGTGGATTTATATATTATGTGTGTTCCCTACAGACTCCTATACGGCTAGAGCAATTTTGATGAAATTTTCAGATTAGGCCATTAGGTGATCTTGTGAAGTTTGGTAGTGACGGATCAAGATACTCATTAACGTATTTATAGAAGTTTACGTTCGGCACTTGAAACTACACTGGCGCACCTAGCGGAGAAAGAGCTAACCGTTGGTAGCTTGCCGTTCTTTTGTAACTGCAGTGCTGCCGTTTGGATCGCTAGCGTCGCTTGAAGAATATGGATATTAAAAGAAGCACTGCGATTCACTCTTTTCCTACCAGGAGCGCTACTGTCGTTCCAAGTGCCAGATGTAAACTTTCGCATGTATGTAAATATCGATTAAACTCGCTGAGAATTGTATAATGTATAAGCATGATATTCATTGCTGTAATCATATAATGTAAAACATAGCAATTAATATACATGCACATTGATTTTTATAGATATAGAATGTAAATTCCACCCTGTGATGCTGGAGAGGATCGCTAGTATTTAACAAAAAAAACAGAAATTTTACTTTTTAATTTCATATTTAATTCTAAACACACTAGAGAGCAAAATAGAGGGTTATTCAACTTTCATATAAGATAAACTGTAAGGCCGTTATTTGAAATTAAATTGCGAAATGTCGAAAGACCATCACAAATGGCCAACTTTTACCGTTTCTAACCTAAGTGGGCCAAATTAAATTTAGGATACAATTAGCGAAGAGAGAGAGAGAGAGAGAGAGAGAGAGAGAAATAGCTCAATCAATCATTCGCTAATTGTATCCTAAATTTAATTTGGCCCACTTAGGTTAGAAACGGTAAAAGTTGGCCATTTGTGATGGTCTTTCGACATTTCGCATATATATATATATATATATATATATATATATATATATATATATATATATATATATGTGTGTGTGTGTGTGTGTGTGTGTGTGTGTGTGTGTGTGTGTGTGCGGTGTATTTTGAGAAATCTGCCTATAATACGAAACTATTTGCAGACCTGAATATCAATACCTCACATAATTATTTTGCAGAGTGATGTAAATGCAACTTCCATTCCGCCAATTATCAGACAAGCTGATAGTGGGGCAAAGGGCGAATCCCTATTGGGAATAAGTGAGAGGAGCTTACCAGTTCCGGCATACGCCTTACAACCAAGGAAAACATTTTGCAGAGTGATGTAAATGCAACTTCCATTCCGCTAATTATCAGACAAGCTGATAGTGGGGCAAAGGGGGAATCCCAATTGCGAATACGTGGGAGGGGCTTACCAGTTCCGGCATACGCCTTACAACCAAGGAAAACCTCCCGAAAACCTTGGTCGGAACCGGGGGATTGGGACCAATTTATTGTATCTCCGGGACTTGCCCCGGACTAAAAATGGATTATCGAGAGAACACGACTGCACTCACGACAATCAAAGATCGGACGCCCGAGTTACTCTCGTAATCTCGTAGAGATCAGCTCGACCAACAGTGGACAAGCATCCCCCTACAGGAACCGCACCCGTGGGCACGGTGTCCTGCGCGTCCCAAATACACGAAATAACCTAAATACGTCTGCCCCCACAACACAATATAAAATTCTGCGTCGATTTTCCTATAATTCTTGTCAATTGCCGAGGCTTTCCAATAGCAGTTAAGCTATTTGGTTATTTCGTGCATGATCTCACGCTGACTTAATGATCGGCCTAGCCGTCCTTTGAAACATGAAACTGAGCCAACTACTCAGCAACGAACATAAAAGAAATATGTTGCAAAGTTCACAAAACACGCTTTACCTGGTTAATGTGGTTAAAGCAATTTTCTAGTAATCAAGCAACCTTGGGTTCCAATCCCAGTCAATCCATACATTTCAATTTATTCATCTCCATCAGCCTTACCTATAACATGATAAAACTAGATGTGTCTTGGACGTATGTATTTATTTGGTACTAACAAATTGAAACATTGGCGTGTTTAGTCATCTCTGTTTCCAGTGAATATTAAAGTATTCATAATACCACCAGAGATGTAATGTTTTAATTGCGTTTTAAAACCTGTAATGTTTCGTGATAACTCTACAGAACCTATCAAGGGCCCCAAAAAAACCTTCTTAGACACAGCTCAGATGTTAAAGCTAGCTGTTTCTAAGTGAGTCACAACTGTTGAAATCTTAATCTCAAAAATATTCAAATGGTGTTGTTTCAAAAAAGCAATGTTGACTTCTTAACACCAGAATTATTGTCATACACTAAATCAAAACACTGTAGAAAATCGATGGGGATATAGTTGGATCAAAGATGTTCAAATGTTTGTATAGCTTATGGGACTTTACTACGGGGTCTTCAGTCCCTAAACTTACAAACTACTTACGAACTAACTAATACTAAGGACGGCACGAATATCCATGCCCGAGGGGGGATTCGAACCCCCGAACGTAGTGACCGTGCAGACCGTGACTGGAGCGCCTCAGTCCCCTCGGACACCGCGGCCGGCTATAGTTGGATAACTAGATAGAATGGAATATATAAACTAAATACGGAGTTCAGACCTGCAATTTATGTCTAGAGAAAATATATCATTCAGTTCATTATAATACAAGTATGTTGATCTATTCTTGACGCCATCACTCCTTGTCTTGTGGATTTATACTATCTGATCAAAAGTATCTGAATACTTATTAGACCCAATTTGTCAGTAATAATGGGTGTGTAAATTATGTCCATTAAAATGGTTTGAAATTATTTTCGGTAGGTTTCTATTTCTTAGCGACTGGGATCCCGTCATTGCTCAAGCTTGTGAAACATGGTTTCTCAAAGAGGATTTAGCAGTCGTTGCATATGAAACGTCTGTTTTACTGCAGGAAACTGATCATCTGAAAATGAAGAAACCACAACAGTGAAGGACCTCTTTTAAAACATAGAGAGCAATGTAGTAGTCAAAATTAACGTCTGAGCCTAAAGATGAGTTGTAATATGAAACATATAATATTTTTTCCAATGAAAACAACACCAACTTCTGTAAACTTATTGAATTATGTGGGTCCTAAAATGTGCAAAAATGACATCTCTGTTACGTCAGCTATACTGCAGAAGAAAAAAAGAAAGAAAAAAAATTAATAAAACAAATATTAATGGCCACAATGAGTTACGAAGGTACGGAGATAGTTATGCCAGCTTAATTACACTTTCTTGTCCTTCATCCGTACAAAAAGCCAGGAAAGACGCTAGTTTGAAAAGAGTCTATGGAGTTTGGAATCTCGATATGAGATTGTAGCTGTGGTGTATGGAATATCTTTGCGCAGAAATATTATCGTTGGCCAGAGAGATTTGTATCGATAGCAGTGTTGGGGAGTCTAATGCGAGACCTGGCCATCGATTGACGTTATTGTTGATGTGTCAGCAAAACGAGGTAGGTTTGCTATTATGAACAGGCGCTACGAGCAAGTATTGTTAGGTAGCCTTGTTGATTCAGTCCATTACGCAGTCAGATCATATCAGTCTACAATTTAAAAAAGTAAGTAGAGGAATTAAACATGTCATTGTTTTTTATTTAGAAGAGATTGAAACAAACTGATTCAGAATTAGGATCATTGTAGAATAGTTTTACAGTTCAGAAAATCATTGATGTTTTGTATGAATCAGTTGCGTCAATTTATGGCGTGTTATTCCATTTGATTTAAAGTAAAAAAAATACAAATACAACAGTTATTTTCTGTGTCAGCATAATTTTTTTCTGAAAACAAAAAAGTCACCAGCCATAGTCACTAGAAGGTTTTCTTATATTTTCTCCAACATGACGTGTTTCAATGTACTATGACATCATTTCCACTTGTGAGTAATGAATATCCAACGGAGTATTACTGTGACTGAGGCTCCATTAATTACGAGTATTTAAAGACGAAATCTCTTTATTTGGTAATAAGATGCCTTTCTGGTTAATCTAATGAAATCCCCTTGATACTAAGATTACTTTCCGTTCAGTTTGAAAACCACCTTGATACACTGACCAATCGACTGCATCGATGTAATGGTCTATACAGATTTTTATATGAAGCAAAATTTGAATTATGTAATCCAATGTTTTAATTTTTTTTTAACTTCGTATAAGACGAAATAAGGAACTGCAACACACTAAATAGTGTTACAGTCCTGACATTTGATATCTCAGATAATATGAACACAGTAGCGCTATTTACTGTGTTGCAGTTGCTCATTTCTTTTTATACATCGTTAAGAAAAAAATGTAATTGTATTTCATAATTCAAATGTTGCTTGATATGAAAGTCTGCATCGATGCTGTCAGTTCGTCACTGCATCAATGGGGTTATCAGGTTGACTAGAAAGGCATCTTATTACCAAAGAAGGATGTTTCATTTTCCCTTAAGTTATTTTTGAGCTGTTAATAACCTATGTAAAGTATTATCCCGTTAAATTTTTGTAATTTATGTAGCCCCAATCACAGTAATGTTCCGTTAGGTACTCATCACATTTGAAATGTCATAGTACATGCCATCTTGGCGATAAAACAAAAATTCCTCATAGCGACTGTGGCTGATCCTAATGGTGACTTTCTTGTCTTTCTATATAATTTTCAGTCTTTCTCCTTGCCGACAATCATTTAGGCAAACACAGTTTTTTTGTTTTATTTGCTCTCATTTAGCAAACACAAATTTAAAAAATATAACCTCCACTAAAGCACAGCACGTTTATGAGCAACTTTCACAACGAAATCCCACATATCATTAACTTCCAAATATGACCCGTTTCAGATACAAATATATTTTTTGTAAGTTACTGGGCATACGCAGTCGTTTCCTAGATTTCAGAAAACATTAATTTAATGTCCACGTAATTTCACATCAATAAAAAATAGAATGGGGGATAAAGTCTGCATCACTATCAAAGGGAATTGCTGCGGCGCTTCCGTAGCTCGCATAGGTTGGCAACACACTACATTTCACGAAACAAGTGACCGGCGGGAAACGGTGAAATGAATTATTACCGCCGTATTTAAACAGCCTGATGTCTGTTATTTTTGCGAGTGTCTGTTACACCTTCGCTTCTTTATGGAAAGCCAGTCTATTAAACGGATGGAGTTGAGTGAAGTGTTATTGCGCGGCGAAGTTATTGAAGTTATGATTACTTCTTACAATACAAACTGATCCATTTACATTCACCCACACACCAACCGAGCCTCATGATTCAATTTAAAGACACTAATCACTTGAAACGTTGATCACTGGCAATGGAGATTTCTCTTTTGTTTAGATCGTGTAATTACTTTTTACAATACATACTGATCCATTTACTTTCACGCATTCACAAACGAAGCCCTCAATTTAATTAAAAATTAATAAACGCTTGAAACGTTAAACATTTGCTATGGAATTTGCTGCGTGGTATAAATGCAGTATTTCATCATATTTTTTCGTAATAAACGAACAACTGACTCTCGCTTCTTCGCACCCATAGACCAACGATAATATAGATTATGAATGACGTCAGTACTTCGAAACCAACAAGGAGATTAGAATAAAGGGAGACATACTTTAGTTGAAGCTTGTCCGCTAATTTGGTCAGTTTTGGGATGCTATTTCTCCGTTAAATCTATACGCTAAGTCGGCCCTCTTACTGTTAATGCATTGAACTGAAAGTCACTGCAAAGTATGTACTTTCAAACAATATATTTTCTTAAATAAATACTCATCATAATATATTTCAAAACTTAATATTTAACTACTAATTTGCACTCTTTTAACACGTTGTAAATGATGGCAAAACCGTCGGACGTTTTATTCCTGTTTTATGGGATATAAAACATTAGCTCTACAATACGAACACTTCTCCAAAACTTAGTAACATGGTGGAGGCAGGCTTCACGTTTTCAGCGTAAGGACGTCTTCTTCTGTTCTAACCACCTTGGAAACCAACATCTAAGTCATGTTATTCGGGGCAGGAATCCGTTTCCGATATTACGAGCGATGTGTTGAGGAACTGACAGTTATAGTTTTTCTCATTAATAGCTGAAGATAAACGTAGATTTCTACAACAAAATGTGTTACCGTCTTATTATTACACACTTAGTAGTATGTGTAACGCTGTTACTCTACAATTAATGCGATGGCTACAGTTTTCAAATATGCCTACATGAAAAATATTTAGAGTTATTTTCACAAGCATCCGAATTTCAGTTCTTACGTGAATATTTTTGTTCCACTGTGAAACCTCTAGTTTGGAGTTGCGCAGAAGTAGAAGACGAAATATCAGTTTGAGAAGCAGGAACAGTTTTCTTAAGACTTTTCAATAATTCACGTGAAAGTATTTCATTTTGCTTTTATAATAACTGAAATTGGTTTGTAACCAGAATATCCAATTTTTACAAAATGCAAGCTTTTATATTTTATAATTTTTACCGTATGTACTGATGCAATATCGTGAAACAATCAAAATATTGGCTGTTTATATTGAAATTATGTTATGGGGAAATCACTGGTGCACTCGACAATTAGGACTATTTCTATAGGTAACATGACTGATCTGTATTCATCTTAAGATATGTACAACGCTATTAAATACAGGTACGCACCAGAAATGACTTACTTGTTGAAATACAATCTCAGTCAAGACCAGCTGTTATAGTTCTCCTGTCGATAATCGGAAAACTATTGCTCGTAATAACGAAAACTACCCTCAAGGGGTCCACAGCTCTTTTGTGGGTATGTGTGTGGAGCGCACGGGTCTCTGAACCATTGCAGCATTGCTTCCTCTTTTCCCAGGATGCATTTACTTTCCTAGTTCCTCTTCTTACCGTCCTAATTCATTCCCGCCCCTGTTCATTTCCTCTCTTTAGGTGTTCACCTTTAAGAGGGCCCAGCTATTCCCAATGGTTCCGATGATGGTTCTAGCGATTGTGGACTTTGCTGTTTACTCCTGTTTTTGGCCTAGTTTGGCCCTCGTTTGAGTTTGATCTCCGCTACAAAATCACCGTTAACAGTCCGAACCAGTTGGGGAAGAACTGTCGACCTATCCCCTAAGCGTGGGTCCCCCTCCCATCCTTTCCTTCTTTCCCTCCTCGCAGTAGCCTCCTATCCCCGGTAGGTACCCAGCACTGTTATGTACCCTTCTGGCTGAGCCCTCTCACAACACAAGGATAACACTGATGGTACCTGAGCTGTAACTTCCCCATGCAGGGGATGAGGACTTCCAGAAGTGGCCATCATGTCAGGTGGCCTTTGTTGTGGCTGGATAGCGCCCATGGGGGGAGCCTTGATTGGAGTGGGTGGTACCATGTCTGAAGTTTCTTCCAATAAAACGTGTGAAATTAGAAACTGGTCGTACTTCGGCCATCTCTGAAGGCAGGAATAGTACATTTAATGCGGTCACCTATGACAAGAAGACATTGCCCTCCTTATCTACGCCCTGGGAGGAACGCTAGGCTCGTCAGCTTTGGGTAAAACACTTTTTGCGATACCTGGTCTGCACCACGACAGACAGAGGGACAATGACCGCCACCAAGTCGTTGTAGATCGTCGAAAACATCGAAGACAAGTTTCTTGGAAGTAGACTCAATGAGCAAGACACATTCTGGTTTCCTGAGCATTAAAACGTTCTCTGCTGTCCAATCTACAGCTCTGTGTGCCTGCGACCATCTAGGCGATGTCGCAGTGTCCATAACCCCTCGTCAGTATTTGAACATGGCATAGTGAGTTATTTTCCATCGTGACCTCCTCCTCCAAACTGATGAGGAACTCTAGACCAATCTGGAATGCCGTGGTGTTCGTTCGCCGCGTTCAGAGAGGCCCGAAGGATAATCGAGTTGATACCAGTGCCCTTATCTTGGCCTGCGAAGGGTGATACTTTCCCGGAGAAGGTAAAGGTCATGATTTATCTATGTGACGTGAGACCATACATCCCGCCTCCCAAGAGATGTTTCTGGTGTATGCAGTTTGGGCTTATGTTCCATAAACTTCACAAACATTTGAACATTTTGAACATACTGCGCTACATTCAAGGTCGCCAGGAGCCACTTCAATCCCTGGCTTTGCCCTACCAGATGCGGTCTGTACTGACCCATCTCGCAGACCTTGAGGCGCACTTTGCGAAGGCGTTGGTGACGGCCTCCTAACGAGCGGCCTTTCTTCTCAGGAAGCAACAGGCCGAAACCTCTAACTTAGATTTCACCTGTCACTAGAAAGACTTCATAACAACCTTTTTACTGAACGGGAACTACATCTGGTTCTTTTCTCTTCCCATGACTCTGCACCTGGCCTTGATGCCATCCACAATAAAGTTCTCCAACGCCTCAGTCCTCCACAACGCAATATCTCCTCCAAGTATTTAACCTTATTTGGCACCAGGGGTTTTCTCCTCGCAGTGGAAGGACAGTATAGTAGTTTCTATTCATAAACCTGGCAACGATCCAACATCCCTTAACAGTTACCAGTCGATTACCCTGACAAATGTACAGTGTAAATTATTTGGACGGATGGTTGCCCGCAGATAATGCTGGGTACTCGAACCACGTGGACTTCTGTCACTTTATCAGTGTGTGTTTCTGGAGGTACGATCTCCCTATAGGCCATCTACTTCGACTGAAACAAACTAAACGTCAACGTCTTTGACGCTTGGCGTCATCATATTTTAAGTACCCTTCATCACTGGGGCCTACGAGGCTCCCTACCGATTTTTATTAGTTTTTATCCCACCGCATGTTACGGGATAGGATCGGTTCGTGCTTCAGCTCCCAACGGATCCAGAAGAACGGCGTTCCACAGGGTTCTGTGCTGTGTGTTATACTCTTCCTCTTCGCCATCAATAGGCCGGTGAGCTCTGTTAGGCCACTTGACACTCTTGCACTCTATGACGACGACTTTTGCAATTGGTATATCTACATCTACATGTACAATGGATACTCTGCGAATCACATTTAAGTGCCTGGCAGGGGGTTCATCGAACCACCGTTATACTCTTTTATTTCCCATTCCATTCTCGAATAGCGCGCGGGAAGAAGGAACATATGAATCTCTCCGTTCGAGCTCTGACTTCTCGTATTTTATTCTGATAATCATTTCTGCCCATGTAAGTGGCAGTCAACAATGTATTTTTGCATTCGGAGGAGAATGTTGGCGAGTTTAGTTTCGTAAGTAGCCCACGCCGCAGCGATAAACGCCATTCTTGTAATGATTCTCATCCCAGATCCTGTATCATTTCCGTAACGCTGTCTCCCTTGTATAGTGACAATACGAAACGAACTGCCCTTCTTTGGACTCCCTCGATGTCATTCGTCAAACCCACCTTACAAGGATCCCACACCGGGCAGCAACACTCCAAAAAAGGACGGACAAACGTAGTGAATGCAGTTTCTTTAGTAGTTCTGTCGCATTTTTAAGGGTTCTGCCAATAAAACGCAGTCTCTAGTTCGCCTTTCTCACGACATTATCTACGTTTCTTTCCAATTTAAGTCTGAAGTAATAGTAATTCCTAAGTATTTTGTGGGATTTACGGCCTTCACTTTTGACTGATTTATCTAGTAAACAAAGTTTAACGGATTTCTTTTCGTACTCATGTGGACGACTTCACACTTCTCATTATTTAGAGTCAATTGCTAATTTTGCACCATACTGATATCTTATTCTGATCTTCAGATGATTTTACTAGACGGTAAATGACGGCGTCATCTGCAAACAACCTAAGAGAGCTGCTTATATTTTCTCCCAAATCGGTTATGTAAATAAGGAACAGCAGAGGACCAATAACACTACCCTGCCGGATATCACCTTTGTTTTAGTCGATGCCTTACCATCGATTACTACAAACTGTGTCCTCTCTGACAGGAAATCCCCTATCCAGTCACAAATCTGGGGGGATATTCCATAACCACGCAATTTGATTAAAAGCCGTTTGTGAGGTACGATATCAAAATGTTAATCAAGAAATACGGAATCAATTTGAGAATACTGGTCGATAGCATCCATCACTTCGTGTGAGTAAAGAGCTAGTTGTGTTTCGCATGAACGATATTTTCTAAATCCGTGTTTACCTTTGGCTAATAGATCATTAATTCACAATAATTCACAATATTTGAATACAGGATATGTTCCAAAACCCTGCTGCAAATTGACGGCAATGAAATAGGCCTGCAGTTTAATGGGTTACTCCTACTGCCTTTCTTGAATATAGGCATGACCTGTGCAACTTTCCAATCTTTTGGTACAGATCCTTGTTTGAGAGAGCGGTTGTATATGGCTGGTAAGTAGGGAGCTATCGCTTCAGCATAATCAGATAGAAATCTAATGGGTTGTACAGCCCTGAGCAGAAGACTAGTTCTTGTTAAGTGATTTTAGTTTCTTAACTACTCCGATGATATCTACTTCTACGTTACCTATTGCGGCCTCTATTCGTAATTCGAAATCTGGAATATTGGTTTCGTTTTCTTTGGTGAATGAGTTTCTAAAAGGCCCAACTCGTTATCCTCACCTGAACGCCATCACCAAGGTGCCGTTGGCGCGCTGCCACAGGGGTCCTCTCTCATGGTTTTCAGTTCTCCTCTTCTCAATGCAATTTGTCGTCGTACTACGGTCCACCCCGCTCTTCTTGGTATTCAGCACCGTTTCTTGGTCCTCCATTTGATAAAAAAATTAATTGGCTGCCCCATATTCACCAGATGAAGATAATCTGCATGCAGAAGCTTAATACCTTCTTTTTATTAGCCCACACATTCTGGGGTGGAGATCGTGCAAAACTACTTCATATGTGATTCATACCTGATTAAATTATGGGTGCCAGATTTATGGCTCGGCAGCTCTTTCTGCCCCGAAACTGCATAGGTCTGGGACATAAACTGGTTGTTTTCAAATGTTTGTATAGCTTACGGGACTTAACTACGGGGTCATCAGTCCCTGAACTTACAAACTGCTTATGAACTAGCTGACACTAAGGACGGCATAAATATCCATGCCCGAGGGGAATTCGAACCCCCGACCGTAGTGGCCGTGCAGACCGCGACTGGCGCGCCGCAGTCCCCTCGGCTACCGTGGCCGGCCTGGTTGTTTTTACTACGGATATCCTAGTACGAGACATGCACTGTGCTGTTTCTTTTATAGTGCAATTACGAGGGGTGTTAAAATGAAAAGGTACAAAACGTCTTAACGACCAAACCGGTTGAAATATGAATACGCCACTTTCGGATGACGCAGTGCGACATCTAGGGCCGAGAAGCATTCGTCGTCGTCTCGACTTCCCGTAAAAGATTCAAGTCTGTAATCTAAGCCAACTCTGCCTAGACAAGTCCTCACAACTGGCGGTGCGTACGTCACAGGTAAATGCCGCGGCTACCACGTCACTGGCTGGTCGCTGGGGCACGCCCACCGCCGCTTAGCGGCCGGCCAGTCAGCTAGCATTCGTGGCCCTTAGGTGTGACATAAGGACGGCCAGTTGTGAGGCCTTGTCTTCTAGGTGGCGTTGCCTAAGCGGGAAAGGTGATGCTCACCGTCTTGTTTAACCACCGATACTCATTGAATTCTTCGAAAAAAAAAAACCATTAAAAGTGAAGTGTACTATGAGACACTCACTAACCTATGCAAGGAGCCTGGGCAGCTCACAGAGGGAGTGATTCTGCTCCGTGATTAACGCGCTTCCACACGTCTCCAGGATCACACGAAGTGCACTGGCCAAGTTCACGTGAGAGCAGCTTGAGCATCTGTCCTGCAGCCCGGACATGTCACCCTGTGACTTCCGCCTCAAACATCTCAAAAGAAAGCGCTACAACTCGACGAACTGAAGGACACAGTATAGGACTACCTCCTGTTAAGCCACAAGAATTCCGGGAACAGGGAACCATTCGGCTCATTAAACAGTGGGCTAGCTTTGCTCTGGTCTCTGGTGATTACTTTTGAATAAAGACTTCGATTATACCCATAGCGACGTTTCGTACCTGTTCATCTGAACGCCCATCGTATTTCGTCCTGAGGCCACAACCCTCTAGAACGGCGGCCGAGATCGGGCTTGACGGTCAGTGTCCGCGTTCGGTTTCTTCTGAGTGAATTGGAGTCTTTTCCTTTACCATCTTTGTTTAAATTCCAGTCGCGTTCAACACCAAGGTGTCTACCTCGACCTCTACATCGACTGGACTTGACACAACGCTCCAAATGCACCGTTCACCCAGAGGCACTTCGCAAGCATTTCCTGTCAATTATAGATGGGTACCAGAACTCCACCCTGATCATCACTGATGGCTCGAGGGCAGATGGTTGTGTCGGCTTTGCATATACGCATGCTGGACATAAGGAACTGTGTTCCCTGCCGGATGGCTGCAGTGTATTCACTGCTGAGCTGGTAGTCATCCTTCGTGCAGTCGATTACATTCGTTCCTGCTCAGGGGAGTTCTTTCTTCATATGCAGTGACTCCCTAAGCAGTCTACAGGCCCTTGATCAGTGCTTCCCTCCCCTTGATTGAGGCAATCCAAGAATCCCTATACGACATCGATCGCTGTGGTCGGTCGGCAGTATTTGTCTGGACACCAGGGCACGTTGGGATAGCTGGAAACGAGATGGCCGACAGCTTACCGAATGATGCTACCCATAAACCAAACCTGGATATAAGTATCCCAGCTCCTGACATCCGTTCCCTGTTACGTAGTCGAGTTCTTGGTCTGTGGAGTACGGAATGGCTTACCCTACGGACGCCCAACAAATTGCGCGTAATAAGGAGACAACCAACATGTGTAAGTCCTCTATGCGGCTTCCTCGTAAGGATTCTGTCGTCCTCTGCCGACTCCTCATCGGCCATACTTGACTTACGCACGATCACCTTCTCCGTCGAGAGGATCCTCCTCACTGTTGATGTGGTGCGCCTTCGACACTCGCTCACATCTTACTCGAATGTCCAATCTTCGTCCCTCAGAGGCGGACTTTTAATCTTCCTAACTCCGTACAACTTGTATTAGGTGACAATGCCTCTGTAGCTGATTCTGTTTTAACTTTTATTCGTAACAGTGGATTCTACAATTCCATCTGATGTTACCTATTCATTCTTCACTTGCTTAATATTATTAGGCAGATTATTTTAATGTGTTGCAGAGTGTCTGGACGCTCTACTATTTGTGTGTGAACACCCTGCCTGGACACTCTGGTCTTCTCTTTTAAATCTGTTCTTTCTTCTCTTTAGTTGATTCTTTGATTTGACATTTTCCATCTACAGTTAGATGTAGTTTAACACGTTATGTCCTATTTTAGCGGTCTATTATGTTGTCTCTGTGATTGGAAAAAGGGACTGATGACCATGTAGTTTGATCCCTTTCAAACCACAACACAACTCACAACCCTCTAGCAAGACTTGGTGATCTCTACGTGGGCGATGAGGAGCACTGTAACAATGAAACTTTCGGCATGTGCAGGGATACCAACCGCATATCGCTCCAACACTTCATTGGAGCGAATGTTTCTAAACAGTTTGACAGTACCGCGCATCGTGTAGCAGCAGTCCGGTGTCGAGCGCGCAGAGTGTGCGGCGTGAGTGAGGTGGGCGTGTGGTGTGTTGTCAGGCGACGCTGTTCGCGTTCTCGCACATGCTGCGGCACGCGCCCAGCCGGGACTCGCTGCAGAGCAGCAGCGACGGGCGCGGCTCGGCGCCCGGCTCTCCCTCTCTGGTGGTGGTGGCGGTGCCGCAGCAGCTGCCGCTCGGCCTGGGCCTGGGGCTGCCCGGACACAAGCCCCGCAGGGCGTCCTTCCGCTTCTCCAGCCTGCACAAGCGCCGCTCCAAGTCGCAGGCCAACATCGCCGCCGTCGCCGCCGCCACCGCCGCCGCCGCGCACGCCAAGGTAAGCCCATTCACTCTCTGCACCTGCGCCACGTTGGAGTAGCCGAGCGGTCTAAAGCGCCTCGCTGCGGAGCGCGCGGTTGCTCGCCGTGGAGGTTCCAGTCCTCCCTGGGGCATGGGTGTGTGTGTGTTTGTCCGTAGGTTAGTTTACCTAGGTTTAAGTAGTTTGTAAGCTACGGACTGATGACCACGCAGTTTGGTCCGATAGATTTACAAACATTTGAACATATCTCCACCTACAAAAAAATAAAAAAAAAAATAAAATAAAATAAAAAAAAAAAAATAAAATAAAAAAAATAATAATAATAAAAAATTCCCACTGACGTGTTTTACGGCCCACTTTAGATTTGTAGTTTTACAAGTTTTTGCAAACATTTTGTACAAATATAATCATCTAAATAATAAATAATTAATTAATAAGAGTGTCTGAAACCCTTTTAGGAAAAAAATATTTTAGGTAGTGGTCGGTTTCGACTGTCAGCGTCACAGCCCAATGCATTGCGTACATTTTTATTTTTTTTATTTTTTTTTTCCTATGCGTAGTTCTGTCCATTGCGGACGCTGTTCGTTTTGTTCGTTCTTGTTCGCTCAGCTTTTTTATTACACAGGGCATTCAGCCCTCTGGCCGGGCGCGCTGAGCGACGGAGCCCGGCTACTAGGCCACGGATAACACTTATAAGTTTCGTTCTTTAATTTCATACCATTGATAGCCGTCGTTAGCTGATGCTAATATGACATTTGTAGACCCTAGATTATCATTTATCTTACGAAGAACGACGTGTTTTTGTTAATTCTTCAGTGCGCCATTGCTTTGAAATGACAACGTGTAAGATGGCGTATGTCAGAGAGTGTTCTGGGCGAGGAATGTCGCGTGACATTTGCGAATGGCTGGTTTTAGTTAATTCAATGGAGGGTGTCAGAACTCCGTAATTTTTGCAATTATCTCTCAAACGATACGAGATATGAAAAAAACACAAGGGAACAAAGTAGTAGAGAATTTTCTCCTCCACAAATTCGTTTATTCAATATTCGCGTCAGATGAACGGTTTATTTGCAATTAAAATTACATTACAAACTGATATTTTAGGCATTACTAACGTATTTCGTGTCCGGAATATTTGAAAAAGGGAAGTTCTGGTCTCTGACGGCCTACAATTATGCCTGTAAAATTTCGTGCTGATCGGTTGAACGGTTCGTCTTAAAGACAGGGAACACGTTACGAACAGACAGACATACATCCCAAAATCGCCGTTATTTTTGCAAATATCTCTGAAACGATACGAGAGATGAAAAATACATAAGAGAGCAATGTTGTAGAGAATTTTCTCCTCTACAAATTCGGTTATTCGATTTTCGTGTCAGATGAATGGTTAAGCCGTTATTTTCAATTAAATTTCGAGCTGTCAAAAGACTGTCGCAAAGGCCCACGTTTAGTGTTACTACCGTAACCTAAAGTGGGCCAAAATGTACACAAGTCTACCCCCACATTAACTCCCTCTTCCCTATTTGACTTATAACTACACTTGCAAGTCTGTAGTACTTTATTCAAGCTGTAGGTGGCACGGCACTCTGTGGCCAAAGAGGATAATAGAAGAGAACTCAGTCTAACAGAAGGTTATATAAAAATCAATTCCCGCATGCACATTACAACAAGCTCTACTAGCTCAAATTAATATGCACATACACATTTATATAAGCCGTCTATGAAACAAACTAAATTCTTAATTTTGTCCAATACTCTCAGTTACTCATCCGTGACTATTTTAATTCTGTAAAATAAAACTAACTCCCTTCAGTCACAAAAATATTATTTTACTTGGACACAATGGATTTCTAGCCGTAAGGATTCATCATCAGGTGCCTGTATGATTCTTTACACACATTTAAAGGCCAGGACCTGTCAAGATCAAACCATGGGTGGTAGCAATATGGAAAATTTTTAAGGAACAGGTTCATATTTTTAAAGAGATTTTACAATTCTTTTGTTACATTACTGTATGGCGACGAATTATAGCGGTGAAATATTTTATCAATAGTTCTTCGCAATAGCAAATTTCTCGCTGCTTCACTGTATAAGGTATGGATGTCCTACCAAATGGTGAGTTACGAAACTTTCTGTCGGGGCAGGACTCAAACCCGGGTTTCCCCGCTTTTCGCTGTTTGGAATAAATATTCGTAAAATATTTCGTCACTGTAATTCGTCACCATACAAAATTTAACAAATGCCTAAGCGAGGCAATGATAACCACGATGTACGGTAATGCCTCGTTGTTTTCATACTCCCTCGTGCGGGAATACGGTATAAGCTGTGAGTGCCGAGGGATCAATGTAGTTGACTCATATGTGAAGGAAGTTTGGATCGGTCTTGAAGTTATGTTCTGATACCCTAATGGTAAGGCGACCGCTTGGGAAAAGCGAGAAACCTGGGTTTGAGTCCCGGACAGGCACAAAATTTTGGTACGTCGCCGTTTGGTAGGACAACTATATCTTCTACATTGAAGCTATGAGAAATTAGCTATTCTGAATAAACAAATCTCCAACAAAAATCAAGAAAGACAAATTCCAAGGATCGCGAACGTACAAATGAATGCCAAAGCTGTGATGCACACTACATAGAAATGAGAAGCACAGATTTCTAAACACGATACAAAGAACACATCGGATGTTGGAAATATGAAACAAACCACTCCATACTCCACTTTGACAAACACTTAAAGAGAACACAATCGTTGCCCAAACAGTGTACACCAAGATATTAAAATCCTCAGAACCAACAACTACAACAAACACCTCACAAATACACATGAAAACTACCACATCCAGAAAGCTATACCAGATAACAAACAATAAATCAGCAGACAAACATCAATAACAACTCACTGCAAAGCATAATTAAAGAAATATATAAAAATGTTCAAATGTTTGTAAATCTATGGGACTTAACTGCTTGGTTATTAGTCCCTAGCTGACGTACTACTTAAACTAAGTTAAACTAACCTAAGGACAACACATACACCCATTCCCGAGAGGGGACTCGAACCTCCGACGACGAACGGCCGCGCGCATCGTAGCACGGCGCGTAACTGAGCACGGTATATCCGCTCCGGCGACAACGTAAATATCCCACGCCACTGAAGATGCCTTGCAAATAAAGGCGAAACGTGTATGGCAAAATAATTGATTTTATTTCAGTTGCAAATAGGGTTCATATAAATATCTACATATTAATATAAGACGAAACTGAGGAAAAAAGTACATAAAACGGCTAACTATTTTACTAGATGGCTGGTTTTATTGTTGTTCTTGTGTTGGTGTTTTCCAGGACATGGTTTGTAGTACAGAACATTATTTTAATCCACCGGAAAAGTCATAAAAGCTGATGGTATTTTTGTTTGAAAAAAATCAATGAAATGTATTTGACTATTGGTTAGACAATTGCCATCAGTTTTCTTAAAAAATAAGAAAAATAAAAATAAAATGTATGGGACACACAAAGCAATGATGTCATGCCCCTTACAGATGCACACGAGATTTTTAAGAGAAGCATAGATGATCTATGCTCCTGATTCCGACCCTATCTTGAGCAATAGTGGCGCAGTATTCAAATCAAATGTTTGTAGAGCTTATGGGACTTAACTACGGAGTCATCAGACCCTAAACTTACAAACTACTTACGAACTAGCTAATACTAAGGACGGCACAAATATCCACGCCCGAGGGGGGATTCGAACCCCCCACCGTAGTGGCCGTGCAGTGCGTGACTGCCGCCGCAGACCGCTTGCCAACCGCGGCCAAGATTAGATCTGATCTTACAGAAAACTAAACTTATGGAACCTAACAATGACTGAATTTACATAGAGATTTGAATTAAATGGAAAATTAAACTCGTAAAGAACGAAACTCAAAGTGAGCTGAACTCACACACACACACACACACACACACACACACAGAGAGAGAGAGAGAGAGAGAGAGAGAGAGAGAGAGAGAGAGGAATCCCACTGCGGGTACTATTTATATTAATTTTCAGACAAAAGATTGGTGTTATTTGAGGTATTTTGACCATCTTACCATCTGCTTTTTTTAATTACACTGTTTAAAAAGATTGTAAATTATTTCGTTTCAAATTACCAAAAACATACTAATTCTGCCCCGAAAATAACAAAAATATTTACAAATGATTAAAATGTTGTAATCCTAATGCTACGATCGGGATGTAGTGTTGTAAATCCAACTGAAGTTGACAATCAAGAAATAAAGTAACACTTTACGTCCATCCTGGAACTCCAGCCACCGAAAACGGTAGCACTTAGGTATCTACATCTACATGGGATACTCTGCAAATCACATTTAAGTGCCTGGCAGAGGGTTCATCGAACCACCGTTATACTATATCTCCCATTCCATTCTCGGATAGCGCGCTGGAAGAATGAACACCTGAATCGCCCCTTTCGGGCTCAGATTTCTCGTATTTTATTCTGATGGTTATTTCTACCTACGTAAGTGCTAGTCAACAATATATTTTCGCATTCCGAGGAGATTGTTGGTGATTGTAGTTTTGTAAGTAGCCCACGTCGCAGCGATACGCGCCGTTGTTGTAATGATTAACATCCCAGATCCCGTATCATTTCCGTAACGCTGTCTCCCCTGTATCGTGACAATACGAAACGAGCTGCCCTTCTTTGGACTCTTTCGATGTCCTCCGTCAACCCATCTGATAAGGATCCCATACTGGACACCAATACTGTAAAAAAAGGACGGACAAGCGTAGTGTATGCAGTTTCTTTGGTAGTTCTGTTGCAGCTTTTAAGGCTTCTGCCAATAAAACGCAGTCTCTGGTCCGCCTTTCCCACGATATTATCTACGTATTCTTTCCAATATAACTGTGAAGTAATTCCGAGGTATTTTGTGGAGTTTACGGCCTTCACTTTTGATTGATTTATCTTGTAAACAAAGTTTAAGGGATTTCTTTTCTTACTCATGTGAACGACTTCACACTTCTCATTAATTAGAGTCATTTGCCAATTTTTACACCATACTGATATCTTATTCAGATCGTTCTGCAGCTGGTTTTGATCTTCAGATCATTTTAGTAGACGGTAAATGACGGCGTCATTTGCAAACAACGTAAGGGAACTACTTATACTTTCCCCTAAATCATTTATTTAAATAAGGAACAGCAGAGGTCCAATAACACTACCTTGTGGAACGCCCGATATCACCTCTGTTTTAGTCGCTGTCTTACCATCGATTACTACAAACTGTGTCCTCTCTGAGAGGAAATCCCGTATCCAGTCCAGGTATGATAACAAACTCAATGAAAATAATTAATAAAAAGAAATAAAATTAATAAATAAAAATAATAAAAAATAATAAATAAATAAAAAATAATAAAAAATAATAAATAATAAAATTAATAAATAAAATTAATAAAAAGAAAATGAGCATTCCACGCTTGTGCTCCGTCTGTTGGGCAGGGCTCGCACCGTCGCGGCGACACGCCGGAGCAGGAGATCCTGGCGTTCCAGAAGCAGCTGCAGAACCTGCCGGACTTCGACTCGCCGGAGCACCCGGACCCGGTGGCGGCGGCGGCCGAGTTCCTGGCGGGCCGGCCGCACCTGCGCCCGCGCTCGCGCTCCATGCCGCGCGTCTCCTACGAGAACTCGTCGTCGCGCTACCTCACGCTGCCCGACGCCTGGGCGCCGTGGTCCGGGGGCGGCGGGGGCGGCGGGGGCGGCGGGCGGCTGCACCGCGGGCGGTCGGCCGGCGCGCTGCCCGGCGCCGCCGCGGGCGACCACAGCCCCGCCGCCGCCACCACGCCCGTGGAGGAGCGCGCCGCCGCGGGGCTGGCGCCGGCGCCGGGGGGCGGCGCGGGGGCGGCGCCGGGCGGCGGCGGGGGCGGCGGCGGCGACCGCGGCGGCTCCGGCAGCCGGCGCTCCAGCCTCAGCCCCTCGGACCGGTCGGGCCGCCGCAGGGACAGCCCCGCCTGCATCCTGGTCGAGGTGCCGCCCTGGCACCGCGCCATCCTCAACTTCCTGGAGGTCAGTCTCGCCGCCTGCAACACACCGTAATTTTACTGACGTTCAGTGCGGAATTTCTATTTTAATTTGAATTAGTAACCGGTTTCGGCCATCACCTGATAAAGGCCGTCATGGTGTCAGGGAGTGACAGTGGCCAGAGCAGGCTCCATGACCATCAGCATCGAGACAGTTCAGCGACAGGCGGGGAGGTTTGTAACTGGTAGATTCGATCAATGCGCGAGTGTTAGTGAAATGCTTTGGGAAATCAAATGGGAGTCGCTGGAAAGGGGGAACTGCAGAACTATTTTACTGCCGCCAACCTACATTTCGTGTAAATACCACAAGGATAAGATTAGAGACTTAGGGCTGGTACTGTTGCATACAAGTATTCGTTTTTCCCTCGTTCTGTATGGGAGTACCCTCTGCCACGCACCTTTGATTGGGTTGCGGAGTACGTATGTAGATGTACATCTCTTGCCACAATGGTAGACATTGCCTGAAGACGGTTTTCATTTGACCGAAACCGGTTAGTAATCGTTATATTAATACGTGAACACGAAAGTTTAAGTACCAATATTTATTATTAACAATGGGAAATCTCGGTTGGAATTGAACAATATAATGAGGGTAGTGCACAGATCATCATAAATTCTTTATCGAGCCGTGATAGGCAAGCAGCTCCTAGCCTCTAGCCACAGCATTCATCAAAAAATATACTAACTCTGTTTAATAAAATGACACAGGCACACTTCACACACACACACACACACACACACGCACACGCACACACACAGACAGACAGACACACACACACACACACACACACACACACACACACACACACGCATACATACATACAAACATACACGCACGCACACACACACACACACACACGGAATATAGCTGAAATGGCAGAGGTGGCTGATATAGTGGTGACAACATGTATGTGTATGTTTATTTATTTCAGAGTGTGTATGGACGTGTGTGTGTGTGTGTGTGTGTGTGCGTGTGTGTGTGTGTGTGTTTGTGTTGCTTCACATTCATATGTTTGTAAATCTAAGAGATTTAATTGCCGCGGTAATCGATGCCGATGCTTAGAAACTACTTAAGGACTATGCTAAGGACAACAAATATACCCATGCCCTAGGGACGACTCGAACGATCAACGGCGAGCAATCGCGCGCTCCGCAACAAGGCGCCTTAGAACGCTCGGCCACTCCACCGCGGCTGTGTTTCTTCCATTCCCTCTTCAGCCTTCTCAATCCATTCCTAAACTGCATCTCTTTCCAATCATTTATTACTGTTTTACATGCTCCATGGACGCCGTGCATTATCCATCCCCACGCCTCGTTTGCAACCTACCAGCTCCCCATCACGTCACCGCAGAGCAGCAGCGAGAGATGACTGTAGTGTTTCTTTGAAGTGTGCCTGTGTGAATGTATGAATAAAAATATGTGTAAATTTTATGCGTGATGGATGTAGTTGAACTCTGTGACTCTTCCTGGTATAGGGTTGAGAATAACACCCGCTACCATTCATAATTAATTACTGTATTTATTAAAAACACGACCGGTTTGTGGCTTATGTCTATCATCAGATGCTTATACCAGGTGACCAAAAAGTCATTATAAATTTGAAATCTTAATAAATCACGGAATAATGTAGATAGAGAGCTGAAATTTGATACACATTCTTTGAATGACATGGGGTTTTATTAGAAAAAAAAGTTCAAAAAAATTAGCGACAAATGGCGCTTCATCTGATGAGAAAAGCAATAATTAACATAACAAATTAAGACAAAGAAACGATGAAGTTCTTTACATGAAATGCTCTATATGTTCACCATCTTCCTCAACAATAGCTGTAGTCGAGGAATAATGTTGTGAATAGCACTGTAAAGCATGTCCGGAGTTATAGTGAGGCATTGACGTTGGATGTTGTCATTCAGCATCCCTAGATATGTCGGACGATCACGGTACACTTGCTACTTCAGGTAACCCCATATCCAATAATCGCACGGACTCAGATCTGGGGATCTGGGAGGCCAAGCATGACGAAAGTGGCGACTGAGCACACGATCATCACCAAACGACGAGCGCAAGAGATCTTGGACATGTGGTGGAGCTCCATTCGGCATAAAAATCGTACGTTCCAGTAGGTGTTTATCAGTCAGGATGGGGATGATGCGATTATGTAACATATCGGCGTACCTCTCACCCGTCACGGTAGCAGTTACAAAACCAGAATCACGCAGTTCCTCGAAGTAAAAAGGCCCGATAACGGTAGATGTGGTAAATCCAACCAACCGTGACTCTCTCGTCGTTCAGTGGAGTTTCCACGACAGTTCTAGGATTTTCGGTAGCCCAAATTCTGCAGTTGTAGGCGTTGACAGACCCTCGGAGCGTGAAATGAGCTTCGTCGGTCCACAACACGTTACTCAACCAATCGTCATTTTCCGCCATCTTTTGCATCGCCCACACTGAAAATGCCCTCCGCTTCACTAAATCGCCAGGTAACAGTTCACGATGTCGACGGAAAGATTAGCATCGGAGGATACGTCCAAATGTTTGTATAGCTTATGGGACTTAACTACGGGGTCACCAGTCCCTAAACTTAGAAACTACTTATGAACTAGCTAATCCTAAGGACGACACAAATATCCATGCTCGAGGGGGGACTCGAACCCCCAACCGTAGTGGCCGTGCAGACCGTGACTGAAGTGGCTCAGTCCCCTCGGCCACCGCAGCCGGCGAAGATACGTCCAACTGGTAGTGTATGTAATGCCGGTGCGACGTGCGACTGCACGGACGCTTACTTCCCCGTGCATAGACGAACCCGCTACCGTCTCCATTTCTTCCTGAACTGTCTCAGCAGCATTACGCCTTGTGTTCGGTCGACCACTACGGGGTCTATCGTCTAAACAACTCGTGGCTTCGAACTTAGAAATCATTCTCGCTACAGCTGCATTTGTCAACGGATTTTTACCCGTTCGTATCCCCTTCCTATGACGATAGGATCGTAACGCTGAACTAGCACATGCCCCATTCTGATAATACAGCTTCACTAAAAGCGCCTTTTCAGGTAACGTCAACATGCTACGACTGCTGGTGCATCTGATTCTCTCATTATGGCTACTTTTTTATTCATTTATTTATTTATTTTGGCTCTAATAAAACCCCATGTCATTCCAAGCATGTGTTTTCAAATTTGTAATGACTTTTTGATCACCCGGTACATTCACACCGGTGTGTAGTTTTATGGTGGAGTGCTCTGTTTGAAAATAAATTATGTGACATTAATTACAGTGAAAATCGAGGTGTCATGTACAATAACATTGTAAAAAATAAAAAGTGTATGTGAAAAGGTGTGCAAAAAGTGCGATATTTGGACACAGATGATTTGGACATTAAAGTTACATGCATGTCAAACAATATTCTTGTGCATGTCATCTCGCCACTTGCAGTTGTTTCCACCAAAAAAGCTGCACTCTGATCTGAGTCCATAAGCACCTGATGATGTGCACAAGCCCGCAACTGTTCTAATAAATACATTCTTTAATTGTGACTGGTAGCGGTATTCTCAATCCTAAGAATGTCTTTTTATGATGAAAGCTGTGGCTGAAAGCTTAGAGTTGCGTGTGTGTATCCTATTTATGTGCCAATCGCGGTTCGAAAAACATCTTTGAGATAAATTACGAACTACCGAAATTATATTATTTACATTTGATATGAATTATACGAGGAGGCCAATGGAACTTGTGTAATTCGAAAGGTGTTTTGCCACGGATGTTCACAGTATAAATATCATGGTCACACGTCTGTGTTAAGATTATTAAAATGGAAAATGTTCCGATATCCATAACTCTGATTAATAGTTCCTATGACGCATTAAAATCTCCCACTGTTATAACAGATAAACATTGAAAATTAAGGTGCTACTAACTTCTATCTAGCATACCTATGACGTGGTAAAAAAGTGACATGAAATTACCAACGTTTCGTGAAATCGCACTATAGGGACGTTGATGTTTAATTGGTTTATGTTCAGTAACAAAAACTCATACCAGGCAACTACAGTGCAGGAACTCCTTCGTCGAAAATTTGCCATCAGTGGAAATAAAAATCCAGTTGTACGGAATCTGTCTACATAGCTACATCCGCAGTAACAAATTCTATAAATAACGTATCCGGTGTCGACATTTCTTCTACTTTTCCGTAAGAGAATCTTCTTCCAACATTAGTACGAAATTTGATTACTTGATTTTGGAAAGGTAAGAAGAGGGAAAGAGGACAGAGAGAGAGACGCGGAGATAGGATGGCACAATCAGAGGCACGAAGAAAGGAATAAATGTAAGACATAACCAAAGGAGGGAGGAGATGGACACAGACGGGGGACAGGGGTTACAGAAGAGTAAGGGTGGTGTGGGGGTGAGAGAAAGAAAATATAACTGGAGGAGGAGATGACGAAGACTGTGTGTGGAGAGTAGCTGGACAGAATGTGGAAAACGATTCCGGATATCAGGGGCAACAGTACGTCACATTATCCATAATCGGCGAACTTTCTAATCTGTAAGTTGTTTGCAGAAAACAAACAAAAAATTCAGTCAATCCATTGACTTCAGACGACTATAAAATAAGGATTTTCTGCGAATTTTTTTTGATAACTATAGTTTTGATTCCACTCAGTCGGATGCTAAGCGGGTTACATACGTATTTCATTTTACAGCCACCGACAATGAAGATCGGTGAATAGTCCTGTGGCATTAACGAAGATGAACTATGAACTACAGTTTCCTTACTATCCTTCCCAATAGTCACCTCCCACAATTATACAATTTTGAGCTCTTCGATACATGTCCTGGAAACTTTGGATGGAGTCTTTCTTTGACATGGTATTCCAAAGCCTCGTCACGTTTCATTGGATGTCGGGAATATCGGCTATTCTCTTTCCTTTCAAAGCGAGTTTGAGTCGGGGGAATAGGAAGAAGTGTGGAGGATTGAGATCCGGAGAATATGATGGAAGTTCAAGTAACACGACAACGCTTGCCCACACACAGCCATTATCATCAAACAGTTCCTAAAAATAAAAGGGGTGGTGCAATTTCAACATCCACCATGCTTGCCGTATCTCAATTCTCCAGACTTCTCCCTCTTCCCTCGACTAAAATTCGCTTTGAAAGGAAAAGGATTTGCGTTATTCCTGGCATCCAAAGAAACGTGACGAGGCTTTTGAACACTACCCCAATGAAGACTCCGTTTCCCGGACATGTATCGCATAGCTTAGCCGTGCATGGTTACGGGAGGTGACTATTCTGAAAGACAGTAAGGTAACCGTAGGTGATAGTTCATCTACGTTAATGTTACAGGACTTTTTCAGATTTTGTAGTTTCTCGATGAGCCTGTCTCCCTTTTATTTCATATCATAATGAGTTACAGCCACGCAAGACCGGGTTAATCGTAAGGCAGACGCTAGACTGAAATTCATTTGAAAGAAAGAAGGAAGCTTGGAGTTTAACGTCCCGTCGACAGCGGAAGGTTTGGGTAAGGATGTGGAAGGAAATCGGCCGTGCCCTTTCAAAGGATACATCCCGGCATTTGCCTGGAGTGGTTTAGGGAAATCACGGAAAACCTAAATCTGGATGGCCGGAGGTGGATTTGAACCACCATCCTTCCGAATGCCAGTCCAGTGTGTTTCCACAGCGCCACCTCGCTCGGTGAAATTCATTTGAAGAATTCTC
Organism: Locusta migratoria; assembly: GCA_026315105.1. Classification (NCBI taxonomy): domain Eukaryota; kingdom Metazoa; phylum Arthropoda; class Insecta; order Orthoptera; family Acrididae; genus Locusta; species Locusta migratoria. The sequence continues at coordinate 319,054,415 of CM048745.1, forward strand.
GGGAAGTGTATTCTATCAACAGAGGAAGTAGGTTAGAAAACTATCGTCCGGCTAGCGCTTAAGTATTTCTCATCGGACTGGGGTCCGTACCATATAGGGTTCATAGAAGGCATAGAAAATATCCAACATATAGTAGCACGCTTCATTATATGCTCTTTTAGTAAGCGCGAAAGCGACACGAGATTATCGGGGAAACTCATACTGCAGACGCTGCAAAGCAGATGTTGTGTATCGCAGTACGGCCTACTGTTAAGGTTCCGAGAGCACACACATCTTGAAGAGTCAACAAACATATATTTCGCGAAAAGGCCACAAGGATAAAATTAGAGAGATTACAGCCAACACGGAGGCACACCGGCAGTTTTTTTCCTTCTCCCACGAACAACAGGCAACTTGAATAGGAGGAGAAAGAACATTGATACACAAAGTAATCTCCGCCACACACCATGACGATGTAGTTAAGTACTTCTTTGTTAAAGTAAAGTCGTATGGTATAAATGGCAGAGAGACCAAGAAGGGCAGGTTAAGCCGCCTAATTGGAAAGGATTTCCCTATCCTTCGCGCCCTCAAGCACCTTTATTTCTCGAAGTGTGAGAACTGTGTGCTGAATGAAGTGCTTGTGGTAAGTGTATGTGAGTGTAATGGGTGCGTGTGTAATGTAGATGATGGGAGATGGTGAAACCCTGTGCTGTTATGATGGGAGATGGTGAAACCCTGTGCTGGCACATAGCCTGCTGCTCTTGAAAAGCACCAAGGGGGCCACCGAGCTTAAAGTTCCCATCTGACGGACGTATCACCAACAGTATCCCATGTCCTCACTCCATGAGACACTGCGGAGAGGTTTGGTATGTAATCCAGGACACTGGTGCAAAGACTGGTGATTAAGAACTTTGCACCACCACCCGTCCTGTTCCCGCTGCCGTAAGGCAAAGGGAAAATTGTTAACAGCTCGTAAGGTACGCAGACGATTATCCATCCAGGTACTGGCCACGCCCTAAGGTGCTTAACGCAAGGTAAGTAAGACCCGCCTATCTCGCCCATATTAAATTTTGTCATTTCTGCTACACTTAAAAGAAAATCTAATAGGGTTAGTTGCCTGTATTTTTCAAATACTGTTATTTGTACCTTAATGAATAATAATAAGGATTATTAACACAAACCAAATAGTTTACTTGGTTGAATTTTTTTAAGAAGAAAATTTGTACTAAAAATACATATAAAATAATTTTATTTTCCTTTTTGTATGATTTACAGGAAAACCCCATCGTATTATTGTTAATGGCGTTATGTTGCTGCACAGAAAAAAATCATGTGCCGAGCTTTATTAGTTTGCTTACAATGTGTACCAAAGTGCATGCAATTATGTAACTGAGAAAAACGACCATAAAATTTAGAGGAATCTCACCTCACTTCAGTCAATTCCTAGAACATTCCAGCTCCATAGCCTGGATTATTTGTGTCGTTTTTGGTGGCTTTCAAGTTCGTATGAATTCTTCTTGCCCTTTTAGCCATTTCTTCCATCGGTATGTCTGCTTTCTTCACACGAATTTCATCTAACTCTTTCAAAATATCCACAGTGTTGAATCCTGAATTAATGTCAACTTTTGTAGCACTTTAGCCCTGCCCACATTTCCATCATTGAAAGACAGAACAACATCATAAAGTCCTATTTGAAGTGTATTAGCAACAATTTTTGTCTACATTATATGATTAATGCTTCATACGCGTTCTGCATTTTTCCATGGAGGCCTCCGCCGCCGTAGGTAAGCGGTAGCGTCGCTGACTACCACGCAGGAGGCCCGGGTTCGATTCCCGGCAGGGGACTGGGTGTTGTGTGTTGTCCTAATCATCATCATATCGTCATCATTGGCACGTAAGTCGCCCACGCGGCGTCAAATAAAAAGACTTACACTAAGGCGGCCGAAAAAAACCCGCAAGGGTTCTCCCGGCCAAGAAAGCCATACGCTCATTTCATTTCCATGGAGGCACTTTTTCAGAAGATCAGGATGTGCTAAAGCCCTATACACCGAGTTTATAACATTAGCTACAGCAGGTGATATCTTGTGGTGTCTATAATTTGGATCTTTCTTGTTGTATGTGCATCATGAATCCTCTCCTTTGGGGCAAAGTCCACGTAACGGTTCTTCATCTGTTGAGATGAGGTGAATATAAGTAGCCCATACGGCTGCTTTCATTCTGGACAAATCAGATATGTTATTTGTAATTGCTTGGCCATATAAGTTCTCAAAGTGGTCAATCAAATAGTCAGTAAGTCTATTTGTACCACCAATACCTTTCCCAACATAGTCCTTTATCTGTCTACAGAGCCTTGTACCCATGCGTTTCTGTACATGTTCTATGCACTCCAGTTTCTCTGGTAAAATATTTTCTCCATAAGGTTTACTCTGTACCACCTTCATGAACCCTTTGCTGTCACTATCCCCCCGATTGTATACCACTCCTCTTGTCTTAACAAATCTTTGAAATATTCACAATGCACCTTCCACTTCCATATTCCCACTGGGTTTCCGTTGCACTTTCTCTTCCCAAATAATTTCACCCGACACATTGTTCATAAGAGAATAAAAAACTGAAACGCAGCATTTACAATAATTTAAACAAGAACAACATTTAAAAAAAAATTCTGAAAGTTCGTATTCAGTTGCCAGTGTTACCAACATCGAGAATAGCCTTTACAGAGTAAAGAGGAAGTGAGCCATGAAGTGTATTTTTTTTTTTTTTTTTTAGTTTCGACATATTACGCAACGATGTAAAGTACAACAAAAAGTGTGCGTGTCATTCACGACCACTACATACTTTGTTGTTGTTGTTGTTGTTGTGGTCTTCAGTCCGGAGACTGGTTTGATGCAGCTCTCCAACCTACTCTATCCTGAGCAAGCCTTCTCATCTCCTCATAAGAACGGCAACCCACATCCATTTGAATCTGCTTACTATATGCGTCTCTTGGTCTACCCCACACACTTCCCTCCAATGCTAAATTTACGATTCCTCGATGTCTAAGAATGTGTCCTACCGAGCGATTCCTTCTTTCAGTCAAGGTATGCCGAAAATTCTTTTTCCCACCAATTCGGTTTAATACCTCTTCATTAGTTATGCGATCTACCCATCTAATCTTCAGCATTTTTCTGTAGCACCTCATCTCTATTCTCTTCCTGTACGCACTGTTTATCTCCATGTTTCACTCCCGTACAAGACAACACTCCACACAAATGCCTTCAGAAAAGACTTCCTTACACTTACATTAATATTCGATGTTAGCAAATTTCTTTAAAGCTTTATAAAAAGCTCCTTTATTGTAATTTTTACATTTTTTTCTGTAGATACACATTCTTCACATAGTGAATCTATCATTTTGTTTATATAGGGTGTCCCAGCTATCTTGTCCACCAAAGGTATCTTTGGAACAATAACAGCTATTGGAAAACGACTTTCACCGGCATCAATGTACGGCTGGGGCCCAGGAATGTACATATTTGGAAACATTCTAAAACGAAAGCAAATGTGTTTTTTTAACACAAACTTATGGTTTTTTTTAAATGTACACCCTATATTTTTCTTCGGCAATCCATAGCATGACAAATCACACAAACAATGGCGTAGATTGCATCGCAATATTCCAATTACATCCCGAGATATTGCGACGCGAAGTTGACGCTTGAAATACGCGAATAGCGCGGCTAGCGCACGTACTGAGACCCAGGCGAGAACCCCATGCTGCTTAGGACGTGCGCCAGCCATGCGTTTCGCGTATTTCAAGCGTCAACTTCGCGTCGCAATATCTCGGGATGTAATTGGAATATTGCGATGCAATCAACGCCATTGTTTATGTGATTTATCATGCTATAGATTGCCGAAGAAAAAATATAGGGAGTCCGTTTAAAAAACATAAGTTTGTATTGAAAAACATATTTGCTTTCGTTTTAGAATGTTTCCAAATATGTACATTCATGGGCCCCAATAGCTGTTATTGTTCCAGAGATATTTTGGGTGGACAAGATAGCTGGGACACCCTGTGTATATTTCAGCCATTGGCAGGTCTTACTTACCTTAAGTGATCTGGCGGGAACAGGTGTATCCACCACGGCATGGCCGCTGAAACTGCTTAGTTATAGTGGTGTGAGGAGTGAAGTGAGTAGCGATGGTGCGGTGTTGCAGGAGTGGCTGCGCGTGTCGCGGGTGGAGCTGGACCGCAACCCGCCGCTGTGCCGCGAGCTGCGCGACTTCCTGACCAAGGTGTCCGGCTGCGGCCCGCCCTACCAGCAGTGGTGCGCAGAGCTGCGGCAGGAGCACCCCGCACTCGTGAGTAACACTCTGCATACAGTTGTGCAATTTTTGCCTCGCCTGCTGCCACATGTTCTAATCAAACTACACACATATGTACGAAAATTTCATCTATTTCCACACTACTGATTTTTCTTCTCCCATACGTTTTCCCCCCTTCTCCGATATATTCTGTTGTAATTTCAAATCAGGCTGACCAGTGGTATTATTATTACAGCATTTTGAAAGTTTTTTTATAATCATCCTGTATGTCTTAATATATAGGTTGTCCCACTCAACCGTTTCAACCCAGATATCTCTAAAACTAAGAAAGTTATTGAAAAACGACCTTCACAGTCAAGAACGTACGCTAGGGGCTTATGAAAGTAGGTACTATGAGACAGTCTAAAACGTAAAGAAATATTATTTTCAACGCAAACTTGTATTGTTTTAAATGGATACCCTATGTTATTTCGTAAGCAAACAATAGAATAAAAATTACAAAAAGAATGGCGTTGCTTGCATCTCTATCCGTCAATTACATCCGGAGAAACTGCGAAGCGAAGCTGACGTTTGAAACACATGAGGTGCGGTGCTAGCACGTCTCTGAGCAACACCACATAGAGAGAAGGCCGCGGCGCTCTCGTGTGACGTCAGGTAGAGTAGGTTGCGCGCGCACAGCTGACTGGGTAGCCACTGGGACACGGCCCACACTGTGCCAAAGCAGCGAGCTACTCAGCTATGCGCTCGCAACCTACTCTGCCTGACGTCACACGAGAGCGCCGCGGCCTTCTCTCTATGTGGTGTTGCTCAGAGACGCGCTAGTACCGCACCTCATGTCTTTCAAACCCTCAACTTCGTTTCGCAGTTTCTCCGGATGTAATTGACGGATTGCGATGCAAGCAAGGCCATTCTTGTTGTGATTTTTCATTCTATTTATTGCTTAAGAAATAATATAGGGGTATCCTTTTAAAACAACACAAGTTTGCGTTGAAAATAATATTTCTTTCCGTTTTAGAATGTCTCATAGTACCTACTTTCATAAGCGCCTACCGTACGTTCATGACCGTGAGAGTCCTTTTTCAATACGTATTGTAGTTACAGAGATACCTGGAGTCAAACAGTTGAGTGGGACACCCTGTATATAAATATTGAGGTGTTTGTGCTTATATTTCTCTCTACCGCCAAAACCACAATACGCAAACTAATGGTGTTTGTATGTGGTAGTAGGTTTGAGTCTCCCATTGTGCAGTATGGTGGTAGACGGTTGATAACGATAAGGGGGTGGAAGATGCGGGAGTTGAAAGATACCGACTTATATAAAATTCTACGTGCGGGTGTCAATATTTTGCTCTTCAGCAAAAACTACACAATGGAGACGAACGATCTCTCTGTGTTGATGTAGTAGAAAGTCTCCCGTTGTACACCATAGCAATTTCGCGTCGATAGCTATAAGAGGATGGAAGATGTAGTGGTTGAAAGTCGTCAAATTATATAAAAATGGACTGAAGACCAGCGATGACTTTTGACACTATAATGGCAAAGAAATTACATACAGCAAAACGTGATGCACATCCTGCAGCAAGTGAAAAATAAGTGCATATTCCAGTTTCAAAAGTAAAACTAACCAAGAAAGATACCAAAGCGTATTAAAGAAATTTCGCATTCTAGTTCCCTTTCTAAAAGACAGAAAACGCCGCTTAAAAGTGAATCTACAGACGACAGACAATTGAAATTTGTAGACGTTGTTTACCTTACATTGTAGGCATAAGCGATTTTTCGATATTCCCATCCCCAAGGGGGTTAAATAGGAAATAAACGGTTTTTAGAAAATACGTTGCTATTGAGGAAATTTTGAAGCAAGAAAGACAAAACTTCGGATTTAGTTTTTTATTGGAATTTTAAAAGCACGTGTATCAAATTTTTTGGAAATATAACCATTAAGCGGGTGAAATAAGAGAAAATCTTTTAATGGTGCTACTATGACAATTTTGATGCTAGAAATGCGAAAATTTGGATTTGAAACCAGGGTTATAATTAAAAAAAAGTTTCTTGATGTTTTGAATTTTGCCATCAATGGTGCAATAGGCGGTGGGAAGTTGTATGAAAATACTTAATTAGGAAAGTACTTTTAAAGCTAAATCTCTGAAAATTATTATTTAGAAGTAGTAACAATCAACGCAGACCACCCAGTCTATGCGTGCGTAGCAGCGGTAATTAAGGTAGTTATATATATAATTAAATTATCAAAAGACTGTAAAAATATCACCAATGGCCAGAATGACCTCAAATTGCTACAGATTATATCGGAGAAGGGGTGTAACGTGTGGCAGAAGAAAAATAAATAGTGTGAAAATTGATCATTAGATGTCACTATAAGCATAATAATTTCATATTGTTCCACCACAAATGACAAATGAATCATACAAAAATGCCTAGGGTGTAACTTAGACGTTAAACAAACTATACTACTCAGTGTTCATGGCTGTAACAGGTGTGATACTGTTAGTTATGTAAACCCATCCACTATGGCAAAGCCGTATAAATCGGATGGGGAAAATCGGTTTTTAATTGTCCTAGGGGAAAAACCGCAAAAAAATCATCAGTCAAAATCAAATAGGACTTTTAATTTCCGCGTGACTGGTGCAAAACATGTTCTGCAACAATTTGTAATGGAGAAACAGCAGGTTCCCTGTTGATCGTAGTGTTTCCCGGGTCACGTTCAGAATGTGTCGCCCAGTGCGTGCCTTCAGTGCAGCTAAGTTCACAGTCGAAACACTAAACACAGCATCTTTTAGATAGCTTAACAGCAGGAGATCGGGTCGGCCGGGCAGTTGGGAAATGGTGGCTGATAATCCTAGAATTTCCTAAATGGCGCTTCAGCAGCTGCTTAACTGAATTTGCAATGTGTGTAGCTGTGCCATCTTGCATGAAAATGACCCCATCCACACATCCACGCTGTTGGAGACAGGAATGACGTCGTCGCGCAAAAGCCACTCATAGCGCTTACCAGTGAAGGTACCGGTAGAAGGACCGGGAGCAATTGTATCTTCGAATAAATATGGCACTACAATAAACGATGCCGTAAACCCGCACCACACAGTGATGTTTTCAGGATGAAGCGGTACTGGTTTATTTGCGTGTATATTTTCTGTTGCCCACATTCGTCAATTCTGTGTATTAACATATCCTGTCAGATGGTAGTGAGCTTCGTCTGTGCACAACAACTTCCACGGCCATTCATCGTCCACTTCCATGCGAGCAAGAAATTCTAAAGTAAATATCTGTCTTGCTGGCAGTTGAACAGGAAACAAGTCGTGTGTGTCGTGTCGGGTATTTCGTAGCAGTTTACGCGCCATGTTCAAAGGTCTGTCCAATTTTCGGGCAGTTCTCCGTGCACTACACGTTTGCACAACAGAATTCGATTCCTCCTGCATTTCTGTGCTCTCTTCTTCGACTGACGTCGAATCAATTCCTTTTTTCTCTTCCTACGTGGATGCTAAACAAAGGACTCCGTCTTTTCGAATTTCCGATTCATTTTCTGTAGACCCATCAGATCAACGACTCTTTTCGAACTCTTCAGTGTCCGGAACTGCTCTAGAGCGACATTCTTGTATAACAGCTTTGCAAGCAGAGTGTGATCCTGCATTGAGACAGTCATGGCGAACGTCACATACTCGAAATGAGGAGAAGCCGTGTTCCTGGCGTGTTTATACCAGTTTCGGTGAGCAGCACCTTTATCTTGCAGACGGAGTGCTTTTGTACGTCTTTCGGAGAGGTGATGACGTACGTTTCCACTCTATGGATGCGGCCTTCGATTCGGACCCACTAATGGTGGACCCACGTTTCGTCCTCAGTCACAATTCGAAACAGGAAGTCATTGCCATATTCACGGTTGACCTCTACCCAATGGTGTATCGGTGTCTTGCACGTCGCGTTCACCTGCTGTGTCGTCTTTCGCCTATTGCCGTTCAACGCTTCTACCGCATGCAACGCCCTGATTTTTTTTCCTGGATGGCCTTTTGAAGCTAATAAAGCGGTTTAACACCCCCTAATATATACAGGGTGTCCCACTCAACTGTTTTACCCCAGATATCTCTGAAACTACAAGAGATATTGAAAAACGACTTTTACGGTCATGAATGTACGGCAGGGGCTTATAGACGTAGGTACTATGACACACTCTAAAACGTGAAGAAATATTATTTTCAACACAAACTTATGTTTTTTTAGTGGATACCCCATATTATTTCTTAAGCATTCGATAGGATGAAAAATCACAAGAAGAATGGCGTCGGTTGCATCGCGATGCGTCAATTACATCCGGAGATACTGCGAAGCGAAATTGACGTTTGAAATACATGAGGCGCGCTGCTAGCGTGTATCCGAGACTCAAGTGAGACTCACGGTTGAGTCTCGGACACGCGCTAGCACCGCGCCTCGTGTGTTTCAAACCTCAACTTCCGTAAGTTCATGACCGTGAAAGTCGTTTTTCAATATCTCTTGTAGTTTCAGAGATACCTGGGATGAAACAGTTGAGTGGGACACCCTATATATAGTACAAAGCTGAGGAGTTGGGTACCGCGGGAGACGTGTATGGATGCTCGAGGCGTCTCGGCCGACCGCTCGCGAAAAGCGGAAAATTCAGGTTCGGCTTTGGTCTGGCATAAATTTTCTACTATTGTTGTATGTATTTCAACGCCATTTCTATTTCATTTGTAAATCCTTTCTCTCGACTTTTCCTACACTACTGTTCTACTTGGTAATGTGTTGTCATTTAGAGCCTCACTTAGAACATCTACAGACTTGGTTTCTCCGCATTGCAGGCCCGTGACCCTGACCTGGACAGCGCAGATGACCTGGAGGAGACTGACCGAGAGTACTGCCAGGTAGGACCGCAGCTGCTGCGCATGCGCGGACTCCGTTCACTGCCGCCAAAGGGCACCGCGCTATGCCCCTGGCTGGAAAACTTACTCTGCTTCTGCTACTCACATACGTATCGCATTGCGGCTATTCTCATTTTAGCAACAAGTGAGGAACGAATAAAAACATGTTTCTAGGGATACTACGATAAAAACTGAGTGGCAAACCATCATCCCTCCCTACAAATTCAAATTCTTCACAGCAACATTTTCTCAAGCCGACTCTTCCGGATTGGTAAGTACATAGGAACTCGCAGAATAGTGCAGCAACACACTTCTGAATGCTTGTGGGAATCACCACTTGCAACCATGTATTCGATGCTTTTGTAATCTTCTTACAGGATCCATCAGGAGATTTTTCCGTCGACTAAGCTCTAGCTTCACTGCAATATGAACGCATAGCTAACAGGACAAATCGTATACTTTTGTCTAAATAAATGAAATAATAATCATCAAATTCGGTCGACGTTTTACGGCGATTTGGCAGTAGCAAGCCTTGAACTTATGTCTTAAATTGTAGTGTTTGATACTGTGTCGATATTATCAACTTCCTTCAGTACCAAGCTGATGTCGTCAGCAAACAGAATTTTTTTTAGAATTACCTGTTATACAAGAAGGCATTTACACACATAAATAAGAAACAACAGCGACCCCAGAAGAGACTCTTGGAGTGTGCCCCATTCTGAGTGCATAACATAGCCGTTTTCATTACTTCGCTTTAGTGGCCTATGAAGTTGTTCTCTTCCACTGTGCTTTTACCCAAATAATCGCAAGACTAAATATGAATTTTCAGTACTACGACGGTCCTTCAAAAGTAAAGCCTCACATTTTTTTTCTCTCATAACATATTTATTGTTAAGAGTCGGAATTTCATGATTATATATATATCAACATGTGTTGTAGATATTTTTTCCAGCAATCAGTCGTAAGCATTAATTTATTCACAGATCTAGATTTCGACCACTGTATGGTCATTATCATTGCTCAAAATAAAACCATTAAGACACGTAAAACATTACGACCTCCAGATGGAGTTTACGTTCATGTTTTAAGTGCTTTAATCGTTTTATTTTAAGCATTGATTATGACCGCACATTGGTTGAAATCTATATCTGTGACTAAATTAATACTTACGACTGAGTGCTGAAAAAATGGTACAAGTCAAATAAAAAGTCGTTAAGCACAAGCTCCACCATGGAATCAAGCCTTATCAACATGTGTTGTTCATGTTCTATTTTTCCATGTAGTCCTCATCACGTTCTATGGCCATATGTCAACGTTCTGAGAGACCATAATCCCTGCCGGTAAAAGTTCTTGTCCTGTAGGCGTAGCCATTTTTTCACTGCGTGACTGACACCCTCTTTATCTTCAAAGTGTGTTCCCCGTAGATAATCTTTAAGCTGCCCAAAGAGGAGGAATTCCGAGAGTAGCACGTTTGGACTGTAGGATGGTTTCTCAGACGTGTGGGCGTGCATTATCATGTTGGAGCAGATTTCTGCTCGATGTCGGAAGCGGTTCTTGAGTTTATTCAGAGTCTTGTGGTCCGCTCTGAGGTTTCATGCAACCCAAGGTAACCACCTCTTGCAGACGCACTTCCAATGCTGATCGACAACTGTGGATACAGTGGTAATGAGCCGGTCGGCACGAATAACAGCATCGCAAGATTAACATGTCTGGAACAGTGGCCGTGACAGGGCGTCCCGAGCATAGCTGATCATGTGGCTGTGATTCCAGCTTTTCGTGAGGCTGTATCTTTGTTAACACATCGCCCAACTGTACCCCTACCAACAGCAGCATTGTCATATACTGCATACAATCATATATGGATGTTCACCACGGTTTCTTCTCCTGTAGAAAAGAATTTAATGGCGGAACGCTGCTTATCATAAGAGTCATGTGTAGACTCCATTTTGATGCTACATTACGGTGATGTCATCTACCGGAACACTAATAAACTTCATTGGTGTATAGAACGATCGTCAAATGTGAAGAAATGACATGGACGTTTGTTAGCACATTGGTCGCCGCGTCAGCCATCGGTGGCTTTAGTTTCCGATTAAATGATTGGACCGCCAGTTGACTGTAAGGTATTATTTTATTTTCACAATCCGGATTTCGGCTTTTAGGCCATTATCAAGTGCACACTGTATTTACAATAATCATAAGCATTAGAACACTGGGTGAAATGTTAAAGTATTGAAATTATCTAATGTGAAAGGCAATATAAATTCTGATACTTAAAATAGTCCAATTATTTGGTATATGTGGATGACCAAAATGTCATTTTTTCGATATATGCTTGCATATACAAAAAGATGCAAGTTTTCATTAAGTAAAACGTCTAAGTAACAGAATATATTCATATTGAAGTAAAATAGAGCATTGCTCTAGTGATCATCATACAACTAAAGTACTGCATCGAGATATAATCATAAACAAATCAAAGATTACATAGCTCGAAGTAGAGTCAAAGTACAAAACTCAAAGATGTTATGGAGATGGCTGCAAGTTTCAGTTTACATGGATATCTGAGTATCTTTGGAGGTGGATCTTTGTGTGATGCAAACATAGTTTACTTAGTTTCCGTTTAGGCCGCATCGGTGGCTGACTCTTGACTATCCGTTTATACCGTGTCAGCCCGCGTAGCGGATTACTGTAAGAATTCATCTGGTCGGATAAATCGACAGCTGCCTTTCCTCTGTTATAGTGTACCACAATTTGTGGCTTGGCCTTTTTTTCGTGTTCGACTTTCAACATTCTTCATTTCCGATAAAAGTACGATGTCCCTCTTACGCCTCCATTTCAGAATGGTTATTCTTTGTCTCTTCTCTTCAACATTCTTCCCTCGAAACACCGAGCACGAATAGAGGGGACTGATAACCTAACTGTTTAGTCCCCTCAAAATAACAGTAATAACAACAACAACACGAATTGACGTCGATAGGATGTAGCGGGCCAAACGTTACAAAAAAGAATACGGACTTGGCGCTTAAGGTATTGTGTGAATGCCTATAAACATCTCACTATAAACGTAAACACGTATCTCAGTCGGTCGCTTTACTCCGTGGCCTGCCCCGGAAGTCCTTCCGAACACGCGTAGCTCTCTGAGTGTTAACCCTTTGCGTACAATTGGTTTCACACTGTGGCCATCTTTAATTTAATGTCACAAAAGCTGCTCAGTGGCTGCTCTGTAAAACCACCACGGCACTGGAGTGTGCTACCCTGTGCCGCCAAGAAAATAAACTCGCTGCCAGCTCGGATAATACGTTTGCGCGTGAAGGCTACAAAAACAGCGCAGTGTGTGCCAGTGTTAAGTGTTGCTGAGGTTACATACACATTGAATGACCTTTGTAATATAAGCACTATCCGGTATTTAGAGATGTGTGTTTTGCTCTATTATAATTAATTTAAGTAGAGAGATTTTGACACTGTTGATGGAAAATATAATGATACAAAGACTACGTGGAATTTCATATAACTTATTTCGAATCGTATCGATATCTTGTTACGCTCCTTTCTCTGTATCATAATGTCATTTGTTGTTTTAATTTACCCTCGACCTGTTGGCGAAATTATATTTTCAAATCAGGAGGTACGCATAAAACATCGTACGCATTCTCCGAGAATTACTTGGAACAGTTAGTTCATGAGCCAACTAGAATTGTAAATGGATGTGAAAACACACTTGATCTCTTAGCAACAAATAATCCTGAGCTCATAACGAGCATCAAAACGGATACAGGTATTAGTGAACACAGAGCTGTCGTAGCGAGATTGAATACCGAAAGTCCCAAAGCTAACAAAAATAAATGAAAAGTATATTTTTTCAGGAAAGCAGATAGAAATAAAATACATTGCTTCTTGAAAGACATATTCCACACTAAACGTAGGTGTAGACCAGATGTGGCTCAAATTCAAAGAAGTGGTATCGACAGCAATTTACAGTTTTATACCAAACAAATTAATAAAAGAAGGAAGCGATCCCCCTTGATACACAAAACAGGTCAGGACACTGTTGCAAAAGCAAAGCAAAAGGCATACTAAATTTAAACGAACACGAAATCCCCAGGATTTGCAATCCTACACAGAAGCTCGAAATTTAGCGAGTATTTCAATGCGAGATGCCTACAATACTTATCACAACGAAACTCTTACTCTAAATTTGACTGAAAACCCAAAGAGATTTTGGTCATATATTAAATACACTATGGGCAAAACACAAACAATACCCTCACTACGTGATAGTAATGGCGATCCTGCCGACGACATCGCTATTAAAGCAGAGTTACTAAACATAGCTTTTAGAAACTCATTCACCAAAGAAGACGAAACCAATATTCCAAATTTCGAATTACGAACAGATGCCGTAATGAGTAACGTAGAAGTAGATATCATCGGAGTAATGCAGCAACTAAAATCACTTAACAAGAATAAGTCTTCTGGTCCTGATTGTATACCCATTAGATTTCTATCAGATTATGCTAAAGCGATAGCTCCTTACTTAACAGCCATATACAACCGCTCTCTCGCAGTAGGATCCGTACCAAAAGATTGGAAACTTGCACAGGTCACACCTATATTCAAGAAAGGCAGTAGGAGTAACTCACTAAATTAAAGACCTATTTTACTGTCGTCAATTTGCAGCAGGGTTTTGGAACATATCCTGTATTGAAATATCTATTGACCCAAGTTCAACACGGATATAGAAAATATCGTACATGCGAAACAAAACCGGCTCTTTATTCACACGAAGTGATGAGTGCTATCGACAAGGGTTTGCAAATCCATTCCGTATTTCTTGATTTCCAGAAGTCTTTTGACATCGTACCTCACAAACGGCTTTTAATCAAATTGCGTGGTTATGGTATAGCGCCCCAAATTTGCGATTGGATAGGAGATTTCCTGTCAGAGAGGACACAGTTCGTAGTAATCGATGTTGCAAATCCATTCCGTATTTCTTGATTTCCAGAAGTCTTTTGACATCGTACCTCACAAACGGCTTTTAATCAAATTGCGTGGTTATGGTATAGCGCCCCAAATTTGCGATTGGATAGGAGATTTCCTGTCAGAGAGGACACAGTTCGTAGTAATCGATGGTAAGGCATCGACTAAAACAGAGGTGATATCGGGCGTTCCACAGGGTAGTGTTATTGGACCACTACTGTTCCTTATTTACGTAAAAGATTTGGGGGAAAATCTAAGTAGCTCTCTTAGATTGTTTGGAGATGACGCCGTCATTTACCGTCTAGTAAAATCATCAGAAGATCAAAACAAACTGCAGAACGATCAGAATAAGATATCAGTATGGCGTAAAAATTGGCCATTGACTTTAAATAATGATAAGTGTGAAGTCGTCCACATGAGAACGAAAAGAAATTCCTTAAACTTTGTTACAAGATAAATCAATCAAAAGTGAAGGCCGTAAACTCCACAAAATACCTAGGAATTACTATTACTTCAAACTTAAATTGAAAAGAACACGTAGATATTGTGGGAAAGGCGAACCAGAAACTACGTTTTATTGGCAGAACCCTTGAAACGCGCAACAGAACTACAAAAGAAACTGCATACACTTCGCTTGTCCGTCCATTTTTGGAGTATTGCTGCCCAGTGTGGGATCCTTATCAGGTGGGCTTGACGGAGGACATCGAAAGAGTCCAAAGAAGGGCAGCTCGTTTCGTATTATCGCGATACAGGGGAAACAGCGTTACGGAAATGATACAAAATCTGGGTTGGGAATCATTACAACAACGACGCTTATTGCTGCGGCAAGGGCTACTTACGAAACTCCAATCGCCAACATTCTCCTCCGAATGCGAAAATATATTATTGACTCTCACTTACATAGGTAGAAATGATCATCAGAATAAAATACGAAAAATCAGAGCTCGAACGGAGAGATTCAGGTGTTCTTTCTTCCCGCGCGCTATTCGAGAAGGGAATGGAAGATAAATAGTATAATGGTGGTTCGATGAATGTGATTTGCAGAGTATCCCATGTAGATGTAGATGTCTAGTGCATCGTTATGCAAGGCAGTGACACAGACCACTGATTCTTAATGATCGAGTGTTATTAGAAGCAAGCATGGTGCTGGTCCGGGTCTTCTAGGTCAGAAGTGTGTGTTGGTGAAAACGTGCGAGCTACGACGAAGCGCAGCTGGGAGAACAAGGCCGGCTGTGTGGCGTGCTGTGGGGCAGGAAGTGCCGTGAGTCAGAGCGGCGGTAGCGAAGGCGCTGCCGCGGCGTTGTGCGAGGTCCTCACAAGCAGGGCCCTTGCCTGTAAAGATCGCTTCCGGTGAATCACGTTCCAGAACACGCGCTGCAGTCAACAGCGCCCACTGTTGCCGCTCGCAGTGACGAATCGAGCGTCTGTGTGTTGAGCAAAAGATAATATCTACATCTACATAGATACTCTGCAAATCACATTCAAGTGCCTGGAAGAGGGTTCATTAACCACTCTCATAACTTTTCTCTGCCGTTCCATTCTCTAATAGCACGCGGGAAAAAAGAACACCTAAATCGTTCCGTTTTCGATCTGATTTCTCTTATTTTATTGGGATGGTCATGTCTCCCTAAGTAGGTGGGTGCTAGCAAAATATTTTCACATTGAGAACTAAAAGTCAGTGATTGAAACTTCGCAAACAGATCACGCCGCAATGAATAACGTCTTTCTTTTAATGATTCCCACCCCCAATTCGTGCAACATTTCCGTGACGCTTCCCCCCCCCCCCGTAACGTGATAGAACAAAACGAGCTGCCTTTCTCTGAACCTTCTCAATGTCTTCCGTCAGTCAAAAATGTTCAAATGTTTGTACAGCTTATGGGACTTAACTACGGGGTCATCAGTCCCTAAACTTACAAACTACTTATGAACTACTTACGAACTAGGACGGCACAAATATCCATGCCCGAGGGGGGATTCGAACCCCCGACCGTAGTGGCCGTGCAGACCGTGACTGGAGCGCCTTAGTCTCCTTTTTTTTTGTTTTTTTTTTTTTTGTTTTTTTTTTTTTTTTTCTTATAGAGGGTTTTTTTTTTTTTTATGTAATAGTAAATCCGTTCACCGTGCGCACAACCCATACAGAAACTTAACTGCCTTCTCGCATTTCATAAATAAACATACACGCAGCACGGTGTAGAGTGTTATTCCAATTCCTTCGCCGCTCCAGCGCCCGGGTACGTCTTCTCGTACATTAGGATTAGTTGCCGTTTCATATCTTTCGTTCATTCTTCGTCGATTTAATATTTTAACTTCTCCTACCCGGGACGTTCCAGCTGTGCGGCGGGTCCTGAAACGCACTCCATAAAAAATTTGAAAAAATACTGCCTATACTTAGGATTATGTACAATCTTTCTATGTCGTTCTTCCAAGTAGATCCAAAAGTCTAATACATTCTTCGGGGTATCTCTGAATAAATAGAGCACCAGTTGTGCTCGAATCCATGTTACTGCATTCGTTTTAGTTCGTGGATAGTATGTCCTGTCAGGGAATAACACGGAACGTGGTCTGATGTCTTGTGGCCCCACTCGTAGAAAGAAAGCTATTATCTATTGTCCTAAACGCCAGACTTCTGCTGCTGGGCCACATGTTAACCGGTGTTCGTCGTCGTCCAGAACTCGGCACTGGGGGCATAATGGTGAGTCCATCAAATGTATAGAGTGGAGTCTAGATCGTGTTGCGTGTTTACCGTTCACTGTCAGGTACCACATGGCACGTGTTTCCGTATCCAAGGAAACGTGGTGTATCGATCGCCATACCACCGGCCAGTCAACATTTGGATACTTCTTCTCAATAACATTGCCAGTTCTTGTGGCCGTTAAGATTCGATAGATGTCGCGAGACGTCGCAGGTCTGGTTTCCGGCAGTGCCATCTTAACGTAACTGTATTCTATAAAAAAGGCACTGATGTGGTGGAGTGACTGTGAGATGTGCTGCACCGCCACCGGTGCTGTTTGAGACATCGGTGCTAGTTCTTCTATTAAGAATCCTGTCAGAGATGTGTGATGTCGTCTCCACAATTTCAACATGGTGCTGATGTATAGTGCCACTGCTCGATCATGAACATGTGTAAGACCTAAACCTCCCCTGCCGGGAGGGAGGGTGAGGGTTTCATATCTAACTTTGAAGAGTAGTCCCGCACTGACGAAGGAACCAAACGCAGCCAATATACGCCGTGCTATCACCGTCGGCATCGGAAGGATTTGTGCAAGGTGAGGAATTCGTGACGCCATGTATGTGTTAACGTAATTGACACGCTGGATAATGTCCAATGACCGTATAGTATTTCCTCTGACTGCTGTCCGGATCGACTGTAGAAGTCTCTTGTAGTTGTAAGCTGCTGTGTGACGGAGGTCCTTGGTAAAGACAACACCTAAGCATTTCAAGGTATCCTTGAGTTGTAAGGGCGCTACATGTTCTTCTGCTACCCCGTCACCGATACTCATGGCCATTGACTTGTCCACATTGATGCGGCTGCCTGTAGCTATTCCATATTTGTTGATCCAAGTTAAAGCCTCTTGCATGTCGTTGTCAGTCCGTACCATGAGCACCAGGTCGTCTGCATACGCTTTACACTTGAAAGTGTACCCTCTCATTTTCAAACCTGTCAATCGTTGACGTAAGCCACAGAGTAGTGGTTCAAGGGCTATGGCGTATAAAATTGTCGAAAGTGGACATCCTTGTCTAACCGATCTTGATATGGTGAGGGATGCTGTCGTCCGACCGTTGATGAGCACTTTGGAGGAGGCATTATTTAATAGCCGCATCACGACACTGATAAAGGGCTGTGGAAATCGCATGTGCTTCATGACTGCTGCCAGATAGGTGTGGCCCACTCTGTCGAAGGCCCGATCAAAATCAATCGACGCAAGGGCTCCGCGAAGGCGGCAGGTCTTCGCCAGTGCGATTACATCGCGATATTCGCCGAGTGCTGTCTGAATGTTGGCGTCTCCACCAAGCGACGTTTGATCGAGTGATATCACTTGGCGCAATATTCGACGGAAGCGCGAAGCTAAGAGTCTGGAGAATATCTTAAAGTCACAATTCAGAAGCGTCAATGGTCGGTAGTCCCGAATCCGTGAGCGACCTGATGGCTTGTGTATCGGGATGATAAGTCCCTCCACGAAGGATGGTGGTAAGGGCACATCTGGAGTCATCAATTCACGGCAAATACTAGTCCATATGGGTGTTATCATACGTCGGAAGGTCCGATAAAATTCCAGTGGGAGTCCATCTGGTCCAGGCGATTTATTAACTGCTCCCTTACCAATTGCCTCCACTACTTCTTCTTCAGTTATATCCTCCGTCAGCTGTTCTTCTGCCGCCGGGTCAATGGTGTCAAGGATTGTCTGAGAAACTTCGTTAACTATCGCCATGTCAGTATCCACCGCTGTGTATAGTTGAGTGTAGTATTCGACAAAGGCAGTGCTTATTTCTTGTTGCGTAGTTAGATGTCTGCCATCTTCAGTGTCCAGCACGTGTATCAGGCCTCTTCCTCGACGCTTACGTTCGTTGATGATATGATACATGGATGGTTGTTCTCCCATGACTCGGTCGAGTGCCCTTGCCCTGACTACTACTCCTTCGAGGTGGCTTCTCATGATGGCTATAATCTTGGCCTTCGCTTGTTGTACTGTCGTCTGTCTCTCCGGAGAAGGTGCCTGGTTAATGCAGTCACGTAGCACAGTGAAGTAGAAGTTCATCGTTTGCCGTCGACACGCTGCCTGTTCACGACCGTAGCGAATGAAAGTACGGCGTATTGCTGGTTTGGCACAATCCAGCCACCAACGTAGTGTCGTGGGATATGCCTGGAGGCGTCTTAGGCATGATGTCCATGTATCTTCGATGGCACTGCGACAGTCTGGGTTGTCAAGGTGGGCGATGTTCAGTTTCCAAGTACCGCGGCTCCGCCACACCTGCTGTCTCCTGAGAGAGATGGTACATATAAATGCCGTGTGGTCGGTGAAGGCTGCAGGCCACAGTTCTGCATCCACGATATCAGTGCTGAGAGTATTTGTCATGTAAACTCGATCGAGGCGACTAGCGGAATGACTCGTCATATGGGTGAAGCCTTGACGTTGGCCATGCACATGCTCCCATGTGTCAACCAAATGCATATCACGCACTATCGTTCTTAGTTCCGGGCACGTTGTGTATCCAGGAATTTGATCTTTCTGGGCAAGTACACAATTAAAATCACCTCCGAGGATGAAACATTCGTGTCGTCCTTGGAAGAGCGGCGCAATTTCCTCGGCAAAGAAGCGAGAACGATCTCGTCTCTTGTCTGTTCCGGATGGCGCGTAAATGTTGATGAGTCTGACACCAAGCACCGTCATCGCTGATCCCCTTGCTGAAGGTAGGTGTAGAACATCCTCAGCTTCTATGCCTTCTCTAAGAAGTATTGCCACGCCGCTGCCTGTTTCGGAGGCATGTGAAATGTAGGCGTCGTACCCGTGGATGAACGGAAAATCTTGAACGTACACCTCCTGAAGTAGGACTATATCGATGTCCGCCGCGATCAGCATCTCCTTGAGTAAGGACAATTTAATGCGCGACCTTATGGTGTTGATATTTATGGAGGCTAGTCGGTATGCTTGTCTTCGTTCCGCAATGTGTGTCTCGCCCATGGGAGCTTATGTCATCTGATGTTGTACTGACACGTCGTGGGGCATCGTCATATCCGCTGGCGTTAACTGCGTGTCTAACTGTGTAGGGGCGCCGCCGCTGCCCCGTCGCCTGTTGCGGCCGTCATCGGGTCATCTCCACTGTCCTCTGACCAATCGCCTTGTGTCCAGTTCGTCGTCATCTTAGTCTTCTCCACCCCTTCCTGTTGCGTCGTCCTTTCCACAATAGCAGACTGGTGGTGGGCTGCAGGCACTTCTACGTTGTCATACTCTGCAGGTCGCTCGTGGCTTTTCTTTTTATCGGGATATTGACCTTCTTGATGAGACGTCACGGTAACCTCTGCGTGGTCACCTCTCCCTTCAACTTGTTCACTGTCTCCGGTCGTACGTTGTAAGCAGTCGTCTGACGGGGTGAGTCGCCGTTTCTTGTGTCGGTTTGGAGATCGTTGTTTACGGACATGGGCTTCCGTATCCGAATTTGGTTGTGCATCGCTGTCCTCTTTGCTGACGGGGACGAAGGCGGCTGTTGGCACTACCCTACTGTCGACGTCCATGTTCTGTTCTAGTCTCTCTGGTGGAGAGATCGTTCGCGGCATCTCTGTGGGGAGAGACGCTAGCTCTTCCTTGAGGGTATCTTCGTTCGCTGCCGTCGAACCTTCCGCAGAACATTCTAGTTGTTGGGTGATGTCTTTGTTTGATTGAACGTTCTTCGTGAACACCTCTGCATATGTGAGAGGGAGGGTCGTGGCCGTAGATGTTGGTACAGGTTCTCCTGTTGGTACCTGAACAATTCTCCGTTGAAGACATTCTGAACGGACATGACCTTCCTTACCACAGCCTGAACATGTTTTTGGTTGGCCATCGTAGAGCACTATTGCTCTGCAGCCTCCAATCGTGAGATAAGATGGCACATGTCTTGTCAGTTCGATCCTTATTTGTCGTACGCCATTAAGAACAGGGGACGTAGTAAAGGTTGTCCATTTTTCTGCTATGTGGCTTAGCACTCTACCATAGGGTTGCAGCGCTTTTGTCACGATGTCAGCAGGTACCTCGAAAGGTAGTTCAAAAACTCGGACGGTTCTTAAACCCAGCCCTGCATGATCAATTGTCACTGCTCCGACATTTCCGTCAGAATGTTTGAATTTTAGTCCGTCTTTGTTCTCTCGCACAATCTTGTCACATACCGTGTCGTTGATCAGTTTTACGTAGACCACACTACTTATAATGGAGAAGTGTATTCCAATCATCTCTCGTGGATCAATTTTAATCTCTTCACAGATGAATCTTTCCACTTCGAATGCTTTCGGTCGTGTAAATTCATTATTAAAGCTGATCTTGATTGTAGATTGTCGGTACGAATGAGCCATTCTATGTCTATATGAAGTAACACTCGCGAAGACTACGAGAAGTAAACAACCGCTCACGCGCGAGACACTGCGGCGGGACGTAAACAGTCCGTCCTCACCGCTGCGCTGTCGAAAGCAGACTGTCTCCTCGGCCAGTTCCGTCAGTCCCATCTGGTGAGGGTCCCACAAGGGGCAACAGTACTCCAGGAGAGGACGCACAAGTGTTATGTAGGCAGTTTCTTTGGTGGAGCTGGTGCATCTTCGAAGCGTTCTGCCAATGAAACGAAACCTTTGGTTCGCCTTCCCCACAATATTTTCTACGTGTTCTCTCCAGTCAAAGTTGTTCGTAATTGTAACTCCAAGGTATTTGGTAGAATCTACGACCATAAGGTTTGATTGATTTATCGCGTAATTGTAGCTCAGCGGATTTCTTTTAGTGGTCATGTGTATTACTTCACACTTTTCTTTATTTAGTGTCAGTTGCCAATTTTCGCATCATGCAGAAATTTTGTCTAAATCGCTATGCATTTGCTTTTGATCCTCTGTTGACTTCACTAACCGATAAACGACAGCATCATCCGCGAACAATCTAAGGGAGCTATTCAGATTGTCTGCTAAATCGTTTATAAACACGAGGAAGAGTAGGTGACATAAACGCTTCCCTGTGGAACGCCAGATATCACTTCTGTTTTACTCGATGACTTACCGTCAATTACAACGAACTTTGTTCTTTCTGATAGGAAATCGTGAATCCAACCGCACAATTGGGGAGATATTCCATAAGCACGCAATTTCAGAAGAAGGCGCTTCTGGGGTACAGTGTCAAAAGCCTTCCTGAAATCCAGAAATATGGAGTCCATTTGAGATCCCTTGTCGATGGCACATAACACTTCATGTGAATAAAGGGCAAGCTGTGTTTCGCAAGAGTGATACTTTCTGAATCCGTGTTGACTTCTGGTTCAAAAAGTTCAAATGTTTGTTAAGCTTATGGGACTTAACTACGGGGTCATCAGTCCCTAAACTTACAAACTACTTATGAACTACTTACGAACTAGGACGGCACAAATATCCATGCCCGAGGGGGGATTCGAACCCCCGACCGTAGTGGCCGTGCTGACCGTGACTGGAGCGCCTCAGTCACCTCGGCCACCGCGGCCGGCGTTGACTTCTGGTTAATAGGTCGTTCTCTTCGAGGTAGTTCATAATATTCGAACAAAGTATATGTTCCAAAATCCTACTACAAATCGACGTCAATGAGATAGGCCTGTAATTTTGGGGATCACTCCTTTTTGCTTTTGTTGAATATTGGAGTAACTTGGGCAACTTTCCAGTCTTTGGGTACGGATCTTTCGCTGAGTGATCGGTTCTAAATTATAGCTAAGTACGGAGCTATTGCCTCAGCATACTCCGAGAGGAATCTAGTTGGTATACAATGAGGCCAGGAAGATTTATTTTTGTTTAGTGACTTAAGTTGTTTTACTACTCCAGGAACATCTACTTCTAAGTTTCGCATGCTGGCAGCTGTTCTTGGATTGAATACTGGAGTGTTCACTTCGTCTTCTTTGGTGAAGGAATTTCGGAAAGCTGTGTTTAGTAATTCTGCCTTAGCAGTACTGTCGTCAGTAGTATTACCATTGCTATCGCGTAGTGAAGGTATTGTTTTTGTTTTGCCGTTAGTGTACTTCACATATGACAAGAATTTCTTTGGGTTTTCTACAAGATTACGAGACAGGATTTCGTTCTGGTAACTACTATAGGCTTCTCGCATTGAAGTCCGCGCTAGGTTGCGAGTTTCAGTAAAAGATTGCAAGTCTTGTGGATTCTGTGTCTCTTTAAATTTTGCATGTGTTTATCTTTGTTTCTGCAACAGTGATCTGACCTGTTTTGTGTACCATGGGGGGTCAGTCCCCTCTTTTATTAATTTATTTGGTATAAATCTCTCGATTGCTAATGATATTATGTCTTTGAAAGTAAGCCACAACTGATCTATACTCGCTTTTTTAGTTTTGAAAGACTGGAGACTATCACTCAGGAAAGCGTGAAGCGAATTTTTATCTGCTTTATTGAATACATATATGTTTTGTTTATTTTTGGTGCATTTGAGCATTTCGACATTCAGTCTCGCTACTACAACTCGATGTTCGCTAATCCCTGTATCTGTTTTGATGCTCTTTACTAGCTCAGGATTATTTGTTGCTAGGAGATCAAGGGTATTTTCGCAACCACTTACTATTCTAGTGGGTTCATGGACTAACTGTTCGAAGTAGTTTTCAGAAAAAGCATTCAGAACTAGTTCGGACGCTGTTTTATATTTGCCGCCGGTTTTGAAAACGTAATTATGCCAACATATCGAGGGTAAATTAAAGTCCCCACCGATTATATGCTTCGGATACCTATTTGAAATGTGATTCAAGCTTTCTTTGAACATTTCGGCAACCGCGTCGCCTGAGTCAGGGGGCCGATAAAAATATCCAATTAAAAAATTTAATAATGTAGCAGAACGATCAATACTCCCGTGCTGCGCAACAGGTGTTAGACGAGGGTCGTCTATACGTCGGCTTTAGTACCTCAGTACCTCAGTAACCGTAGTCTGTGTTAACTTGGACCTTCATTCCCTTCCAAAGGATTCCACACCTAGTTTCTTTCACCGGAGAGAATTTCTCGCACTCCGGTTCAAATTTGATAACAATTTGTTCATTTACACTGACTCAAGACAGACCAGGGTGTTGGGTGTGCCTTTTGTGCTTGTCAACGCCTCGATTAAATATCGTCTCCCTGAGTGGAGTTCCAGTTTTACAGGTGAGCTGTATGCATTATATCAAGCCACACAATACGTCCGGCGAAACTCGCTCGATAAGAGTGTCATTTGCTCGGACTCTCTGAGTGCTCTGTTGAGCCTCAGCTCGCTAAATCCTGTTCATCCCCTGGTACAAAGCATCCGCAATTGCCTTACCTCTCTTTCAGCGAGCGGAACTACTGTGACGTTTCTGTGGGTCCCTGGCCACGTGGGGGTGTTGGGGAATGAGTCTGCGGATACGGCTGCCAAGGAGGCAGTTCACCTTCCTCGGCTATCTAGCTAGCTCTGCTAGCTCTGATGACCTTCGCGCTGGTGTCTCCTGGCGTATCATCTCACGTTGGTTTTTACATTGGTCATCCCTGCCAGGGAAAAAATTGCGAGCCATTAAACCTGTGCCGTATCTTTGGTCAACATCTCGACCCTCTCGCCGAGAGGAGATTGTTTTGGCCCGGCTTCGTATTGGCCACTGCCGTTATAGCCACCAGTATTTACTACGTGGTGGTCCTGCTCCCTTATGTGAGCACTGTGATGAACCTTTTACTGTGTACCATCTTTTAGTGCAATGTCCGTTTTATAATCGTGTACGTCATGATTTATGTTTACCATTTGAAGTGTCTGATATTGTAGCTGATGATCCGCATTCTGCGGACAGAGTTTTAATTTTTATACATCGTGCAAATATGGCGAAAGCCATTTAATTTCTAACTCCGGTTCGATTTTACTATGGGCAGTGTTTGGCGCTAATGACCTAAGTAGTTTTGCGCCCTAAAACAAAAACATAACAAAAAATAAAATAAAATAAAAATACCTCACTAAACTGAACTCTTAATAGAATTACTTTCTCGCAGCTGAGAAGTCAAATGTAAATAAAACGTACTGAAAGAACTTCTTCGTATTAAGTAATAAATAGGATAAATTATTTGCTTGAGACTGCAGCTAAAGTTCGTCAAGCAGTCCGAGCAAGTAGTCACACGCTTCATACGTTGGCAACATCGCCGCGCTATGACCAATGCTTATTAGGGCTCAAACCATTCCCTCCAACCCCTTCCCTCCACCTACTCTTTCCCTCCCCACCACCACCTGCAACCAAATTATAAGTGCCTACATCAAACTGTGAAATAGTACCAATTAGTACTCAGCCAGACGAGTTGCGGACGCAACTATAAGGTAAAGAAAAATCTCTCCAGTTATGTATAAATTAACTATTGTTCAATGAACCCTTAGTAAGTTTATCAAATTATACATTTCTATTTTACTTTTGGTTTTTAGATCTGAAGATGATCCAAGTGATCGAAACATGTAATTAAACAATTATATGGCAACTGTTGACGGAAATAAACACATTTAAAATGTTTATATTGTTCGACGCGTTTCGGAGCTAGAACTCCATTTACGAGGACTTTATTAACATATTTGGTGTTACATCTGCTTCAGTTTTTAACCTGCATTTGTCAACATAAAATTGGCTGCTGCAGCGGTGAAAAAACTTGCACATTTGCACAAATTTTACACAGTACAAATTTGTGCGAATGCAGATTTTTCACCGAAGGAGGAGTAATTTTATGTCGACAATTGGAGGTGAAAAACTGAGGCAGATGCAATACAAAATATTTTGACAAAATCCTCGTAAATGGAGTTCTAGCTCCGAAATGCGTCTAACAATGAAATCATTGTGACCGAAGATGGCTTATTATTTTCACAATATATCGTCAATCTATGATATACAGTCACGGATAATGCACGGCTAAATGTTGATTAATGATAAAATCAAGATTGAATGTTGTCATGATTGCTAAGTTTAGAAATCGTGACTGTGTAAACAATAAAGAAATATGAAACTTGCTGGCAGATTAAAATTGCGTGCCGGAACCGGGACTCGAACCTGGGACCTTTGCCTTTCGCGGGCAAGCGCACTATGTGGAACATCTTTTATATTGTTAAATATAATATCGAAACAATCTTTATATTGTGAAATATAATTATATATAAATTTTTAAATGTTGTTAATGAAACTTAGCAAAGAAGAACTGCAGTCAATATTAATAAACTTCAGAGAAACCGTAGAATAAACTCATGTAAAAAATACCGACAGTTTTCAAAATGTCTTCTTATTGTTGATTGCTTTATCACATCTCAGGGTCATTAAGTGGTTCACTTTAAGGCCGAAGTAATGAACTAAGACGAAACTTTTCACTCTTGAAAAGGATTTGTATTTTTGTAAAAACATTTACATGTCAACCGAAATTTTACATAGAAGAAAAAAAAAATGAGACAGCTCATCACTTCTAACTGCTCGAGAAGTCAAGACAAGACACTGCTAATTAAAAAGCAAAGATACTGCTCTTCTACTTTTTTTTTAGTTCCACAGATGATTTGTTTTTCAGAACTTTAATTAATAATTGTCAATTATTGTTATTATTAATAATAATTTTCTCTCTACTTTTTTTAATAATAATAGAAAATTAAATTAAATGAAATTAAAATAGAAATTCGCTTCTTACTGTTCTGATACCCCAACACTCCATTCCTGGTAACAGCACATCCGCCCCCATACTTTTGGCGAATGTACTCCGTTACATGAGGCAGAAGTATGTTATATATCAGAACAGTAAGATAGCTTTCCTTGTTGGCAAAAGATTAACCTTGAATAAGAAATATTTGTCCATGGATTGGCTCGCTAGCTGCTAATCTAATTGAGAGGCCGTTTATCTACCTTTTCATTGACATATTTTAGAATCTGGTAAGAAAAAAGTCATCAAAGCACACATATAAGAAATTTACACAGAAATATACATCTACACATATTACATAGATCAATACCTATACAAAGAATTGTTTAGAAGCAAAAAAATTACAAATTTTCCACGCCACGGGGCGTTGTACCCTTTTAGTCTCTTTCTTTTCCTTTTCAGGTCCATTGTATGTTTAAATTATTTATCGTCACTTGTGATCGTCCATTCCTTCCACTCAAATGTCCCGCCACGCACAACAAGTGTCCAGCGATGTTGCATTGTCATGCAAAGAGAATGCGATCAGTTACTTCTCTGCTCGGCACGTAACAATACCTGTACCTTAGTCTTTGTTATCTTGCTCGATAGCTTGGCGCTCAGTTCAGTAGCTTGCACTGTTGAGAGCATATTGTAGTTCATGCTCTTGTGTGAGGGAGGATCCAGATGCTGCTGGCGTCGTTGTTACATCCCGCTCTCGCCGTTTATGCTAAAGCGTCTATTGGGATATCATCACGACCACCGCCCGTGTACGCCGTGCTGCTGATTTGCGGTAAGTACTTTATATTGAATCACTTCACCTCTTCGACAGCACACGCGGCACAACATCGATCTGCTATCCCCTCACAGTCACACGAATCACCCATTTTTCCACTAATGAATTTAAATCCTCGTCTGCTAGTTTTGTCATCTTGGCACTATAGTTTTCGTTATAATTAGTATTTTACCAAGATATTTGTTCAACAATACATATCGTCCTGTCGACCTTGGTTTATACTTCCTACATTTAATAGGCTTCATGGTTTTTTTTTTTTTTTTGTTCACAATTGTTAAATTATGAATTTTACATATATTTCATCCTTAAAACAACTATATTACTTCTTTTTTTTCATCAGAAATTATACATAACCAGAAGAAAACATACATTCCACTCTTTTACTACCTATAGTATTCTAACTTTTTTTAATACCTCTCGTAAAAAAAATCTTTCCTTATACATTTATATGCCATCCATGGATTTACTTAATCTATTTATGTTCAGAACTATTTATTCGGATATAAATATGAGATCAGGCCAGGTTTCTGGTCTCGCTTTTCTCGAAATTTTTTTTCTTTTTTTTTTCAGACTCGTAAACGTCTCATGGAGGTATAAAGACATATATATATATATATATATATACACAGCCTCCAAGGAAACAAGAAATCGGCCCACACTATCCTCCAACCACGATAGAAGGAAAGAATCCTACATCATTTATCGTGTGTAATGTGGTTAGTTGTGTAGTAGAGAATAGCTGTGAGAACTTTGTCTACTCGTGTTTCAATGGATAAGCAATTACTATATGCATAGATCATAATTGGGAAAGAATTCTCTGTTTATATAGTATATAGACTTTCTAGACTTCAATTGATTGAACTGCCATAAAATATTCATCCTGTTCATTAACACTAACCGTGTGAGGCTAAGTCCGTGTTCGGAAGAGCTTTATAGCAATATTAATCTCCACTTTCTTGTATAAACGGAACCCAAAATTCATTTACCTACTGATTTATATATGGATGGTTTGACCTGTTAACCATTAAGTTTAATGAATCAGAATTGCCAGTGTGTTCCCTGCCATCTGTATCATTGTAACCCCTGCTTCAATATGTCACTCAGTTATTTCTTGTTTTTCTCAATCAATATTTAATAATTCAGCATAATGTAAATTAATAGGCATGAAGTTCGTTTTAAGACACTTCGCATTCATTCATCATGACATTCATTCTTCCTCATTCGTCTTCGTAGCATAGGGTTAAGAGAAAAGATAAGTCGGAGTTGCGGAGGCCACAATTATTCATTTTAGATACCATCGCGCAAATATCCGAATGAAAGCGCAAATAAGCGCCACGTGCCTTGGCACAAAACAATTCAATAATCCCTATCTCAAAGTACAATGTATCCACATTTTTTTTTTTTTTTTTTTTTTTTTTTTTTGTCATGCAATACGCCTTCCACAAATACATTCTCATTATTATTATTGACATGAAGCGCGTAAAATGTAACCTATGCCTATTGAATTTCTCATTTACATATACTTTAATACTTATCACAGCTTTCCTTATCTTTAGAAAATTTCCGCAGAGGTTTTAATTGTTAGTAAGCAGTATAGTCGATTCTTTTTTTTATCTGATTTAGTTAAATTTTAGTTAGAGGAATTAGGCTGTCGTGAGTGTAGTTGGAGTATGTAAACAGTAGTTAGTAGTGTAGTTTAGATTTGTATATATCCGGCTAGCTGTAAGGTATCGTTGTTTTTAAACAGTTTTAATTTTCGTTTGTATATACATTTTTGTATTTAATTTCGCGTGTGCATGGTTCGTTTTCTCTCGTGTACATAGCATATTTTATTTCCGTGTATATATATCTTTATATCTATCTCGGTGTTTATCCTGTTTATATGAATCGGTTCAAACTGAGCACGCCCCTACATCTGTTTGACACTCCCCCGTACAAATCAACTTTGACAGCTGGCGGGCGTTGATCATCAGCTGTTTCAGCGCTATCCGCCAGTGTTTATGATAGCCACGTAAAGTAGAATTCAAATTAGTGGCACAAATTTTTCGCGTGCATAGCGGTGGGCGTACGCATACTTAACACCGTCATATAAACATCTTTATCAAATTAGGTGAATGTATCTTGTCTGAGTGTTATTGGATATATGGTTTTAGATCCTTATGCGGATGCAGTCCTTTTATTTTTCCCGATCCGGGATATGCTAACAGATACCAGATTTCCCTTTTCAAATTTGTGAATACGACCTAGCTTGTTGCCATACCCACGCTTTCTTCTCTGTGCCTCCTCATTCAATACATTCTGGTTTTGTCCATTGAGAAAATTATTACGCTGTTGCCCATTCTGGTAGACCGTTTTATACCTATTATCATTCCTCCTCCTATTGTCGTTCCGCATTCGGTGACTGTTATTATTATTGTTACTACCACCGTTGTAATTACCGTTTCGGCTAGAACTCGTTCCATTTTGCTTAGGCGGTGAGTTCCGATCAGAATTCCCATGGTTCACATTGTTACCATAATTATCCCTGTTAGAATTGCGAACAAAACTTCTCTCCCCTTCATGGATCAGGTCGTAATCGTCTAAAGCATCCAAAAATTTTGGCAAATTATACTCAGGCACCCACATAATTTTTTTAGCAATATCAGCGGGTAATTTTGATTTGAGTATCCTAATTACATCCACGTGTGACATTGGTGTCGTCCAATACAAGGTTTTATTCAGATATTTTTCGAAATATTTACGTAGGCTGCCCGAGCGTCTGTTATACGGCTCCGGACTAAAAACTTGCCGTCGTAGACGTTCTTGTACAGACTGTGACCAAAATCTTGCAATGAACTCCTGCTCAAATTGAGCATAGGTTTGGCACCTATTTATGGCGCTTGCAGCCCAAGCAGAAACATTGCCTTCGATGTGACTAACTATTTCTTGAATTTTCCGAGCATCCGACCAAGAATGTGGCAATACATTCCGAAATGTTTGCAAAAATATGATTGTATGACTCTTTGTTTTCTTCCGAAAATGTGGGAAATTTTCTCGATCCACCTAAACCGTCTTCAATAACAATATTGATAACCTGGTCCCCGTTTTTTGCTGATTGGGTGTGGGTTACAACTGTGGACAAACCGGGTACCGTATTTGTACGCGGCCCATTTGATTGTGTTGGCATAGTTAAATGTTCCAGAGGTGATCCATGACTTTGCTGCATATTAATGTGTTGGAAAATTGGCGGCGTCGTTTGCGACCTTGTAAACGATACAGACTCCCTATGCTCGTTTACTAAATTATGTCCCGGTGGCACGGTATTACTTGCTAATGTGGATGATTGAGCCGGTGTGTTTTCTCCGTAAATCTGACGGGTCATACTGCCAACTTCCCTTTTTATTTCCCGCAGTATTTGTTCCCCTTTTTCACTTACCCATTTTTCCACTTCCTCTCTACAATTCCGATGCCCTGAAGTGCTACTGTCGCATTCATCGCCTTGCATTTGCTTTTTTATCTCTTGTAATTCTATGTTGGAATTCTTTTGTTCTACCTTTAAAGATCCTACTTCACGTGTTAGCTGTTCCATTTTATTGGCTAACGGATTGTACCCCTCGCTCAGCTCATCTACTCTTTGCTCAATCGAGCTTATGGATCCATTTGTTATGCTGCTTTTAAACTTTCACAATCCTTGGCAATGTGATCTACTTGAGTGCTCAAACGGTTTTGCCTAACATTTAAAGCCTCAAATTTAACATTGATTTCATTTACTTCCTGTTGTATGTCAGCTCGCATTTGCGTGACATGTGTTTGTAAATTTTTAACAGACTCCTTGGTAGCCTGTACTTAAGTTCGTAAATGTTGCATTTGTTCTAATTGTTTGTCTGTTTGTTTGTTTATTTGTTCCGATTGTTTGTTTATTTGCTCCGATTGTTTGTCCATTTTCATTTGCAAACTTTGTGACTGTCTATTAGTTCCATTATTCGGTTAAAAAGAGTGTACATTTCTGACGAAGATTTATTTTCCGTCTCTACTCGGCTGTTATCTGAAATTTTTATCTCTGCCGGGTGCACGGTTTGTGCCTTTGAAGAAGTGGGGGTCTGCCAGTTATTAAATTCAATTGTGTGGGCGTTTTGTGAAGCTTCATCAGCAGCCCCACACAATTGCTCTGATACTCCAGAAGATTCTATACTTATCGATATATTTGAATCTAACAGAGGATTCATCATTGGGTCATTGTTTGGTATGAAAGGTGTATTGTTATCACCATTGGATTCATAATTTAAGGCTGGGATCTGTAATTCGGGATTTTGGACTAACTGATTATCAAAACTAACTTCGCCATCACTGCTAGAAGATTTTCCTGATAGTTCACACTGTTCACGTTTATCGGACATTTTGGCAAACTTCTCGGCAACAATGACTATTCCCTTCCTCAAAACACTATTAAAAAACGATTCAACAATCACAATTGAACAATTAAAACCAATTTCATGCCTTATATCCCACAAGAAGTTAATTTTAGGATAAATTTAGATTAACACTCAAGCTACATCAGCAACTACGTGATGTTACACCATCCAACTACGTTAATTCTGAGTAACTATTGAAGCTAGGTGGAAAGAGAAATTTCAAAATATTGTTAGTTTTTTTTTTACTACCAGAAAGATAGTTAATGAAAATTTCTTCCGAGTTGGAGTATAGATAGGACACCTCTTCCACCATGGAAGCACCAGTATATATATAATAGATTATCTTCTCCTACCTTTTATTGTCTTCTTAATACCGCTTTGCGCTGTTATTTGTGCATTCCTTTCCCGTTACCTGAGTCGATCTCATCCTTATATCCTTTTTTTTTTTTTTCTGGCTCCATAAAGTACGATACATGGAAAAGTAAAAAAAAATTTACATCGATTAGTAATTAATACCATACTTGGCCCCACGTTGGGCGCCATTGTGGAACATCTTTTATATTGTTAAATATAATATCGAAACAATGTTTATATTGTGAAATATAATTATATATATTTTTTTAAATGTTGTTAATGAAACTTAGCAAAGAAGAACTGCAGTCAATATTAATAAACTTCAGAGAAACCGTAGAATAAACTCATGTAAAAAATACCGACAGTTTTCAAAATGTCTTCTTATTGTTGATTGCTTTATCACATCTCAGGGTCATTAAGTGGTTCACTTTAAGGCCGAAGTAATGAACTAAGACGAAACTTTTCACTCTTGAAAAGGATTTGTATTTTTGTAAAAACATTTACATGTCAACTGAAATTTTACATAGAAGAAAAAAAAAATGAGACAGCTCATCACTTCTAACTGCTCGAGAAGTCAAGACAAGACACTGCTAATTAAAAAGCAAAGATACTGCTCTTCTACTTTTTTTTTAGTTCCACAGATGATTTGTTTTTCAGAACTTTAATTAATAATTGTCAATTATTGTTATTATTAATAATAATTTTCTCTCTACTTTTTTTAATAATAATAGAAAATTAAATTAAATGAAATTAAAATAGAAATTCGCTTCTTACTGTTCTGATACCCCAACACTCCATTCCTGGTAACAGCACATCCGCCCCCATACTTTTGGCGAATGTACTCCGTTACATGAGGCAGAAGTATGTTATATATCAGAACAGTAAGATAGCTTTCCTTGTTGGCAAAAGATTAACCTTGAATAAGAAATATTTGTCCATGGATTGGCTCGCTAGCTGCTAATCTAATTGAGAGGCCGTTTATCTACCTTTTCATTGACATATTTTAGAATCTGGTAAGAAAAAAGTCATCAAAGCACACATATAAGAAATTTACACAGAAATATACATCTACACATATTACATAGATCAATACCTATACAAAGAATTGTTTAGAAGCAAAAAAATTACAAATTTTCCACGCCACGGGGCGTTGTACCCTTTTAGTCTCTTTCTTTTCCTTTTCAGGTCCATTGTATGTTTAAATTATTTATCGTCACTTGTGATCGTCCATTCCTTCCACTCAAATGTCCCGCCACGCACAACAAGTGTCCAGCGATGTTGCATTGTCATGCAAAGAGAATGCGATCAGTTACTTCTCTGCTCGGCACGTAACAATACCTGTACCTTAGTCTTTGTTATCTTGCTCGATAGCTTGGCGCTCAGTTCAGTAGCTTGCACTGTTGAGAGCATATTGTAGTTCATGCTCTTGTGTGAGGGAGGATCCAGATGCTGCTGGCGTCGTTGTTACATCCCGCTCTCGCCGTTTATGCTAAAGCGTCTATTGGGATATCATCACGACCACCGCCCGTGTACGCCGTGCTGCTGATTTGCGGTAAGTACTTTATATTGAATCACTTCACCTCTTCGACAGCACACGCGGCACAACATCGATCTGCTATCCCCTCACAGTCACACGAATCACCCATTTTTCCACTAATGAATTTAAATCCTCGTCTGCTAGTTTTGTCATCTTGGCACTATAGTTTTCGTTATAATTAGTATTTTACCAAGATATTTGTTCAACAATACATATCGTCCTGTCGACCTTGGTTTATACTTCCTACATTTAATAGGCTTCATGGTTTTTTTTTTTTGTTCACAATTGTTAAATTATGAATTTTACATATATTTCATCCTTAAAACAACTATATTACTTCTTTTTTTTCATCAGAAATTATACATAACCAGAAGAAAACATACATTCCACTCTTTTACTACCTATAGTATTCTAACTTTTTTTAATACCTCTCGTAAAAAAAATCTTTCCTTATACATTTATACGCCATCCATGGATTTACTTAATCTATTTATGTTCAGAACTATTTATTCGGATATAAATATGAGATCAGGCCAGGTTTCTGGTCTCGCTTTTCTCGAAATTTTCTTTCTTTTTTTTTTCAGACTCGTAAACGTCTCATGGAGGTATAAAGACATATATATATATATATATATATATATATATATATATATATATATATATATATATATATATATATACACATCCTCCAAGGAAACAATAAATCGGCCCACACTATCCTCCAACCACGATAGAAGGAAAGAATCCTACATCATTTATCGTGTGTAATGTGGTTAGTTGTGTAGTAGAGAATAGCTGTGAGAACTTTGTCTACTCGTGTTTCAATGGATAAGCAATTACTATATGCATAGATCATAATTGGGAAAGAATTCTCTGTTTATATAGTATATAGACTTTCTAGACTTCAATTGATTGAACTGCCATAAAATATTCATCCTGTTCATTAACACTAACCGTGTGAGGCTAAGTCCGTGTTCGGAAGAGCTTTATAGCAATATTAATCTCCACTTTCTTTTATAAACGGAACCCAAAATTCATTTACCTACTGATTTACATATGGATGGTTTGACCTGTTAACCATTAAGTTTAATGAATCAGAATTGCCAGTGTGTTCCCTGCCATCTGTATCATTGTAACCCCTGCTTCAATATGTCACTCAGTTATTTCTTGTTTTTCTCAATCAATATTTAATAATTCAGCATAATGTAAATTAATAGGCATGAAGTTCGTTTTAAGACACTTCGCATTCATTCATCATGACATTCATTCTTCCTCATTCGTCTTCGTAGCATAGGGTTAAGAGAAAAGATAAGTCGGAGTTGCGGAGGCCACAATTATTCATTTTAGATACCATCGCGCAAATATCCGAATGAAAGCGCAAATAAGCGCCACGTGCCTTGGCACAAAACAATTCAATAATCCCTATCTCAAAGTACAATGTATCCACATTTTTTTTTTTTTTTTTTTTTTTTTTTGTCATGCAATACGCCTTCCACAAATACATTCTCATTATTATTATTGACATGAAGCGCGTAAAATGTAACCTATGCCTATTGAATTTCTCATTTACATATACTTTAATACTTATCACAGCTTTCCTTATCTTTAGAAAATTTCCGCAGAGGTTTTAATTGTTAGTAAGCAGTATAGTCGATTCTTTTTTTTATCTGATTTAGTTAAATTTTAGTTAGAGGAATTAGGCTGTCGTGAGTGTAGTTGGAGTATGTAAACAGTAGTTAGTAGTGTAGTTTAGATTTGTATATATCCGGCTAGCTGTAAGGTATCGTTGTTTTTAAACAGTTTTAATTTTCGTTTGTATATACATTTTTGTATTTAATTTCGCGTGTGCATGGTTCGTTTTCTCTCGTGTACATAGCATATTTTATTTCCGTGTATATATATCTTTATATCTATCTCGGTGTTTATCCTGTTTATATGAATCGGTTCAAACTGAGCACGCCCCTACATCTGTTTGACACTCCCCCGTACAAATCAACTTTGACAGCTGGCGGGCGTTGATCATCAGCTGTTTCAGCGCTATCCGCCAGTGTTTATGATAGCCACGTAAAGTAGAATTCAAATTAGTGGCACAAATTTTTCGCGTGCATAGCGGTGGGCGTACGCATACTTAACACCGTCATATAAACATCTTTATCAAATTAGGTGAATGTATCTTGTCTGAGTGTTATTGGATATATGGTTTTAGATCCTTATGCGGATGCAGTCCTTTTATTTTTCCCGATCCGGGATATGCTAACAGATACCAGATTTCCCTTTTCAAATTTGTGAATACGACCTAGCTTGTTGCCATACCCACGCTTTCTTCTCTGTGCCTCCTCATTCAATACATTCTGGTTTTGTCCATTGAGAAAATTATTACGCTGTTGCCCATTCTGGTAGACCGTTTTATACCTATTATCATTCCTCCTCCTATTGTCGTTCCGCATTCGGTGACTGTTATTATTATTGTTACTACCACCGTTGTAATTACCGTTTCGGCTAGAACTCGTTCCATTTTGCTTAGGCGGTGAGTTCCGATCAGAATTCCCATGGTTCACATTGTTACCATAATTATCCCTGTTAGAATTGCGAACAAAACTTCTCTCCCCTTCATGGATCAGGTCGTAATCGTCTAAAGCATCCAAAAATTTTGGCAAATTATACTCAGGCACCCACATAATTTTTTTAGCAATATCAGCGGGTAATTTTGATTTGAGTATCCTAATTACATCCACGTGTGACATTGGTGTCGTCCAATACAAGGTTTTATTCAGATATTTTTCGAAATATTTACGTAGGCTGCCCGAGCGTCTGTTATACGGCTCCGGACTAAAAACTTGCCGTCGTAGACGTTCTTGTACAGACTGTGACCAAAATCTTGCAATGAACTCCTGCTCAAATTGAGCATAGGTTTGGCACCTATTTATGGCGCTTGCAGCCCAAGCAGAAACATTGCCTTCGATGTGACTAACTATTTCTTGAATTTTCCGAGCATCCGACCAAGAATGTGGCAATACATTCCGAAATGTTTGCAAAAATATGATTGTATGACTCTTTGTTTTCTTCCGAAAATGTGGGAAATTTTCTCGATCCACCTAAACCGTCTTCAATAACAATATTGATAACCTGGTCCCCGTTTTTTGCTGATTGGGTGTGGGTTACAACTGTGGACAAACCGGGTACCGTATTTGTACGCGGCCCATTTGATTGTGTTGGCATAGTTAAATGTTCCAGAGGTGATCCATGACTTTGCTGCATATTAATGTGTTGGAAAATTGGCGGCGTCGTTTGCGACCTTGTAAACGATACAGACTCCCTATGCTCGTTTACTAAATTATGTCCCGGTGGCACGGTATTACTTGCTAATGTGGATGATTGAGCCGGTGTGTTTTCTCCGTAAATCTGACGGGTCATACTGCCAACTTCCCTTTTTATTTCCCGCAGTATTTGTTCCCCTTTTTCACTTACCCATTTTTCCACTTCCTCTCTACAATTCCGATGCCCTGAAGTGCTACTGTCGCATTCATCGCCTTGCATTTGCTTTTTTATCTCTTGTAATTCTATGTTGGAATTCTTTTGTTCTACCTTTAAAGATCCTACTTCACGTGTTAGCTGTTCCATTTTATTGGCTAACGGATTGTACCCCTCGCTCAGCTCATCTACTCTTTGCTCAATCGAGCTTATGGATCCATTTGTTATGCTGCTTTTAAACTTTCACAATCCTTGGCAATGTGATCTACTTGAGTGCTCAAACGGTTTTGCCTAACATTTAAAGCCTCAAATTTAACATTGATTTCATTTACTTCCTGTTGTATGTCAGCTCGCATTTGCGTGACATGTGTTTGTAAATTTTTAACAGACTCCTTGGTAGCCTGTACTTAAGTTCGTAAATGTTGCATTTGTTCTAATTGTTTGTCTGTTTGTTTGTTTATTTGTTCCGATTGTTTGTTTATTTGCTCCGATTGTTTGTCCATTTTCATTTGCAAACTTTGTGACTGTCTATTAGTTCCATTATTCGGTTAAAAAGAGTGTACATTTCTGACGAAGATTTATTTTCCGTCTCTACTCGGCTGTTATCTGAAATTTTTATCTCTGCCGGGTGCACGGTTTGTGCCTTTGAAGAAGTGGGGGTCTGCCAGTTATTAAATTCAATTGTGTGGGCGTTTTGTGAAGCTTCATCAGCAGCCCCACACAATTGCTCTGATACTCCAGAAGATTCTATACTTATCGATATATTTGAATCTAACAGAGGATTCATCATTGGGTCATTGTTTGGTATGAAAGGTGTATTGTTATCACCATTGGATTCATAATTTAAGGCTGGGATCTGTAATTCGGGATTTTGGACTAACTGATTATCAAAACTAACTTCGCCATCACTGCTAGAAGATTTTCCTGATAGTTCACACTGTTCACGTTTATCGGACATTTTGGCAAACTTCTCGGCAACAATGACTATTCCCTTCCTCAAAACACTATTAAAAAACGATTCAACAATCACAATTGAACAATTAAAACCAATTTCATGCCTTATATCCCACAAGAAGTTAATTTTAGGATAAATTTAGATTAACACTCAAGCTACATCAGCAACTACGTGATGTTACACCATCCAACTACGTTAATTCTGAGTAACTATTGAAGCTAGGTGGAAAGAGAAATTTCAAAATATTGTTAGTTTTTTTTTTTACTACCAGAAAGATAGTTAATGAAAATTTCTTCCGAGTTGGAGTATAGATAGGACACCTCTTCCACCATGGAAGCACCAGTATATATATAATAGATTATCTTCTCCTACCTTTTATTGTCTTCTTAATACCGCTTTGCGCTGTTATTTGTGCATTCCTTTCCCGTTACCTGAGTCGATCTCATCCTTATATCCTTTTTTTTTTTTTTCTGGCTCCATAAAGTACGATACATGGAAAAGTAAAAAAAAATTTACATCGATTAGTAATTAATACCATACTTGGCCCCACGTTGGGCGCCATTGTGGAACATCTTTTATATTGTTAAATATAATATCGAAACAATGTTTATATTGTGAAATATAATTATATATATTTTTTTAAATGTTGTTAATGAAACTTAGCAAAGAAGAACTGCAGTCAATATTAATAAACTTCAGAGAAACCGTAGAATAAACTCATGTAAAAAATACCGACAGTTTTCAAAATGTCTTCTTATTGTTGATTGCTTTATCACATCTCAGGGTCATTAAGTGGTTCACTTTAAGGCCGAAGTAATGAACTAAGACGAAACTTTTCACTCTTGAAAAGGATTTGTATTTTTGTAAAAACATTTACATGTCAACTGAAATTTTACATAGAAGAAAAAAAAAATGAGACAGCTCATCACTTCTAACTGCTCGAGAAGTCAAGACAAGACACTCCTAATTAAAAAGCAAAGATACTGCTCTTCTACTTTTTTTTTAGTTCCACAGATGATTTGTTTTTCAGAACTTTAATTAATAATTGTCAATTATTGTTATTATTAATAATAATTTTCTCTCTACTTTTTTAATAATAATAGAAAATTAAATTAAATGAAATTAAAATAGAAATTCGCTTCTTACTGTTCTGATACCCCAACACTCCATTCCTGGTAACACCACAACTACCGACTGTGCTATCCCGACACGACTCACGATGCCGCCTCACAACTTTACTTCCGCCAGTACCTCGCCTCCTACTTTCCAAACCTCACAGAAGCTCTCCTGGAAACACGCAAGACTAGCACTCCTGGAAGAAAGGATATGGTGGAGACATGGCTTAGCCACAGCCTAAGGGATGTTTCCAGAATGAAACTTCACTCTGCAGCGGAGTACGCGCTGATATGAATTTTAATCTGCCAGCAAGTTTCATATCAGCGCACACTCCGCTGCAGAAAGAAGTTTCATTCTGGGAACATCCCTTAGGCTATGGCTAAGCCATGTCTCCACCATATCCTTTCTTCCAGGAGTGCTAGTCTTGCGTGTTTGCAGGAGAGCTTCTGTGAAGTTTGGAAAGTAGGAGGCGAGGTACTGGCAGAAGTAAAGTTGTGAGGCGACATCGTGAGTCGTGTCGGGATAGCAAAGTCGGTAGTGCGCTTGCCCGCGAAAGGCAAAGGTCCCAGGTTCGAGTCCCGGTTCCGGCACGCAATTTTAATCTGCCAGCAAGTTTCATATCAGCGCACACTCCGCTGCAGAGTGATGTTTCATTCTGGTCAATAAAGAACTATATTTCTGGTACCAGTCTCTTTATTTGTTGGTACTTAATCTAACATAGCACAACATGTTTCTAGCATGTTTTGCCCATCGTCAGGCGCTTTTTAAACATGCAGAAGTGTTTATATTCCTTTTAATTTACTTATTTAAAGTCTATTTGTTTTTATTGGTCGGGGGCAGGGGGGGGGGGGGGTTGCCCATGAACTAAGATGTAGTGCTGTCTTCTACCGGTCTTCCTGTATGTTGTGTTTGTTTCACTATCTGTGTGTGTTGTAGACACGAATACATCAGGTTTTGTGATGGAATGGTCGTGCGATTCATGAAAGTCGTAAGTATGCTACTGACTATCAACATAAGGGCATCACACGACCATTCCATCACAACACGTGATGCATTTCTGTCTACATCGCACACAGTTGGTGAAATAAATCACACCATATAGGAAGACCATCAGAAAACAGCATTACATCTCAGTTTATGGCCATCCACTGCCCTCCCTCACCCCTCGCCCCCAACTATCCCCAGCCACCAATAAAAACAAATAGACTTTAAATAAGTAATTTATAAGCAATAAGCGTTATTAAAAAGCGTCTGATGACAGGCAAAACATGTTCGAAACGCGTTGTGCTATGTTAGATTAAACACTAACAAATAAAGTGACTGGTAGCAGGAATACAAATATTTATTTATAAAATCGAGAAATTTCCAGCTTGGAGGGCGATATATGAAGTATTTATTTTACAAAATTTACATATTGATATCGTTCCCATGATGGAACATAATCAGTGCAGAATGCAAGTAATGATTTCTCATGTACTCGGCATAAAACATTTAAAAATCATGTCATAAAATAACTAGAAAGGTCTTCCCAGTACATGTTACAATTTTTAAAAAAATATTATAACTTGCGCTAGGAAGACTTGTTTGTTTATTTTATAAACATCATTTTTAAATGTTTTATGCAGAGTACATGAGTCATGATGACTTGCATTCTGCACTGATAATGTTCCATCATGGGAACGAAATCGATATGTGAATTTTTAAAACGAATACTTCATATCGTTCACTAATCTGTATATCCGCCATTTCCTGGATATATATGCATTTTACCAGTCTTATATTAGAAACGAAAATAGAATTTCGGAAAAGAATTCATCTTCATGTATTCATGGAAACAGCTAAGAAATTTTGAAACAGTAATACGGTAAAATATGTATAATGTAAAAAATTATACGTGCAATATGCAAAGAAAGCAAATTGTGATGATGATCGTGTGGCACTTATGACCGTTAGACCCCGACTGGGGTCGAGCAAATTGTAATAGAATACAAATGATGTATAACATTAATTTAATTCAAAATTTTACTATGAACATATTTAATCCTCGTTTCTCTCTTTATGTCCATCGGATCTATCTTACTATCCGTCCATTTTTCATGCAGATCAATATTTACATCATATACCGTTGACCATGTCTCCGACAATAATACAAATTTTCAGCCGGCCGCTGTGGCCGAGGGGACTGAGGCGCTTCAGTCACGGTCTGCACGGCCACTACGGTCGGGAGTTCGAATCCCCCCTCGGGCATGGATATTTGTGCCGTCCTTAGTATAAGGTAGTAGATAAGTAGTTTGTAAGTTTAGGGACTGATGATCCCGTAGTTAAGTCCCATAAGCTTCACAAACATTTGAACATTTTGAACAAATTTTCAGATTTGTAGGACGTAATATAAGGAAAATGTCTGCGTTGAATAAGTAGTGGATGAATGAAGTCTCGTAAACCATGCGTCGCGTGATGCGAAAGTTGTGACTCATTGTTTACGACATCACATATCTTGAACTATGTCTCTGATGTAGTTTTTAACTCCACAGAGAATGTTATCTGATGGTAAACAATATAAGTACCAAATTTAGTTGAAATTAGTCTATTATTTTAGGAGGAGATGTGGAAAAATAGTGCATGATGTAACAGTTATTCGGAAATTTCATTGTTTATGACGTCTTATCTCCTAAAATATGTGTAGTACTATCACGTAAATTTGAAGGCACATCCAGTGATATATTTGCCTAATGTCTGCAAAATATGTCGTGAATGGTGTTAGTACTAAAGACGTAATGAATGGAAACCTCATGCGTGATTGTGCGGCTTTTCATGAACCAAATTGTTTATGACATCATATCTCATGAACTATATGTGGAACTGTGATATAATATCGGAGGAACATTCAGTGGAATGTATGTGTACTGTATGTAAAATTTCTCACGAATACTGTTTACAGTGTAGAAGTAATAATTGTAATGCGAAATGCCATAAATATACATCATGAACATGTGAAAAGTAGTAAGCGATAAACTTTCTTTCTTTAATCATTTTTCTGCGGTTGTCACCGAGAAAAGTCTGGCAAAGATTTGAAATTATATTCAAAGTTTATAGCAAGTCGCTAAGTGCTCATTGTCAAATAGTTTTAATTTTTTATGACGTGATCTCGTATGATATATGTATCGTAGGTGGTTTACGCAACCATAGCAAATGATTCCTGACCTTAAAAGATATTTGTACCAAATTTGGTTGAAATGGGTCCATTAGTTTAGGAGCAAATGTAGAATATTATCGCATGATGCGGCCGTTTTTTATGATTGTCATTGTTCATGACGTCATCTCCTGGCGTATGTGTCATAGGCGGTTCTCACCCC
Organism: Locusta migratoria; assembly: GCA_026315105.1. Taxonomy (NCBI): domain Eukaryota; kingdom Metazoa; phylum Arthropoda; class Insecta; order Orthoptera; family Acrididae; genus Locusta; species Locusta migratoria. The sequence goes on from CM048745.1 coordinate 319,096,842, forward strand.
CACAGCGATTGTTGCCTGATAATAAGGAACATGTGCACCATTTTTTGTTGAAATCGGTCGAGTAGTTTAAGGAGGAGATGTGGAACATGCATACATACATACAGTGTATTTTATAAGATGTATACAGGGTGTTACAAAAAGGTACGGCCAAACTTTCGGGAAACATTCCTCACACACAAAGAAAGAAAATATGTTATGTCGACATGTGCCCGGATACGCTTAATATCCATGCTAGAGCTCATTTTATTACTTCTCTTCAAATCACATTAATAATGAAATTGAAACACACAGCAACAGAACATACCAGCGTGACTTCAAACACTTTGTTACAGGAAATGTTCAAAATGTCGTCCGTTAGCGAGGATACACGCATCCACCCTCCGTCGCGTGGAATCCCTGATGCGCTGATGCAGCCCTGGAGAATGGCGTATTGTATCACTGCTGTCAACAATATGAGCACGAAGAGTCTCTACATTTGGTACCGAGGTTGCGTAGACAAGAGCTTCCAAATGCCCCCATAAATGAAAGTCAAGAGGGTTGAGGTCAGGAGAGCGTGGAGGCCATGGAATTGGTCCGCCTCTGCCAATCCATCTGCGGAATCTGTTGTTGAGAAGCGTACGAACACGACGACTTAAATGTGCAGGAGCTCCGCCGTGCATGGACCACATGTTGTGTCGTACTTGTAAAGGCACATGTTCTAGCAGCACAGGTAGAGTATCCCGTATGAAATCGTGATAACGTGCTCCAGTGAGCATAGGTGGAAGAACATGAAGCCCAATCAAGACATCACCAACAATTCCTGCCCAAACGTTCACAGAAAATCTGTGTTGATGACGTGATTGCACAATTGCGTGCGGATTCTCGTCAGCCCACACATATTGATTGTGAAAATTTACAATTTGAACAAGTTGGAATGAAGCCTCATCCGTAAAATAGAACATTTGGACTGAAATGAGGAGTGACACATTGTTGGATGAACCATTCGCAAAAGTGTACCCGTGGAGTCCAATCAGCTGCTGATAGTTCCTGCACATGCTGTACATGGTACGGTAACAACTGGTTCTCCCGTAGCACTCTCCATACAGTGACGTGGTCAACGTTACCTTGTACAGCAGCAACTTCTCTGACGCTGACATTAGGGTTATCGTCAACTGCACGGAGAATTGCCTCGTCCATTGCAGGTGTCCTCGTCCTTCTAGGTCTTCTCCAGTCGCGAGTCACAGGCTGGAATGTTCTGTGCTACTTAAGACGCCGATCAATTGCTTCGAACGTCTTCCTGTCGGGACATCTTCGTTCTGGAATCGTACCGCGCCACGGTTATTGCCCCGTGCTAATGCATACATCAAATGAGCATCTGCCAACTACGCATTTGTAACATTGCACTGACTGCAAAACCACGTTCGTGATGAACACGAAGCCGCGGTGGAGTAGCCGAGCGGTCTAAAGCACCTCGCTGCGGAGAGCGCGGTTGCTCGTCGTGGAGGTTCGAGTCCTTCCTTGGACATGGGTGTGTGTGTTGTCATTAGGTTAGTTTACCTATGTTTAAGTAGTTTGTAAGCTACAGACTGATTACCACGCAGTTTGGTCCGATAGATTTACAATTTTTTTTTTTTTTTTTTTTTTTTAATGAACACTAACCAGTTGATGCTACGTACTGATGTGTTTGATGCTAGTAGTTTAGAGCAATCAGTCGCATGTCAACACAAGCACTGAAATCAACATTATCTTCCTTCAATTGGGCCAACTGGCTGTGAATCGAGGAAGTACAGTGCATACTAACGAAACAATTGGGTATTTTGACAATTGTCTGCACGAATTAAAGATGATTGTATAGTCTATGGGACTTAACTACGGGGTCATCAGTACTTAAACTTACAAACTACTTATGAACTACTTACGAACTAGGACGGCACAAATATTCATGCCCGAGGGGGGATTCGAACCCCCGACCGTAGTGGCCGTGCAGACCGTGACTGGAGCGCCTTAGTCCCCTCGGCCACCGCGGCCGGCCTGCACGAATTATTTCAAATTACATTTAAAGAGAAATACTAAAATGAGCTCTAACATGGAAATTAAGCGTTTCCGGACACATGTCCACATTTCCTTTCTTTGTGTGTGAGGAATGTTTCCTGAAAGTTTGGACGTACCTTTTTGTAACACCCTGTAGATTGCAGTGAGCAGGCACAGTTTCCATTACGGAGTCAAATTACAAGTCGATTAATAATGTTAGGTATAGAAATTTGACAACTGCCTCGTTGTGCTATTTCAATTACAGACACCGCAAATTCCTTTTTCTCCCCGAAACACCGCTTACTGGTAACGAAAGCTATCACCGGTGTTTGATCGAGCCGGAGCATCCGCAATCTAACAGATAGCAGCGGCCGCTACAAAGAAAGGAGGCTACAGACGTGACCGGCAAGCGAGTGCGGCCGCGCTCCTTCCGCGTCCCCACCGCCACCGCCGGCAGAAGCCGGACTTTAATCTCGGCGGTCCGTAAAACCCGGCCGTCCCCTGGGCTGTGAGAAGCGGCGCGCTTGGGATGAGGCCCGCTGAAAGGCGCCGCCGGCTGTGAAAGGCGCGGCCCCGCGCGGCCATAATTACGGCTGCCGACTGCCGACTGCCGACTCGCCCGTGGCGGCCGCCGCCCCCGCCGCCCCCGCCGCCCCCGCCGCCCCCGCGCATAACGCCGGCGTATCGCGCGCTGACTAATGACGATGCGCGGCTAGAGTCGCGGCCGCGATGGGGCCTCATCAGCGCGTCGCCGCCGCCGCGCCGTCCCCGCAGATCGGCAGATAGCCGCGCCATCAGCGCCCAGCCAGATGAGCCGCTCTGCTAGCAGGCACACCGTCGTCCTCTCGGCGACACAACAAATGTTGCTCGCGGAGCAAACAGATTCCGGCAGCGTGCGGCATATCGGTGGGCAAAAAAAAAAACCGAACGGTTAAAACTGTTGCTACCTCGAGATGCTGTAATAATAATTTCTGAAACAAATCGCAATTTGCGATAAGTTATGGCTTCACTGCACTAGGTTTACATGGAATACCAAAGTGTGGCGAATGAAAATTTGCGCCCGGCCGAGATTCGAACACGGGATCTCCTGCTTACTTAAGCAGACGCGTTGACCACTCCGCCTCCGAGTGACTAACCCGACTGCAGAGAACTCTTCCCTCCACGTCTCCCGCCACACCCAAATCTCCATTCCTATTACCACAGCCTATTTGTTCTGTAACGCTTGCAGCCAAAATACTGTATTCCCGCATCAGGGAGAACAGACCGTGAGGTATCGAGACACAATTAATTATCATCAGGAGCCCAGGCTCGTTATATTGACGCTGTAACGTCGTCAAAAAATGTATAATTGTATACAAGCCGAGGCTGGGCTCCCGACGACAATTGTGTCTCGATACCTCATCGTCCATTCTCACTGATGGGGGAATACAATATTGTGGCTGCGAGCATTACAGAACAAATAGGCCGTAGTAATAGTAAAGAGACAGCGTGGCGAATGGAGATTTGTGTTTGGCGGGAGACGTGCAGAGAAGAGTCCTGTCCAGTCGGGCTGGTCACTGTGTCCTCGGTGCCGGAGTGGTCAACATGTCTGCCTAGTAAGTAGGAGATTCACGGTTCGAATCCCGGCAGGGCACAAATTTTCGTTCGCCGCAATTTGGTATTCCATCTAAACCTAGTGCAGTGAAGCCATAACTTATCACAAATTGCGATTTATTTCATTCATTGAACGCTGTACCGTCGTCAAAAAAATATATAATTGAATAATAATTTCGTGTGGCTCGTTGGCCTGGTGGAAGTCTTTCAATTGGACACGCCAATTGCGTGTCTCCAGCCTACCCCAGATGTACAACTGGGGAAAGGAGAACCTACAGCTTAGCGTGGAGTCCGAACCACGTGTCGTTTCTGGCGATTTCTCATTTCATTTAGAGGTGAAGGATGGGTGAAAGAGCAGACAGAAAAAATCCGAGGTCCGCCCGGGTTTTGAACCTGCGACCCTGTCGTTTCCAGTCGAGCGCTTTGCGCCAAGACCACCGGTCTCGACACCTCGAGATGCTGTAGGTTGCCAAGGTGGTGGGTTCTGGCTAGCGAGGATGGGAACAAGTCTGCAGCTTGTTCTATGAATAACTCCCACAGTGCAATAAAATAAATACTAAAGACGACACAAACGTCCATGCCCAACCGTAGCGGCCTTGCAGACTGTGACTGGCGTGCTACAGACCGCTCGGAGACTGGAGCCGGCCGGCCACGCTTCGCTGTGGATCACTCTCATATGAAATAAATAGGAAAGGAATTACTGTAACTCATGTGAACATAGAATCACCGAGAGAATGCTCCAATCATATCAATATCGGTCGTTAGGCAACTGTTCAAATGTTTGTAGAGCTGATGGGACTTAACTACGGAGTCATCAGTCCCAAAACTTACAAACTTCTTATAAACTAGCTATTACTAAGGACGGCACAAATATCCATGCCCGAGGGGGCATTCGAACTCCCGACCGTAGTGGCCGTGCAGACCTCAGTCCCCTCGGCCACCGCGCCCGGCTAGGCAACTGTGGCTATGTAAATCGAAAGTTATAAAATATATAGTTTCACAGATACCTATTAATTTAAACCGAAAAGATAGATTAAATTTTTTATTGTTCGTTTTCTCCACAAACATCTGATCTACCGACTCTGGACCAATGACGTGTAATTCACCTTTGTAAAAAGCTATTGTATTCTTCATTCTTTCCATATAGTTCACATCTGCTATGTCTATCTCCTGCTTCCCCACTATCTACCTCTTCATCCTGCTCCTAATCATCACTCCCTCTTCATCACTCCCTTTCCGTCCAACCATCTTCCATCTCCTCTTCCATCTATCTATATGCACTATCATCTTTCCCTCGTCGTACCTAAATAAAATAAAGAAATTAAAAATTAAGGACTTGCTTCATATTATGAGTTATCTGCTGGAAACTATCACTGTTACATAAAATTAAATTAAATATTGACGCGAATAAACAATGTTCTGTTCAGAATTCGTTTCTGATTTCCACTGCTAATATCATGATCGATCTTACTAAAAATTAACCTTCAAACATGAACGTAACAAAAATGCGTTTTCACGAAAAGGTGTTACTTTAGTTTCGCACTTTTAACATAGCACATGACCGGTACGCAAGGCACTAACTGGTACCACTTCAATTTTCGACGCTCACTTATTTGGCAGCTGGAGAATTTATAGCATGATCAGAGCTATAATATCAAAACATTTGCTTTCTTTTGCCTCTCTAAATGGCAACGTATACACTTGGTATTCGTTTTGCACTCATCTATGGCAAAGCGCCTTTTGAATTGTGTAATTTTCATTGGCCTCCTTGTATAATTATAATCAAAAATCGATACGTCATTTTTCATGTTGATGTATTTGTATAATGATTTCGGTAAAATTTCAGTTGCGGCCGTTGCTGATGTTGCCAAAATCTCTTGACTGATCTTTGAAAACTCAGTGACGTACAATTACGCGCTAATAATCTTCCGTGTTTAACAAGAAATATTACATTAGAACCGAATGCCGCAGCTGCCGTAAGTAAAATAAACCTTTAGTTCCAAGTAATTCTACGATGGACAACGTCCATTTTATGTCGGCAGAGATTTAGAAGCGCACGTTCGATATATATCGTTAGAGGCGAGGCTACTTCAATTGGAAACATTATTTGAAAGCATGTGGTTTCCGAGCGTTACTCGGGAATATTGTTTTCTGTAACGCAGTGGTAATTCGAAGGACACTCTTATCAGATTGAATATATTGACGAATCGTTTTTTGACCGTAAAATACCATTTAATGCATTTCCTGCTTTGTCGTTAATACGTTCTTGTACGAGCCACTGACAATACATCAATTGTCCTAGTAAAGTGCCAACGGCTATTGGTTGGCACACAGGGGGGCAGTATTTTCATCGTGCATCAGTTCGTTGAGTAGCAAGATCGTCCTCCCAGTCTCCGACTTATTAAGCGACTTAGTATGCGACTCCGCTTCGTAATAGAATATAACAGGGGACACTGTATAGACCACCTTCGAGAGAGATCACAACAGCTTGCAATGCATAATAGCCGCGGTGGATTAGCCGAGTGGTCTAAGGCGCCTCACTGCGGAGCGCGAGGTTGCTCGCCGTCGGAGGTTCGAGTCCTCCCTGGGGCATGGGTTTGTGTGTGTTGTCCTTAGATTAGTTTACCTTAGTTTAAGTAGTTTGTAAAATACGGATTGATGACCACGCCGTTTCGTCCTATAGATTTACAAACATTTGAACGTTTGAATGCATAATATCTCTAAATAGAAGGCAATGTTCTGAGAGACTGACAGATAGACTGATTAAATGAATGACTCATCACCGTCCAGCCAAACCCACTGATGATAATAACTTGAAATTCGCAGAGGATGTTCATATCACACCGTTGTCGTCGTTTAAGAAGCGATTTTTGGATATTCCGTCCCTAAGGGGATGAAATAAGGGATGAAAAGTTTTTTTGAAAATATGCTGTTATCCAGTCAGTTATGATGCTAGACCTACATAAATTAGTATATTGATTCTTTGTTAGAATTTTAAAAAGGCGTCTTTCAGGTTTTTCTGAAAATCAGCCCTTAAGGGAGTGAAATAGAGGATGAAAAGATTTTTGAAAAATACTGCTATTTAGTCAGTTTTGAAGTCTGAAGTGCAAAAGTTGGTATTTGGAGTCTTGGTTATAATTAAAAAACTACGTGTATATCTACCCTCCCACTCTTCTTCATTACCTACCCTTCCTACATCTCGTCTTACAAATCTAACGTAGAACCATGTTTAGTCTTATGTTCAAAATCTTATATCTCCGAAAGTTCTTGACGGAATGCTTTGATATATTGATACAACATACTACTGGATTACGCGCAACAACTTTTCCACATTGTAAAATTTATATAAATTCGTATATATTTATATAAATTATTCTGTGTAGAAAAGTTGTTGCCAAAAATCGCAAAAGTGTCATATATGTAGATAATGTGTAATATATCAAATAAATAGGTATCTAAAAACCTTCCTGTGTTGCCGTGCAACGTTGTGACAAATTTGGAGCTCAATCGGTGAAGACCTTTCTGAGATTTTGAAACACACATAAACCAGCACAACATTTTTATATGTAGAGATTTGAAGAACAATAATCCCTCAAACCCGATTTGACTGGGTGTGGACACGACTGAGATATGAATGGGGAAGGAGGAAGTAATTTCCTATCTCACCAACGTTGAATTCACGTGAGCATAGGCGTAGGCAAGATAAGATTTCGGGAGGGGTTTTCAGTGAATGGATATTGTAATAATGTGTCCTCTTACTAGAACTTCAAATGACATTAACACTGTATATTTTATAATTCATTGCAATACTACAGAGGCACCTTGATATAGAAATCAAATTAGTAAAGAATCTACTTATTCCAGGAAAAAGAAGAAGGCATATTACATGATGAAGATAGGCAAATGCGGATCGAAATACGGATGACAGTCAGAAAGACATCACATGAAGCTTTCAATAACTTGTGAAGCATTATCAGAGGACCACTTCCTGGCTCAAATTTTTTGCGGTATGCAAAAGCTGTCAATAAAATAAATAAAATAAAAAATAAAACAAAAAAATGAATGATACATGTGTTCTTTGGCTTGACAGAAACTTTGATCCGTTTATTTAGGTACATCAGGAAATATTACTGACGGGCATTGTGATACGACTTACAATGAAATTACTAATAGTGGTGTTGAAATACAACTAGGACCTCAAAAACACGATGAAGCTCCAGTCCAGGACTCTTTACCATAAATTACCGTGGGTACCTTGAGCAAGGTATTGTTCACAGTGCGTGCAAATAAGGCAAGTCATACTAATCTATAAGGAGCAGATAAATTGAAAGAAGACACCAGGGGGAAAAAACTATGTAAACTGCTTATTATTTCAGTAGTAATCACTATAATTGTTACTACACTTAACCCTCTGTGGACAAATGTTTCCAGTAAGCTGCAGGACCCTCGACTTTTACCAAGGCGCGCACATCTACATAGGAAACACACCGATGGCAACAAATATCTTTCTTCAGAGATCCAAAAATATGGCTATCGTCTGTCGAGAAACGAGAAATGTGCGGAACATGGGTAACGACTTCCCAGCCTTGCCAAAATGTAGGTGGGCTTTATCCCGAAACAGAATGATGCCTTAGTTTTCTTTTTCTTTCTTTATCAATATTTCAGTAGGGGTCTGAACCCCAGAAACCCCCCTCTGAGTACGCCCATGGACGTGGGCGTCAGGCGTTGGATCGGCGCTGTTAGGTGTGTCTGCGCGTTGGCGGCGGCTTCGCTGCAGCATAGCACACGGCTGCTCCGCGCTGCCCGGTTCTGCAGTTTTACATCTACATCTACATAGGTACTCTGCAAATCACATTTAAGTGCCTGGCAGAGGGTTCATTAACCACTTTCATAACCTTTCCCTACCGTTCCATTCTCCAACAGCGAACGGGAACGAGCTGCCCTTCTCTAAACCTTCTCAATGTCTTCCATCAGTCCCAACTGATGAGGATCTCCTCCAAGAGAGGATGCACAAGTGTGATGTAGGCAGTCACTTTGGTGGAGCTGTTGCATCTTCGAAGCTTTCTGCCAATGAAACGTAACCTTTGGTTCGCCTTCCCCACAATATTTTCTATGTGTTCTCTCCAGTCATAGTTGTTCGTAATTGTAACTCAGAGGTATTTGGCAGAATTTACGACCATAAAGTTTGACTGATTTATCGTGTAATTGAAGTTCAGCGGATTTCTTTTAGTGATCATGTGTATTACTTCACACTTTTCTTTATTTTGTGTCAATTGCCAATTTTCGCGCCATCTATATATTTTGTCTAAATCGCTTTGCAAATGCTTTTGATCCTCTGTTGACTTTACTAACCGATAAATGACAGCATCATCCGCGAACAGTCTAAGGGAGCTATTCAGATTGTCACCCAAATCGTTTATAAACACAAGGAAGAGTAGGGGACTCATAACGCTTCCCTGGGGAACGCGACATATCGCTTCTGTTGTGTGGCGCTTTGCGACCCCCGAGCGAAGGCGTCACAGTCCAAGTGCTGTGTCTACCAAGGTAGGAGCCCCCTCCATGTCTTCTCGCTTCTTCAGCATCGGACCTAGTTTCTTCTTTCCCGGTTTCTCACCAAGTCCCCTTCCCTGTCCGACTATAGCTTCACCTCGAATTTTGTATCTCTTTGGCTCTGTGATAGGTCGGTTGGCTTTACAATGTCATCCAATAGTTGATCGCCCTCTTCACGACCACGCCTCTCAGTCCCCAGTGGAAATTTTCTTTGAGTTGAGTTTAGACTTGCAAACTGGCGTCTTTCACACGTTTCAAGGGTGTTGTGTAAAATTTTCTTCACTCCTTTTGGTTCGATTTTTTTTTTTTTTTTTTTTTTTTTTTTTTTGTGGCAGCTGTCCATGTTAGGCCTGTCTGGTACGGCATTTATTAGGCAGGCTCTTTCTCCCTGACCAGAAACATTATTTTCTTGGAATCATTTTATCTATACTGCAAGCCAGGTTCTCTCCTACTCACTCACGTGTGCACTGCAGGGGTTTGGTTGTCTTCTTACCGTCTTGAGGGGTCCACGGTTTATCTGCAATTCTGTCACTTTTTTAGAAACGACTCCTTTGGTATCTGCAGACAAAGTCTTTCTCTGCACAGAAGTTGCTGTGTCCTTTTCGTTGTAAGGGCCTTCCCTTCGTCAGCTGTCACCATTTATCTGCATACTCCTAAAGTCAGGTTGGTTTCGCCTTGTACATTCTTGCAAGAAAGCCACGGCAATTCGTCAGGCTGCCCCCTAGAGCGAGAGAATGCGGCGCGGCCGCTGGTGGCGAAGGTGTAATTTGGGGGTGCCTCCTGCTGGCTCCAACTCGTCCCCCAGGCCGTCTGGATGCTGGTGGGGTGTGCGCGAATGCATCCAACGGCAAAATCACTGAACAAATGCGTCCCCGGCCGACATATTACAAGCTAAAAAAGTGATTAGTCCACAAAAGATTTATTAATACAATGAGATAAATACTCAATTTTGATGTTCTTGTAGTGGTACTAACTTATTGTACTATTACCACAGTTCTGCTATGCCATAGAAAACTCTGCCAGATTGCGCATAGACTGAAGGTTGGCTCTTCTATGATGAACTTATGGAACTGCAGTATTCCTCGTCCTGACTCGTACTGACCGGCACTCTCGTACTCTCCTGTACTGTCTGACATTGCTGTGGTGCGCCGGCATATCTAGCCGAGTCCCCTCCTTCCTATTGGCCGATGCGCAAAGCGGGCATAGAGGTGACGAGACTGCAGGCGCCCCCAGTGGCCGAAGTACTGTGGAGCAACTTATCGCCGCTTCTAGAAATTGCCGGCGTTGTGACGAATAGCGACTCCACAACAAAAACCGATACCAATATTTATGAGGAAACGTAAATAGTGGCTATAATTTATTCAGCCGCGGTGGAGTATCCGAGCGGTCTAAAGCGTCTCTGTGCGGAGCGCGCGGTTGCTCACCGTGGAGGTTCGAGTCATCCCTGGGGCATGGGTGTGTGCGTTTGTCCTTAGGTTAGTTTACCTACGTTTAAGTATTTGTAAGTTACGGACTGACAACCACGCAGTTTGGTCCGATCTATCTACACACATTTGATTTTTTTATTATTTTATTTATTCAATTTGATACATAAGCGTTTCATGTTTGCAACTGTTACTGTCCTTCAAAGTAGTCGCCAGCGTTATGTAGAACCTGTTGCCAACGGTGTGGAAGGCGTAGTATAACGTTAGCAGAGCCTTTTCTGTTGCCGGTGCGAATGGAGCGGTCTACTGCCTGTCGAATCTCTGGGAACAGTTTCTACTTTCGCGGCGACCCGTAATGACGCCATTCGTTGGATTGGCGTTTCAGTTCTGGCTCGTACGATGTGGCCCATGTCTCATCCAGTGTTACGATACGGCGTAAGAAAGCCACTCCTTCGCACTCATAGCACTCCACGTGTGTCGTAACAGCGTCGTAAAGCATCTATTTATGCATTTCCGTCAGTTCGTGCGGAACACAACGTGATGGCCAGGCGTTCCTTCGGGATGCGAAGCACAGTCGTACGCGCTAATCCTATTTCGTGGTCGAGCTCACGAATCGTCTGGCGTTAATCACTGTCCACTAACGCGGCAGCAGTGTGCACACTTCTTCTTCAGAGATGCTAGGACGAGTGCCAGTTTGCCGACTTCCGTTGAAAGCTTTTTCCATCTAGCCACTCTTATGTACGGCAATGCCGATTGCCCGCATGCCTCTTGAAGATCTTGATGTCGATCTGTACGACCTCTGGCACATTCAGTCTTGATCCAACTCCATTATTCCTATAAGACCGCTCGCTCAAAGTGACTGTGCGCTCGCTGGTGACGTGGAACGGGCGAGTCCATTTACTCGGAGGTATGGTACGTATGTCAACAACGTGTGGTATCAGCGACAACAGTAGATTCATTGCATAGTGTCTCCGCAGCATTTTGCCACTATTTAAGTTCCAACCCTCGTATTTCGTGTTGCTTGTAACCAGATTTTTAGTTATTGCAAATAATATTTTCTATAGTAGAGAGTCAAATTGGATTTTGTTTTTAAATAATTAATAACATTAAATACTTGTATTATTTATTTCTAAAATATCCCTTGCTCTGAAATATTAGATTATTGCAGTAACTAGGAAATGTGATCAGTGATTAATTTAAGAACAATCCCGAATCATAAGTGAGTAACAAACACATAGCATAACTATTGGTATAGCTGTTGTTGGGACATGAGTGCCCCTGTTGCCTTGTGGCGCGGCCTATTGGACGATGCGTACGCACGTGCATTGTGCAAGAATCGCTTCCGTCTACTCATACAATAGTTCCGCGCTGTCGTCGCCGAACATCGGCCGTGTTGCAAATGGCACCATCCCGAGTCTGGAAGTAAATTGAATCTGTCTGCCATTTCTATGAAATAATATCAGATCAATCATATTATGGCAACAGTAATAAATTAGTAATTCATGGCCGCGGTGGATTAGCCGTGCGCACTGGGGTGCAGTGCTGCTAACTAATAAGAACGCAATTGAGTCCGACTGAACTTTACTTTTTTCTATTTTATTAATTTATTTTCAAGAATTCATTCGTAATTCATAATATAAACAGAAAAAAATCAAGTAAACAAAACAATCAAGATCGCAAAAATATTTTAGTTATAAGGACAGTTTACAACTCACCGCAAAGACGTGGCGACGTGCTGCGACAGGCACATACAAAAGACACACAATGTGTGTGTCTTTTACATGTGCCTGTCGCAGCTCGTCTTCATGTCTTTGCGGTGAGTTGTAAACTGTCCTTATAACTCTATTATTAGTTCCAACCTGGACTTTCCATTATTATATTAAATATTTTAGTCTACATAAATGATTATATACTCTTACTAGTCGAATCGCCCCATATATCATTTGTTCCATTCCATTTCTCCCTTCAGATTATATTGCACTAATGCATGCCTGCAGAAGTTTGGAATATTTGATATTGACGTTGCTCAAAATCAGAGGCAACAGAGAACTGGCGCCGACGTTTTACGTAACTACTAACGTCAACTGAGAAAATTTCAAATTATTGCGTTGTTAATGTTTTGTTTTATATATATTATTATTTCCCAAGAGCATTGTATATTAGGATGCACGAATATTCATGTTTGACATAACTAAACAGACTGGTGGCAGTACAGTGATCAGACGCAGCGTCACCCTGCAGACACAATCTGCAGTTTCATATATACTGCGCAATCCACCGTAAAGTGTGTGGCGAAGCGAGGGAAAATATGTCTACCTGCCTCTGTATGAGCCCTAATTTCTTTTATCTTATCTTTGTGATCTTTACGCGAAATGTAAGTAGGCGACCGGAAGATCGTTCTACACTCAAGCTTCAAACTCCGGACCTCTAAATTTCCTCAACAGAATTTCTCGAAAAGAACGTCGTCTTTCTCCAGCGATTCCCGATTCCCATTTGAGTTCCCGGAGCATTTCTGTGACGCGCATTGCTCGAACCTACTAGTAACGAACCTAGCTGCTCGCCTCTGGACTGCTTCCATGTCTTCCTTTAAACTGATCTGCTGCGGATCACAAACACTTGAGCAATACTCAAGACGTGGTCGTACAAGGGTTTTATACGCGGTCTCCTTTACAGATACTAGTACATCTTCCGAAAATTCTCCCAATAAACCGAAGTCGGCTGTTCGCCTTACTCACAACTGTCCTAACATGTTCGTATCATTTCATCGCTCGGCAATGTTACGCCTAGATATTTGAACGATGAGACTTCATCAGGAAGCTCACTACTAATGATGTATTCATACATTATTGGATTGTTTTTCCTACTCATGCGCATCACCTTACATTTTTCGGCATTTAGAGATATCTGTCATTCTTCACACCTACTAGAAATGTTGTTCAAATGTTCAAATGTTTGTTAAGCTTAAGGGACTAAACTACGGGGTCATCAGTCCCTAAACTTACAAACTATTTATGAACTACTTACAACTAAGGACGGCACAAATATCCATGTCCGAGGGGGTATTCGAACCCCCGACCGTAGTGGCCGCGGGCTAGCACCCACCTACTTAGGGAGACATGACCATCCCAATAAAATAAGAGAAATCAGATCGAAAACGGAACGATTTAGGTGTTCTTTCTTCCCGCGCGCTATTAGAGAATGGAACGGTAGAGAAAAGTTGTGAAAGTGGTTAATGAACCCTCTGCCAGGCACTTAAATGTGATTTGCAGAGTATCTATGTAGAAGTAGAAGTTCCATATTCCAACATCGGTCGTATCTGCTTATAGCGTTTCTCTACGCGCTGATACAGATGTTCAAATGTTTGTATAGCTTATGGGACTTAACTACGGGGTCATCAGTCCCTAAACTTACAAACTACTTATGAACTAACTAATACTAAGGGTGGCACAAATATCCATGACCGAGGAGGGATTCGAACCCCCGACCGTAGTGGCCGTGCAGACCGTGACTGGAGCGCCTCAGTCCCCTCGGCCACCGCGGCCGGCGCTGATACAGCAGTTCCACGTTATGAATATGTGTAGTATACACGATGGAATTCAAAAGACGCCATAAGTAGACGTCATATGGATCGAAGTCACACAGTTTTGCGCATGCGCAAATCAAGTGCCGTGGCTGGTAGATATGCGTCACACAGAGAACATCCCAGAGTACTCCTGAGAGCTGGAAGACCAAGAATCGCTTATCGGCTTTTTGCAAGATAAATATATATTTCTTTTATTTTTCAAGGTCACACTTAATTTACTGCAATACAATGTACCATACTTTAAATTCTATGCTGATTAAAAGCTTTGGCTCTCTGGCAACACTTGATGATCTTCATTATTTTTTTTCCCCAAAGCAGGAAGTGGGTGGCAGACTGAAACGATTGTCTTGAAAGTTTCATTATTCAGTAGTCTCATTGTAATAAGCCTTTTATTGTAAGGACACGTAGTAGGCGTAAGGTAGATCAATATGAGAGTGTATGTACCATTCTGACTTGCCGAGTATTCATGTAGATGTAGGAGAACGATCAGGGCGCTGTGTCAATCCCTGACGAACGATCAATTTGTTTGGATATGGGAACAAGCGAGAGTCAGTGATACAGCACATAGATAGCTGCATTACAGCTCGCGGTAACCAGTTTGAGCACCTTCTGTAGAGAACTGTACGTACTAGAGTACAATGCATCAACACCAGTTACTAGTCTCCACATTGAAGTAGTCTCTGTTATGAACACCATAACAAAGCATTTCTTTGTTGTCAAATGCTCTATCGAATTTCCGGAGCCTTACCTCACACTTAGTTACACCCTCTACAGGACTATGCCACGCCATTATATTAAAGGTAATTTTGTTTTAGTTTTTTTTTAATTTGTTTGTTTTTATTTTGCGTGATTTTTTTCTAGAATATTTCAGAATCTAACAATATACATTACAGTTACATTTTCAAACGAGCGTTCAAGTAAACAGAACAATCCAAAGTGAAAAACATTTAATGGCGGCTCTTTCTGATAAGAAATAATTTACTCAAAGGTATTTTGTGCGCCAAAATCTATAATATTATACATTTTTTCTAATCGTAGTATTCCCTGACATAGCATTGAGAAATGACTAGTTTTCATATCGTTTACAAATGCACATACGAGAAAAATAGCAAAAATGTTTATTAACAGTTTTTAATTTACAAGTTCAAGTGGGATATTACATAGTCTTGTGTAGTTCGCGAAGGAATTCATGCGGAAGAACGCTCCCAAAAGCGAACTACGCGAACTAGTTCTCATATCACGCGCCTCTTAGTTCGTCTGCTCCTTTTCCGAAGAATGACGGGTAACAGCGAGAGGACGCGAGAGCACGCAGAATCGCGTGATTCCCTTCTGCCAGTTGCCGTCATTT
This sequence comes from Locusta migratoria, assembly GCA_026315105.1. Classification (NCBI taxonomy): domain Eukaryota; kingdom Metazoa; phylum Arthropoda; class Insecta; order Orthoptera; family Acrididae; genus Locusta; species Locusta migratoria. The sequence continues at coordinate 319,112,350 of CM048745.1, forward strand.
CGAGCTGAGATGCAGCTCAGCTGTAATTTTAGTAGCGGTAGCAAAAGCCAAAACGAGCGGATGAACTAAAAAGAGCGACCTACTTTGCTGTCGAGCTGCTAACTAAAAGGAGAGCTACCGGTCGCCAACTAAAATATGCGCGATAGGTCGCGAACTAAAATATGCGCGATAGGTCGCGAACTAAAATATGCGCAATAGGTCGCGAACAGAATTAAAAATCACGTGTTTGCCTTCTGCTGATGAGAGCCATTTCGAGGTTAGCGTCTGCCTGCTAGATTACATAGTTCAGTGCTACAAAATTTCTGCTTTGAAGTATTCGGCACTCTGCAATATCTGACTAATAAATTCCATAATGCCAAGATATGGAGATAACTCTAAACTTAAACGCGAGAAATTATCCACAAACTGTTTCTTTTAGTTTGCGTGATATCGTTAGCGGCTCAAGCGGCAAGCGCATGAAGCAGCTAGGTGAGAGAACTCCCTCCACCTGCATGCGCAGACCACGCCGCTCAGCCATCACTGTGAGCGGACGAACTAAAAGAACTAAAGTGAGCGCTCCCGATCGCGAACTATTATGCGAAAGTCTAGTATCAGAAGCAACAGCTTAGACGCCGCCAGCTGGCGATCCTCTTTCGTCACTACAGATGAACTTTGTAACCAGGCGAATGCAGCATGGATGGTTGTATCGCGGGACCGCATCCGCACTTTATACGCGTTGGCGCCATCGCGCATGGCACAAGTTCTCGGGGCCCATGGTGCTCCCCGTGACTACCAGGCAACAGGAAACATGCTGAACCGAGCTCACTGAAAGGCTAATCATTTCTTTAGACATAAGTATTGCGGTGTTTTGTCAAAGTCTTCTGCTTTTTACGAACATTGAGGCGGAACGACTCTGATGTATAGCTTGCAATCGAGTATTGAAGCTTTAAATGTGGCCCTGTCAGACTGCGTAATCCTCGAGTCGTCCGCTCGTCACCATAAAAATTATTAAGTTTGAAAAAAAAAAATCTTTCCAAGTTCTGAATCTTCTATATCAGGTACTTTCGCATTCAAAGAAGCATAGTCAGAAGAATTTCTTTTATTTAGACTCTCGCTGCTAATCGGATATACTTTTTAAATTATTGTCAAGTTTTAACTGCCAAACTGAAGTTTATACTAGTTAACATCGTGTTGACCACAGAGATTCTATATATCTTGTTGACAGTAAATCGATCGATGTAGCCGATCGATTAAGAAAGCTCTGAAAAATTATCGGAGTCTTCCTTTGACTTAACTGTCAAACATCAATTAAATTCAAATAAAATATCTTCTCAAAAAATAGTAGAAACGTTAACAGGGAACAATTCTCAATTCCTGTTAATGTAATATTTCTGGTAGATCTCTTCAAAACAAATAAATTATGTTGGCCGGCCGCGGTGGCCGAGGAGACTAAGGCGCTCCAGTCACGGTCTGCACGGCCACTACGGTCGGGGGTTCAAATCCCCCCTCGGGCATGGATATTTGTGCCGTCCTTAGTGTTAGCTAGTTCATAAGTAGTTTTTAAGTTTAGGGACTGATGACCCCGTAGTTAAGTCCCATAAGCTACACAAACATTTGAACATTTGAAATGATGTTGGCGAACACGTTTAAATACGCCTTTTATTACACTTGACATTTACAAGTCGGAAGTCAAGAATGAACTGACATAATATATTTACTCAAATTTTGGGAAGATTTCGTTGACAATGTAAATAAGGGCGACGATAACCGCAGAGACCATCATCTTCCTCCCTTTTGGCCGTCGACCCCCGACTTGAAGTGGCCAGATGTTCTATTACTTGAGGTTGGCGTCGAAGATGTTGCTGTCGTAGGTTGGGTTGCCGTTATAGCACGTGAAACCAGAGATGCCAACTTAGCCATTTTATGGCTAGATCTGGCCATTTTGAAGTGGCGTCTAGCCACTGTTTTTGAAAAGAAGCTACTGCTGGCATTCCTAGCCATTTTGGTGATATTATATAGACATTTCTAGCCATTTTTATTATTCGATAATTTTCACAACAAAAATGCAAAACTCTGAAGTTTTTATCATGAATAGAAATGTATTTATTGATTTATTATTTTTAACGTTCCTCCAAAGTACCACAAATAAAACACTACTGTATCGAAACAGTGATACCTGGAAGTTTCGAGACAATGAAACAGTTCCGCATATCGATTCGTTCTTTTGAAACATACAACAAACAATGGCCAACACTATGTAGTTGCACTTGCTTGGAAACGCTGTACAAGTTACAATAGTCTGGTGTGAAGTGTCTCTTTTTTAACGTGCGGTAACATTGATTGTTGGAAGAATACCGTGTGCTCTACCAGTGTTTTGTGACTGATAGTTAATTATCTAGCCATACCGAAACCGCAGTAAACACAAACTTACAGGAAGGAATGGGAAAATATGTCTGACTTCAAGGAATGGGTACAACCAGTTTCAACAGACAAAACTAAAGCATTTTGCAGGTTTTGCAAAACTGAAATAAGGGCGAAATTCTATGATTTAAAGCATCATTTAAATTCTAAAACACATTTCATCATTTGCTCCATTTAGCAGCAGGTGTCAAACAAAAATCACTTTTAAACGAGTTGAGGAAATCACTAGTAGTAAAAAGGCCGAAGCAAGATTAGCTTTATACATTGCAACACATTCCGCAATAATTAATATTGATCATTTGTCACAGTTATGCAATAACAAATTTTCTTTGAGGGACAATAAACCAGCTGATCTTCGTCTGTATTGGACAAAATGTAAGGGGATATTTATGAATATACTTGCACCCCACTTCACTGATCTGTTAGTGAGAGATATAGGCGAACAAAAAATTCAGTCCTATTATAGATGAATCGACAGATATTTTAGTGTCCAAATTATTAGCAGTTGCGCTGCGATATTACAACACACAAATGAACGAAATCGTGTCCACATTTTTTGGGCATTGTTGAACTAGAAAAATGTGACGTTGCAAGTATAGTTTCAGGAATAAAACAACTTTTGCCGAATCTGAAACTTGATCCTAAAAAAGAAAATGAGGATGAGGACGATGATAATTATGTTTGCTAGGTGAGTGTTTTTCAAATTTTAATTTTTATGCATTAAACATATAAATTATAATTTAGCCATTTCTGGCCATTTTTGTTGGACTGTTTTGCCATTTTCTCTGACTAATAGTTGGCAACACTGCGTGAAACGTAAAAAACATACAAACTCTTTTAAGAATCATATAACAAAAACATTTACATAGAAAAATAAATACCAACACTGTCTGCTGAAAAACTGAGCTGATATAAGGTAGTAGCGGAAATAATAATTCGTTCCACTACAACATGAGTAATTACCATACGGATCAGCAAATGTACCACAGCCTGAACAGACTGTTTTTGTCCAGATACTGCCGCAGAGTGGTGTCATTATAAATGTGAACAATGTACTGGATTGTTTGTTGTGATTGGGTTGTGTCCGTCGCTGCGAATCCGAGACAGGGAGCAGTTTGAGGCCAAGGTTTCTCTGCTGAAGGCCGCGAGGTGTCCTCGAACCGCTTCCGTCCGGGTAGGAGCGGGCAGAAACAGTCTGGGCAGTGAGGGACGGTAAGTGGCGACGGGCGAGTCGTGGGAGGGGCAGCGGAGATGTGTGGAAGAGCGCAGTGCAGGGCGCGGCGGTGCTCGTTATGTCGGGCCGTTACGTCAGCCGGCGTGGCGGCCGCGGCCAGCGGTGGCAGAGGCAGAGGCGGCGCTGGCCAGTGGCTCAGCGCGCCGCCGCCATGGCAGACCGCGGCGACGCAGGCTGCCGCCGGCTGCTCGTCGTCGGGGCAACGGCGGACGGGCGGGCGCCGGTAAGCACCAACTCCACTGCACTGCACTGCGAGGCCGGGCCAGGCACACACCACCGAGGCAGAAGGCCGCGGAGTTCTCGTGTGACGTCACTTACAGTAGGCTGCGCTGCGTTCATAGCCCGCGGCTGCTCCGCGGCGGAGGAATCGCGGCGGTCTGGCAGTGCGCTGTTTCTCATAAGGCAGTGTGGGACGTGTTTATAGGCGCGGCTGCCCCTGCCAACACCGTCTAGATACAAGGCGTCACTACTCCGTGTTACGTCACACCGATAAGGCTGCCATTGCTAGCTGAGTGGCTGGCCGCTGGGGCACAGCCGACTGCCTCATACCGCTATCCAGTGAGCTTGCGATGGCTGCCTATCGGTGTGACGTGACACAGACTTGTTGTGAGGCCTTGTATCTAGACTGTATTGCCACTCCGCTCTTCCGCTGTGGCGTCAAATACCAGAGGCTGCACTTCCAAACCTCTTACACGACTGCTGATAGGGTTGTTCAGTGCGACATTTGTCTGGCCGCCAGGTGGGAACAATGTACTCGAGGTCACTGCGGCTGAAACACCTGCTGTGTGAGTGACAAGCGGAGCCTCCGCAAAATCACAGCGGTTGCTCCGCGGGGACAGGGTCATTAGTCCCTAAACTTACAAACTACTTATGAACTAGCTAACACTAAGGACGGCACAAATATCTATGCCCGAGGGGGGATTCGAACCCCCGACCGTAGTGGCCGTGCAGACCGTGACTGACGAGCCTCAGTCCCCCCTTTTTTTTATCTGGTAGATCTATGGATCGCGGTCGTTCGTTCATTTCGGTTGTGTTTGTTCGTTGTATATTTGGATCAGCTTTTTTATTACAGACGGCGTTTAGCCCCCTGACCGGGCGCGCTGAGCCACGGCGCCCGGCATCCCCTTGGCCACCGCGGCCGGCGCGGAGGAACCGTTGTCTATAAACGCAGCCTAAGTGGCTGTTCGCTAGGGACTAGTCGGCTGTCCCTAGCTAGTACCTACGTCGTGATCGCATCCTACACTGCTTGACGTCACACGAGTGCGCCGGTGCCCTCTTTCATCGATAGCGTTGTCTATACGCGCTTGCTCAGCTCTGCAACTGTTATGTATTCAAATGTGTGAATGATTCGGGCTATTATACGGAAGTAGCTGATCTGTCAATAAGGTACGTAACATCGAAAGTTGGCTGTCGAGTTCACCAGATAAAATACCTTTAATACAAATAACTATCAAGTACCGTTTGTAAGGTAAGGCCATCGCTTGAGAACGGCTTCAGCGACTTGGGTCACCTTTCGTTTGTATTCGTAATTCTCAGGAAAATGTGTGTATGAAAGAAATTCTTCTTCGAAGACGAACACAAAACGAAACATATAGGTACCTAAATATACTGATATTGGCTGTCATACACTTAACTAGCTGAAAACCCGGCGCTGCCCGGGTATTTTGTTGTTTATTCCTGCTATTTTTCAGATATATATTCAGTTTTATAAGGGCTGTATGCCTGTAAAATTTCTCGGGAATACAATTAGTAGTAAAGATCAAAACTTGGTGCGTGATATTGCGGTTTCCCATGAACGTTGTGTTTATGTGCTCATATCTCATGAACTATCTCTCGTACTGTGATACAATTTAGAAGGTACACTCAACTATTTGCGTATATACTGTCTGTAAAATTTCCTGCGACTACAATTTCAAGTGTATAAATTATAAAATGTAACGACATACTGAATGCCGTAGATTTATTCCGTGAACAGGGGAACGTTACACTTTACGTCCTATATCTCATGACCTATGTGTCGTACTGTGATACAATTTCGAAGGTACATTCATCTGTGTATGTGTATACTGTGTGTACAGTTTCCTGCGACTACAATTTGTAGTGTTCAAATTATAAATTGTAACGTCATACCGAGAGCCGTAGTTTTTACTCCATAAACAGCGGAAAAGTAGTAAGCCAGAAACTTTTTTCCTTTCATCATTTTACTATGGTTTACAGCGAGAAAAAGTTTAATAAAGGTTGAAATTATATTTAAAGTTTGTTGCAAGTCGCTAAGTGCTCTAATTCTCATAAAGCGTATTTATAAAATCACGCAGCATAAGTGGCATTTTTTGCGATTCCTATTGTTTATGACGTCATACCTTCTGAACCATGTGTCGTCTGTGATTCTTAACCCCGCAGCAATTGTTAGCTCATGGTAAGGAATGTGGGTACCCAATTTGGTTGAAATCGGTCCAGTGGTTTGAGCAGCATTTTCGCTAAATGCAGCAGTTTTTCGCGCATCTCGTTGTTCATGACGTTGTATCTCGTGAACTAAGTATCGTACGTGATTCTTACACTTACGGCGACCATCCTCATGGATTGAAGCTTACGTGTACAAAATTTCATAAAGATTGGATCAAAACTTTAGATTTGTATACAACACGCACAAACATATGGACACTCTGCTTCATATATTAGATTTTGTCCTCCACCAACAACTGATGTCTCTCCAGCTCACCTTTTCTTTCCTCTCTCTGTAAGAAAAAAGACAGTCCAAGCAGTCTCTCAAGTTTTCCTGTTCATACTCCCACTCTCTTTACATAACGTGTTTCAGCCTGCCACAGACTAAACCTCAGATTTTCCGTGAAACCATCTAGAGAAAATATGCTCTCCTCCCTCCTCATTCCAATGTTGCAATCATACACGTTCCCACTGGAGTTCGCGGGAAAAATATGCTGGCTAAGGTCAGGAAGCCCTCACCACGTTTCAATATGTTGTTTACATTTTTGCAGTATCGACAACTTGGCGTCAGGCGTCCAGTCTCACTGTTGAGCTATGCCTCTGTCATTTGTCATTTATCTACTTTTGTGAATCTGCGAATGGCCACATTTCATTTACCCTCTGTCCTCTCCATTGTGTGACGATGATACCATCATCCTAAGTTTCCATTCAGGTTTACACAGTATGCTCCAAACATAAAACCACCCAGCACTCAAGTAACCTTAATCATTAGTGTTAAATCGTACATCATGATGTCAGTCGTTCTCCACCTCCATAAAAACCCACGTATACTCCTATGAAAGTATATCTAAATGAATCATACTGTGATATATTGTGTTTGTGGTATTGTAAGGCGCAAAATACTGCCACCTTATGTAGTCACTGAATCTCAATATTATTTATCTTTTCCTGTCTATTTCGCAAAGAAGTGTGACAGATCGTTGTCTACCTTCATCTATGTATCCATAACTGACCACTAGGTAGAACTCAAAACTTTAAAGGATCTTTATTTTCCGAGGCGACTAGCTGTTATGATTGTTCAAATTTCCTACACCATACTACACAAGGTGATGCATTTTTGTTTGGTCTTTCCACACATTTTTCAACTCCCTTTCCGGAGAGGGGTTTAATTTTTAATTTTTATTTACTTATAGTTTCCCTTATCCAAATGTTAACACCACGCAGGAAAGGACTTGTGATATGGTGCATTATGTAAAGGATTGCGCAACCGCTCCCGTCGGAGTTCGAGTCCTTCCTCTGAAATTAGTGTTTGTGATGTTTGTTGTAAATCTATCGGACCAAACTGCGTGGTCATTAGTCCGTAGCTTACAAACTACTTAAACTAAGGTAAACTAACCTAAGGACAACGTACACATCCATGTCCGACTACGGGGGGCCTCGCGATCCGCAACGTGGCACTCCAGACCCCTCGGCTACTCCCGCGCGGCTGTTTGTGATGTCCTTAGCATAATTCAATTTAAGTAGTTTGTGAGTATAGTGACTGAGTACCCTGGAAATTTGGTCTCTTAGGATTAAAAACATTTGAACAAACGTAAACACTAAGTCCATGGTACTAGACCTAGTTTTATTGAAACGGTGGTCGACATGAGTCTCGAAAGATGGAATTTAACACATCGGAAAAATGGAAAAGTTCTTTAAATTTTAATACTTCATTTCCTGATGGCACCTATGCTGTCTTATACAGTCTACGTCATGGTCGGATATGGTGAAAGGCAGGTCGTTCGTAATCCTTCTAAATCATTAGTTGTGAAGGACAACGAAGTTAATTTTAAAGGCGAGTAATTTCCGCGAGGATGTCTCTTTCTGACATTCCTTTCAGAAAAAGTTTTTGGGTTGCTGCCAGCCGACTTTACTTTTCAGAACGGAGAAAAGCAAAAGCAGTAAATAATGAAAGTGCCTACTTCTTTTCCTGACTGTGATTGGGCGACCGTTCTGGACTTCGGGGAATCGAAGAGTCGGCTAGCACCCCTGATGGATTGTATAAATAAAGCGCCATTTGGACCAGATGCCATGTTTCCGTTATGTAATTTTTAAAGAAGTCTGGATGGTGAGCCTTCGTGGCCAACTGTCCTGCGAACTTCAACTCTGGACTACGTTTCCAGCTGCAGCGTTGTTTCAATCGCGCAGAGTAATGCGCCTCCACATCGTGATGTGGGGCAATATATGTAATTCATACATTCTGAAGACCATACGTTCGTAATAACTTGTCGGGGCTCTGCTACTAATCAGGCTTAATGTATACATCTACCGGGAGATCAAAAGGCAGTATAAATTTGAAAACTTATAAATCATGGAATAATGTAGATAGAGAGGTAAAAATTGACACAAAAGCTGTGTGTGTGTTGTGGATGTTAAACCTATCGTTAAATCAGACAACAAATTGTTCATTAACACAGCAATTTGGTTTAATTATGGTCCTGATATTGATGTATATACTATTAAATAAGAAACGGTGCATTAAACTGATTATGTGCGCAACGGATCTTTTAAACAGAAAACAGCTGTGACAAGTCACCATTTGAAACAGACACTGACTATACTCAAAAATTTTGACTGCGAGAAAGATAATAAAAAACCACAAACCACTTTCTTAATGCTTGACTGTGAGAATTTTATGCAGATCAGTTTCTGATTATTGAAATTTAATATCCTAGTCAATTAACTATCATTTACTATGGCACCAACAACGAAATCTGTTCAACAATATTATTCAAATCAATACTGCACTTTAAATCCACTAATCACTAATTATCAAATGAAGGAAGTAGGTTAATTTTCTAACTACGTAAATGAAACAGGAAAGAAAGGTCAACTTTGTTACTTATTATTAATAATCAGCATTACATTACCTACACAATACAACTTCTGACATGCTGGCAAAGCAGCCTCTGCTCTACATCGGAGCCATACACACAACTCAACCGCTCTCTAAGCGAGCTGAACCACAAGTGCTACTCTCAGCGCGAGTTACAGTGCTATGCAATACATGATCTTTGCCAAAGATGAAACTTCACAGAGTTAAGTACACATATCGATACATACAGTAGAAGCGATATTATACATTTTCTTGCAAGCAAGTTACTCGATACAAAACAGGAGGCACAATATTGGACATTTTCTTACAAAAATAATTTTTTATGGACACGCTTCAACATCTACCGGGAGATGAAAAGGCAGTATAAATTTGAAAACTTATAAATCATGGAATAACGTAGATAGAGAGGTAAAAATTGACACACATGCTTGGAATCACATGGGGTTTTATTGGAACAAAAAAAAATTGCTGGACGCGTGAAAGATCACTTGCGCGCGTCGTTTGGTGATGATCGTGTGCTCAGCCGCCACTTTCGTCATGCTTGGCCTCCCAGGTCCCCAAACCTCAGTCCGTGCTATTATTGGCTTTGGGGTTACCTGAAGTCGCAAGTGTATCGTGATCGACCATCGCTAGGGAATGCTGAAAGATAACATCCGATGCCAATGCCTCACCATAACTCGGGACATGCTTTACAGTGCTGTTCAGAACATTATTTCTAGACTGCAGCTACTGTTGAGGAATGATGGTGAACATATTGATCACTTCCTGTAAAGAACATGATCTTTGCTTGGTCTTAATTTGTTATGCTAATTATTGCTTTTATGATCAGATGAAGCGCCTCTGTCGGACATTTTTGAACTGTTTTTTGTTCTAATAAAACCCCATGTCATTTCAAGCTTGTGTGTCAATTTCTACAAAAAAAAAAAAAAAAAAAAATGTTCAAATGTTTGTAGAACTTATGGGACTTAACTACGGGGTTATCAGTCCCTAAGCTTACAAACTACTTATGAACTAGCTAAGAACATCACAAATATCCATGCCCGAGGGGGGATTCGAACCCCCGACCGTAGTGGCCGTGCAGACCGTGACTGGAGCGCCTCAGTCCCCTTGGCCACCGCGGCCGGCTCAATTTCTACCTCTGTAGCTACATTATTCCGTGATTTATGAAGTTTTCAAATTTATACTGACTTTTTGATCATCCGGTACTTAACATCTGTGCTGGCTGTGTTATATTTTGCATAGATAGTCGCCTAAGGTCGGAAACGTGAAGAGGAAGATATCTCAACTACAACTGGTTTTTCACATCCTTTAATTGTTAATATCCAGGTCAAAATATACAAATGTTTGTAAATCTATTGGTCTTAACTACTGACGTTATCAATCCCTAGGCTTACAAATGCGAAACTAAACTAAGGACAACACACACCCCCATCCCCGATGGAGGACTCGACCCTCCAGCGAGGAGAACCCGCGCGCTCCGCAGCAAGGTTCCTTAAAGCGCTCGACCATTCCACCGCGGCTGATGGTTATCAGTAACTTAGCTCGTGTACCCCGTATTCTGTCATACTCAATGTCTAAGTTCGCGGAAAAACTTCCAGGCTAGCTAACCCGAATCTGCAATACTGCTTTTGGGGCAGCTGGTAGTCTTACAGCGAACATCTGACCACAGATGATAACCTTATCAAACTCCAGTTTTGTCAATACTAATATTTCACATCCAAATCGTACGTATACTTTCTTGCTGTGTTTCAGGGTTTCCTCCTCTCCCTTACTGTGTCTTAATTGCTGTCGGGCCTTCTTCAGATGAGTTTAAATTAACTTGAACTCATTCCAACGCTAGTGTTTATTGGGGAAACCGACAAACAAATTTTAATCGTGTGGGCTGAAATCGCATTATTCAGTGTAAAACTATGCTGAAAAAGCAATCTTTCTAAATGGCAGCTATCATTATTTTAAGAGCTGTAGGAAGTGTAAGTAACGATATTTTTTACATGGAGTGCCTCAGAGTAAGCTGCCGTCACTTGGTAATCAATGGTATATCACAGAAGTCACAGCCGCAGAGCTCGTTCCCATCGAACGATTTTTAAGATGTTCCACAAGTGAGACAAAACCCAAAATACAGCATATTTGCGTGGAGTGGTGTAGCAAACGCGGCGACAAATAAAACAACTTCGAGTCGCCTAGGAGTGGATAAATACAGTCCTTATGTGATTTTCGTAGATGGTCTTACACAATTTTTACTGCAAAATTAGGGCAGGCTCAGACAGCGATGAGGGGGTAGGTGGTGTCATGCCCAACCTCCAGAGATGACATGCAAACAATTAGAATAAAAAATAATAATAATAACACCTTCTCACACTTCAAGAAAATTAGCACATACAGAAAACAAAAGCTGAAAAGAAAATTCAGCTGAATGATCAAGTAAACGTATTAAACAATTCACTGTTTACGCTGCTAGATAAAATAGGTACATAGTCCAATTCCTCAGACTCTCATTAAACCCCCCCCCCCCACTCACACATCATTTAAATCAAAACAAAAATCAATTAAACACCAAAATTTCTACGACCCTCATACAGATATTGCAATCATAAACACAAAAAATAAGTATATTCTCTATCTCTCTCTCTCTCTCTCTGCCACACACACAGTCTCTCTCTCTCTCTCTCTCTCTCTCTCTCTCTCTCTCTCTCTCTCTCTCTCTCTCTCACACACACACACACACACACTACTTTTTCTTCTTCCAAATAACATTCTTACACTTTAAGTTTGTTCACACACAAAGGTTAGCAACCAACATACATTTCGTTATGTTGGCAACAAAACAAATGGAACACGAGTATACAGAAAGTAAATCATGGCTGCTAAACACCTCCAAAACGTGTGCAACTGTGCGAATAAGTGTGTTAGTTATACAGTGTGCAACATAAGACCTTGACCAGATTGAGGAAACAGCAGAAGATAGTTGAAAAGACAACTAAAATGTAAGTAAAAGCTTTTTGCCTTATGTAAACAAATATGTGAAATGTTTATAATCTCTACATCTATATGGGATGCTCTGCAAATCACATTTAAGGGCCTTGAAGAAGATTCATTGAACCACCTTTATACTCCAGAGTGAAACTTTGACTCTGCACTGGAGTGTACGCTGATATGAAACTTCCTGGGAGACTAAAATTGTGTGCCGGAACCGGACACGGAAAGTTTCACCTTTATACTATTTATCTCCCTTTCCATTCTCGAATAGCGTGCGGGAAGAAAGAACACCAGAATCTCTCTGTCCGAACTCTGATTTCTAGTATTTTATTCTGATGATCTTTCCTACCTACGTAAGTGGCAGTCAACAATATACTTTCGCATTCGGAGGGGAATGTTGGCGAGTGGAGATTCGTAAGTAGCCCAAGCCGCAGAGGTAAGCGCCAATGTTGTAATGATTCCTATCCCAATTCTGTAGCTTTTCCGTAATGCTGTCTCCCCTGTCTCCTCCTCCGTCAAACCCACCTGATAAGGATTCCACACTGGGTAGCAGTACTCAAGGAAAGGACAGACAAGCATGGTTTATGCAGCCTCTTTAGTAGTTCTGTTGCATCTTTTAAAGGTTCTGCTAATAAAACGCAGTCTCTGGTTCGCCTTTCCCACGACATTATCGTCCCGAGCTAATGCAGTCTTCCTTCCTTCTTTGCCTCCCGGACATCATTTCCTTCCCCCTCCCCTCCTTTCCTATCCTCACTCCTTCCCCTGATAACCTCAGTAGTTTAGTCCTCCTATCCCTAACCAAACAACCCAACCCAGAGAGAACCCACGACATTATCTACGTGTTCTTTACAGTTTAAGTCGGAAGTAATAGTAATTCCTAGGTATTTAGTGGAGTTTACGGCCTTCAATTTTGATTGGTTTATCTTGTGAACAAATATAACGGATTTCTTTTCATGTGGACGACTTCACACTTCTCATTATTTAAAGTCAATTGCCATTTTTACAGCATAGTGATATCTTATTTAGATCGTTCTGCAGTTGGTTTTGATCTCGAAACAATACACCTCACAAAGAAGAAAAAAAATTGTGCTTGTAGGTCCCACTGAAGATCCTTTAAAATAAAAGGCGAAAGGCGTCTGGGCGAAATAAAATAAATTGCAGCAAACAAAAGGCTTTTTTTTTTTTTTTTTTTTTTTTTTTCTGCGAAAACGAAGAATAGCTAAAACGATTTTCAAGATATACACATACATAATGTTCTGAAAATGTAGTTTCAAGAAAATGAGATCCCTGGGGCATGGATGTGTGTGATTGTCCTTAGGTTTGTTTACCTTAGTTTAAATTGTTTGTAAGCTACGGACTGATGGTCACGCAGTTTGGTCCCATAGATTTACAAACATTTGACCATTTTTGAGAAAATGAGAAAAGAACGTTCAGTGTTTCTTACTGACCGTATGCCTCTTTCAGAAGATTCCAGTGGCATAATCTTGCTGGTCAGCCGCTTCTTTATTCTCTACAGACTTTTTCAGGAGTCTTATCCTTACTCTGTACTCTTTAGTGGTGGCATCGACAGCCCTTTCAGCTTCAACTAGACGCTGACGATCTATGGCAGTCAGAGCAGCTCTCGTATTATTTCTTGTTTCGATGCCTAATTTGTCCATTACTTTTGTCCTGAGAATTACACTATCATTGAAACAGATAACAGCATCCATCACACCTGTTTTGCGCACTGTCCATCCAACAAACACTGTTTTGGTACTCGTTACCATACGCAGCTGTTGAAACTCTCATTACGATTTTATGTACGGCCATGTAGAGGTTTGCTAAGTCATTTTTATCTGCAAGGTCCCTGTATATTGGCTTTACTATTTCCATGATTGTGACAGGCATGAAATGTTCATGGTGATATTCTTTGCCAGAAGCATCAGCGTGGCCAGTGTGTGAATATTTGTTCAAAGAGCAATTACAACTGTAAAACTATTTTAAGTAAATAAACCACACATTTTTGGAAACAGGAGAAATTTTTCTTTCAGGCAGGTGAATTTTTTTTATTGTTCTTTCATTTTCACGCCCAGGTCTTCTTAAGGTGAAGACGGCTTCCCGCTGGCCAATATCACTGTCCCTGTTGCGCAGTGATTCATTAGGAAAAAGACAAGGCGTTATCCAGTCAGCAGCATCGTGCGAGACTGCGCACAGGATAGGAAAATTACTTTACGGTGCACCAAATAGTAGACTTTGGTCAGGAAGAATCAATGACATCTAGTATGAAAGCTTCTGGTGTGCTCAGACTAATGTGGACAGTCACGGCGGTTCATCTTTTGTGTGAGTGGGTTGTTGGCCAAAACGCTCCCCTCTCCCCCGCACCCCTTCACAAATAAAACAGAAAATCGAGGAGAATTTCTATAAGTCTAATTATGACGAATTTATTCATTTACTGAAACGCAAAAGATAATAGCACAATGCAAAATTTGTGCTGCTCGTTCGGTGTCGCCAAATTCATGTATTTCACTAGAATTTTGTCCGTCGCTACCGTGAGAGTCTCAGACGATAAGAAGGTCGACACACACCCTGTCACATACATTTAACCCCTTACGTTTGTCGCCCATGTGATGGTGGGACGCCCAATACAGTTAATGTGCTGAATATTTTGAGTAACACTGTCCGATATAACGTCATTCGCGTTTCTCCATGAGGTAACTCGTAAATAACTCCTCTGTATCCCCACAGATAAACTCACTAACTGTTAACTCAGTGTACTGCGACCTCTCCACCTTTATCTGGAAGTTTCGTGGATGTGCTGACAGACGTCGCGTCAAAAGTGGGCTGGCGCACTATCATGCCGGAACCAGATGGCCCGGTTGTATGCAGTGCTACATCTCTATATTCTGTACAATAACAGCACAAGTACCTGTGATCTGTCGCGGTGGAGTAGCCGAGCGGTCTAAGGCGCCTCGTTGCGGCGTGCGCGGTTGATCGCCATCGGAGATTCGAGTCCTCCCCGGGGCGTGGGTATGTGTATGTTTTGTTCTTAGGTTAGTTAGTTTAAGTAGTTTTTAAGCTACGGACTGATGACCACGCAGTTTGGTCTGATAGATTTACAAACATTTGATTTGAAGTGGTGATCTGTTGGACGTTGCGATAAAATAAATTACTCAATGACACGACCAAGAATAATACCAACCCACACACTAATACAGTATGTTGAAGGCCATCGCGATTTGTGGCAGTAGCATTTTGCTCGTTCGAAATGTGGTGTCATGACTTAGGGCCGGTTCGTCCATCTCTCGTTAATCTTCTCGTTAGTTAACGAGAAGATGACTTTAACGTCCAGTTAAATGTGTTCGTTAAGTTCATTGAGTTCGTCGTTGCTAGATTCACCTCTATTTTGCTAACCTGCAGACAACGAGAAGGTATGATATATTTCGACCATGTTAACAATAGAACAAAGGAAAGTGCCGTCTGAATGAACAGTTGTTCGCCATATTTTACTGGCAGGGAAGAGGTTAGCACTCCGTAACAAATGTGAAAGAAGCTAGTGTTTTACAATAAGTCAGTGCGTGTGTCTTGCGGCCTTAATAGAGAAGTATAAGGACACTTGGGATTGACAAGGGGAACACCAAGAATAGTACAAACGAATTCTGTTGGGTCGCAGGTATGTTGCGCAGGAACTGCTCCAGACCACAAAACTAAAAGGATTTGTTCCAGTGCGTCTTGGTTTCCACGAAAATCTAGATCAAAGTCCAGCGCGTAACAGCTATACCTGTACTAAGTCAGCGAAAGTACGTGAGTCTGCGTAGTGTAATTAACCAGGCACTAGACTGTCACACAGACGACCCTGGTTCAAATCCTGGTTAGAGTCTTTTTTTTTAACATTTGTCCGACGATTAATTGTGTGTAATTATATTCCTTTTTCCCATTTTATCAATTCTTATTGCAAAGGCAAAGTTATATCACATAATTACAGTTACATTTGAACGACACGCTACGAATGACTAGCCACCTGGCCGCAGCGTAGTAATCCGCAGGACGAGTCAAGTGGGCGCACACTGCATTCGGCGGTATAACAACAGTGGGGCCGGGGACGTAAACGCATCCGACAAATGCTGCACAAATGTTATAAGGTGATAACTACAGGCGGTTTACTGATCTTTCAGTCGCCGAAAAAGTATGCTTCGGAATAACGAATTAAATAAAATAATCGTCGCGTAGTACATAACATATTGAGCAATTAAAATAAGTTATTATTATATGACCAATTAATCAAGCATTAACACAAGAGTGACTATGAAAGAATACAATTATGCACAACAAATTGTCTGTCAAGTGTAAAAAAAAAAAAAAAAAAAAAAAAAAAAAAAAAAAAAAAAAAAAAACCTTCCTCCCCTTCAGCCCCGCCTTTCGCTCGCCATCTTCTGCCTTCTCGGCCTGGCATCAATGCCGTTTTAATCTTCTCAGTAAGAAACTTAAAATTTGTACTTCTCTAAACACAGAAATTAAAGTTAAATGTCTTCTTCAAACAAAAAATCATATAAACATAGTTGAAATGAAAGTAATAACGCTATGGAACTCAGTTCTTGTATTGCACTGTGGCTGGCTGCTAAACTAATATTAGAAGTGCACCTCGCCGATCCCCAACGCGCCTCGTGCTGGAGTCGGGCACGTCTTCTCGTTAGATTTTAGAGTAAGTTCCATTGTCCTGATCAGTTCTAGCTCTAAGTCGGCGAATATATAAATTAACTTCTCATACCCGGTACTCCCCAACTGCGCGGGGGATCGCTCATAGCACTTCCTAGAAAGTTAGCAAAGTAAAGTTTGTATTTCTTGTGTTTCTTGATAGTAGAATGACATTCTTGTAGAAATGTCCAAAAGTGAAGTACGTTCTTGGGGCCTTCTCTGAAAAGGTAGAGGACTGTCAATCCTCGAATCCAAGTTACTGCATTGGTCTTTGTTCGGTGGTAGTATGTCTCGTCCGGGTAGAGTAATATCCGTGGTTCTATATCTTGCGGAGCAACTCGAAGGAAAAAAGCTATAATTTTTTGCGCCAAACTCCACGCTTCTGCGGAAGTGCCGCATGTCAGACGATGTACTTCATTATCCAATCCATTGCGCTGAGTACACAAAGGAGTGTCCACTCTATTTATAGCATGTAATTGGGCACGCGTCATGAATTTTCCATTGACGATCTGATACCACAGCGTACGTGTCTCTGTGTCAAGAAACGCATGGTGCACTGCCCGCCATACCACTGTCCACGTTACTGTCGGGTGCCGTCTCTCCATCACGTTGCCTGGTCGTCCTCGTAACAGTAAGCAATATATGTCGCGTGCTGTTGTGGTCCCGGTAGTCGGTAGGTCCGCTTGTACATTGTACATAACCGTATTCGATGAAAAAGGTACGAATATGGGCAAGAGACGGTGATGTGTGACCGACCATAACTGGCGCTCTTTGGGAAGGTGGCGCTAATTCCTCTATCGAAGTTCCGGACAGACTTGACTGGTGTCGACGCCACATCTTGACCAGCGTACTGACATAGAGAGCCACAGTGCGGTCGCGGACGTGGACAAGTCCGAGGCCCCCTCGCTTAATGGGGAGGGTGAGAGTTTCGTATCGGACTTTGGAAATTAGACCTGCACTCACGAAGTATCCAAAGGCCGCTAGAGGCAGCGTGCCATAACCACCGGCATCGGGAGCACTTGCGCCAAGTGTGGAATGCGCGATGCCAGGTGAATGTTCACAAAAGTGACCCGTTGCATCAATTCGGGTCGTCTGTGTGACAGTCGAGCGCCTTGCTAATTACACCACGCTGACTCACGTACCGCTGGCGCCTTAATACAGGTATAGATGTTAGGCGCTGGACTTTGATCTAGATTTTCGTGGGAACCAAGGAGCATTGAAACGAATCCTTTCAGCTTGGTCGTTTGACATCCTCTTCATCGTCAACCAAATCTCATATTCCAGCCATTTTCATCATACCGACCCTCACTTAACTAGCCGTTACCCGTAAGCTTGTATTTTGATATAGTAACAATAATTTTAAAGTTATATTACGTATCTGCAATATATCAAACTCATCGCTACTGACATGGATGGGGCGATTAATATGACGATAAAATTTTCCAGTAAAGGTGCTTTCCACACAAGTTTCTCATACATGTAGTGCTTCTGTTATTTTGTTCCATAAAATGGTATTTATCACGTAATATATTGCGGTATTTTAGAGTTGTGTAATCCTGCCATTTTCGTACACATTCTCACTTAACCGGTCGTTATCCGTGTAACGAGCAGAATTCTACTCGTTAACTACACGTCCAGTTTGAGTTCATTAAACGTCAGGTTAACTCATAACGAAACATTGACAGACGCAATTCTCCGCTAACGACAAGTTAAAATCTTAACTGTAACTTAACCAGACATTGACAAACCGGCCCTTAATGTAGTTTTCCGGCCCTCACTGGACGGGGGGGGGGGGGGGGGGGGAGGAGGAGGAGACTTTCTGGTGAACTGTCCTCTCAGAAAAAAGATAAACCGCCAGGCCTCCTGACAACATTAGTCTGGCCACATTAAAGCCTTTCATTAAAAAAAGGTCATGATTCTTCCTGACAAAAAGTTGCTGTTTGGATCACCCTAACGTAGTTTTCCAGTCCTATCCACAGATTTTCACGATGCTGCTAACTATATGAAAATGCTTTCTATGTGAAAATAATAATACGACGAAAGCACAGATCGTCGAATGCGGCGCGAGTGGCAAAATGAAACTGCTCCCGATGGAGGTTTAATGGATGAAGTCGTTGTTCATCGTTAAGTCTCCAAACGTTGCTCAGGGATACATTCACTGGATCTGCGAGGTTGCAGGTCCTCTTAGAGAGATTCTGGTTGACCAATCACAGAACTTCCTGTACCACATAAACAGTGCGGCAAAGACCACAATGGGTCTATTAAACTTGCAAACGTTACTTCAGGTTTGCAGACATGGCATGTGCATGTTTCACGTCAACTTCTGCTTGGGAGGCCCGTAATGAGATGAGGTTGCTGTCTGGCTTGGTGGAGCAGACGGCTACGACTTGGGAGATCAACTCCTTGCACCCAACTTTCACTCCCATACAACAAAGTTGGTCGAAAGATAGAGCGGTGCACCGCTAACTTAGTCTTGGTACTTACTTTCTTCTTGCAGAAGAGAATAGATCTTAGCTGAGCACTCACTGTATTAGCTTTGCTGCACCTCGATTCCAGTTCTTTCACTATGTTGCCATCCTGTGAGAAAATACATCCGAGGTACTTGAAACTGTCTATACTGCTCTAACTTCGTTCCTCCTATTTGGCAGTCAATCTACTTAAAACTCTTTGCCACTGACATTACTTTCGTTTTGGATATGCTGATCTTCATATCATAATCCTTGCACCTCTGATCGAGCTCTGAAATATTAGTTTGCAACCATTCAATTGAATCGGCCATTACAACTAAGTCGTCCGCATATGCGAGACTGCTTATTTTGTTTTCACCTATTTTAATCCCGCCCTGCCAGTCTACTGTTTTCAATTCCAGATTCATTCCAAAGTTTTTGACTGGGAAAAACTACCCCTGTACCTGCCCAAACCACCGACCCTCGTTATGGAGAATGAAATTTTCCGCTTCGGGATAACGTAGTACGACATCTAGGGATGCGAAGCATACGTCTTCACATCGCTCTAAAAAATTTAAGGCTGTGCCCTTAGCAGGCAAGGTGACGCCCACAGTCTTTTCGACGTCCGAGGTCCGATGCTCATCGAATTCTTCGAGCACGGAAAAACCATAAACAGTGACGAATACTGTGAGACGGCTCCGTAGCCTACTCAAGTCCATCAAGAGCAAACGGCCTTGGCTGCTCACCGAGGGAGAGAGTCTGTTCCATAACAACGCGAGTTCACACGTCTCCAGGGTCACACAAGCTGTACTGACCAAGTTCAAGTGGCAGAAGCTTGAGCACCCTCCCTACAGCCTAGAAAAGTCGCCCTGTAACTTCCATCTGTTTGGTCACCTAAAAAGCATCTCAAAGCGCTTCAACTAGGACGACTAAGTGACGGACACAGTAGAGGACTGGCTCTTGTGATAGCCACAGGAATTCTGCGAATAGGGAATCCTTCGGCCTGTGAAGCAGTGGGATAGTTGTGCTCAGGCCAATGGTGATTACTTTGAATAAAGACTTCAATAATACACACAGTGTCGTTTTGTGCCTTTTCACTTTAACATCACAATTAGCACTGGCGAAAAATTTGACTATACGAAGATTATACGGAGGAAGACTTTGCTGTTATAGCACTGCTATCAGTGAACTGGAGATCATCAGCTGCGTATAGAGCTCGATGGTCGACCAAGTCTTTGTTTCTCGGACAGACGTACACACTGCATCCGTGTATCCTCACAGCACGGTGGCGCATTCAGA
The DNA here is from genome assembly GCA_026315105.1 of Locusta migratoria. Taxonomy (NCBI): domain Eukaryota; kingdom Metazoa; phylum Arthropoda; class Insecta; order Orthoptera; family Acrididae; genus Locusta; species Locusta migratoria. Next base: position 319,132,694 of record CM048745.1, read on the forward strand.
CATGTCACAAATCTCATTTTTATTGTAATAAGTCTTAATTGTAGAGGTAAAAATGTTTTATTTGACCGGTTTCAACCTAATGTAGGACATCTTCAGTTATAATAAGTATACAGCCGATGGGGCCAGTGCTGGACCCTGTAGGACTGCCGTGGATGTTTTGTGGCCATAAACATTTTTACCTCTGCGGTCAAGACTGTTATTACAATACAAATCTCGTCAATATCCTGCCACAATATTATCCAAATTAATATGACACAAACCGTTCCTCTGAGACCCCATTTGTTTTTGGGGTATTCGCTATCACTGACCGTTACATAATGTGCGTTTAATTCGTCAGATCTGCAACTTAGGTTCCTAAAAGTAAATATCAATGATGGGAGCTTTTGTCCTTTCGTCGATATCGTTAATTGCGCTGCCTCTGGAAACGTCTAGTAGGTTGCAAAAATAAAAATAAATTGTAAATCTAAGGGACTTAACTACGTTGGCCGTCAGTCCTTAGTCTTAGAAACTGCTTAAAGTAACGTATGCTAAGTACAACACGAACATCCCATGCCCGAGGGAGCATTCGAACCTCCGACGGTGAGCAACCGCACGATCGCAGCAAAGCGCTTTAGAACGCTCGACCAGTCCAGCGCGCCGTAGGCTGCATACAGGGCACTTTACGAACATTTAATGCATCTTTACAAGTACAGAAAGGGCGCATATTTTCGTTTACCAATAACCCTTCATTGGAGGACTTTTGCTGAGAGCTCATTTAAAACACAACCAAATCCTTACAGAATTTTTTTTTTCTTTCAATTAGACAATTTTTTGTCGGGTCCGCATATAAATGTACTGGTACGAATTGGAGATCAGCATCTGACAGAATTATTCATATTCTACGTGCCATATATAAGGTTATTACATGAATTTTAGAAATGCGATTCTAAAATTGAAAACATTGTTAATGATACAACTTTTTGATTCGTATTTAAGTTTACAGCACCAAACACCATTGATCCTATCAGAATAGCGCACCAGTGCTGCACATAGTGTAAACCTACTAGGAGGAAGTTACGGCCGGCCGCGGTGGCCGAGGGGACTGAGGCACTTCAGTCACGGTCTGCACGGTCACTACGGTCGGGGGTTCGAATCCCCCCTCGGGCATGGATATTTGTGCCGTCCTTAGTTGTAGGTAGTTCATAAGTAGTTTGTAAGTTTAGGGACTGATGACCCCGTAGTTAAGTCCCATAAGCTTAACAAACATTTGAACATTTTTGAGGAAGTTACGTGACGTCCCATCGATTGCGAAAATCATGAAAGTAAAGTATTTCAGAAAAATGTTCAAATGTTTGTTAAGCTTAAGGGACTTAACTACGGGGTCATCAGTCCGGTGCATATAAAAGGGTAACTGAAGCGCCTCAGTCCCCTCGGCCACCGCGGCCGGCAAGTTTGCCAGTTGGTTGCATGTAAGTGACTGATGACCTTGTATAGTCCTCTATAAAACCCAACAACGTTGTATGTAATCATGTTAGATCGGCAAGGCCAATTGGAAACGTAAAATTTTCATTGAGATCTTTAGTGTAGTTTCGGAGTTCATCGTGGACAAACGTGTATATATATATATATATATATATATATATATATATATATATACTAGCTTAAACCCGCGGCTCCGCTCGCGTGGTGGTAGATAAAATACACTCGTTTCGAAGAATCCAATCACGAAATTCAACAATATTGATTGTAATAATATCACAGATCGATCACTTGATGTAACGCGCGAAACGTCAAATCGATTGTTTTCAAGAGATGTATTAAAAGAAATTCCTTTTTTGCCGATTTATTTATTTGTTCTTACATTTCCTTATTCTTGGGCCGATTCTTACAGAGAAAGAACTGAAGATATTGTAGCAGTCATAGACCAAAGATATGGTCTGTGGCATCACGTGTCGCTGTATGGACCCTCCTTGCTATAGAGTCGCAAACGTCATCGCTGGCCTTCAGTCCGAATTCCTGTATAATTTGTCGACTTGCAACCACCGTATGTTCTACTCCCTTATAGCTATCGGCATGGAACCGCTATGCTGTACAACGGGAGCCTTCGGACAACAATTACAGTCTGCTTTAGGCAGCGATGCGGTGAGGTGGACGTGTTTACGTCCCGCCGCGGAGTCTCGGGCGCGCGCGCGGCTGTTTACCGTTTGTGTTTCTCGCGAGTGACTACTTATTGACACGCAATGGAACACTCATACAGGAAAGCAACTATCAAGATCACTTTCACGCCTGGATACGCACGACCCAAAGCATTTGAAATCGAACGTTTCATAGAGGAAGAGCTAAAAATCGATCCCGAGTATGTGATTGGAATCCATTTCTCTATCACGAGCAGTGTGGTATATCTGAAATTGAGCAACGACACAGTATGTGACAAACTTGTACGTGACCATGCGGATGGACTAAAATTTAAACATGCCGATGGCAATGTTGGAGCAGTTTCGATCGACCACGCAGGAATCCGCACTATAAGAGTCTTTGAGCTGCCCTTCGAGGTTCCGGAACATGTAGTGGTCAATGCCTTACAACCGTATGGACGTGTTATCAGCCATGTTCACGAAAAATGGACCACATTTACGAAATACCCCGTGCTGAATGGAGTGCGACAAGTACGGATTGACCTTACAAAGCACGTTCCGTCTTACCTCACTATCGGAGGTTGCAGAGCCATAATTATATACGACGGTCAGCCCAAGACCTGTTCTGGCTGCGGCAAGGAGGGCCATCTACGTTCGCAATGCATCCAAAGGAGGATCACACAAGTTCCGGCGGGCGAAACTGCACCACCACCCACGACCGTTTCTATGCCTCTTACCTACTCTGCAGTTACTCGACAAGATTTTCCGTCGCACGATACTGAGTATCAAGTGGTGGATGATTCCACAGTAGAGGTGACACAAGATGATGACAACGCTGCCAAGATGACAGTCGTGGAACCCGCTCCGGACCAACCACAACAGACTAATGTGGCTACAACGGAGGCGTCTATGGACGTCGATCGGCTGGTGCCACCCACGGCCGCTTTTGTGCCCAACGCACCGGACGACCAAGCCTCTGCACAGGATGCGGATGCGGATGCGGATGTACGACAACGCAAGCAGAGATCCCCCAAACGACGGAGGAAACGACGTCGCACACCATCAGATGATAGTTTCCTACGTACAGACCGGGCAGATGATGAGGACGCCACGATGGAGAGTACCGGAGCCTCTGACGACGAACAACATCACAACGCTGAACTTGAGGACCCAGGACACACCAGTGAGACCATCTCTGACGTCCCGCAAGAAGTCCCACAACTTCGTACGATAAACGAAAATACGGTGCCAGCGGCTGTGGCTGCAAAGTTCCGGACACAGGGCCCCTCTTGGACAAGTGAACTCGACGACGTCGATGAAATCCAGGCTCCGCTAACCGCGAGCACCGCGGTTGCGATGACACCGCCCACGGAGTCCCGTCATAGCTAAAGTTTGCCGCTTCACTGGCACCACGGAAGGAGAACGCGCCAGCAATAACAATGCACGCTTACTATGCACGCCCAACAACGAGTAGGACAGCAACAAGCCTACCGCATAGCATCCATCAACACCAATAATATAAGGTCGCAAATCAAGACTACCCTCCTAAAGGATATGCTGCGCGCAGCAGACATAGACATCGCTCTATTACAAGAAGTATACGTCGGTGACTTCCCGTCTTTCTATGGCTACAACATCTTCATGTCACCAGCTTCAGACACTGGTAGCGGCGTAGCGATGCTCCTAAAGGAAGGTCTTGTAGCGGAGGATGTCATATACTTATCATCGGCACGAGGAATGGCTATAACAGTACTTGGAGTGCGCTTTATCAACATCTACGCACCGTCCGGCACGGACAAACGAAGAGAACGATCCCACTTCTTTGCAGAAGAAATAGCTCCGCTCTTTCTAGGGCGACACGCTGAATGCATCCTTGGCGGCGATTTCAACTGTGTGCTGTCGCCGAAGGACCAGTTCCCACACTATAATCCATGTCCAGAATTGAGAACTTTAACACAGGAACTTCGGATGGTAGATACGTGGGAATATGTACATGGAGATCGAACCGGGTACACTTACGTAACCAGCCATTCCGGCAGCCGCATAGATCGCGTCTACGTTACGCGCTGCCTCCAACGTGACATCCATGACGCAGAGCTATGGCCAGCGGCCTTCACTGACCACTCGGTTTATATCTGCACGATCGGCCTCCAAAGACAACAAGTGTGGCGAGGCCATGGCATATGGAAGATGAACGTGGCCCATCTTAAAGCTCCGGAGTGTCATCAAGTTATTGAAGAAGTTTGGAATAATTGCATAAGGCGACGACGGACTTACCCTACGACATTAAGATGGTGGTTAGAATGCACAAAACCGGCGATACGGCGTGCATTCATTGCGTTGGGGCGCGAACAATCACGGTGGAAATGGCAAACTTTAAACTTTTATTTCACTATACTAAGAGAATGCACATATCAGGCCCCTTCACCGGAACGACAAATGATGGTTCAACGAGCTAAGGCTAAAATCGTCGCTCTTATGCGCTCTCATCTGGAAGGTGCAGCGGTCCGTGCGAGGACAATGGATCGTGTTGCGGGTGAACATCCATCGATGCACCATATTATTCAGGAACGTAAGCGACGTCGCAGGGGCCTAATACATACCGTTGACACTGATGATGGCTCCCATCTCACGTCACAAAATAACATAGCACGTGCCTTCGCTGATTATTATACCCGATTATACACCGCAGAAGAACTAGAGCGGGGGGCCCTCCATGAAGTCACTAACACGCTATTCGGGACTCTAGATCAAGAGGCGCAAGCGATACTACTGGAGGACATTACTGAGGACGAAGTGATCGATGCCATAGGCAAGGGCGCACTCAATAAGTCGCCAGGGCCTGACGGAATACCTTTGGAATTTTATCGGGCTTTCCAACACTTGATTGCTCCCTATTGGACGGAAATTTGTCGCGAACTCATGTCTCCTGAAGAGCCACTTCCGACAGCATTTGTAGAGGGCGTCATCATCCCAATACCTAAAACATCACGCAGCACAAGAATCGGAGAATATCGCCCCCTAACACTACTTAACTGTGATTTCAAGATTTTCACTCGACTGATGGCGACACGAATTAAAAAAGTTCTGCATCGCGTGGTGTCATCAGACCAGACATCCCTCGGCAGTGTCAACAACATCCAGACGGCGCTTAGTGAATACCGAGATTCGATCGCACTGGCGAAAGCATGCCGTCTACGTGGAGCTCTGATTTCTATAGACTTCGATCGTGCTTTCGACAGAGTCAGCCACACCTACATTAAGGAACTGATGACGCAAATGAATTTCCCGCCGCCCTTCATAACTATAGTGATGCGACTACTACATGGGGCTCCTTCTAAAGTGCTTGTCAACGGACGATTGGTCGGGCCCCTAACTATCCAGCGATCGATTCGACAAGGATGTCCTTTGTCCACGATCATATATGCCATGGCTCTTGAACCACTTCTCAGCGGCCTCCGCCAACGCCTGACAGGAATTACGATGCGTGGCTACACATTTCGTTGCAAAGCATATGCCGACGACCTTATATTGGTGGTGAGAAACGGCAACGACGTTAACGCGGCTTTGGACTGGATCAATCGATACGGTGCCGCTACGGGTAGCCGTATGAATGTGGCCAAATCCGTCGCCTTGAATATAGGTACAGGACTACCTGCCGACTGCGTAGCCCCATTCCCGTTACGGGACAGGATCAAGTATTTGGGAATCGTCTTCACGAATGATGTACGACGATCGGTCGCGCTCAACTTCAAGAGGTTGCTCATAACCATACGAAATGGTGTCAAAGCGAACGCACTGCGGACATTAAATATGATTCAACGCGTCATTTATATAAATACATACTTGGCGTCACGCATTCCACATTATGCACAGATTCTACCGATGCCAAAGATGATCGCCCGAAGCATACTGGCAGCGTTTGGATACTTTGTCAGCACGGGAGCCCTATTCAAGATCCGGTATGAGGCTCTGACATTACCAACTCGTAGAGGTGGCCTCGGGCTTGTTCACGTTCACGATCGATCGGTGGCGCTATATATTAGCGCGACATTGAAAACATGGAGAAGACAGCACAAGAGTCTGTCAGGAATCTTGGTAGACGAACTGGCGCCAGCTTCTCGGCAAGCGCCGGTGATGGTGCAGAACATTTCTTCACCGTTTCAACATATCAGAGAGTTTTTCCTTGAATATAGCTATATTATGACAGAACTCCCAATAAATAGATCTCCGACAGCGCGCGACATCTACCGGATACTTACGAGCAGGCGCCCCGCCAACCCTGTGGAAGCACGGCACCCCACGATCCACTGGCCGGTGGTATGGCGGACAGTTCATCATGCCACACTTGACACGGAAACAAGAACGACATGGTACATGTTGGTTAACGGTAAACAAGTTACTGGATCCCGCCTGCACGCCATCAATATGGTGAACACTCCGTTATGCCAAGTATGCCAGGTTCTAGACGACGATGCTCATCGTCTCATGTGCGGGCCCTCTGCGGAAGTATGGCGGCTGGTGACGCAGATGATTGGCTTTCTACTGCGCGTCGGACAGCAAAATATCGACCCAAAGATTGTCCTTTTTCCAGACAGAATGTATTATCCGCGAGCCAAAACGAACGCGGTGACGTGGATTCGAGCCCAGGCGGTGTATTATTTGCATCGCGACGGCGCGAAGCATGTGCCGGACTTCTGGAACCATTTACAAGAACAACATATGGCGCTGATACGGAACCCGAAGTATCAACAATATTTTTCTAATTTTCTGGGAAGTGCGTTACGAGATCCTCCAAGGAGCTGGAATGTCCCGGGTATGAGAAGGTGATATGATAACGAAGAAGAGGCATATGATGAACATGATGAAACGGTTACCTCTTACAACAAAACGAGAAGACGTGCCTGGTGGCAGAAGCACTGGAGTCGACCGCCCGGAAATTCACTCCCCACAGAGAGTTTTCTTTACTTTACTGTTTTTAGTTTTTAGTTGTGCACGGACACGCTAAATCCGTTAGTATAGAGCGCAAATAAAAAAAAAATATATATATAAAAAACAAGAGAGAGAATACCCTAAAGGGGGTGACAGGCGCGTGGAAAATAATACAGAAGCTTTTATTTCCTTATTCAAATTTTCTATGTCTGCCAGGAAAAGGCTGTTTTATTTTGATGAAGTTGAAATAATAAAACAAAATAAAGAATGCATACATCCCAAAACCCACACCCCACTCCCTTAATAAAAAAAAAAAAAAAAAAAAAAAAAGGGACTGAAAAAAAAAATACAAAAAAAAAAAAAACAAAAAAGAAAAAAAAAATAGAAATAAAAAAAAAAAAAAAAAGGGGACTGAGGCACTTCAGTCACGGTCTGCACGGTCACTACGGTCGGGGGTTCGAATCCCCCCTCGGGCATGGATATTTGTGCCGTCCTTAGTTGTAGGTAGTTCATAAGTAGTTTGTAAGTTTAGGGACTGATGACCCCGTAGTTAAGTCCCATAAGCTTAACAAACATTTGAACATTTTTGAGGAAGTTACGTGACGTCCCATCGATTGCGAAAATCATGAAAGTAAAGTATTTCAGAAAAATGTTCAAATGTTTGTTAAGCTTAAGGGACTTAACTACGGGGTCATCAGTCCGGTGCATATAAAAGGGTAACTGAAGCGCCTCAGTCCCCTCGGCCACCGCGGCCGGCAAGTTTGCCAGTTGGTTGCATGTAAGTGACTGATGACCTTGTATAGTCCTCTATAAAACCCAACAACGTTGTATGTAATCATGTTAGATCGGCAAGGCCAATTGGAAACGTAAAATTTTCATTGAGATCTTTAGTGTAGTTTCGGAGTTCATCGTGGACAAACGTGTATATATATATATATATATATATATATATATATATATATATATATACTAGCTTAAACCCGCGGCTCCGCTCGCGTGGTGGTAGATAAAATACACTCGTTTCGAAGAATCCAATCACGAAATTCAACAATATTGATTGTAATAATATCACAGATCGATCACTTGATGTAACGCGCGAAACGTCAAATCGATTGTTTTCAAGAGATGTATTAAAAGAAATTCCTTTTTTTCCGATTTATTTATTTGTTCTTACATTTCCTTATTCTTGGGCCGATTCTTACAGAGAAAGAACTGAAGATATTGTAGCAGTCATAGACCAAAGATATGGTCTGTGGCATCACGTGTCGCTGTATGGACCCTCCTTGCTATAGAGTCGCAAACGTCATCGCTGGCCTTCAGTCCGAATTCCTGTATAATTTGTCGACTTGCAACCACCGTATGTTCTACTCCCTTATAGCTATCGGCATGGAACCGCTATGCTGTACAACGGGAGCCTTCGGACAACAATTACACACAGACCATTCGTTTGCGTTCTGTAGTTTTCGCTGCAGAGCGAAATATTAACGCACACACACACACACACACACACACACACACACACACACACACGCGTAGAATTTTATATGCACCGATAACTTTCCATCCAAATATACTGCACCCTTTTAGCATTATGAACCCTCAAGCAACAATGCAACTAATAAAATCATTTTCAAAGAGTAAATATAATTTTGAAAGAGTAATTATTATTCCGTATTTCGCGTTACATTCTTGAAATTACTAAATATCTATCAGTTCGCTATAAAACCATGCCTAAAACTTTCCTCAGGTATAAATTAGTAACTGTACAAATATTTAAGTCTCTGCGTCTTGTCGTTCGGGCGTGATAAGCGTATACCGAACAGACATTCACATTAATATGTATAGATAAATAGCTATCCGATAGCCATGAAATCGTGCCTAAAGCCTTCCCCTCGTAGACATTAGTAACTGTACAAATGTTTGGCTCTTTATGTCTTGTGGTTCAGACGTGATAAACGTACACCGAACAGACATTCGCATTTGTAGATATAAATGAAGATTATTATTAATATTATTTTTTTCTTTTTTCTTTCCTCGTTGTGCTTGTACGTGACATCAGGCAGAAGAAGAGCAGTGGCGTGGTCGAGTCTGTTAGGGTGGAGGCCGCGTGTTGCAGAGCTGGGCCGCACGTGCGCCGCGGCTGCGCTCACGCTTGAAGGCTCCTCGCCATGAGTGGCTCCCTTCACGGCGGCGTCCGTCTGCTCACCGACTGCACGCTCCAGAAGACACTTAACAAAAACGTGGACAGGCGGCAGGGCAGCGGCAACGCACCGTCAGCCAGCGTTTAATTACCGAGCCGAGTGTGCACTGGGCCACTGCTAACGTCGCCGCTACTGCTGCTGCTGCTGCGTTATGAGTAACGCTCGACTGCCTCTAATTGCAGGAAAAAAGGGAGAGGAACTGAGAGCAGCATGACGAATAGTTACACATGACATTGTCTGGCTGTGTCTTGTTGATATCATCTGCAGCTTTCATACATTTATAAAATTTCGTTATGAAATACGTAAAGCACTAAGGCTGCATATTGTCATTTTCTAGCTTCAAAATGTTCAAATGTTTGTTTAGCTTAAGGGACTTAACTACGGGGTCATCAGTCCCTAAACTTACAAACTACTTATGAACTAGCTAATCCTAAGGACGGCACAAATATCCATGCCCGAGGGGGATTCGAACCCCCGACCGTAGTGGCCGTTCAGACCGTGACTGGAGCGCCTCAGTCGTCTCGGCCATCGCGGCCGGCTTTCTAGCTTCATCCAGCAGTTATCTACCCTACCGGGTGATCAGAAAGTCAGTACAAATTTTAAAACTTTAAAAATCACGGAATAATGTAGATAGGGAGGTAAAAATTGACAAACATGATAAAAAAAATAAAAAATAAAAACATAAGTTCAAAAAATGTCCGACAGATGGCTCTGCACAGGAAACTTCAGTGACTGCGCACGATAACTTGGGCTACCGAAAATCCTGTCGTGGAAACTCCATTGCACGGCGAGAAAGTCACGGCAAAGGGTTCAGTTTACATCTACTGTTATCGGGCCTTTTTACTTCGAGGAACTGCGTGATTCTGGTTTTGTAACTGCTACCGTGACGGGTGAGAGGTAAACCGATATGTTACAGATTCGCATCATCCCCAGCCTGGCTGATAAATACCTGCTGGAACGTACGATTTTTATGAAGGATGGCGCTCCTCCCCATATTGCTAGACACGTGAAAGATGTCTTGCGCGCGTCGTTTGGTCATGATCGTGTGCTCAGCCGCCACTTTCGTCATGCTTGGTCTCCCAGGTCTCAAGACCTCAGTTCGAGCGATTATTGGCTTTGGGGTTACCTGAAGTCGCAAGTGTATCGTGATCGACCGACATCTCTAGGATGCTGAAAAACAACATCCGACGCCAATACCTCACCATAACTCCGGACATGCATTACAGTGCTGTTCACAACATTATTCCTCGACTACAGCTATTGTCGAGGATGATGGTGAACATATTGAGCATTTCCTGTAAAGAACATCAGCTTTGCTTTTTCTTAATTTGTTATGCTAATTATTGCTGTTCTGATCAGATGAAGCGCCAACTGTCACACATTTTTTGAACTTTGCCTTTTTTTTTAGTAAAACCCCATGTCATTCCGAACATATGTGTCAATTTTTACCTCTCTATCTACATTATTTATTAAGTTTTCAAACGTATACTGACTTTTTGATCACCCTGTATATTAATAGAAATGAATTGCCACATGTATGAAAGCACATCACTTGAAAATGGTTTCACCGATTTGTCTGGTCTTTCTTTGTTCCGATCGTAATTCTTCGGACAAGGTTTGTGTGAAATAAAATTTTTGGAATATCTGCCGAATAATATAGGGATTTTAGAAAAACTGAACGTACGCTTCCAACTCGGATCGTTTTCTAGATTCTCAAACAATCGGCTTATTCATTCGCTACTGGCCTAGCAACCAAATACGTTATAATGCGCGGACAAATGCGCCAAGGAGGTTAGAATAAAGGGAGATGGAGTTATCTATGGTGAGAACAGGCATTGCTTAAAGCTAGGGATTAAACGGTACGTAGGGTTTAATTTTAAATCCGCGACACAGACTTAGCAGGCAATGTTCGCGACAGTCGTTGATTCCCGGAAATTGCGTGACGTTGTTGTTAGTGATAGTATACAATATCCTACGAGATTTGCCGATTTCTTACCAGTACTACATCTTTCGTTCATGGAGACACGCTTGATTGTTCTCGTGCTCATAAGTGATCAGCATTTGTAAGACTATTTTCATAAGGAAAGTCCATTTCACTCTTATACATGAAAGACATCTTCCTCAATAGGTTTAATGCGTCTTAAACTAAATTATTATACGGATTATCAAAATAATTTCCTGTCAGAGACGACACAGTTTTAAGTAATCGATGGTAAGGCATCAACCAAAACAGAGGTGATGTCGGGCGTTCCACAGGGTAGTGTTATTGGTCCTCTGCTGTTCCTTATCTACATAAACGATTTAGGAGGGATGATGGGCAGAGAGAGAAGGTGCACAGAGAGAAAAGTGAAAAAGAGGTAGTCTAAGTTAAGACCGGAATCAATAAGTACCCGGGCGACGCCGGGATTTCAGCTAGTAACAGGCATATAAGAAAAGTATTTTAAATGGTAAATTTAAATACCTCAAGACTCAGTATATATTTTATCGGTCACCAGATAATGGGCTAAGCCGGAAACATGTAAAATTGAAATAAATAATTTGCTTTCAACAACTAGTAGAATATTCCAGCAACCTAAAAGCAATTTTAGTATCATTTTTATATTTTGATCACGACGGTTGCATACCTCTATCAAGACTTTGTCTACAATCTATATCTATAAATGTTAATGTCTGTTCGGTGTACGTTTATCACGTCTGAACCACAAGACATAAAGAGCTAAACATTTGTACAGTTACTAATGTCTACCCGGGGAAGGCTTTACGCACGGTTTTATGGCGATCGGATAGCTATTTATCTATATATATTAATGTGAATGTCTGTTCGGTGTACGCTTATCACGTCCTAACGACGAGACGCAGAGACTTAAATATTTGTTCAGTTACTAATTTATACCTGAGGAAGGTTTTAGGCACGGTTTATAGCGATCTGTTAGATATTTAGTAATTTGAAGAATATAACGCGAAATGCGGAACAATAATTACTCTTTGAAAATTATTTTTACTCTGGTTTTATTGGCTGCATTGTTGCTTGAGGGTTGATGATGCTAAAAGGGTGGAGTATATTGGGATGGAAAGTTATCGGTGTATATAAAATTCTACGTGTGTGTGTGTGTGTGTGTGTGTGTGTGTGTGTTTGAATATTTCGCTCAGCAGCGAAAATTACACATCGCTAACGAATGGTAATTGTTGTCTGAAGTCTTCAGCAAATTATAAAAAAAAAAACTCGGACTGAAGGACTCTATATCAAATAGGTTACATACAGCGAAACGTGATGCCACGACCATATCTTTGGTCTATGCGTGTTACAATGTCTTCAGCTCTTTCTCTGTAAGGATAAGCATACGAATAAGGAAATATAAGAATAAAGAAATAAAGCAGTAAAAACATCAGGTGAGCAGGCTCTGCTAACGGTATACTACGCCTTCCACATCGCTTCAAAAAAAATGTTCAAATGTTTGTAAATCTATTGGACCAAACTGCGTGGTCATCAATCCGTAGCTTACAAACTACTTAAACCTAGGTAAACTAACCTACGGACATACACACACACCCATGCCCCAGGGAGGACTCGAACCTCCACGGCGAGCAACCGCGAGCGAGACGCTTTAGACCGCTCGGCTACTCCACCGCGGCCACATCGCTTCAACGGGTTTTACACAGATCTATAGTTTTGTTCCGATATTCATGAAAATTTGCACACTCTACCTTAAAATCAAGAGGAATGTCACTGCATGTATAAAATTTCGTTCGGTGCATGGTGGAGGGTACTTAACATACGGAATTTTACAAAATGCATAGTTTTGCTCCAATCTTGATGAAATTTTGCACATATGACCTTTGAACTAAGAGGAAGATCACTGGGTACATAAATGTTTGTGTGGTACATGACAAAGGGTACCTTGCAGAAAACTTTGCCCAGAGAGGGAAAGGTGGAAACGAACGTAGAGATGGGTGAGAAAGAGGTGGGTGCAGAGAGAGGGCGGAAGGGGATGTGGACTACGAGAGTGTAGGATAAATAAACACCCGGGCAACGCCGGGTTTACAGCTAGTAAGTTATAAAAATACTAGCTGGTTGAGAACTAGCTGTCTGAAGAAATAAAAATCAAAATGCCGCCCCAGAACGCGGACACGTCGGCAGCCTATAGCGACCAGCCACTACACTTTATTTCTTCAGACCCCTATTTCTTAAGTAGATCGTATTTTTACAACTAAGTTAATACGACAAGAGCACATGTAGCTCTAAGTGTGAATTGTCTCATCTGAGTTACAGTTTCGTTTTCCGATGAAGACACCCACAGATGTGTCGAAATCTAGATCAAGTACAATTAGGAAGGAAGGAAGCTTAGAATTTAACGTGCCGTCGACAACGTAATCATTAGGAACGGAGCTTACGCTCGGAGTTGTGGGTAAGGATGACAAAGGAAATCGGACGTGCCCTCTGAAAGGAACCATCCCGGCATTTGCCTGGAGTGATTGAGGTAAATCGTAGAATACCTAAATCTGGATGGTCGGAGACGGATATGATCGACCGTTCTGCCGAATGCGAGTCCAGTGTGTTACCACTGCGCCACCCACTCGGTCAAGTACAAATACTTAATAGCAGCTTGTGGGCCTGCGTTTTCCTACACAGTAAGTTACCCTGATACAGTTGCTGCTTCAAACAAGGAATGTTAAAAAATCATAGATTGTAAGTGTAGGGACTAATGATGACCACTGAAATTTGCTCCCTTAGCTTTACAAATATTTGGACAACCTATCTATGAATGGACACACACCTCTCTCAACTGTATGGTGATCAGTGACAGGAACTCTCCGCCAGGCATCGGACGGTGACTTACCAAAAGTAGCCTAGGCTATGTGATAATTCATACTATAAGCTATCTACAACGCAAAATTCATCCAAAATTGTGTACCGTTTCAAATTGAAGGAGTGACAAACATACGCACAAACTCTCTAATTTATCGGGGAAAGGAAATATCATTTGTCTAACAATAATTTCAGCGCATTTGACAACTTTTGTAACAAGCATTAATCGATTCACATATTTTCCCTAGTTCCACCTATGGTCATAATATTAAACATGTCTAACGGAACGGTTAATTAACGGTTAATTAACGTTAAGTAAAACAGATAATCGAAAGTGTACGTTATGGCAGGAAAACAGAAGTATTGATTTGTAGACGAAAACAGCGACCAGTCGCAAAATTATTTGTTTATTAAAGATCGATTTCGGCTACTTCCTGTCCATTATCAATGTTACAGCTAAAGTAAAAAGCACAGGTAAAATAAAGTAACGTGCATAACGATTTATGACGCCGAACATTTTTATGAAACATAAACATACCGCATGTCACCAGGTGTGTTCACATTATATGCAGGTACTATATACTATATTAAGTTTTTAAAAAGTCTTGCTCGCATTCCACTTAAATTGTACCTGCATCTGTTGAAACGACACGACTTGGCATTCAGTTTGTGTATATGTCGTACTAAATGTTCGATGTCGTATGACCTTATGATGTACGGTTACTTTATTTCACCCGTGCATCTTAGTTTAGGTGCAACACTGACGATGGCTAGCATTTAGCCGAAATTGATCTGGAATCAACATTTACTTTGATAAAACGTTATTTTTTTGGAAAAATTTTCTTAAATATACCTAGACCAGAGAAGAACTTAAAATTTTGTTGTCTGGTGACTAGTTTCGACTTTACATTTTCAAACTACAGACAATGGATGGATAAAAATCAGAGAGCCAGTTACATCATATAGAAGATTTAGGCCAGACATCCTATTAGAATTAAATTTGTTGCCAAAAATGTGGACTATTTTATCATAGTAATCAAAATAGCCGAATAACTGCTGCACGTCGCTTGGCAACTCGTAGTGTGCATTATCGACGTTATATAAATTAAGTTCATAGGTGTTAGAACCAGTACACACGTCAAATACTTCTCAGGGGCATCGGCCAATACAAGTGGTGCACATGCCAGACAACCGCTCTGCTCTTTGACCAACACTCCTACAGAGTATACGTAAGGTCAGGGAACATTCGCACAAGAACCAAACATTCTACAGATATCGTGTCATTTTGAAGAGAAACCCTGGAAGATTTTTTCCTGTATACCGCCACAGCGTAGTTTGGTAAATTGCCTATATTCAGCACTTGTCTCAAGCATGGCGAGTTCAGGTGCGGAATGAGCTTTCTGTGTGTTGCAGTTCGACGAAAACAAGTGTGCTACAGCTGCTCAACGGATGTTTAGAACCAAGTACGGTAAAAATTAACCAACGAGGAAGGCCATTTACAAATAGCACAACAAACTTGTTACGATGGTTTGCTTGTACCCGGCAAAGAGAAGCAAACGTCCCCTTGTTAGTGAAGTGAATGTGAAGCGCGTACGAAAGAGTCACAAGGAGTCCAAAGAAATCGGTGGGTCGTGCACCCCGAGAACGCGAAATGGCTCCAGTAACAGCGTGGAATGTCCTGCTATAGAAGCTGTCTATGGAACCAGTCAGATTGTAGCTGATGTAGAAGCTGAATGACAACAACAACCGACAAGCGTTTTGAGTTTTGTTCGCAATTGCAACAATTGAATGAGTAAAGGGATGGCATTGTTGATCGCTTAATTTTTAGCGACGAACTCAGTTTTCACACCAACAGGCTGGTACACAAAGCATATATACGAATGCATAGACTTTGAGAGTGATTCCGCAAAGGAAAATGTTTCTGTGCCTTGTCACATTGAAAACTTGAACCTGTTGCAGCCTTTTGAGTATGTTTCCCGGGACACCATTGTGCTATGCGTTTTGCCATTCCACAGGGTCCGCTACATGACCGGTATAGCACGTGAACTCGCCATTGCAAATCGAACTTAAAAGTCCTGGTAGAGATAGGCAGCCATTATTAATATGACAACACAAAGGATTCTAAAAAGCTGATTGGCTGCAGTAATGAAGAAGTTGTAGATGTTGTAAAATCCTTTATTTTTCTCTTTACGCTGACGCATTTTGAGAGTTTTGGTCTTTGTAACTATTTTTACCTTTATATACTGTATCCTGTACTTTGTCACCAGGCGCTCCGAAACGCGTCACCGTAAAGAGACAAATAAAGGATTTTACAACATCTACAACTGCTTCATTACTGCACGCAATCAGTTTTAGAATCCTTTGTATTTAACTCGCCATGGTGGAGTATCCGAGCGGTCTAAGCGTCTCGCTGCCGAGCGCGCGGTTGCTCGCCGTGGAAGTTCGAGTCCTCCCTGGGGCATGGGTGTGTGTGTTTGTCCGTAGGTTAGTTTACCTAGGTTTAAGTAGTTTGTAAGCTACGGACTAATGACCACGCAGTTTGGTCCGATAGAATTTACAAACATTTGAACATTTTAACTCGCCATGTTTGCGACTGGTGCTAGGTAAAACTGCAGAGTCTGTTGCCCATGTTATTAGCATGGCGTGTATGTTGTCGACTTTGTCGAGAGTGACTATGGGAAAGCAATATGGCGGAATATGCTATGTCTGATCTATGCTTTAGAGGTTCTTGTATTTACCCTTTTCCTGTTAGTAAAAGTAATTGTCCTCGTAAAATTAAAATTTACAATCACTTGATCACTGTTTCGTACAGATCATAAAATAAATAAAACATACTATACCTGCTCTGTGGTTGTTTGCTGTGATGTATACATAGATTTCTATAGTGTTGCCAACATTTGCAGCGCGTGGCAACAGATTATACAGTTTAGAAAATGTTCACATGTTTGTTGAGCTTATGGGACTTGACTTACATACCATTTATAAACTAACTTATAATAAAGACAGCACAAACATCCATGCCGGATGGGGGATTCCAACCCCGGAAGGGGAGAGGTCTCGCGCATCGGAGCATAGAGCACCAATGCGCTCGGCTACTCCGCCGTGGCTACAGATTAGCCCTAGCGCTATCGGCAAATTACCAAGGTACGCTGTGGTGGTATCAATGAATGAAAAAAAAAAAAAAAAAAAAAAAAAAAAAAAAAAAAAAAAAAAAAAAAAAAACTTTCGGCGTTTCTCTCCAAAATCACGTATGTATGATTTCTGTACAATGTTTCGTTCTAGTGAGATAAATAATTGAAAGTATTCCCGGACTTTACGTACACCGTGTATACTGTGGAGCGGTTGCCTGGCATGCGCAGTACTTGTGTTCGCCGATGCCCCTGGGAAGTGTTTGACGTGTGTACTGGTTCTAACACCTATGAACCTTATAAATTAATAAAATACATGTATTTATTTTTGAGGACCGGTTTCGGGCGCTTGAGTGCCATTCTTCTGGTCTATTTTAGTATTGTTCCTTAATAAATGTACATGCTAACAGGTAAATAATCACAAGCAATTGGTTGCTGCATTTTGTTAATTTGTAACCTGAACAGTTGCTGAAATTGATAAAATACTTCACCTATGAACCTACTTCATGTAACATCGATAATGCATACTACTAGTTTGAAACTTCCTGGCAGATTGAAATTGTGTGCCGGAACAGGGTCAGGATAGCACAGTCGGTAGTGCGCTTGCCCGCGAAAGGTAAAGTCCCAGGTTCGAGTACCGGTTCCGGCACACAATTTTAATCTGCCAGGAAGTTTCATATCAGCGCACACTCCGCTGCAGACTGAAAGTTTCATTCCATACTGCTAGTTGCCAAGAGAGGGGCAGGATTTATTCAGCTATTTAGATTGCTGGAATAATATAGTCCACATATTTGCCAATAAATTTAATTTTAATAGGAAGACTAGCCAAAAGCTTCTGTCTGATGTAACTGGCACTCTGATTTTTATCCATATGTTGACTGTGGTTTGAAAATGACTGAAAAGTCGAAACTAGTCACAACATTACAAAATTTTAAGTTATTCTGCGGTGTCAGAAAATTTGGGTCTGATCTTTGGTATCCTTTTACAAATAAGCAAATCTCGCTGCTGCACATTGGTCTAAATACGGAATCAAACAGAAACGCTATTGACGATAATAATCACCGAGCAGGAGGAAATGAAAGACGAAAAATTAATGTATGAAAATTCATCGTAAAGATGGTGCGGGATCAGCAACTGGTAATGCATTGAAAACAATTTATTTTTCCGTCACAGTTGCATTATTTAGGAGTTGGTAACTAGTAGATGTACCACCATGTAACCTTACGTCTAGGTCCGCACGTGATAAAAGTTCCATGTGCAACGTTTGTTTTAGTTATATAAAATTACAAGCTTGTATGTTCCATGTACAAAATTTGCCATTAGCTGTATCATGTCCATCTACATCGACCTAGGTAAAAAAATAAAAATAAAAAAATGAAAAATCGCCTTGGTTTAAAACGTTTCCTATGAAAATTTTGCATTATGCTACATGCAGTATTGTACACTGGATTGTGACATTGGTGCCTGTATATAGCGCCGCCATAAACCGTCTGTTTCACATTTTATAATATTTTACAAAAATGCTTTTCTTTGTAAGTGCTCAAATTAAATGTCATACGTGACGGTGAAGGGAGCGCGCCAGTCGCGGTGGCCGAGGGGTCTGCGGCGCTCCAGTCACGGTCTGCACGGCCACTACGGTCGGGGGTTTCATCCCGTCCTCGGGCATGGATATTTGTGCCGTTATTAGTCTTAGCTAGTTCAAAAGTAGTTTGTAAGTTTAGGGACTGATGACCCCGTAGTTAAGTCCCATAAGCTATACAAACATTTGAACATTTTTTTGTTGAAAGGAGTGTATAAGATGAATATTAGCAAGACCAAAACAAAGGTAATGGAGTGAGGACTAAGAAAATCCGGCGATGCTGAAGGAATTAGATTACGTAACGAAACATTGAAGGTGGTAGCTGAGTTTTGTTACTTGGGCACTAAAACAACACATGATGGTTGCAATACAGTGGATATAAAAGGCAGAATGACAATGGAAATAAAAGCGATTAAATCAAGTGTAAGAAAGTCTATTCTGAAGGTATTTGTATGTGGTGTTGCCTAGTACGGAAGTGAAATATGGTGATACATGGTTCACTTAGGAATATTAATAGGATAGCGGATTTTAAAATGTGCCGCTACACATGAATGCTGAACATTAGTGGTTTTTTTTTTTTTTTTTTTTTTTTTTTTTTTTTTTTTTTTTTTTTTGTAGGGAGTGCCGGTATGTGGCGCTGCCGGAGACCTTATGTTTCACATTTTTAATATTTTACTTTTTCCTGTTAATACCTAAATTATGACGCTGGTCGTTTTGCAGACCAATACCATAATTTTATGTAATGACGTCAATTTATCTTATTTATAATCGTGTATAATGGTGCCGACACTATTGTAAGACACACTACAGGTGGCGGCCTCTAACGGAGCCACAAGGTATTACCTAAACGACGTTTACACGTTGGATCATCTGTTTAACAGATTTTAAAATTTAATGTAATAGTGTATTAACAGTGGACAATGTACAGATTTTGTCAGTCGTTAGCTTCATGCAGTGTATTATTACGGTTGGAACAAGGTAAATCTGCAAATGTGACTTTTCTAGCATCAATACCAACTGCTCCCAGAATGAAATTTTCACTCTGCTGCGGAGTGTGCGCTGATATGAAACTTCCTGGAAGATTGAAATTGTGTGCCGGAATCTGGACTCGAACCTCGGACCTTTGCCTTTCGCGGGCAAGCGCTCTACCGACTGAGCTATGCCGACACGACTCACGATGCCGCCTCACAACTTTAATTCCGCCAGTACCTCACCTCCTACTTTCCAAACTTCACAGACGCTCTCCTGCGAAACTTGCAGGACTAGCACTCCTAGAAGAATAGCCATGTCTCCACCATATCCTTTCTTCCAGGAGTGCTACTCTTTCATGGTTCGCAGGAGAGCTTCTGTGATGTTTGGAAAGTAGGAGGCGAGGTACTGGCAGAAGTAAAGTTGTGGGGCGGCATCGTGAGTCGTGTCGGGATAGCACAGTCGGTAGAGCGCTTGCCCGCGAAAGGCAAAGGTCCCAGGTTCGAGTCCCGATCCGGCACACAATTTCAATCTGCCATTAAGTTTCAATACCAACTGTTGGTTGTATGATATTTAATATGAACAGTGTCACTTAATGCTTGTAACTGTCTTTTTGTAGTCCAACGGTTTGAAAATGAACGATTAAGTCCTAAATAGTGCTACTGTGACGGAAAAATAATTTGTTTTCGAGAAATAAATGAGTTTAAAAAACGGGGATGCATTTCGATGAGAAGTCAGCTCGAGAGATTTAGCTGTGACAGGTGTCGCTCTGGATCGGCGCGCGCACCTTAGGCGCTGGGAGCGGATTGTCGCTGAGGCGGCGTCAAGTTTGTGCATTATTCCGCTCAGACGAGTCGGTTTCCATGGCGACGGCGCGGCGCGGCGCGGCGCCAGGTGTGTGTACAGTACACTCGGGCGGGCAGTTGAAGCGTGAATATTAATGTCGCCTCCTGTGAGCGCGCCGCACGCCGGCTGCTGCATATGTATACCGCCGCCCAAGAATCGCAGCCTTGCCTCGTCGTTCGAGCCACTGTTCCTCGGCCGCTGAAAGCCTTCTTCTCCCGCCGTCGCACCTCTGCGTCTACCGGGTTACACTGCGGTTGTGCAACGGAAGTAGCCTGGGCCGCGAATCCGGTAGTCGACACGACATGGGCACGTTTAGCGCCAATACCATCTACATACTATGTAGATCTAGCATATAAAGCAGAGTGTCCGTATATTTGTACGTGTTGCATACAAATCTACAGTTTTGTTCAAATCTTTATGAAATTTTGTACACGTGAGCTTCACTCCATGAGGACGGTCGCCTAAGTGTAAGGATCACATACGATATATAGTTCACGAGATATGACGTCATAAACAATGAGATGCGCGAAAAACTTCTGCATTTAGCGACAATGATGCTCATTTTCACCTAAACCACTGGACCGATTTAAACCAAATTTGGTAATCATATTCCTTATCGTGAGGTAATAATTGCTACAGGGGTAAGAATCACATACGACACATGGTTCAGAAGTTATGACGTCATAAACAATAGAATTCGCAAGAAACTGCCACATAATGAGGCGAGACTTTAAAAATACGCTGTATGAGAATGACAGTACTTAGCGACTTGGAACAAACTTTAAACATAACTTCAAACCTTTATTAAACTTTTTCTCCCTGACAACCATATCAAAATAATGAAAGCAAAAAAGTTTCTCGCTTACTACTGTTCCGCTGTTCATGGAGTAAAACTACGGTATTCGGTATGACGTTAAAATTTATTATTTGTACACCACAAATTTTAGCCGCAGAAAATTTTACATGCAGTATAGACACATATACATGAATGTACCTTCTAAATTGTATCACATTCTGACACGTAGTTCATGAGATATGAGCACATAAACAATAACGTTGATGGAAAACCGCCCCATCACGCACCAAGTTTTAATGTATTACTTCTTTACTACTAATTGTATTCCCATGAGATTTTACATACAACCCTTATACAAATGAATATACACCCGAAAATGGCAAGAATAAACAAATAAATACCTGGGCAACTCCGGGATTTCTGCTAGTATATTATATACTCCGCAATCCACCGTAAAGTGCGTGGCGCAGGGTACACTGTATAACTACTAAGCATTACCTTTCCTATTCCACTCCCAAATAGAACGAGGAAAAAAAGAATATTTATATGCCTCCGTACGAGCCCTAATTTCTCTTATCTTCTCTGTGTGATCATTACGCGAAATGTAAGTAGGCAAAAGGAAAATCGTTCTACACTCCAAATTCCGCCTCTCTAAATTTCCTCAACAGAATTTCTCGATAAGAACGTCGTCTTTCCTCCAGCGATCCCAATTTAAGTTCCCGGTACATTTACGTGACACTTCCGCATTGGTCGAACCTACCAGCAACAAACCTAGGTGCTCGCCTCTGAACGGCCTCTGTCTTCCTTTAAACTGATCTGCTGCGGGTCCCAAACACTTGAGCAATACTCAAGATATGGCAGTACAAGCGTTTTATACGCGGTCTCCTTTACAGGTGGAGTAGATCTTCCCAAAATTCTCCCAATAAATCGAAGTCGGCAGTCCGCCTTACTCACAACTGTCTTTACGTGTTCGCTCTGCAATGTTACGCCTAGATATTTGAACGACGCGACTGCATCAAGAAGGTCACTCCTAATGCTGTATTCGAAGATTATGGGATTTTTTTTCCTACTTATGTGCATTGCTTTACATTTTTCTACACTTAGAGCTATCTGCCATTCTTCATACCAACTAGAAATTTTGTCTCAGTCATCCTGTATGACGACACCCTTCCATACACCACAACATCATCAAAAACACAATAAATTATAAGTCCATCATATCATTTATATAGATAGAAAATAATAGCGGACCTATCACACTCCCCAGGGACACGCCCGACGATACACTGATTAACACTCGCCGTCGAGAATAACGTACTGCGTTCCATTACTTAGGTAGTCTCCTAGCCAGCCACAAATCTGCGAATCTATGTTATATGCACATATCTTTGTTAGCAGGGAATTCAGTGATCTCCGAACAAATATTGACCATATATTTGGTTTTCTGTGTTTCTTTTTCTCTTTTTCTTCTGTCGTTTTCGAAATAAGAGACACCATAAATACATTGTGTAACACAAATGTGTAGCATACGTTGTAGGGTTCCTAGGTTTGTTACTGGTAGGTCCGATCAATGCGCGAGTGTTACAGTGATGCTCCGGGAACTGATAAAGAGGATCACTGGAGGGAAGGTGACGTTCCTCTCGAGAAACACTGCTGCGAATAGTTAGAGAGCCGGACCCTGAAAGTGACTGTGGAACGATTCTGTCGACACCTACTTAAATGTCGTGTAAACAGAAATTGGGTCCCGCTCAGAGGTATAAAAGCTTTCGTTTTTCCCACGTTTTATCTGGGAGTGCATCAAAACATTGGTGCAAGGTACCCACCGCCACTCGCAAGTAAACCTACGGAAGTGCTGCTCTCCATTCATTTTTTGTGAAATTTGGATGTGTTATAATACATGAAAAACTAAGGAGTTTTTTTTTTTTTTTTTTTTTTTTTTTTTTTTTTTTTTTTTTTTTTTTTTTTTTTTTTTTTTTGCGGCAGTAGTACTGAAGGGGTGAAAAGGTCTGTCCAAAACGGGGGCTAAAATGGAAATATTACGATAACTCAGAGATTAGTGAAGCGATTTTCTGCTATGAACGTATCTTTTGATAAAAGACGAAAATCGGCCTAGGTATATTAGAGGCGGAGTGAAAATTACGGTGATAACTATACCGAAAGAGACCAATTTTTTGCTACAAAAATTAGTTTTGATTAAATTTAAGTAGATTCTATTAAAACTTCCAAAAGAGGTCTAATGAGGAAATAGATATTTTTGTTGTTTTCCAAATATAGCCCGTAGAAGTATTTGAAGTGTAAACAATCTTTATATGGCCTCGCTTGTCTACGCAAATCTGGCCACGCGACCTCGATACTTTACATCACGTACAATGTTAACATTTTTTATTCACTTCTATTCGGTATTATTTTAAAAGTACCTATTTTGAAAGTCGCATGTCGAGTTACGGTCTATACAAGAATTTTCTCGATTTTTCGTCCGCTATCCTGTATCAGCTATGTTGAATTTTGAAAGTTTGATATCACATTCGGATTGAGCGACTGTAAATACATGTTTGTTAAAGAGATGAAATAGTTCAGAAATACAGATTGGCAAGGTGTTTCATCGGCAGTATCAGACAAGTGTAGAAATGAAAGGATTTTTTACTCTATATATAATACGTATTTCTTAAGTAGACTTCGTTTTGAAGTTTTGATAGATGCTACTTCGATTAAACCAAAACTAATTTTGGCGTAGTTGGTCCCCTAACTTTCACTCACCCTCCAATATACCTAGGCTGATTCAGGAATGTTCAAATGTTTGTAAATCTATCGGACCAAACTGCTGATCATCAGTCCGTAACTTACAAACTACTTAAACCTAGGTAAACTAACCTACGGACAAACACACACAACTATGCCCCAGGGAGGACTCGAACCTCCACGGCGAGCAACCGCGCGCTCCGCACCTATTCCACCGCGGCCCTAGGCCGATTTTCGTCTTTTATCAAAAGATACTTTCATAACGAAATATCATTAAAATCTTTATTTATGTAAGCCGTCTATGCAGCTGAATAACACAAGTTTATTTTGTCACATGCATTTCGCCTTTATTTACAAGGCATCTTCTGTGGCAATTTTTGGTGTATGCTGGTCTATATGTGCTGTTGATTCTGACTTAGGTTGCTTTGTATCTGTCTTTTATCGCATTGGCGTTTTAGTTTTAGCCCTTCACCACTAGGTACATGCTATTTTATATGTAAAAAAATGCATGTACCTAGTTGTGAAGTGCTAAAATCAAAAAGCCAATGAATTAAAGGAAGAAACAAAACAGCAGCACATGTAGACCAGCATCCACCAAAAATACCACAGAAGATGCCTTGTTAGGCGCTTTATAACTCTCAGCCATTCTACCGCGGCAAATCGGAGACTGCTTGCATATTTACACCCAGTAAGTCACCAATTTACAGATGCCCTTCGTCGTGCATATTTTAAAACATTTTTTCAAATATATTTTAGAATTCTGCATCCAGAACTTGGAAATTGCCCAATGTTGTAAGTGTTAGGATAGAATTGTAGTATTTCTACGTCAAGATGTCTCCAGTTTTTCCAGGTAGGATGTGTGTGAATAAAATTGAGTAGGCCGTAGTTGTCGGTTCGCAGCCGTAGTTTCCGACTCCGCAGTCCGGTAAGCTCACGAAGCTCTGCGTTCCTCTCGAGGCGCACGTAGCGCTCCGATAAAGCCGGCAAAATATCGTTTGGGCCCACTTTGAGGAAGTTGGCGCGCCGGACTGCGTTCTGTCCAGATTCCTGCGGGAAGTTATGAGCCCGCGGCTGGCCGGCTGGAGAAAACGCAGTTCTCCAGAGAGTGGGCGGCAACACGATTTCTCACTTTAGTCGCCAGGCTGGCGCCGGCGAAAAGCGCCAGGTCATGTCGCAACCGTTCAAGTACAAGCGCTACAATCGCACAGCATCTTGTTGCGTGTAATGAACCCTTTTCTCATTAACTACCGCACTAAATCTTTCTGTGTTTGTTGCATTCTTCAAGACTTAGAAGGTGTTTCATAAGCTATAGAGAAAGGAAATAAGGAGATGCTTGTCTAAATGCTCTGCCCCAAGTTCAAATGTTCAAATGTTTGTAGAACTTATGGAACTTAACTACGGGGTCGTCAGTCCCTAAGCTTACAAACTACTTACGAACTAGCTAAGACTAAGGACGGCACAAATATCCATGCCCGAGGGGGGATTCGAAGCCCCGGCCGTAGTGGCCTTGCAGACCGTGACTGGAGCGCCTCAGTCCCCTCGGCCACCGCGGCAGACTGCCTCAAGTAAAAATTGGTAGAGTAACGGAGAGGATTGCCGAATAAGTATAGTAATGTCTGGTAGTAAGTTTCATGGCTATTACGTGGTGCCGGCCGCGGTGGCCGAGGGGACTGAGGCGCTTCAGTCACAGTCTGCACGGCCGGGGGTTCGAATCCCCCCTCGGGCATGGATATTTGTGCCGTCCTTAGTCGTAGGTAGTTCATAAGTAGTTTGTAAGTTTAGGGACTGATGACCTCGTACTTAACTCCCTTAAGCTTAACAAACATTTTGAATCATTACGTGGTGCACCTGGTGTGAAACTCATGAATCACTACGTTTACATGTAACACATCTTCCGGAAGACGAGAACCGATTTTCGTAAACCGTTTTTCGCTGTCTTGTTTACATGGCACAGCCTGAATCGGATTTCCTATTCCACTTAAGATGGCGGCTAAAAAACAGCTGATTCAGTCCCCGATTTAGTCAGCATAATCGCTACTTTCTTTACTTAAATACACAGATTCATGCTCACTCTAATATTAATACTTTTATTTCACATTAGAAAATACCACTCTGTCCATATGTGCCGAAAACTCTTACCAAAAGAAACACAATCTGACAAGCCAAGAACGCTTTAAAACCGGTTGCGTTTACATGGGCACGAAAATCGATTGTGGAACTGGAAAACCGCTTTAGAGAAGTGGATTTCCAGAATAGATTTTGGAGTGCTTACATGACCAAGCAAAAGCGGAATTGGGAAATCGGTTTACGAAATCCGGTTTTGGGAGCCCATGTAAACGGGGTGAATTACGTGCTCTAGAAGTAGGCAAACATCCGCACTGCCGCCATTACTAAATGTTTGTATAGTCTATGGGACTTAACTACCGGGTCATCAGTTCCTAAATTTACAAACTACTTATGAACTGACTAAGACTAAGGACGACACAAATATCCATGCCCGAGGGGGGATTCAAACCCCCGACCGTAGTGGCCGTGCAGACCGTGACTGGAGCGCCTCAGTCCCCTCGGCCACCGCGGCCGTCTCGGTGTTTAAATATAACAAATGTAACATTACTTCGAAAGTGAACAATAATCATAAATAATAGACCCAGCAGTACTATAATTTCCTCTTTCGTTACTTCCCTGTAGTTCCTGTCTCTTCAGTAATTACTGTCAGCTTTTTTCCGTGTTATGTGGAAGTTAGAACACGTAATTACCTCACCCATCATATTTTCATTTATCATGAATGAAACAGTTTGCGTCTCAGGCATCATACCCCTTGCGTTCCCCTTTAAACCAGGGAAGATTTTTCAGTATTTAGGAGTGCTGCTTTTATGGCGTTTTACTCCACAGAGTGGTACCGTCTTCAGTATCAAATTCATTGCGTCTGAAATCTTGTTCGGGATCGGAACTAGGATTTACACTTGAATAGTAGTATCCTGTTCATGATCTGATGAGGAATCCAGACAAAAATGACTAAGATCTTCATGAATATCGAAAGAAGTCTATTTCCTCATTTGTTAGATCCATACTACGACTACGAGACCTGAAGAGTAAATTATGTAGTAGAAAACACTCATTTTCGCATAGTGTAAGGCTTAAAAGGGGTTAAAAACGAGACTGACGGAAAGTGCAGCGTGGCTAATCAGGAGAAACTAGAGCACAATTTATCGAGAGTTAAACTTCTACTTACGAAATAAATTTAAATTTTTGAGCATTAAAAATTATGCAATAAATATACTATAAAAACTGCCACAAATCCATTTGCAAGGAAAACACGAAACAATTCAAATCTACTTACATGACAGGCAGCGCGGTGCAAATCTGCTACCAGTGATGCACTCCCTAACAAAACTTGTTTTGGTTTAACTCAGACGTGCACTAGAAACTCAAAACCTTCACTGACATCATTATTAAGGCTTAATTGAGTAATAGTTAAAGCGGAAATACGAAGTCTCTATTCTTGCGACAACAGTGAGCATTTAAAGAAAAGTGGTAGCATATTTGCACCAGCGCTGCAACTCGAGGGTTAAGACGTGTTTCATAAGTT
Source organism: Locusta migratoria (assembly GCA_026315105.1). NCBI lineage: Eukaryota > Metazoa > Arthropoda > Insecta > Orthoptera > Acrididae > Locusta > Locusta migratoria. The sequence goes on from CM048745.1 coordinate 319,160,394, forward strand.
ATAGAGAAAGGAAATAAGGATATGATAGTCTAAATGCTCTGCCCCAAGTAAAAATTAGTAGAGTAAGGGAGAGGATTGCCGAATAACTATAGTAATGTCTGGTAGTAAGTTTCATGGCCATTCAGTGGTTCACCTGGTGTGAAACTCATGAATTACGTCCTCTACATGTAGGCAAACATCTGCACGGGCGCCATTACTGTTGAGTGCTCTGTTGTGTGCGAGACGCCTAATTTCCAGTTCTCTGCAAATAACACAATTTTGGAGGCTAAGTAAAACTACTTCTTTTTGGTTGCTATGTAACAATCACTCTTTGATAGATCATGAAGTGGCTTCGCTAAATGTAGAAATCCTGCAGACAATATGTGTCAGTTAATCAACTTGTTATTTTGTACGTGTCTAGTCGGGTAATCTCGGATATCAGCTCATGTCCATAACTCTGACAAACTGAAGATGTGACATGTGCATATTGCTCACGAAACTCGTGCCCAGGGTAAAGAGCTAGACTGAAAACCAAAGGGTCGCGGCTTCGAAACCCGGACCTCGCATTATTTCAGTCTGGGCTGTAACCCATCCTTCACCTCTCAACGATGTGAGGAGTCGCCAGAAACGACACGTGCTTCGGATTCCATGTTAAGCTGTAGGTCCCCTTACACCGGTTGGATAACTGGGGTAGGCTAGAGACACGCAAGTTGCCGAAGTGGCGTCCGGTTGAAATACTTGCACCAGGCCAATCAGCCGCAAGAGATTATTATTATGTTCACTGAAATTCTCTGACGATGTATAAGGTGAACAGAGAATGCAATGTACTCTTTGTGAAGACTGGTACTATGCCAAGGTGCATATGCTCAACAATTTGTGTGTGATTATTGTTAGAAACTGATATGTAACTGTATGTAACTACCTATGCATGACATAAATACAATTTAAGTGCAAATTTGAACTTCATACATGAAGGTGAAGTATGTATCCGAGATTACTCTCCCTTCCTATCATTGCTGATAATCGTTCTATTTTGTCTTGTCTACGTATACAGGTAATATAGGGTTATTCAAAAAGAAAGAACAGATTTAAAAACATTTATTTCTTCAAAACTACAAAAGACAGAAATATGATTCCAACTTTAATGGAAAGAGAAAAGTTAACAATATAAACAGCCCGTGTAGATGTTCCAATCACGGCCGCATTGTCGTTGTTGTTTGTTGTAGGTTGTCTGTAGTGAAGTGGCGGCGACACCGCAGGAGAAGTCATTTTGTGTGCAAAACTAGAGTCCACTGTTGCAGTTCAGCGAGAATTTCACCGTCAATTAATAAACAACTGTCGCGTCATAAGCAAATTTGCGAGTGGCATCGAAAATACGTAGAAGATGGTTGCATCTGCAAACGGAAAAGCACGGGACGTCGACGCACATTGAACGAGAATGTCGAGCGTATTCGTACACTTTATGAAAGGAGACCAAAGAAATCCACACCACGAGCAAGCAAAGAACTTAACATTCCTCAACAAACGGTATGGCATCGTCTGTACATGAAGCCATACAAACTACAGTTATTGCAATCATTGCATCTTGACGACAACAACAAAAAGATACGAATTTTGAATTAGCATGTTAGATGATATAGAAGACAATTTTGCTCAACGGTTAATTTTTCCCGATGAATCCACTTTCATCTTTCTGGTAAAGTTAATCGCCATAACGTTAGAATTTGAGCAATTGAAAAGTCCTACGGCAGGTATTCAACATAAAAGAGACTCGCCAAAGATGAACGTCTTCTGTGCGATATCTGTAACCAAAGTTTATGGGCCTTTCTTCCTCATGTTGAAAACTGTGACAGGAATAACGTATCTAGACATGTTTCAAAACTGGTTATTTCCTCAACTTGAAGATGATTCAGATGACTTCATCTTAATCGAAGATGGTACCCCGCCTCATTTCTCTTAAACACTTTCGACGTTACTTGAATTACACCGTTCCGGAACGTTGGATTGGAAGAGGAGGAGCAGAAGATCAATTTTATCGCCGGTGGCCTGTCAGGTCTCCAGACCTCACCCCGAGTGACTTTTATCTATAGGGTTGTGTAAAAGACTGTGTTTTCATCCCTCCTATGCCTGACATTTTTGAAGGTTTACGACATCAATTTGTTGAAGCTTTGAATTCGATAACTAGAGACCAGCTGATTCGAGTGTAGCAAGAAATGAGCCACCGTTTTGACATTTGTCGTGTAATACACGGTGCTCTGTATTGAATGCACAACATAATTACTAATAAAAATTGTAAAATTTTCTCTTTCGATTAATGTTGGTACCATGTTTCTATCTTTCGTAGTTAGTAGGAAATAAATGCTTGAAAGCTGTTCTTTCTTTTTGAGTAACCCTGTTTTTATTATGTGAATGGCCTAATACCCTTTACAAAATATGTAGGACGTCCAACGGTTATTTTAACGACAAGTAATACCAGTTATAGCCATTTGTAATTAATTAAATTTCAAAAATCAAAACGGTACCCGGTTATACACGCCCTTACTCTATACCTGCTCAAAGTTTCCCCATTTATTCTAGATTTATTGTTGAAACGGTGAGTATGGAATCCATAAAATGATTAAAATGTTCAAATGTTTGTTAAGCTTAAGGGACTTAACTGCGGGTCATCAGTCTCTAAACTTACAAACTACTTACGAACTACCTTACACTAAAGACGACACAAACATCTATGCCCGAGGGGGGATTCGAGCCCCCGACGGCGGACGGCCGCGCGCACCGCAACATGGCGCTCCTGTACGCGCGGTTAATCCGCCGCGCCAAACGATTACATTCCGAGACCTGTAGCTCGAGCGGTACCAGCTATCGATCCAAGCCGAAGAACCGACATTAATACGTGATGTAGCCACCAGCAATGTAGGCGCTGATTCTGGTGTCCATAGTTCACACAGGTGGTAGATACTGTCTTGGGATGCACTACACCGCGCCTGCTGTAACTGTGCACGTAGTTCTTTTTTTTCATTTTTTAAATAATTTATTTGGCCTTCTGAGTTTTAACTCAAGGTGGCCATCTACAACACACAGTGGAAAAGTAGATACAAGTAAATAAACAAAACCAGAAGTACATTGTGATTGAATGACAAAGTGAAACCTGTAAGTGAACACTGATGTTCGCCATCGGAGGTCAAACTATTAAATACCAAAGTAGTTGAAACTGCTTCACATTACAATACAAATAATTTCTAAAGTCTCGCTGCGGAGCACGCGGTTGCTCGCCGTGAAGGTTCGAGTCCTTCCTGGGGCATGGGTGTGTTTGTTGTCCTTAGGTTAATTTTAGCCGGCCGCGGTGGCCGAGGGGACTGAGGCGCTCCAGTCACGGTCTGCACGGTCACTACGGTTGGGGGTTCGAATCCCCCCTCGGGCATGGATATTTGTGCCGTCCTTAGTATAAGCTAGTTCATAAGTAGTTTGTAAGTTTAGGGACTGATGACCCCGTAGTTAAGTCCCATAAGCTATACAAACATTTGAACATTTTTTGAACATTTCTAAAGCATCTTCACAAGCAAAACCTTATAATGTGTTACCAACACAGTTAATACTTATATATGATGTCCAGTGATCTTAATAAACTTAATTATGACTTTATACAGACGAATGTCTTTTGTACACCAAAGGGGAGAATCTGACTGACGATGGGGATATACCATATTCACCAATGTTTGAAGGAAGTTCAAACTTTCACGGTCAAGTTTGGGACACCTGAATAGCATGTGGTTGACATCAGCTTCCGTCGCAGGATCACACTCACATGCCGCAGAATCGTAGACGTTCATCCGGTATAGATCGGTGCACAAGAGGCGTGATGAAGCGAAGCCGAATGGTGATTGAAATTGCGGTCTAGATGAGTCCTCATAAACCACGGCGTTGTAGAAATCTGAGGTTGCAGCACTGCGTAAGAAGCGCCTTCCATTAGTTGGGAAACGTTCCACGTCTGTGTTGTTTCGCGTGTTCCTCGATCGCAGACAGGAAGTCTGTGTGGAGCCGGCCGCAGTGGGCGAGCGGTCTGCGGCGTGCCAGTCACGGTCTGCACGGCCGCTGCGGTCGGGGGTTCGAATCCGCCCTCAGGCATGGATGTTTGTGCCATCTTTAGTATAAGCTAGTTCATAAGTAGTTTGTAAGTTTAGGGACTGATGACCCCGTAGTTAAGTCCCATAAGCTCTACAAACATATGAACATTTGAAGTCTGTGTGTGGTAGTTGCAGGCCCAGGACATTGCCTAACGATGCCGCCTGTTTGGCGGCCAAAAGGAAGCTTTCGGAACTGATAACAGGTTCCGAAGCAAAGGAAGGCCGTGTAAGGCTGACAAGCGGGGTCCAGTTCCATTTGCCAGTGGCTGGCCCGCAAGTCGATCGAGGAGAGCACACGGATGCCATGGAATTCCTGCAAGAGTTCATTTAACATCTGCGGTCGATCGGTCTCCGGCTCAATTATGGTGTTTATTTGCCTCAAATCCAGGACAAGCCTGATCGATTTATCCTTCTTGGGGACGATCAACAATGGACTGTTATATGAACTCGCAGTGCGTTCTATGACGCCGTCCGCTAACATCTGCATGACCTCCTCCTCTACTTCCCGCTTGTATACCCATGGATTTTGGTATGGCTTCACAAAAAATTTGTTGTGTGCCCACAATTTAAACTTATATTGAAAGCTTTTGATCGTGCCTGGGGCATCAGAAAAAGCTGTCGCATGTTTCCGGGAAATTGAATCTAAATTAGTTTTCGCTCGGGGTGGTGCACCCTCTAACAAACTCATTTTTCGGTCGATCTCAGCCAGGACGTCTTCATTCTCACAATCAACAAGAAGTATATGTGGGTTATTACAATCCGAGAACACCGGATCTGGCGAGTATATCGCCCAATAGTCTGATAAAGAGAGGCAACACAGACCTGCGGAACTCAGCCTCGTTGAATTTTAATCTAATTTCTTTCTGATTCAGCTTAAGGCAAGCTTCTCGTTTGCCAAAGTGCAAAGTAGTGCCACCAAAAATTCCACACCGAGCAACACATCTAGTGACGGGACAACGATAAAGTTGACCACAAAAGCATGTCCTTGACATGAGAATTCAATTTCGGTCTGCCACCCATACCTCTAAGCAACACTCAACCAAGGTGCCCTTAACCTTGGTGCGTTGCAGGGGGAGTTCTAGCCAAGACGCCACTGCTTGGCAGCGCTTGTATGCCGCCTCACTGTAGTCGATACTAGCGTAGGAAGGCACCCACAGTAAATTATCAGTATAGCGAATATATGTCGAAATCGCATCCAGAATATAGCGGTTGTATTTTTTTGTTCCAGCTCCGATGTTGCAGGGTTTGAAGGACACTGTGAGAGTCGCCAGTTACACGTGTCAGTTGTTGCCCCATCATATCGAAACAGGGCTGCACGTCTTGCAGGACACGCTGAGTTTCATGTGTGATGTGTGGGGGAGAATTATGCTGTTGGAAGAACGTATCACATTTCTGTTGCAAGAAGGGCAAAGTAACTCACTTTACAACATACTGCACGTACGGAACATAGTCAGCGTTCCCTCCATAAATACCAAACGTGAATTACAGTCGTAGCTGATCTCAAACCAGGCCATGGGGCGAGAGGTGGACCAGTGTGTCTTGTGATAATTCACTCCACGAAAAAACGCTCGCCAGGTGTAGCCAGGTGTACGATGTATACAAAAGCTACCAACTTTGGTATTGCGCTTGTGATGTACAATTTTGTCCCAGCTACAAAACAGTTCTGCAATGATCTCTTCTACAGCATTCAATAGCAGTGTTCCGGCTTGTGCTAACGTAGACTGCTGGCTCGCTGTAGACGGATCTCCAGGAGCTGTAGCACTCCTAGATTGCTTCGAACTGATGGCTGCTCCTGTACCGACTGCTATACTGACTGTACTGGCTGTCGTGCGCCGGCATTTCTTGGCGAGCTCCTATCTTCCTATCGGCTGGCACGTGGAGCAAACAAAGTACCGAGACTGCAGGCGCCCTCGGCAGCCGAAGTGCTGTGGAGCGAGCTGTATCGAACGCCGACGTTGTGGCGAATAGCGACCTCACAACAAATACTAACATTACTTGCAAGCAGGGAGAGTCTGGTTTCCTGCAGTGTCAAATGATGCAGTTAAAGAACTAAGTTCATGGTTTGCAGAGAATAAATAGATGCTTTCAATCTGCGGCGGAGTGTGCGCTGATATGAAGCTATCCCGGTGGATTAAAACTGTGTACCGGAACCGGGATTAGAACCTAGGACCATTGTCTTTTACGGAGAACCGCTCCACCGACTGAGCTATCACGGCACGCTTCACGGTCCGTTCTTACAGCTTTACTTTCGCTAGTACCTCGCCTCTTACTTTCCAAACTCTACAGAAGTCCTTCCTTGAAACTTGCAGGTCTATCACTTCAGGAGGAAAGGATATGGTGGAGACATGGCTCAGATACAACCTAAGGGATGTTTTCAGAATATTACTTTGCAACGGAGTATCCATTGATAGGAAACTTTCCTAGCGAATTAAATCTGTGTGGCGGTTGAGCGCTTGCCTGTGAAAGGCAAAGGTCCCAAGTTCGAATCTCGGTTCCAGCACACAGATTTAATCCACCAGAAACGATTAATAGGAGCACAGACTCAGGTACAGAGTGAAAATATCTTTCTGGAAACATCCCTTAGGCTGTGGCTAAACCATGTCACCACCATATTCTTTCTTCTAGGAGTCATATTCCTGCATATTTCGTAGGAGAACTTCTGTGGTGTTTGGAAAGTAGGAGGCGAGGTACTGGCGGAAGTAATGCCGTGGGGACGGGCCGCGAGGAGTGCCGGAATAGTTCAGTCGGTGCCGGTCGCGGTTTCTCAGCGCGCCCGGTCAGGGGCTAAGCACTTTCTGTAATAAAAAAAGCTGATCCAAATATTCAACGAACAACAAAGAACGAACTGAATCATCGACCGCGAAGGGTAGATCTAACAGTGCAAAAAAAAAAAAAAAAAAAAAAAAAAAAAGGCGTCGTTAGAGCGCTTGCCCTTGAAAGGCAAAGGTTACAGATTCGAATGCCGGTTCCAGCACCCGGTTGTAATTCGCCAGGAGGGTTTCAAACAGATCCCAAATGACACTAGAACTCAGATTTTACAGTTTCTAACCCACAGTTCAACAAGAACTGACATTTCAGTTACACAAAATGGGCATATGATAAGTAAGAATGAACAATTCAAATTTCTGGGCGTTCAGATAGTAAGCTACCACGAAAAACTCATTTTCAAGAACTTCTTCAAAAACTGAGTGCTGCGTTGTTTACCATTATTCAGTATCTGAAATAAGTATTTCATAAAGAAAAGTTGCCTACTGTGCCTATTTTCATTCGCATATAACATTTGGTGTTACTTTTTACGATTTCTCCTTTGATTCTAAAACGGTGTTTATTGCGCAGAGCCGCGGTGGAATGACTGAGCGTTCCAAGGCGCCTACCTAAGGAGCGCGGGGTTGCTCGCTGTCGGAGGTTCGAGTCCTCCCTCGGGTTTGGGTGTTTCTGTTACCGCATAAGTTACTTTAAGATAATTTAAGTACCTTGTAAGCCTATGGACTAACGACCAACGCAGTTAAGTCCCTTACATTTACATACGTTTGCACATTTTTATTGCGCAGAAACGGGTGGTTCAAGCAATATGTGATATAAACTCGGATACCTCTTGGCGATCTCTGTTTAGTAAACTAGTAATTCTGACATTGGCTGCTGAATACATATATTTTTAATGTCATTTGTAGTTAATAGACCAATATTTTGTTATTCCCAAAAGTTTCACTCAATTAATACTAGAGAGACACCGAAACTGGTTTTGGATCACACCTCCTTGACTCTTGTGCAGAAAGGTGAGCAGTGTATTGTCGCACCCAGTTTTAATTAGTAGTCACAAGAATTCGGAACGCTTAGAAGTAATCCACACACTTTGAAGGCTAAACTCAAAAGCTTCCTTATTGCTCTCTTTCTATTCTGTGTAGGAGTACGTCGAAAAAATAAAAATTAAGAAAATTTCTGTGTTATGTTGTTGGTTCTTTTCACTTATGCTTAGGCCTGTCATGTGCGTAGGATTGCGGTGTGTTTCATTTTTCTAATTACTACTCCTTTGTTACAATTAGATGCACTGACATGTTCCCCACTCTCATGAACCACAGACATTGCCGAGGTGGGATGACTTGCGTGCCTCAACGATTCAGATAACCGCACCGTAAGTGCAACCACAGTGGAAGGGTATTTGTGGAGAGGCCAGACAAACGTGAGGTTCTTGAAGAGGGGCAACAGCCTTTTCAGTTGTTACAGGGGTAACAGTCTGGATGATTGACTGAGATGGCCTTGTAACATCAGCTAATGTAGCTTTGTCATACAGTCATTGCGAACGTCTGACAGAAGGGGGGGGGGGGGGGGGGGGAACTACAGCAACTAATCTCACCGAGGACATGCAGCTCTATTGTATGAATATATGAGGATGGGATCATCTCGGATAAAATATTGCAGAGGTAAAATAGTCCATTCGGATCTCCGGGCGACGACTATTCAGGATGAAATCTTCATCAAGAAAAACAAAACAGGCATTCTACGTATCTGAACGTGAAATGTTCTATCCCTCAATCGGGTAGGTAAGTTAGAAAATTTTAAAGAGAAATAGATTATAGATATTTGGGGAATTAGTGAAGTTTACTGGCAGGATGAACAGGGCCGGCCGTGGTGGCCGAGGGGACAGAGGCGCTCCAGTCACGGTCTGCACGGCCACTACGGTCGGGGGTTCGAATCCCCCCTCAGGCATGGATATTTGTGCCGTCCTTAGTCTTAGCTAGTTCATAAGTAGTTTGTAAGTTTAGGGACTGGTGACCCCGTAGTTAAGTCCCGTAAGCTATTAAAAAAAAAAAATAATAATAATAAAATAAAAAAAAATTAAAATAAAAAGTTGGAAGCACTTTGTATTCTGAAAGCAGCGATCGTATGAAAACTAGCCTCTCTAAGCGTCCACGAGACCCAAAAAGCAGAGTACACAGTCTGGCAGGTATATTGCGTGTTTCCTGACTCCCGGACAATGTTCAATTCGGTTCCGCATTGTCGCGCGAAGAACAAAATACGAGCGTAGACCATATCAGACCAGCTGCGTGATTTCTATCGAATAGAACGCATGGTGTATCGACGGATATCACTCTTCCGATGTAAATCTCTGGCGGATATCGACGATGTGTTATAGGGCCATTACTTTTCACTCTATGTACAACTGACCTCGTATTAAACGTCGGAACTTAACGACGTTTTTCGACAATGATGACGTGGTAAATAAGAAAGTCGCCGCACTTGTAAATTGTAGCTGTTGGGTTTGTACCGTATCGACACTTGGTGCAATGAATGCCAATTGAACCTCAACAAAAAACTAATGTAACATACTTCTAATAAAGAAAAGTGCTATTGTAGGCAAGCGCATAGTGCACAGATCGCTCATTCGGAAGAGCCTTTGCCCCCACCAGGCAAAGGTCCTGACTTCGAATCCCGCCCGTGCACACAGATTTAATATGTCAGTAAATTTCATAATTGCAAAATGACTTATTACTAAGTATTGAGGGTATTGGTGTAAAATCAATGTTCTACACAAATTGGAAACGTCTACGTTATTGCCGCACAACTTTTCAATTTCTGTTTTAAAGAGCAATAAGGATAACTGAAATATTGTTTCGATGTAGCTCTATGTATAGGATCATGAACCCCCAGAAACGTGATGGCGCAACACTCTTCTCTGTGTGTACTTCAGTATTGCTCTTGAGCGGATTTCACTGACAAGGAGACCACATGTGCATCGGATTTTAGAATTTTCTGATATTTATGGTACGTGAAGTTCAGAACTCAAATAAAAATCAGCCACAGCCATTCGACGCAAATCTCAAAAATTCTGGAGAAAAATGACTTTGAAGTTTTGCAAAGTACACGTAAATACCAATAATTAGCTCAGGTGGTAGGGTTCTGCCCTCACAGTAATAGAGCCCTGTGTTCCAATCCCACTGTGATAGAATATTTTTAATTTTAGAATTCAGTTATATAAAACGTTTTCGGGTCTGCAATGTCATGTGTTGTTTCAGTTTTTGTTTATGTGTATGTAGACGAGCTGAAAACCGTGTCACGCAAAACGATGGTTTGGTAGTTAGCTGCTTGAAAAGCCATTAGTAACTACGGCGGTGACTTTTCAAAACCAGTGTCGCAGTTCTTCACAAACTGAAGAATCAAGGACTACCGTCGTCAACTAATAGTTAAGCCAATACTGTAAAAATGTAATTTTTTATTGAAACCATCATTATTAACAATCTTCTACAAAATATAGAAAAGTACTAATAAACGAAAATATGTGAATTTTCGTAAAAATTATCATTATATATTGAAATTATGTAAGTATTCGAACACAAGGGAAAAAAATCCAAATTTTTGCCCCAACAGGATTGTAGCCCTTGACCCTACGCTTGTAAGGCCATAACGCTACCACCTGAGCTACACCACCATATAATGAAGTTTATTTAATGATTGGTACTTATCCTTACTTGCAGAACTTCAGAGACGATTTTCGCGAGAATTTTTGAGGCTTGCGTCGAATGGCTTTGGCTCATTGTTGTTCGAGTTCTGAACTTCAAGTACCATAAATATCAAAAAATTCTAAAATTCGATGCACATGTGGTCTCCTTGTCAGTGAAATCCGCTCAAGAGCAATACTGAAGTACACACAGAGAAGAGTGTTGCACCATCACGTTTCTGGGGGTTCATGATCCTATACATAGAGCTACATCGAAACAATATTTCAGTTATCCTTATTGCTCTTTAAAGCAGAAATTGAAAAGTTGTGCGACAAGAACGTATACTTTCCAAATTTGTGTACAACATTGATTTGTACAGCAATACCCTCAATACATGGTAATACGTCCTGGTCTGCTTGTGAGAGCATTGAGACCATCCAGAAGAGAGCGTCACAGTTCATTTGGTAACTGAGGAAGAGTGGCGGACATGATCGGTCAACTGTAGCAGCATACGCTGCAAGACCGGCGTTCTCCAGGACCGAATTGACTACTGCCAAAGTTCTGAGTGCATACGTTTCTAGAAGAGTCGGTCAAAAATTACTTGCTCCTACACATATCTCGCGAAAAGACCACGAGGATAAATTTAGACAGATTGGCGTCCACATACAGGTGTATCTGCGGTAATTGTTTCCCACTTATCATACGGAACACTATCACGCAAATAAAGAAATGACAATTGCTCCAGCCGGCCGCAGTGGCCGAGGGGACTGAGGCGCTTCAGTCACGGTCTGCACGGCCACTACGATCGGGGGTTCGAATCCCCCCTCGGGCATGGATATTTGTGCCGTCCTAGTTCGTAAGTAGGTGATAAGTAGTTTGTAAGTTTAGGGACTGATGACCCCCTCGTTAAGTCCCATAAGCTTAACAAACATTTGAACATTTGATTTGTACTATTGCTCCCATAGTACACTCCGATACAGGCCAGGAGGTGGCTGGCAGAATATAGTTGTAAATGTATATATTTAATTTGGGAGCTGTGACGTCAGTCGTCATTTGGCAGTTGCACCAGGTACCGACAGCATAGCGAGGACACTTCCTGCTGTATTTTTCAAGCTGTTAAAAATACGTTTAATCCAAAGACATTCGTATTACCACTATAGATGGATTTTTAGTGTCACAGGAGGTGGTTTTGTTCCAACATTATAAGTGTAAGCCGATACATGAGAGTTTCAAAGTTCTTAAATATCTCGCTTGAGTGGGCCACAGGCAAGAAGAAAAACCTAGCAAAGGATTTTTTTTTATATACGCAGTTCTGAGTAATGATCTGATATCTGTTAACGTGTTAGTTACCGAAAAGATCGCTAATTGTGTGACTCGAGCTAGATTCCCGCTTCTCTACAATAAAAAATAAATAAATAAAATAAAAAATAAAAAATAAATTCTCTCCTCGTTGAAAACTGAAATTTTAACTATAAAATTTAAGTATCCTTAAAGATCTGTGTCTCTTGCTGCTACAATAACAGTGAGAGCTATCGACCAGAGAAGATACAGTTATGATGCTTTCAGTTTACACAGAATGAATTCAGTACTCCTGTTTCCATCCTAACGGTTCGACATGCTTGGTACTCATCAAAAGGACAAAGCTTCAAGCATTAACTTGATTGAAGTATGTTTCCCACTGAAGCATACTTCGGAAAAATTTCCTTTCTCAAAATATCCTTTCACGGTATTTACGTTTGAATTGTTCCAAAATTTTATGTAACTTCCGCAAATAAATAATTGATAGAATTCTTAAAAACACCATTTTGTTCAAAATTTAAAAAAAATGTTCAAATGTTGTAAATCTATGGGACTTAAGTTCTATGATTATCGGTCCCTATTCTTACAAACTAATTAAACCAATTAAACTAACCTAAGGACCGAGAACACACCCATTCTGGAGGGAGACCTCTAACCACCGACTGCGAGCAACCGCGCGCTCCTCAGCAAAGCGCCTTATTACGCTTGGCTTCTACCACGCGGCTCAAAATTCCATCCGATATGTAAGCAACTGCTTAAATAAATTAATTAATTAACGTATAGTAATTTAACTGAACGGAATATATAAAGTTCACATTCATATTGTCAAGTATTAAATGTATTTAAATTTTGTTACTAAGAGTTTAATATAGCAAGGAGAACATAAAATGATAAAGGAAATAATAGGAGTGAAGCCTGGGTTACCAAATTACTCTTTACTAATAGTCCATTCAAGCGAGATTATTAGGAATTTGAAAGATTCACGTACCGGATTCTACTGACACAGCTCGAGCCGAATTAGTGAGCGACCTCCCCTATTAAACTTGTTTCTTCAAGAAGCCACACAAAAAGACATTCGTAAGACATCTATTGCTTCGTGGCGGTCTCCATACTTTACTACTTTGAGGACAGGGCACAATGGGTGCCATTCATTCGCCTGGTACTGGGTATTTTCACGGCTATTCTAAATGGAGTACAATAGATTATGCAGCGTCGCAGATGAATCGCTATTTTTTAATTGAAGTGTAGGTATTTCCTCTGCAGAATACTGTACACAAACAAATATTTACTCCAGGGAGAAATATTTTATATTGTAATGGAAATTTGTTGTTTTCACACCGATAAAGTCAAACACTGCTCTCAAAATTAGAGATTTTTTCCGTCAATTTCTGAAACTCTACTGTCAGTAGAAATTCCATTTCTTCATCCCATTAGCCCACGACAATTCCCACCAAAAAGAAAAATCGAAAGAAAGCTTTGCACTGACGCGGTAGATGAAATAGGTGAGTGTGACGCGGTGAAGTGAACGAGCGCTCTAAGGCGCCTTGCTACAAAGCTCGTCGTCGAAGGTTCGTATACACCCTCGAGCATGGGTGTGTATGTTGTCTTTAGCATAAGTTAGTTTAATTTAGTGTTAGTAGTTTGTAAGACTAAAGACTGATAACAGCAGAAGTTAAGTCCCTTAGATTTACAAACATTTCAGGGGAGCGTAAGCACAGGAAAACAAGAGACTCGTGATATATTTTATTCACGCCTCAAATAGTGCTATCTGTCGTTTTATATTCGTGCTACGACCAAGACATTATCAAAACAGAATAGCATATCAGCCGACATGGGTACGTCGCTCATATTTTCGGCGTTGATGTGACCTATGCATAAGCTACGTCGCTTGTCTCCAAAGAGTTACTTGTTTCTCAAGACACGGACCTACTTCCTGCAACGTGTTCTTCACTCGCCAAGAATTCCCTGTATAAAGTAGGGATCTGTCAGAGAGTTCGCATCACCAACGTGCTGAGTGTAAAATCCCGCTAAATGGCGCATCTAATCAGATCGCTGACAGACAGAAGAGGTGACCCGGATGAAACTCCAGTAAGTGCTCTGAAAAGTGATGAAGTGTCTGCCACACCTTATATTATTAGAGAGTTCGCCCCATATTCTTCGTCTGCGATACGTGACGATCGGCTTTCGTCCCGGATACACTTTGCATAACAAACAACAACATTACAAGATATTAGGTTAAAGACAAGCACGTCACTTCCAAAACAAATTTTGTTAGAGGTCACGTAGGAGTAGCAAAGGTTAATCGTAACAAAGCATTAAATTTCCTTACAGAGATTCAATAACCTTCTTTAGTGAACTGGAACATAACAATTTCTAGCACTCCATTTCACATGTCGAAACGCTATAATAACTACATATAAAATACTCCAAAGTTTAAGGAATGTAAGTGAAAACTCTTTACAGCGAAATTATAGACAATGTAACTCATAGTTCCTCTTTAAATGCAGTCTTTGAGTACTAGTGGTTGTAAAACAAGGTTGAAAATTTACATTATAATAGGAAAAATGTCGTTAGCAGTGCTCATAAATTCACAACTTATCTATTATTTTCACTTCCACTATCTTACACGTTCTGTCTATAGTCCCTATGTTAAATTTACAATTTTTTATTTTAAAAAGAGCCCACTGACGAAGCTACATTTAGTAGCTGCTGCAGCACCATTTACATGATCTCATGACGTACTCATTACTGACTTCGTCAAAGCTGTGGGATTCTTTTGACGCTATCTCCATATAGTCAATTTATGACAACATAGAAGTCTTAACCTGCTACTTGACTATATATTTATTGGCTAAAAAAGTATATGTGCACATGCATTGCAAGATTAGAACATAGGTTAAGGAAAAGGCAAATCTAATTTCTAGCTTTTGTCGATTTAGAGAAACCTCTTAATAATGTCATTTGGAAGTCATTAGGGGTGAAATATAGGGAATGGAAGGTTATATACAACTTGCACAAGAGCTAGACAACAATTATAGGCGTCGAAGTTCATGAAAGTGAAGGACAGGTTGGGAAGGGAGTAAGATAGGGTTGCAGCCTTTTCTCAGTGTCATTCCTTCTAGACATTGCGCTAGCTGTGAAGTAACCCAAAGAGAAATTTGGATAAGGAATTAAAGTTCAAGGTGAAGAAATAAAAAAAAAGTTGCTTTTTGCTGACGACATTCTAATATTGTCAGAGACAGAAAAGGTCTTGGAAGAACAACAGACCGGAATGGCAAGTGTCTGGAAAGGACCGTATAAGCTGAACATTAAGAAGAGAAAACCAGGGTAATGTGAATTTAGTCGAAGAAAATCATGTGATAATGAAGGAATTGTATTACGTAACGAATCAGTAAAGGTAACTTTGGCAGGTAATAACATGTTATGGTCACAGTAAAGATGATTTTCAATGGCTATGGAAGAAAAGCGTCTCTAAAGTAAATATGTTAACACCGAAAATTAATTTAAGCGTTAGGAAGTGTTTTCTGGCGGCATTTGTGCGCAGTGTTGTTTTATGCAGTGGTGAAATATGGACGATAAATAGTTCAGACAGGAAGAGGATAGAAGCTTTTGAATTATTGTGCTACATCAGAATGCTGAAGATTGGTTTGCTAGATCGCGTAACTAATGAGTAGGTACTGAACAGAATTGGGGAGAAAAATAATTTCTGGCATACCTTGACTAAAAGAAAAACTGAATTAGTAGGGCACATTCTTAGACGTTAAGGAATCATGAATTTAGCATTGGACATTAGAAGGAAGTGTGTGAGGTAAAAATCGCAGAGGGAGACGAATAGACCAACAAAGTACGCAGGTTCAAATAGATGAGGCTTCCCGTCCTTAGGAGAAGCAGAGTATAGAGAATGGAGAGGAGCATCACACCAATCCTGGGACTGAAGACCATAATAACAACACAAGGAAAAATTTAATGAAAGTCCAGCTCCGGTTGCATTAACTGGAACTTTATTTAGGTGCACAAGATCTTTTTTGGCCTCTATGTTAGGTCATTTTCAAGTGTAACAGAACGTTATCCCGTAGAGAGAGCAACGTCTCATCATTTTATATGGTATATTGCAAATAGATTGATGTATACCGGCACAGTGATGTGCAGGGTTGACAGACTGCTACCGAATGAACAACCAGTTCAGAAGAAAACGGAAACAGCATCTCTTTTACTACTGAATAGTCTATAGTTTTGGCCACTTGCCAGAATATAGTCCAAAAGAAAAGGTAGCTATTTTTTCACTGGAACTCCTCTGTAAAACGTGGAAATTGTGGGATTGTTCTGGAAAATTGCTCCAAAAAAGACTTGTTTTCAGATCTTCCACATAAAATAGTGCAAAAATACAACCATTTCTACAGCCAAGGGACGACACTGTAGTATTTACCCTGCAGCGCCCATGCGATTATTATAAACAATGTTGCTTACAAGCAAATACTACATTTTAAAAATTATTGTGTGTTGTGGTCTTCAGTCCGGAGACTGATTTGATGTTGCTCTTACTCTATCCTGAGTGAGTCTCTTCATTTCCCACACCCATTTGAATCTTCTTACTGTATACGTCTCTTGGTCTCTATCTGCGATTTTTCCACCCTTCTTATAGTCCCCAATTCTATTCAGTACAACCTCATATGGTACCCGATTTACCCCCTAATGTTCAGCATTTTTGTGTAGCAGCACATTTTAAAATCCGCTATCCTATTCCTTCGTGAACAATTTATCATCCATATTTGACTTCTGTACTAGGCAACACTGCATATAAACCCATTCAGAATAGACTTTCTTACACTTATTTTCATATTCGATGTTAACAAATTTCTCTGTTTTACAATCGCTTTTCTTCCGATTGCCATTGTGGCTTTTATATCCTCTGTACTGCGGCCATCATATGTTATTTTAGTGCCTAAGTAACAAAAGTGAGCTACCTCCTTTATTGTTTCGTTACCTAATCTGATACCTTCAACATCGCCTGATTTTCTTAGACTGTGCATTCCATTATCCTTGTTAATGTTCACCTTATACGCTCTTTTAACACATTAACCCTTACTATATCGTCAGGAAACCGCAAGGTTTTTATTTCCTCTCCTGGACTTTTATTCCCTCTCCGAATTTCTCCTTGCATTCGTTCACTGCTTGCTCAATGCACAGATTGAACATTTGGGAACGGCTACAACCCTGTCCTAATCCCTTCCCATCCACTGCGTCCTTTCATGCCCTTCGATCTTACAACTGCTGTCTCGTTTTTGTACAAGTTAAATATAACTCTTCGATCCCTACATTTTACCCTTGCTATCTTCAGAATTTGAAAGATTGTATTCTATTTCATATTGTCAAAAGCTTCCTCCATATCTACAAATGCTAAAAACGTACGTTTGCCCTTCCTTAATCTATTTTCCATGATAAATCATAGTGCATTACATGGTGTGTTGACACGTTTTTCCTAAATCGAAATTGATATTCCACAAGGTCGGATTCCAGCAGTTTTCAGTTCGTTTGTAAATAATTCGTGTTAGTATTTTACAGCTATTAATTATTAAACTGAGACCTGTGTGAGCTAGATAAAGAGTTAGTACCGCCAAGGGTGAAATGCCAAAAGAAAATAAATTAACATATGGAGAGTCATTGAATTAAAATTTATGCTGTGGCCGGTATTCGAACCCGGGACCTCCTACTTAGTAGGTAGGTGGTTTAGACAATTTTTTTACTCTATGGGTATTTTTTGTCCTTGCGGGCTCTAATCGCGTTTGTTCGTTTTGGTTCTATGCGTTCTCAGCTAACACAGCGTTGTAGCCAAAGCAACTACACGGACTGTCTTAAAGCACGTCTCCCTCCACACCACATATTTTAATTCTGCCTCATTTTCCCTATGAAATGTGCATCAAATTGCCAGGGCTCTCCCACATTGGAAAAGCACCCCAGCAAAGAATGCGAATATGAACTATCCCGTCTTGTTCCTCATGCCGAGGTGATATAAATATCAACAAATAATACAATTCCTTGAGACAACATTTCACAGGGAACCTGAGGCAGAATTAAAGTATGTGGTGTGGAGGTAGACGTACTTTAAAGACAGTCCGTGTAGTTACTTTGGCTACAATTCTGTGTTAGCTAAGTGCTCTACAGTACCTAGGTAGTATGTAGGAGGTCCCGGGTTCGAATAGCGGCCACAGCATACATTTTAATTCAATGCATCTCCTTATTTTAATACGTTTGGTACAACGAGACAATGTTGTCTCAAGGAATTGTATTATTTGTTGCCGGCCGCGGTGGCCGAGGGGACTGAGGCGCTCCAGTCACGGTCTGCACGGCCACTACGGTCGGGGGGTTCCAATCCCCCCTCGGGCATAGATATTTGTGCCATCCTTAGGAGTACCTAGTTCATAAGTAGTTTGTAAGTTTAGTGACTGATGACCCCGTAGTTAAGTCCCCTAAGCTATACAAACATTTGAACATTTGAATTATTATTTGTTGATAGAAAAAAAATTGATATTTAGTCTCTCCGAGGTCGTTATATTTTTACGCCTAACGTTTGCGCCGAGGAAACGTATAGGTTAAAAGTGTTGAGCTCTTAATTTTCTACCTTCTTCTAAAAGTGGAGCCGGCCAGCAGGACTTCGCGTGATGTGAGGGTTTTCCTCTTTTATTTTTTTAATTTTTTTCAACAAGTCTCATTTGAAGATAAGAAGGCCTGTTTTAACAGCGCTGCTACGCGTCGTTTGCACAGTAGCGTATAGCGCGTTCCGCTACCTCAGTGCGGGCAGAACCGGTTCTCTCCTCAGACACGCGAGCAGTTGGCGGCAACAGTGGCGGTGTAAAGAGCGCGTCTGACCGCGGCAAATGAAGGTGCCGCTGGCTGGGTGGCTGGGTGCTAAATATACGCGGGGGCGGCTGCGGTGTGCTGCGGCGCTATCGCCGCTAATGGAAGCCGCCTCCAGATAGCCGCAGGCACCGGCCGAGGGACCTGCCTCCAGCAGCCGCAAAGGCCGAGCATCAGGGAGCAGCCAAAACAAACAAAATGAGCACACAGGAAATTAAATTTTAAAGAGCCTCTCTATTTCGTTAAAGAAGTTTCAAAATGACGAACATGGAAAAATATGAGGTACGTCCAGAAAGTAAGTTCCGTTTCAATTCATCTTCGCTGCAGCGCTGCGATTGCAGATCCGCACATGCGCTGTAGACGATCTGTATCAAAGAGAAGAACGTGCGCCATT
The DNA here is from genome assembly GCA_026315105.1 of Locusta migratoria. Lineage (NCBI taxonomy): Eukaryota > Metazoa > Arthropoda > Insecta > Orthoptera > Acrididae > Locusta > Locusta migratoria. The sequence goes on from CM048745.1 coordinate 319,179,482, forward strand.
TGGAGATCGCTGTCAGTTACGTACGCTTTGTTGTGCTTGTTTGAAATGTCGGCGTTGACGGAAAATCCCGCAGGTCGGTGACTCGGTTTCTGAATACGAGGAAAGTGAAACCAAGTGAAATTTGCGATGTTTACGGCCCAAATGCGATGATGAGTGATTCGATGGTGAGGAGATGGATCCGACAGTTCAGTGGTGGCGTAGTGATGTGCACGATGAAGAACGAAGTGGGCGTCCACCTTTAGTTACAGAAGAACTGGTTCAAGCGATTGATGACAAGATCCAGGAAAACCGTAGGTTTACAATTAGTGCTCTCGCTATGGACTTCCCCCAAATTTCACGATCACTGATGCATGAAAATGTCAGCAAACAACTGAAATTCCGTAAACTTTGCTCATGTTGGGTACCAAAGATTCTCACTGAGCAACACAAAACACAATGGATGGGAAGTGCACTTGAGTTTTTGACCCGTTATGCTGAAAGCGGCGAATAATTTCTGAGACGGACAGTGACAGGAGATGAAACGTGGGTTTCTTACGACACCCCTGAGAGTAAGCGGCATCAATGGAATGGAGGCACACTTCATCCCCACCAAAGGTAAAGCCGAAGCAAATCATGACACCTCGGAAAATCATGTGCACAGGAAAGGGACTGGAAAGGCATCCTACTCATTGACTCATTGACGTCTTACATCTCAAGTCTTTCCTTGGCGGTCATCACTTCACTAATGACGACGACATGAAAGAAACTGTTTCCAACTGGTTGAAGACACAGGTGGCAGATTTCTATGAAGAAGGTGTACAAAACCTGGTGGCACGCTATGACAAATGCCTGCAAAATTTCGGCAGTTATGTGGAAAAATAGTTTAAGAGTTGTAGAATTTTGTGCAATAAAAATTTCTTCTGTATCTGTGTACAATTTCATTTTATTAACAAACGGAACTTACTTTCTGGACACGCTTCGTATTCCCAAATTTCTAAAATAAATAAATAAAAATAAATAAAGTAAAATGGTAAAAAGTAAAACAGTCACCAGTTGTAGGGTTGCAGATTGATTCACAACCAGTTTCAGGCAATTATTGTTCTTCTTCAGCTGTCTCTAGAGGTCCTTGCTCTGCGGCGTCACCTCGACAACTACTAGTTGTAGTAGTTGTTCCTCTTACGGCGTAGCATCATCTTCCGTCGAATCGCTCGATACATCCAAGACCTCCGTAGACGACTCATCATCGGACGACAGGACGACCCGTCCATCTCCGCTTTCAGACATTTACAATGAGCAATATGACAATCTGCATGAACGATATTTAATCGCGAAGGCAAAGCCTCATCACCAATTGTCGTATAACTAATCCAAGATGACAAATAGTTAAACCTGGTCTGTTCTTTACATTGTTACAGAACGGCCTTCAACTACTAGTTGTTGAATTGACGCCGCAGAGGATACCTGAAGAAGGACAATAATTGCCTGAAACCGGTTGTGAATCAATCTGTAACACTGCAACTGGTAGCTGTTTCCTTTTTAACCTATAAACCAGGGGGCTCACGGTTCTTTCGTGAGTACGTGCATGCCGAGCTAATGCAGCCTTTCCTCCTTCTTTACTTCCCGCACTGCATTTCCTTTCCCCCTCTCTTCCTTTCCTCTCCTCACTGCTTCCTCTCCTCACCAGAGAGACCGATACCCTTAGCAGTTTAGTCCCCGTACCCCAACCAAACATCCCAACTCAGCCCAATAGTTGCTACCATGGATAAAACATTTAGGGCCGGCTCGTCCATATCTCGTTAATATTCTCGTTAGTAAACGAGAAGATGCCTGTAATGTCCAGTTAAATGTGTTCGTTAAGTGCATGGCGTTTGTCATTGCCAGATACACCTCTCGTTTGCTAACCTAGAGAAAACGAGAAGGTACGATATATTTCGTCTATGTTGGCAATAGAAACAAATGAAAGTTGCGTCCGAATAAACAGATGTTCGCTATTTTTGACTAGCAGGGAAGAGGTTAACAGACAGTTGTTACTCGGTGCTATGGAAAAACACGTGAAAGGAGCTTGAATTTTACAAGAAGTGAATGCGAGAGTCTTGTGACCTTAATAAAGACATATAAGGACACATTTGAATGTAAAAACACCAACGCTATGAGATGGGAGGAAAAGAAAGCGACACGGTCGTGTGTGGCAAATGAATACAGTGCTGTCTATGGAAATGTTGGACAGCAAAAGTGCTTAGGGCCAAGTACGAGAACATACTGCCAAGTGCACAGTACCTCAGTGCAAGCAATAACTTACACATAGGCGAAAGTGCACTGTTCCTGTAAATCGGAGGAAGAAATCACATTTCAGGCCTTACACTAGGCGCAACAAGCATAAGTAAATACTGAACTAATAAGCCTACAGACACAAATAATGTATTCTGTTTTCTTTAACGACAGATAACTAACAAATTACACAACTATCTGTTGGACTATTCAGATGGTAAAGGAGTTTTTCATGCAGCAATTGCAAAGTGTCCTTTTGAAGACGAAATCGCGTAAGAAATTCTGCATCATTACAGCATTCAAAATGATTTGGACGAACACAATTACGTCTAGGACGCCTTATACGGGTAATGATCTTTAGATAGTCCAAAATATTGACATCGTCTTTATTGCCAACCAAATCTCTTATTCCAGCCATTTTCATCGTACCAATTCTCACTTAACTAGTCGCTACCCGTAACTTTGTATTTTGATATCGCAACAATAATTTTAAGGCTATGTTGCGTATCTCCAATATATCAAACTCATCTAATCGCTACTGACATGGATGGGACGAGAAATATGACGATAAAATTTTCCAGTAAAGCTGCTTTCCACACTTGTTTTTCATACATGTAGTGCTTCTGTTAGTTGGTTTGATAAATCGGTCATTATCACTTTAATATATTGCGGTATTTTAGCGCTTTGGAGCCAGCTTGAGGAATTTTGACGTGAGGTTAATTCATAACGAAACATTGACAAACGCAGTTCTCCATAACAACGAGTTAAGATCTTAACTGGAACTTAACGGGACATTGACAAACCGGCCCTTAAGGAAAAAAAACTTTAGCTCAAAACTAAGAGTGCTAAACTTGAAAATTTCAGGGATTCATACCTTCTATCTATTGCTTTTTTAAGTACCGATAGCTTTGATATGTTCCGAGATACGTCGAAAAACAAGCCCAAAAAAAACTAGATTCTCTCTTACTTAACCTTTATGTCGCCGAACTGCCGTGCCGCGTTGGATACGCCGGTTCCCGCAACATCGCCGATTTTAAACACCGTCGGGCGTGTCCAGTACTTGGATGGGTAACCGTCCGCGTACGCCACGTGCTGATGACAGTTTCCCTTTGCCTTACGGCAGAGGGGACAGGAGTGGTGGGGGTGCAAAGTCCCTGATGCGCCAACGTCCTGGATTAAATTGCAAACCTCTCCGCAGGGTCTCATTGAGTGAGGGCATGGGACACTGTTGCTGGTGATCCGTCCGTCGGATGGGGACGTAAATCTCGGGGCGCCCTTGGTGCACATAAAGGTGTACATACAAAAGATGCTTGTCTAACTGTGCATAATTTCTACTCAAGAGTAACAAATCTAAATAATATCACTCTCACCCCTCCTGAGATAGATCTTTTAAACAAAGGGCTGAAATATGTCATTCCAACATTGAACAGTGCTAACGTCATGCGTACTATAGCAGAAGTAAAACGTGCCGTAATGCAATTTCAACTCAAAAAGTCAGAGATCGATCGAATTGCTGTAAAAACTAAAACCATTATTACAAAAAGTAAAAATAATAGAAATACTAACAAAACAAGTATTATTACGGATATTAATAACTGTTGCTGTTGTATAAGAATAAATCGTTTGATTGCATAAATGAACAGCTAGTTTTCAGTGATACATATTTCTTTGAACTATTCGATGATCTCCTGTAAAATGGTTACTCTTTTGTCCCATCCAACAATTTTATTTTCAGTTTAAGACACAAGATCATTTTATTTAATGACTTCAGCTCTCATTGTCATATAATTTAACCACATAAGTATATAATACTTATATACCGTATAAATTTGGCATTTATTTTATTTGATTCTTAGTTTTAAGGCATGGGCCCTGTGAACGAAATACTTTATCAAAAACGATTACAGATGTAATACTTTCATATGATGCAACAAACTGGTGATTGTTTATTTTAGTTCTGGCATAATGGCAACAATATTTTAATTTCTAATCTGACAACGGTGAAATACTAACTCTGATTCCAGTTTTTCAAATCATAACAAACCATCACAGGGTTTTCTATCTTTCCATATGCTACATATGTCTTTAATATGATCATTTTTAATGTAGTTTTAAATCCTTTAACATTTTTCGACCTGATTAACCATTCTATACAAAGATTTGGTTTGTTGCATACTGAAATCCATTGTTGCCTAACTTCCGTTAGGCCCGATGGGTCAACATTTGAATTAGAGGTTAGAGGTTCCAGTATTTGTAGGACGACTGTACCTACTTCTACAGCAGTCAACGTTAAACGTTTAGGCACCTCCAGCTGAAAACAACCGCTGGCCAACATTACGAGTATATTTTATTCTTATTTTTAAATACTCACTTTAGAAATAATTTATTTCTCTAATACTATATATCATTACAGTTGTGGTCTGATGATGGTCATGTAAGTTACCGTAGCACATTACCGGGGATATAAAAGAAATTGCTATCTGGACTACCCTGTTCCGAGAATTAATAACTGTTCACTAAAATGGGAAAAAACGTGACTTGGTCATCTGATCTTGAATTCGTTTGGTATGGTTCGATCGTAGCGCAGATCCCACGAAAACATGGACCTAACAACGCAGTGTGGAAGCTATGGCAGCTACATTAAAGGTGTTCTGTTTCTCCATAGAAAGACCTGGGTCCTGTGGTAAAAGTCAAGCAATCATTGGACTGGAAACGGCTATATTCGACTACTTGGAGACCACGTGCTGCAATTCATCTTCATGTTTTCACAGAACGGTGGAATGATTATGGATGAGAACGGGTCATGTCATCGGGCCATAATTGCTCGTGACTAGATTGAAAAGCATTTCGCACAAAGTCAGCTAATTATTTCATCGTCTACATCGCCCGACGTTAGTGCCATTGAAAGTTTCTGGCACAAAATCGAGAAGTCATTTCGTGCAAAATATCCTTCTGAACTTGCAACATTTTGGTAAACAGACAGTAATAAAGGCAGCTTGCCTCAGTATTCCTGCAAGGGACTTACAGTGATTTTTCAGACAAGTTTCTGCACTTTTCCGTGCAAAACGACTTCCGACTTGATACTTCAAGGCTTCCAGTGCCTTTACTTATCTCTGTGTATATTAAACCTTAATGCGCATTACAATATCTGAACATGGAAAGCCGTAATTCCGAAGGTATCATACGTGCAAGGCTTTAGCATTCCAAAATCGGATGTTTCCTTTGAAACTAAAAACTTTGTAGCGTTATGTGTAAGGTTAAATTTAATTCATATTTTTTGAATCATTTACCTATTATATATATATATATATATATATATATATATATATATATATATATATATATATATATATCATTTCGAAGGTTATATATATATATATATATATATATAACCTTCAAAATGAGATGAATCGTTTTCAAACACACCGTGTGTTCCCTGCAATTCTGAAATCTAATCAAAAGTTTTGCAAATTTAGTTACTATTGAAATGTTTAAGCGCATTGAAGTCTATAAACAGTTCCTTTTCATTGATACACAACCTTTTTACGTTTAATATGCGGTACAGGATTCTATGAAATCGTTACGTGGTATGTAAACCTCTCCACAAATAGGTTACTGGAATCTACGCTGGCGATCCCTTCTTGGAAACGAGTAACGAGCAGAGATTCCTTCGCGACACACACAAGAGTCGCTTCGAATACAATACGCTATTCAGAAGTAAACATCATCATTTGGAGCTCGTCGAAGTGTTTGGATTTGACATAAACAAGTGAGGCGTTGTGTCAAGCAGATATCAGAGATTTCACTCCGTAATTGCGGGGGACATGAAACGTGTTTCCACATGTCGTGTTGTAACTTGTAGGCTTCACGGGACACGACACTGCTGGCTGTCCAAAACCGTCGTAAACTATTCTTACTTATTTACTGTTACTACAGAGTAGTTTCCAACTCAGTGTATCAACAATGTACCTGCAGGACACTGAACTGTGCATGGCAGTAGGCAATTTAAAATCTTGATACACTTTTTACAGTCAAAGGAGTAGAATCAATTCAGCTCATTCGTGCGATACCAATGTATGCTAATAACAATCCACTAAATTGTCAATTCGTTACCAGTCAGTATCTAAGACCGCCCCAGTCGTTTGACTGTTACTATCTGTGTTTTTCTACCTCTCCGCTGTATAGTTTCTACATATGCTAAGAGTAGGTACGCTCAAAGTAATTTGAAAAACGCCTTCTTAAACCGGTCCTGTTACTGGTAACTGTACCCTTGAGGTGATGCGTTTGTCACAACTAAACTACTGAGTGATTCAAGAACTACTAACTATCCCTGTTACGTTAGCCCAAGGGCAGACACAGCCCCCTCCCTCGATATAGATTTACTACTTCCTACTAATACCCTTTAAGACCCATAAAATGTAAAAGTAACTAAAATGTTTAAAAAAAGCTATGCTAGTATTTAAAGGATAAATAGTACTACACAACTTCTATAAAAATGAAGTATTTTCGTGAATATGAAGTCCAGTATTTGCTTACTCCTCTGGATGCTTTTTCCTAAAACTAAGAGCCTCGAAATATATTAACAACTTAATTATTCAAATGAAACAACGCTGGTGATCTATATCTACATGGGATACTCTGCAAATCACATTTAAGTACCTGGCAACCTATGTAGGTGGGTCTCAACAATATATTTTCGCTTTCGGATGAGAATGTTGGTGATTGTAGTTTTGTAAGTATATCACGCTGCAGCGATAACCACCATTGTTGTAATGATACTCATGCCAGATTCTGTACCATTTTCGTGACGCTGTCTCCTCTGTATCGTGACAATACGAAACGAGCTGTCCTTCTTTGGACTCTTTCGATGTCCTCCGTCAAACCCACCTGATAAGGATCCCACACTGGACAGCAGTACTCCAAATGACGACGAACAAGCGTAGAGTATGCATTATCTTTAGTAGTACTGTTGCATCTTTTAAGCGTTTTCCCAATAAAACGCAGTCTCTGGTTCACCTTTCCCACGACATTATCTACGTGTTCTTTCCAGTTTCAGTCTGAAGTAATAGTAATTCCTAGGTATTTTGTGGAGTTTACGGCCTTCACATTCGATTGATTTATTTTGTAAACAAAGCTTAACGGATTTATTTTCGTACTTACGTGGACTACTTCACACTTCTCATTATTTAGAGTAAATTTCCAATTTTTACACCATACTGATATCTTATTTAAATCGTTCTGCAGTTGGCTTTGATCTTCAGATGACTTTACTAGACGATAAATGACGGCATTATTTGCAAACAACCTAAGACAGTTGTTCATATTTTCTCCTAAATCGTTTATGTAAATAAGGAACAGCAGAGGACAAACAACACTACCCTGTGGAACGGTGGATATCACCTCTGTTTTAGTCGATGCCTTACCATCGATTACTACAAACTGTGTCCTCTCTGACAGGAAATCCCCTATTGAGTCACAAATCTGGGGCGAAAATTTTCGAAGGTAAAATTCCAGTCTTCTTCAGATAATTCATTTAAAGATAAAACTCAACCTAACTATCTGCACAACAATAAAGTTATAAACACGCGGAATTTTTTAATAACAGACATTGGTTAATCGTGCAAAGTGGTCGATAACGCGGTCTAATACGCTGTACACGGAGTGACTGATTTCCTTACCGTGCCGAAAATTACAAGAATCTACTGTAATCTTTTGTAGTGAAACGTCAGTGGAGAAATTTTTAGAAGTGATCCTTACAAGTTGATTTATCTGCTCAGAATGCCAGAGCCCACGATGATATTACCGTATCTACATACTCTGCAAGTCGCATTGAAGTGCATAGCAGAGGGTTCATCGAACCGCTTTTATGATATTTCTCTACAGTCCATTCTCTAATAGTTCGCGGGAAAAAAGAACATCTAAATCTTTCCGTTTTCGATCTGATTCCTCTTATTTTATTTTGATGATCATGTATTCCTATGTAAGTGGGCGCTAACAAATTATGTTCGCATACGGAAGAGAAAGTTGGCGAAAGAAATTTCGCAAATGAAGTAGCTTGCTGACGTAGTAAGGTGATAACTCTCAAAAGTTTGTGCGCGTTGTTGTCGACTGCGCCCTTCCAGAGTTGATAAACCAACTTCTAATATTTATATGTTTGGTGTCTCTTCTTTCGGACATGTATGAACCCCTCCGCTGGCCTTAAAACTCCCCAGAAATGAACATTATTGAGCATATCTTGGAAGCCTCCTAAAATGCTGTTCAGAAGAGGTTTCCAACCCTTCACACTAGTATGGATTTGTGGCCACGTGATGTGGCACTTCTACATGCCCGTGTGCGCCCTGCACGATACTGGTCAGGTGTACCAGCTTTTTGGCTCTATGGATAATAAATCTACTGGGTAGTAAGGCCGTTTTCTACGAAACTTGCTGCTTCCTGACGTTTCGTCCAATGCTGCGTTGGACTTCTTTGGAGAGGTTGTCCGGCTATTGAACCTGGCCATTGACGGGCCGGAGGTCTAAGACATTTTTAAATAGCGTCTAAAAGGTGCGTCGCTAAGGTTCACGTGATAAGCAGGGATGACGCTTGCGAAATATAAAGCTATACTATCTAACCGTGCCAAAGATGAAAGATTATATCGATTTTGCAGAGCCACATTTCATATATCTTTGAGTTTCATAGTCTCTTCTTTGCCGTTAAAATTATCACTACATACTTCAATCGCCTTTCTGTACAACCTTGGATAATAATCTATTATAGAAGATGAAATTTCTGTCTCAGAGCACGATATGATTTCCCGATTGTAAACAGTGTTCCACCACAGCTGATTTTTCAGTTTTTCCTAGTCGGCAAAGACTGTTGTGCTCCTTTAGTCATATATTAACACTTCTGTTATTTGTTCCGATGTAGGCTTTACCACAGAATCATAGATTTTTATAAACCCCACTTGCTGACAAAGGAGAACGTTTGTCTTTCACAAAGCTGAGGACTCTGGATATCATCTTTGTTGGTTCGAAAACCAGTCTGATGTTACATTTTCGTACAATTCTCCCAATCGGATCCGTTACCTTGTTAACGAAGGGGGGAGAAAACGTATCACTCCACCGTGATGTTTCCTTGTGTTTCGGTCTACTGTTATTTAGACATAAACTTCTATTTACTTCACTTTCTGAATAACCATTCTTCTTAAAGGCCTACTTCAGATGTATTAGCTCATCGTCCAGATGTTTTGGCGTGAAAACTCTTTTAGCTCTCTCTACAAGAATTTTAATGACACCTCTCTTTTGTTGTGAGTGGTGGTTGTTCTTGTGCAGATATCTGTCAGTATGCATCAATTTTCTATTAGCTTTGTATTGCAATATTCCGTCGTCTCGTCTTATGATAAGTATGCGACGTATGATAATCTGTTACAGTCAAAGCTAATACTGGAGATATAATACCAACCCGTCTGAGTCGCTCGTTTGTTTCTATCGACTTGTAGGCAGTGTTCTCTGATAGTACTCGTTCGCTCTCTCTCTCTCTCTCTCTCTCTCTCTCTCTCTCTCTCTCTCTCTCTCTACGGACACTCTGCTTTATAAAGCAGAGTGTCCGTATGTTTGTGTGTACATATTGAGTATAAGGATCACGTACTACACATAGTTCATGAGATATGACATCATAAACAGTGAGGTGCAAGAAAAACTGCTGCATTACGCGACAATGTTTCACATTTCCTCCTAAACCACTGGACCGATTTCAACCAAATTTGGTACACATCTTCCTTACCGTGATGTACCCATTCATTAATGGTAAGAACGACATACGACACATGGTTCAGGAGATATAACGTTATAAACAGTAGGAGTCGCAAGAAACTGTTTCATAATGCGACGAGTGTTTATGAGTACAGTATATGAGAACGAGATTACTTAGCGACTTGCAACAAACTTTAAACATAATTTCAAAACTTTATTGAACTATTTCTCACTGACAATCGTTGCAAAATTATGAAAGGGAAAAAGTTTCTCGCCTACTACTTTTACGCTGTTCATGGACTAAAACTACGGCTATTCGGTATGTTACAATTCATAATTTCTACACTATAAATTGTAGCCGCAGGAAATTTTACAGGCAGTATACACACATATGGTTAAATGTACCTTCTAAATTGTATCACAGTACGACACGTAGTTCATGAGACATGAGGACATAAACAGTAACGTTAATGAAAAACCGTCCATCACGCACCATGTTTTAACCTATCAGTTCTTTTCTACCAATTGTACTCCCAGCAGGTTTTACAGACATACAGCACTTATACAAATGAATACATACCTGAAAAATTATACAATTGTACAACACATAATTCAATAAATATGAGATCGTACGAATTTTATACGTCTTTCGTATTTTGACTACTTTCTTTCTTTGGATATTGCACTTATAATTTTGTACATTATGCAAGACAGCGTTAACTGTTATATATTCTCCGATAAATATAACATGATTTTAGAAAAAAGGAGATGGACAGAGAAACAAGGGATAGGAGAAGTACTAACTCAAGGCAGGAATAAATAAATATCCGGGCAACGTCGCGTTTTCAGCTAGTACTCTTATAACTGGCAGACGGCAAAAGCAAGCACAGGAAACAGCCCATACCACGCACGGTTACTCGTAGTAGTTTATAATAACGGTGCTCTCCTATCCCCAGGAATTTTTCAGCCCCGCGTCACTTTGGAACTCAATGAAATCTTCACTGGCTTCCTCTGCCATACAGGGCACGTGGTAACGGCGACGTCCGAGATCAGATACGAGCGTGTCGCCTGCTTCCCACACGTTACAGCCTCTCCAACGCGAAACGCATCGGCCGCTTGTAAGCCTGCCATATAAGCGATTTCTTACGAGCCATCGGCTTGTTTGACGAGAGATTTAGTTGTGGAGCCGCGCTGCTCTCACGGGCCAGTGCCGTACGTGAGGCGAACGATACACCCGTATCGCAGCGTAATCTGCTTCTAGCGCACGCACCTAACAAGCGACCGTTCGGTGCGCAACTTGCGACACGTCACCAGCAATAGACTCTATGAACGTAAAGGACGATCACAGCAATATTTACGAAGTTTCTTAGAAAACCTCTGTGAGAGGATTAGAAGAAGAGAAAAAAATTGTGTGCCGCAACCGGGATTTGAATAACAACAATATTTACGAAGTTTCTTAGAAAACCTCTGTGAGAGGATTAGAAGAAGAGAAAACTTCCTAGCACATTAAAATTGTGTGCCGGAGCGGGATTTGAATCTGCGACCTTTGCCTTTCGCTACTGTCTGATGTATCCCGAAGAAAGGATACATTGCATACGTGGCTTAACTACAGCCTGAGCGATGTTTCCAGAATGGAACTTCCACTCTGCACCGGAATGTGAGCTGATATAATACTTCCTGGCAGATTAAAGTTTATTCAAATTTATTAAAATTTCATTCTGGAAACGTCCATTGGGCTTTGGCTAAGCCACGTCTCCGCCCTGCTCTTTCTTCCAGGAGCGCTAGTTCTGCTGGATTCGCAGGAGAACGTCTTTAAATTTTTGGAAAATAGAGGGCGAAGTAAAGTTGTGAGGACGGACCGTGAAGCGTGCCGGGATAATTCAATCGGTAGAACGCTTGCCCGCGAAAGGCAAAGGTCCCAGGTTCGAATCCAGGTTCAGGCACACAGTTTTAAACTGCCGGGAAGTTTCATATCAGCACACAATCGCTATAGAGTGACAGATTCATTCAAGAAGGAAGTTTATGGTTTAACGTTCCGTCATTAGAGACGGATCTCACTTTTTGGGTAAAGATGGGGAAGGAAATCAGAGGTTTCCTTTCAAAGCAACTAAACTACTATGTTCATTAGTCCCTAGACTTACAAACTACTTACAAACTTACGCTAAGGAAAACGTTTGTAAATATGAGGGACTTAATTACGTCGGTCATCAGTCCCTCGGCTACAAACTACTTACACTGGCATAAAGTAACTTATGCTAAGTAAAACACAAACACCAATGCAAAAGGAGGGGGAGGGCTTGAAACCCCGATGGCGAATGGCCACTCGCACCACAGCACGGCGCCCCAAAAATCAAATGTTCAAATGTTTGTAAATCTATCGGACCAAACTGCGTGGTCATCAGTCCGTAGCTTACAAACTACTTTAACCTAGGTAAACTAACCTAAGGACAAACACACACACCCATGCCCCAGGGAGGACTCGAACCTCCACGGCGAGCAACCGCGCGCTCCGCAGCGAGACGCTTTAGACTGCTCGGATACTCCACCGCGGCACGGCGCCCCAGATCCACATAAAATCAGTCTTCAGATTGGGTGTTAAAATAATAATTTATGATTTCTTTATCAGAGTTCAAGGGGAACGAAATGGATGCCGAGGTTGGGAAGGGGATAAGACAGGGTTGCAGCCATTAACAAGAACAAAACAAGGGTAATGGAATGCAGTGTTAGAAAATAAGGAGATGCTGAAGGAATTAGATAACGAATCAATATAGGTGGTAAATTAGTTTTGTTATTTGGCAGTAAAATAACATCTAACGGTCGGAATACAGAGGATATAAAATGCAGAATGGCAATAGGAAGAAAAGCATTTTTGAAAAAGAGAAATTTGTCAACATCGAATATTGATTTAAGCATAAGGAATTCCTTTTGAAGGCTTTTGTGTGGAGTATTGACTTGTATGGGAGTGAAACATGGACGATAAACGGTGCGGACAGGAAGAGGATAGAGGCTTTTAAAATGTGGTGCTACAGAAGAATTCTAAAGATTAGTTGTGTGGATCGTGTAACTAATGAGGAGGTACTGATCAGAATTGGGGAGAAAAGGAATTTCTGTTATACTATGACCAAAAGAAGCGATCGATTGATAGTACACATTCTTAGACATCTAGGACTTGTGAATTTAGCGTTGGAGGAAAGTGTATGGGTAAAAATCTCAGAGGGCGACCGAGAAATGAATATAGTAAGTAAATTCAAATGGATGTAGGTTGCCGTTTCTATGAGTAGATGAAGAGGCTTGCTTAGGATAGAATAGGGTGGAGAGCTGTACCAAACCAGTCTCCAGATTGAAGACCATAACAACAATAACGATTTCTGATAAAAGCAAATTACCTTTTATTCAGTGGCCTCGCTACTTTTTTCGAAGAAAAATATCTGTAATTTGTTGTGCATTATTACGAGAGACAGGGACAGCGGTGTGACATTAGTCTGAAAATTAGAACGTATGGGACTGTTGTGAAGGGGCCGACATGGAGCCGTTTATTTCGCATATCAATATACTAGGTGTTAAAGAAGATTCTTGGTTGGAGAAAAGTGTAAGTAATAGAAAGGGTGAGAGAGAGAGGTCCCCTCGGCCACCGCTGCCGGCAGCTTGTATCCCGTGGGAAAGCTCCGCCCCTATTGCAAGTTGAGATCTAATTGGCTCCCGCCTATACTAGTTGTCCGCCAAAACTTTAAGCTTCTTTTATTAATATTTAACTTTCCTGTGTCTATTAAAAATTATCTGTATACTTTCTGTAATGGTTTTGTGCTAAGCTATATTTCGGTTAATTCAAAGATTTAATTATTTGTATATTTTGTAATAAGCTAAACAATGTTAGTCTAGAAGTTTCGCTTGGCGCCAAAACGGTGACTTGTGGCGCGCAGCGAGGTGCGGCGGCAGTCAGTCGAGCGCCGACCGCGATACCTTGCACATTCATGTTAGTTCAGTGCGGGCCAGGGACAGTTTATACGTTATGTATCGTTTATATATTTAATATTACTATGTATATTTGTGCTTGGATATACACTGGAATTTCTTCAATAAAAACAAGCACTTGCATCCTACAAAAGCTAAAGTTAATCGTAGTGCAGTAGTTCCTAGCCACATTTCAGCACCTCTTTAAGCATCACTTCAGGTACAACGGATGCCCGACCTGTGTGCTTCACCTGCGCAATAGGACATCAACTACGACAGAAGACACAAGGTTAGTAAAAGAGTGATTTTAGATGTGCACTGAAGTTGCATGTCGATACGGCACTTCGCGTGCAGTGCTGCCCTGTTTACAAACCAGGACACTGACACGAAGTGCGTTGATAATATCGCCGAGGGAAGGCACGAAAAGGGGAGGTGTTTTAGGAACTTTGTCAACTATGCACTGACCTTCCCTCGCTGTCTTTAAAAAAAAAAAAAAAAAAAAAAAAAAAAAAAAAGCGCAGCCCCGCCGCACCGTACGCACGCCCACAATTGTAAACTCCAGAAATGAGGAAGCGTGTTCCTTCTGTGTCCGGCGTTAGACCGTATGCGAGTAGTGAACTGCTTGCAATGGAATTGTTCCAACAAATTGGCTACACATGTAAGGGCGGCGGGCGACTCCCGAGCAGTCCCCGGAGGAACACGGCCGTGATCCGCAGCGGGGGCGCGCGCAATGTTTTAACCATCGCAGACAAACACCGCCGCCGCGCTGCTGAATATTTTATGGAAATGGCCGCTCTAGAAAAAGTACCTTTCACCGCCGCCGAGCCTAGGGAGTCGCGGTGGTCCCTGTTAACAAGGCGCGCTGTCACACGCGAAAAGCGGGACTGCCACGGGCGAGACGCTCGCGAATCGGGGACGCGTTTCAAATTGCGTCTCCTTAAACAGGCCCCGCCGTGTGCCGGCGATACTCTCCAGACTTAAAGCCGCCCACTGTGCCGAGCGGCCGTCTAGTAAACGGTTCGGAATGGACGATCGCTCAGACAGTCCAGTGTCCACTCCCGACCTGTGTAACCAATCCATTCATTTCACATGAGGACACGTTCTGGCATCATTATCAAATTGACGAACGTCTATAGCCGGCCGCAGTGGCCGAAGGGACTGAGGCGCTCCAGTCACGGTCTGCACGGCCACTACGGTCGGGGGTTCGGATCCCCCCTCGGGCATGGATATTTGTGACGTCCTTAGGATTAGCTAGTTGATAAGTAGTTTGTAAGTTTAGGGACTGATGACCACGTAGTTAAGTCCCATAAGCTATACAAACATTTGAACATTTTTTTGAACGTCTAGATCTAAATAGATACTATGCAAATCACATTTAAGTGCCTGGCAGAGGGTTCATTAACCACCTTCTTAACCTTTCTCTGCCGTTCCTTCCTCTAATAGCAAGCGCGATGAAAAAACACCAAATTCGTTCCGTTTTCGATCTGATTTCTGTTATCTTTTGGATGGTCGTGTCTCCCTATGCAGGTGGGTGCTAGCAAAATATTTTCACATTCAGAAGTAAAAGACGGCGATTGAAATTTCGCAAACAGATCTCGCCACAACGAATAACGTCGTTCTTTTAATGATTTTCACCTCAAATCGTGCAACATTTCCGTGACGTTTCTCCCCCCCCCCTCGTGTAATGTGATGAAACGAAACGAGCTGCCCTTCTCTGGACCTTCCCAGTGTCTTTCGTCAGTCCCACGTGGTGAGGATCCAATATGTTCAAATGTTTGTAGAACTTATGGGACTTAACTACGCAGTCATCAGTCCCTAAGCTTACAAACTACTTATGAACTAGCTAATACTAAGGATGGCACAAATATCCATGCCGGAGGGGGGGATTCAAACCTCCGACCGTACAGACCGTGTCAGGCGCGCCGCAGACCGCTTGGCCACCGTGGCCGGCGATGAGGATCTCACACTGGGCAACAGTACTCCAGGAGAGGACGCACAAGTGTGATGTAGGCAGTCTCTTTCGTGGAGCTGTTGCATCTTCGAAGCGTTCTTACAATGAAACGTAACTTTTGGTTCGCCTTCCCCACAATATATTTTTGGGTTATCTCCAGTCTAAGATGTTCGTAATTCTAACTCTTAGGTATTTGGTAGAATTTACTACCTTAAGGTTTGATTAATGTATTGTTTAATGGAAGTTCAGCGCATTTCTTTTAGTAGTTATGAGTATTACTTCACACTTTTCTTTATTTAATGTTAATTGCCAATTTTTGCACCATGTAGAAATTTTGTCTAAATCGCTTTGCAGTTGCATTTGATCCTCTGTTGACTTCACTAACTGATAAACGACAGCATCATCCGCGAACAGTCTACGGGAGCTATTCAGATTGTCTCCTAAATCGTTTATTATGACAAGAAAGAGCAAGGGACCTATAACGCTTCCTTGGGGAACGCCAGATATCACTTCTGCTTTACTCGATGACTTACCGTCAATTACTACGAACTGTATCCTTTCTGATAGGAAATCGTGAATCCAATCACACAATTGGGACGATATTCCATAAGCATGCAATTTCATTAAAAGCCGCTTGTGAGGTACAGTGTCAAAAGCCTTTCGGAAATCCAGAAATGTGGTATCGATTTGAGATCCCTTGTCGATGGCACTTTTCACTTCATGTGCCTAAAGAGCTTGCTGTGATTCGCAAGAGCTATTCTTTCTGAATCCGTGTTGACTATTGGTTAATAGGTTTTGTCAATGCGATTGGCCTGTAATTTTGGAGATCACAATTTTTCGAACAAATGTAACCACACGATAA
Source organism: Locusta migratoria (assembly GCA_026315105.1). Classification (NCBI taxonomy): domain Eukaryota; kingdom Metazoa; phylum Arthropoda; class Insecta; order Orthoptera; family Acrididae; genus Locusta; species Locusta migratoria. The sequence goes on from CM048745.1 coordinate 319,196,223, forward strand.
ATCAAACTTACTCCTCTCTCTCTCTCTCTCTCTCTCTCTCTATCTGTCTCTATTCCCCTTACATACATTGTGTCCCATTTATCTGGACCACCCTAAATATCTCTGGAACAACAAAATCTATTGTAAAACGATATTCACCAGTATGTGTAAGACAGAGGCTCATGAATGTAAATATTTTGAAATAATCTAAAACGAAAGAATATGTGTTTTTAACACAAACTTATGTGTTTTTAATGGACACGCAATATTATTCATCAACAATATTTAGTATGACAAATGACATAAACAATGGCGTTAATTGAATTGCAATACGCCAGGTACATCCTAAAATACTGCGAAGTGAAGTTGACTCTTCAAATACGCATAACGCGCTTCTACCGCTAGTCCTGAGACCCAGGCGAGAATCCCATGCTGCTCAGGATGTAACTGGCGTATTGCTATTCAACAGATCTTAATGGAATTTTTCACAGTATGTGTGATTCGGTCCAACTTACAAGACAGGGTAGTTTTATCTCGATTGATAACATCCACATTATTTTTATTGCAACTTAAATGTTTTCATGTAGGTTGGGTAAGTATCCAGTAACTGAGCAATAACTGAGGCTGTTCTTCAAGTCTGGGCTAGCGGTATTGTTCTCGGTTCGAATTTATATTGTTTTTTTAATTTAGGCATTAACCTAGCCTTCACATCTCAACGATGTGAAGATTCCTAGAAGCGACACTACTTTGGATTGCACGTTAAACTGCAGGCCCATCTTTTCCGGGTTAGATAACTGTGGCGCCGCGTGGAACATCCGCGAGAACTAAGGCGTCATTATACGGAGTGAGCAGCTGTTCCCGACGGAGGTTCCAGTACTTCCATGGGCATGGTTGTTTGTGGGCGTTATCCTTAGAGTAAGTTAGTTTAAGTAGTTTATAAGTCTAGGAACTGATGACTGTAATCGGTTGGTCCAGTAGTTTTACAAACATTTTGTTCACTGGGGCAGGTTAAGGACATGGTAGGCGCCGAAGTGGCATCTACTCTAACGACTTTAGCAGGCCACTGAACCACACTAAATTATTAACATAATCGATTTCAAACGTTTCCTTGATGCTACAATGTATTTCATATTACATGTGTTCCTCCTTCTTCATTTCATACAAATCTACAATCTTATTCCGAATTTGATGATATTTTGCACACTTAACTTTCAAAGTAAGAGGACCGTCGCTGTCTATATAAAATTCAATATGGTGCATGGCGGAAGGTAATTTACTTGCAGAATCTGACAACCGTCTACAGTTTCATTCCCATCTTTCACACTTTACCTTCAAAACAGATGAAAGACCACTGTGAACGTATTATTTAGTATGGTGCATAGCGTAGGAAACCTTACAACAGACATCTAGCCTTGTGCCCGATCAGCATGCAATTTATCTCATGCATGCACTTACGTTTATGTGCAGCAGAGTTTTTATCTTCTGAATTACACCGTACAGTGCTTGGCAGAAGGTACTTTACAGTCCGACATCGTTTCACCGAGCACCATGAATGTTCTGAGATATGTGTAAGTTTTCAATGTCAAATGGCAGAGGAGGAGCACTGAGAGAGATTGAGGAAGAGATTGACAGAGAGAAGGAAAAAAGGGCAGAACACAGGCTGATAGAGGGGGAACAGAAGACTGACAGAAAGGGGAGAGGAAATGATAGAAGGTGATAGCGGTTGGTGATCAGAGAGGGGATAGAGCAGGCGAAAAGAGATAGGTGGAAGCAAGATACGGACCAAAGGACATTGCAATAAATAAGTAATGTAGGATTTGTTGTGAATTACATATACCATCGCTTATAACGGAAGGACAGCAACAGATGCACATGGGCAGGAGTATGTATAGAGTTAGAAGGGGGGGGGGGGAGGAGATGATGGTGGAGGAGGAGCAGAATGAAATGGAAGTGGATAGAGGGGGGGGGGGGAGGATATGGAAATAGAGATGAGATATATGAGGAGACGGGCAGAAAGGATGAAATGAAGGAAGAAGAGGAGATTTAAAGAGAGAGGGGAGGAAGGGATGGGTTGAGAAAATAGCGGTGAGGAGATGAAGAGAGACAGAGAAGGGGTGATGGATTTACGGTAGATTGGAATAGATAAATATCTGAGCAACGACGTGTGAGTGTGTGCGTGTGTGTGTGTGTGTTTGTGTGTGTGTGAGAGAGAGAGAGAGAGAGAGAGAGACTAAAATGCACACCTTAAGAGCTATGTGTAGTTGACTAGTAGAAGAGATGTGCTACACATCGAAAATGAGGAATAGTTCATAGGTCATAACGGATGTGTTGTAGAGACCAAGATTTTTAATCATTTCTTAGTTGTTTTGACCCATAGTACCTCCGCTAAAAACAGAGTGCGTCAAGTGGAAGAGCTTTGTTTCGTAGTATGGAAGTATGGAAATTTTATAAATGCTCATAACGTTATTGGATGACGAGGCCGGACATGAGTTCCTGTGCAAAATTTGATATATGTATTAAGTTCCCTCTACAGCTCCTGAAGTTTATCAGTGTATTTTAGAAATCCCCTACATATGTAAGAGAAGAAGTGGTGGAATTAAAAGAAAGATTTGAGAGTTGGATAAAAATTCACTATGAAACGGTAACTGTGATAAGATTCGCTGATGACGTAGCTCTCCTCAGTGAAAGTGATAAAAATTACAGGATCTTTTGAATGGACTTAATATGGCACTGAGTATAAACTAGAGATTGAGAAAAACTGCAAAAAAGGAGAGAAAGAGTATAAATGAAAAAATACCGAGAAACTCAATAAAAAATAGTCAAGTATTCTGCTACGTTTGAAGCAGAACAGCAAACCAAAACAGAAAAAAATATTCGAATTGCACAAATGAATATGGAGTATTTAAGGCCAAGAGGAGAGGAATTAAATACTCACCCTTATCTGAGGATGAAACTTATGAGAATGTACAACTGGGTCACATCTTTACATGAAAGTGAGTCATGGATAGTTAATAAACAGGAAGAAAAGAGAATCGGAGCGTTTGAGATGTGGTGCTAGAGAAGAGTATCGAAAATCTATGATATGGTAAAATAACGAATGGAGAGGTTCTCTATAGAATAGACAAAGCGAGTGGCCATGCTTTATACCGCTCCTGATTGGCTAACAGCCCAGGACGCCATGTTTTACCACATTTGGTGGGCTTTACATGTGTGTGAATAGCTGCGTTTATGTACTGTCGTGTGACTTAAAAGCTTCTAACAGCGATTTCACTGTACAGTTACGTACAGGTTGTATTACGGTAGGCACTGCTACACTTTTGCACGTCTTTTGTCGGTTCTATTTATGTGAATTAAAGTATTGCGCTTTGGTCATTGACGATAACCTTAGAACTTAGCGGCAATTTTTAAAAATATATGTTGGTTTGAAGTGATTTACTGGTTGTAATTAATAATGTGTATTACGTAATCATTAAAAGCAGTCAAGAGAAATGCCTCGTTGTTCCTCTGTTGGCTGTAAAAACCGAAGTAAAGATTGTTATATGAGCAAATATGGGACAGTGGGCTGTGAAAGTTAACCGAGAAAGCGGGAACTGTAAAAGGCGACTTATGGAAACCAACGAATTATTCCTGCCTGTGTGAAGTAAATATTTTCTGCTTCCCCACCCAAAGCAAGAAAGGCACCGATGAAGTTCACTAATCTCCTGCCTCTGAAATTCCCGCGTGGTTTAGTGATTGCGTGTAGAGTTCATAACGTAAAGGTCGCGAGTTCGAACCCAGTAAGGAATAAATTTTTTAAAACAGCTTTTTGTAGCTTTTTTTTCATGGTTCTTGTCTTTGACATGTCGTACTAGAAGGTATGTTTTAACATGGCTGCGGCACATCCCCCTTGACTGTGTATTATTTGGCTGTTCACAATGTTTCTTTGTTTACGGGATATGATGTGAGAAAGGGAGGGGGCCGGAATTATTGACTCATTTTAGATATTCACTTACCTATTTTGAGTTTGTTTTTGCTGTTTCACTAGAGATAATATCGGTATTTTTCTGATTTCCTATGATACAGTGTCCCCAAAAGTATCTACATAATGACATTTTTGGTATTTTCCAGTGTAGGTAAATCATAAGATCGACAGCACACTTAAAATTCATTATATCGGTGCGGAAAGCGGTAATATTGTACAAATTTCAGCGATGGACATGCAGACCGAAAATTCGGAAATAGCAATATTTTCTTTGAGATACATAACATGAAATAACTCTCTTTCTTATTAATCAACTGCCAACTGTAGAAATAACCAGAACATCGTAAAATTTGTTATTGACAATCGACAGTCATAGAAATTGTTTCATTAGACTTACCTGCTTATAAATTTATTAGGTCTATATGAACATGGATGAGTGGCATTTCTTTAACCAAGTACTGATTAATAAGCTATAAGGTGTGTTTTGGTGTCATGGGTGGAACTGATGCCTTATTTCAATCGTCGAGTGATTTCATTTCTGCCAGGGTCGCTATGTAAACGCACGTCCCTCTTGCCGGCCGCGGTGGCTGAGGGGACTGAGGCGCTCCTGTCACGGTCTGCACGGCCACTACGGTCGGGGGTTCGAATCCCCACCTCGGGCATGGATATTTGTGCCGTCCTTAGTCTTAGCTAGTTCATAACTAGTTTGTAAGCTTAGGGACTGATGCGTAGTTAAGTTCCATAAGTTCAACAAACATGCATGCGTCCCGCTTGCAGTCTGGTAAAAACATGGCGGCCACAGGCCGGTTGGCCACTCTCTTCCTATAGAGGCTATCTATGGCGGCCATACTCATAGCCACGTGTCTAGTCGCAATTGGCGCATGTGGCGGCGCTGCTGAACTTCGGTCTCTCGTTGCTGCGCTGGTTGGTGAGCAGTCGATACGACAGGACTGCAGAAGACTGATGACTGCAAAAAACGGGAACGAATCTGACCATGCCAGTCAAAGAGTTACCCGGTAATCACCTTCGAAAACTTTGGGAAATGGTGTCAGACGTAAATATGTATTTGATGTGCTGTTTAGTGTCTCACTATTACATTGCTTTGTTCGATTTTAATAATAGTCCATAGCACTTCACGAGTGACAGAGAGGTTCATCAGTACAATGCGAGACGTAGCAGGAAAAATGATCTTCATTTCGCTGCAGCGATTCTGTCACTGACACATAAACGTTCTTTAATAATACAGTCGATACCATTTATGCGGACATCGCTTTTAACGACGTATTAGCTATAAAAATGAAATTAACTGTCCTGCTAAATTCTATGTAAACGCTGTATTTTAAAAATCGCTTAGTACAACATCGCTTATCGTGACTTGTCATTTAAAACTATGTATTTCTCATTACATTATCGGAGAATTCATCGGCTATAGAGTCCAAAAAGTTTAAATTTCATAGAATGGCTATACGCCCACCATGATTGAGGCAAATTGATCTCCATGTTTTGTGGGATAGAAGATATTAATATTGCAGAACATCAAAATATGTGATAATATGGAAAATCAGGTCAATCATAAATTTAAATTACAGACTTACCATGTGCTACTGACTGCTTCATAAGAGTACTATCTTCACAATTGTTGAATTTTCGCTTATTGGACACTGCTCGTTAGATTTTACATTGACCATCTTTGATGGTTCAGCTCCTGTAACTTCCGTGCTTGCTGTGTTAGATGTGTGTTTATACCCATCTTGTTTTAATACCCAAACTTGTTTCGCCACTTACTGTGCAATCTTCCGTGGTTCAAAAATTCAAATGTTTGTAAATCTATCGGACCAAACTGCGTGGTCATCAGTCCACTTAGGTAATCTAACCTACGGACAAACACACACACACACACCCATGTCCCATGGAAGACTCGAACCTCCACGGCGAGCAACCGCGCGCTCCGCAGCGAGGCGCTTTAGACCCCTCGACTACTCCACCGCGGCTCTTCCGTGGTTTTTTGGCTTTTATTTTATTATGTCATTCGCAGGATTTTTATCTGCTTTGTTTGATGAATGACCATTTTTCATAGCATGTGATATTCGATTTGTAGTGTTGTTGCTTGATTATTTGTGGTGTGATCTCATGTTTTATGATGTTTAGTGCGCCTTTTGTTTTACATTATTTTTCCTATCTTTATGCTGTAAAGAATTGCAGATAGTCGGGACTGCTTTGGACAAAATACACCTATCATTTGTGTTGTGCATATAGCTTGTTTATTTTAAAACTGAGATGAATGTTCAAATGTTTGTACAACTTATGGGACTTAACTACGGGGTCATCAGTCCCTAAGCTTACAAACTACTTATGAACTAGCTAAGACTAAAGACGACACAAATATCCATGCCCGAGGGGGGATTCGAACCCCCGACCGTAGTGCCCGTGCAGACCGTGACTGGAGCGTGTCAGTCACCTCGGCCACCGCGGCCGGCAAACTGAGTTGAGGAGATGTAGCTGGTTGCATTCGTAAAACATCCTTATTTCATATTTGCTACCCATTTCTTCATCAACTTTTCATATTTCAAATAAAACCTATAATTATTGCAAACCCAATTGTTTTCCTGCATTTATTTCAAGGATAATTAAATTGTCAAGCGGGCATTAGATTCTTGTTTTCCATGCATCTGCCCTATAACAATTAACGTTAGTGTTTTGTCACTTCAATGCTTCTAATTAACAACTAAACACATTTAGGCACGTTTAATTTACATTTTGTTAATCAACTGCATAGGAAAAAAAACATCAAATAAATCACTTCGATTTCCACACTGACAAACCATAAATCGCTTACTTTCAGTGATCTAACTACTGTTAAAATGGCGGCAGAGGTTACATTGGTTACCGCAAGGATCGCAGTAACTCGTGTATTAGCTACTTTCCGCACTATACACGAAACATTATACCTTAATTTTCCTTTTATCTTCCTTACCAACTCTCTGAAATTTAAGGATGCTTACAGCATAGTCTAACGTATACCGTCGCGACGTTCACTGCTGTAAGAATTGTTTCCGATTGACAAGTACAACGACATTAGCGGTACTAACGGTCGGCAAGGGGCAGTTTAGATTAGATTAGTTGGATCGTTACATAGATCCGTGTTGAGGAGATCTTCGTGGATGTGGAACTCGTCATTATTAATTTATTTCTTTTATTTTTACAATTTGATAATACAATAATACTAATACAGGTACATACATTTTTACAAGTTGATAAAATAATGATACAAATTGTATGAATACAGATAAATACGTCATTTGGTTGTATTTAAGAATTCGTCAATGGAGTAAATGTTCAAATGTTTGTAATTCTATCGGACCCAACTGCGTGGTCATCAGTCCGTAACTTACAAACTACTTCAACTAAACTAACCTAAGGACAACACACACACCCATGCCCCAGGGAGGACTCGAACCTCCACGGCAAGCAACCGCGCGCTCCGCAGCGAGAGGCTGTAGACCGCTCGGCTATTCCACCGCGGCTCAATGGAGTAGAAGAGTAAGAGTCATGCTCCTTTATAATCATTGTTTTACGTAATTAACGTAATGGTTACAATAATTTTTGTTTCCAATCATTACCTAAGTATCAAGACACATGACTGATCGTGAAATATGTGTAAAAACAGCCGAGTTCCAGCGGTTCAGTGATATAAGCAAAAACGTATTCAAGAAGAAAAACTTAGGATTATGTGTATATCTCCACCCTATTCCGCTGAGAGTAAGAGAATATAAACATATGGCAACATAAATTTCTGTTATGATTTGTTTTTACTATGTATTCAATTTATTTTACGCACAATAATTTGGATTTGAGTCTAACGATTCGCACACTTTTACACTTCACTCATGTTTCTTATACATGCATATACCTTTAAATATACTTTTGCTGAAAAAGCGGATGTTTTCAAAATACTCTCCGTATCTGCGTCAGACGTATCAACAGATGTGAATTTTTCTCTGTTTTATTACTTTTGGTGTTTCATTACCACGTCTGCTAAAGCTTTGTTGGGTGATTTGGTACATTAAATAATGTAGGTATTGGATACCATACAAGTTTCCTACGTCCCACATTCACTGATTTGACTGGAATTGTAGTGAAGGAGCCTAAACGTTCTTGAATAGAAAAGCGACGTCTTTCTACAAAAGTTTAAATCATCTGGTATTTACAATCCAGTTTTGTTCTTAATATAATATCAAATTCTTCAGTAAATACCTGTAGGTTAAAGCAGAATCGTAAATAATCTGTCATGTAATGTACCGTTACGTACCTTCCCAGTATCTTAGAAAACCGAAGAAAGACAAAAGTGGAGGTTTTTTTTCCCCTCCATTGCCGATTTTTATGGGACTGCATATGTTGCCTATTGTAAAATTTTTTTACAAATCAATTAAAAATTATTATTCGCAGTCATCCTATATCGTTTTCAGAAATGTAACGTGCCGGTCGCTTTTAAAAACAACATTCTGTGGGAGTGCCCTTACTGTGTATTTTAAACTGTGGCTGATAGCGTTCAACATTCTTTTGTTTTGTTGCTTATTTGGAGTTACTAACAACAATATCACGCTTATGTTAAAACTATTGTTTTCTGTAGATCGCATCTTTAAAAGATAGACTTACACTAACCAGATTAGAAAAGTCACAGCTATAAGTGAAGCCTTACGCTGTCATCTTACCGTCAGAAAAGTCAAGAAGTTTTTGTGTGGTACTTACACGACTTTCTGAAGTGCAATGACGTTGAAGATTTTCGAGGTGGCTTAAAGAAGTTCTATTAGTTGAGCTAATATTTGCATACTAGTTGGATTTAACACCTTTTGGTCAGTACAATCGTTCTGAAATCAGGTTAAGATTCCGACTCCTTAAGTTACCGCAAAAGTATTTCTCGCAAATGCCTTCGTCTTCCTTCAGCGTAGCAGCCCGCCTCTGAATTCCTTTCTTTGAACGATATGGTTTGAGTAAGAATTATGGAATCTCACAAGAGTTATAACTGCGGTCTCCATTACAGAAGAACCACATCTCTGCCGAATTCTCCCAATAAACCAAAGTCAGCCATCCGCCTTTCCTATGACTGCAATGCTGTATTCGAACATTGCGGCATTGTTTTCTTACTCATCTGCATCGTCTTAAATTTAGATGTAGCTGCCAATGTTGAAATCAACTAGAAATGTTGTCTACGTCAATAACGATACATGTCCGTACATCACAGCTTCATTAGGAAACAGTCGCCGATGGCAACTCGCTCTGCCTTTCAGATCATTTAGAAATGATTTATTAACGTTTCCTCCTGGTCTTCTTTTTACTGCAAAAATACTATTTAACGTTTTGTTTTTAACGATATTGCGACTTTCGTAGAAATCCACGTGAGCTGTTTAGATACTCTCGTTCGCTACACTGTTTCCATATGGACACAGCCCTTTTTTCTTTAATAAATGAATAACTGTAGGTACACTTTTACATCCCTTTATTTACTTATTATCAAGATACAGTAAAGAAAGGTAAACATACTGTTATAGGATTTGTAGATTCAGAGAGATTTTCTGACTTTGTTAATTGGAATGCTCTCTTTGAAGTTTTGAAGGTAACAACGATGGCATACAGGGAGCAAAAGGTTATTTTCAGCTGGTACAGAAACCAGATGGCAGTTATTAAGAGTCGATGAACATGAAAAGCAGCGATAGCATAGAAGGGACTGAAACATGGTTGTAACCTAAAGCCGATGTTATCAAAGTAAGCCGAGTAAAAAATTTTACGACAGAAAACAATTTTCTGTATGTTTCATTTATTTTACGACAGAAAGCAATTTTCTGTATGTTTCATTTGTGGTTTTAAAATGTTTGTAAATCTATCGGACCAAACTGCGTGTTCATCTGTCCGTAGCGTACAAACAACTTAAACTAAGGTAACCTAACTTAAGGACAACACACATACACCTATGCCCCAGGGAGGAATCGAACCTCCGACGGCGAGCAACCGCGCTCTCCGCGGTGAGGCACCTTAGATCGCTTAGTAAAAAAATCATGCATTTTAAGGGTTAATATTCAGAATTGTGAAGTCATCCAATGACCACCAAACTAAATCCGTTAAACGTCATATACACGAGAAATGAGTCAAATCTATAGACCGTCAATACCTAGGAGTAACAGTTACAGACGGAAAGAGCTGTTCCTATTGCCCCTCGAGCTATTAGAGAATGGAACTGTAGAGAATATTATAAAAGCGGTTCGATGAACCCCCTGCCATGAACTTCAGTGTGGCTTGCAGAGTATTGATGCCGATACGCGGCTGGGAAAGGAAGATGTAATAGAGATAGGCAAAGTACTCTTCCGCACACCGCGAGGTGGTGGGCAGAGTATGGACGCAGATGTGGCGATGTTAGGAAGTGTAAGCAGTTTAGACAGATAGAGAACAAAAGAGGATGTTGAAATGTGGCAATACACAAGAACGCCGAAGATTATACACATTTGCTTATGTAATAAATATTATGACTTTCCAGTTGTAGGGCTTCATAATGCTTTATGGAAAATGTTCATATGTGATTATTCTTAAGAGATTAATGTTAGTAAGATAGTAGAATTTAGATGTTCATTATTAAATCTAATATGCTTTTGATCTTATAGGCTTCGTGTATCTAAGTTTTTCTCAAAGGCGTAGATGTAACAATAATTCTTGATGAGTCTGGAAAGTAAAAGCTTCTACGTTTGTTATATTCATCGAACAAAACAAAAAAGTGTCACACAAAAGTTACGTATTATTTTACGGAGAATTCAAATCTGTAATAAAAAATACCGGTTCCTATTCAAGATTTGAAAGTCATCCCCCCTCCCACCTCTGAGGATGGTGCAGATTGGTCGATCCGTACGTTAATGGATGTCCCTCTTGGAGGTGAACAAACTGAATTGTAAATTTTGAAAATCCTATTTGTATTTTGCAAATATTCAACAAAATATTTTAAGTGCCTCACCTCACGAGGGGTGCAACTTGCAGTGGAAACACTTCTGTGGAGACACTATGAAATGGAATCTACTATTGTCACTGATAGCACACGTAACATACCTTCCTTTCCTCCGAACAAGTGGTCAGGCCCGTCCCACATCACCGGCGAGCACGCAATCAAGGGAAACAGTCACACGTAAGTGAGCGGTCTAACGTAATGGTGTCACTATGTTATCCAAACAGGAACAACTGAGTTTGATTTGATCAAGATTGAATGCGTTAGAGGTCGTACAGCACGGCAGAGTCATCAACCTTTGCGAAATAAGTGGCAACCCATCCATAATTTTTCACGACAATGCCTGGGCGCATACAGTTAAAGCTGTGTCTGTTCTGTTCGGTCGATGGGACTGGGAAGTACTGTAGCATCCACCATACTCCACGGACCTAAGTATTGTGACTTCGTTTTGATTCCGAAGATAAAGGAACCACTTCGTGGCATTCGCTTTAGAACTGTTCCAGACATTCGACAGGCTGTAGACCTCGCACCATCAACAGAACAGGCTCTTCGAATGGTATACTACGCGTTTCACGTCGCTGGCAACGGGTTCTACACAACGGTGGTGTCTGCTTTGAAGGACAGTAACACGTAACGCTTTTGTATCGGATGTGATTAGACAGTTGCCCCTATTTAAGTTCCAACCCTCGTGTATGGTCATCAGGCAGCAAGATCTCGTCTTCAATCCAGCGACAGTTTCGTTCCCAGGACCCGGCCACTTTAGAAAGCACGAGAGACAATTCGTCTTACCATATGTAACATTTCGCTGCACACAAACAAGTCATCAAAGGAAGAATTAGCTGCTGGTGCAAAACTGCCGTACCATGTATGGAGATCCCTCAGCCGCTTTAGAGTGGGTGTCCCTCGACGCAAGACCACCCTACGGAAACTGGGGATCCTTGCGGCGAATGCAGGCTCTTCTTGTGAATGTGGCCCTATCGATAGCATATGTTAACAAAATTCTAAATGTTCAAATACGTCCACAAAGTAAGTTTTGTTTCTATTTCTATCAGCAGCATCGCTATGATCGCAGTTCCGAGCATGCGCGGCAGTTACCGTGACTCAAGGAGAAGGCATATACGCCAATTTCAGATCGCTGCTGCTGACATGTGCTTTGTAGTGCTTCTTTATAATGTCAGCCGTAAATGTAAATTCCGCCGTGTGTGAAATCAGGTCTGTGATTCTTTTTCTAAATGCAAAGCAGGTTAAACCAAAGGAAATAGATGAGCAAATCTGCTAGGTTTACGGACCAAATGCTATGCGTGATTCAATAGTTAGAAGATGGATCAGACTGATGAATGCAGGATGTAAACACACGGCGAATTTGACCAAAGAAATCTTACGGAAACTTCACTGAGACGTGTTTGATCATTCTCCGTACAGCCCATACCTCGCTCCTAGCGACTTTACACCTAAAATCTGTTCTTGGTGGTCAACACTTCATCGATAATAGCGACTTGAAAGAACATGTCACCACGTGATAGAGTAAACAGGTGGCAATTTTCTATGAAGAAGGCATACAAAAACTTGTGCCACGCTATGGCAAATGCCTACAAAATTTCGGAGGCTGTGTAGAAAAGAATATATCAGTATACATGTGGCGTCAGTTACGAAAAAACAGACGTCACTTCTGATCCTGCAGTTGTTACTCTTTCATATTCACGGAATATATGACAACTGCGATTGGATAAAGCTGAAAATGCATACCCAACCAGGATTCGAACCCTTGTCTCCTGCTTTCTGGGCAGTTGCGCTGACCACTACACCACTGGGGACACAGTGATCTCCCCACCTGCTAGGTCTACTTAAGTACGCCTCCCGTCAGACAAAAATTCCCAGTTTTACCTTGCCCACAGTACTCAAACTCGTAGTTTTGAAACTAATTCCCGTAAGAGTAAGGGCCCCAAACTTGCCCACCCATCCCACTAAAGAAAGGATATATACGTGTGAAGTCTGTTGCGTACGAAGAGACGTCACTTCTGATTCTGAAGTTGTTATTCTTTCATAATTACAGCCGTCCGCGGTGGCCGAGAGGTCTGCGGCGCGTCAGTCACGTTCTACACGGCCACTACGGTCGGAGGTTCGAATCCCCCCTAGGGCAATGATATTTGTGCCGTGCTTAGTATTAACTAGTGCATAAGTAGTTTGTAAGTTTAGGGACTGATGATCCCGTAGTTAAGTCCCATAAGCTTTACAAACATTTGAACATTTCATACTTACAGAATATATGATATCGACTGCGATTGGGCAAAGCTGAAAATGTGTACTCATCCGAGATTCGAACGCGGGTCTCCCGCTTTGGGCATGTTTGGGACCCTTACTCTTACGGGAATTACTTTCTAAACTACCAGTTTGAGTACTGTAGGCAGGGTTAAGTTGGGAATTTGTATCAATAAAATTCTTCTGGGTATGATACCGCGTCGTCATTTTGTAAACTTTGCCGAAGTTTCGGCCACTATTGCAGGTGGCCTTCATCAGGGTCTGTGTCAGACACAGACCCTGATGAAGGCCACCTGCAATAGTGGCCGAAACGTCGGCAAAGTTTACAAAATGACGACGCGGTATCATACCCAGAAGAATTTTATTGATAGTGACAACTGCCGCGGAAGCCTACGTTTGCATTGGGAATTTGTGTCTGACGGGAGGCGTGCTTAAGTAGTCCTTGCGGTGATCACTGTCCCCAGTGGTGTAGTGGTGATCGCAACTGCCTAGAAAACAGGAGACCCGGGTACGAATCTCGGCTGGTTACACTGGGTACACATTGACAGCTTTGCCAAATCGCAGTTGATGTGATATATTCTGTAAATATGATAGTTTAACAGTTGTAAATTTGTGTACAATAAATATTTTTTCTTTGACTGTACACGTTTGTTTTATATAATCAAACGGAACTTAACTTTGTGGACATACCTAGCATTTATACATTTGAGGTACGAAACTGCTAAGGTCATCGCTCCGCGCGGTCGTTCCCAGGCGGTCTACGGTAAGAGCAACACCACCTAGAAGATAAGGCCTTACAACAGGCCGTGCTGGCCGAGGTGACTGAGGCGCTCCAGTCACGGTCAGCACGGCCACTACGGTCGGGGGTTCGAATCCCCCCTCGGGCATGGATATTTGTGCCGTCCTAGTACGTAAGTTGTTCATAAGCAGTTTGTAAGTTTAGGGACTGATGACCCCGTAGTTAAGTCCCATAAGCTTAACAAACATTTGAACATTTGAACAGGCCGTGCCTACGTCACACTTAGAGGCCCCGGCCGCCACCTCACTGGCTGTTGGCTGGGGCACACCTACCGCCGCGCAGCGGTCGGCCAGTCAGATGGCGGCCGGAGCCTCTAAGTGTGACGTAGCCACGGTCTGTTGTAAGGCCTTGTCTTCTACGTGGTGTTGGTAAGAGTCGGTGCACTCGGTCTATTAGATTTCGTCAGGGATAGGCAAGGAAATCGGCCGTGCACTTCGAAATGAAACATCCCAGATCACGGAAAACTAAATCAGTATGGCCGAGGTGGGGGGGGGGGGGGGGGAGAATTGACTCGCTGATGTCTGGAATGCGTGTCCAGTGTGTTTCCGCTTCGCCAGCTTGCTGGGTATTGAAAATTCAGCTGTAAGTTGGGCGATGTTACGGGGGCAGGGAGGGGGGGGGGGGGTAGGATGGGTGGGGAGTTGACGACAGGGTTGTATAAAACGATGTGCTTTTTGTTCCGTTTCGTACAGTGCCTCTTATTGCCTTAACGGAGCTCCAGCAGTTGGATATTAACTTCGCCAAAGAGAGGTGACTAGTATTACGTCGCCATGTACAGGTGTGCGGAAGCACTGCGCGGCAAGGTGTTTCTCATGCTAAGAGCGGCGGAGTTTGCGCGGCCTGCGAGCGGCAGCGCTAAATCAGGCCTGGCTGTGTAGCTAGCAGGTGGCGCGCGCAGATGGGCCTAGCTGCGAACTCGCCCAGACGCCACCTGTGCTGCGCCGCAACTCCTTGATTGCGTGGGCGCGCACTGTGCAGTGTTCTGCTCTCGACCAGACGCCGCCCACGCTTGTGACAGGTGCGCAGGCGCCAGTTTAGTCCGTGAAGTCAGCTGCTGGTTCAGCTCCGGGAATAGCGGGGTCGATCGACGCCGGTGAAGACTCCTGCCTGAAATCACAGGGAGCTCGCTACATTTATTGTATTATGCAGCTTACGTCTGCAGATAAACAGCACCCGCACCACACCTTACGCATGCGCAAAGGCTGCTTTCCAAATGTTCAAATGTTTGTAGAACTTATGGGACTTAACTACGGGGTCATCAGTCCCTAAGCTTACAAACTACTTATGAACTAGCTAAGACTAAAGACGGCACAAATATCCATGCCCGAGGGGGGATTCGAATCCCCGACCGTAGTGGCCGTGCAGACCGTGACTGGAGCGCCTCAGTTTCCTCGGCCACCGCGGCCGGCGGCTGCTTTCCCCCACCTCTTCTCAGACAGCTAAATATTTATGACAACCTGGCAAGGTTAGGGGCCTTCAGGCCCTCTTTTACACCTAACCATGCATTGTACATATTTAACATTTCCAACATTACAGGAGTTAAAATAAATCTAGAAATATTATAACATTGAAACAGTACAGTTAACAAAACGACATAAATTTTATATTAGTATTTGATGAAAAAAAGCCGCCAGGAAATTGTGGAACGCTTCTATGCGCCTTATCAGGGACTGCGAGGCTGCTCCCGCCGAACGTTCGAGTCTTCAAATCAAATGTTTGTACAGCTTATGGGACTTAACTACGGGGTCATCAGTCCCTAAACTTACAAACTACTTATGGACTAGCTAATACTAAGGACGGCACAAATATCCATGCCCGAGGGGGGATTCGAACCTCCGACCGTAGTGGTCGGCAGACCGTGACTGGAGCGCCTCAGTCTCCTCGGCCACCGCGGCCGGCGGCTGCTTTCCCCCACCTCTTCTCAGACAGCTAAATATTTATGACAACCTGGCAAGGTTAGGGGCCTTCAGGCCCTCTTTTACACCTAACCATGCATTGTACATATTTAACATTTCCAACATTACAGGAGTTAAAATAAATCTAGAAATATTATAACATTGAAACAGTACAGTTAACAAAACGACATAAATTTTATATTAGTATTTGATGAATAAAAGCCACCAGGAAATTGTGGAACGCTTCTATGCGCCTTATCAGGGACTGCGAGGCTGCTCCCGCCGAACGTTCGAGTCTTCAAATCAAATGTTTGTACAGCTTATGGGACTTAACTACGGGGTCATCAGTCCCTAAACTTACGAACTACTTATGGACTAGCTAATACTAAGGACGGCACAAATATCCATGCCCGAGGGGGGATTCGAACCTCCGACCGTAGTGGTCGGCAGACCGTGACTGGAGCGCCTCAGTCTCCTCGGCCACCGCGGCCGGCAGTATGTGTTGTCCTTAGGTTATTTGAAGTTAGTTTGAAATACTTTGTAAGCCTTGGGACTGATGACCACAGCAATTTAGCCGCATAGACTTACAAATATTTGACTTTTTTTAATAACAAACAAACACATCAGTTTGTATAGGTTAGGGTGCAGTCTTTTGCAATTGTAAATTAGTCTAATTGAGAGCAGACGCGTTTCGCTTTATTTTAAAGTATCTTCAGTGGTCAAATTTTTATGTTGCCCTCTTCTTGTGTTTTGTATAAAAAGAAGTATAACTGAAAATAGTGAAAGCAAGTGCCAATATGAGTGGGTAGGGTTTAACATGCCGTCGAAAGCTTGGTCATTAGAGACGGAGCTAATGCTCGGAGTTTTGGGGAAGGAAATCGGCCGTGCACTTTGAAAGGAACCAAACCGGCATTTGCCTGAAGTGATTTAGGGAAATCACGGGAAACCTAAATCAGGATGGTCGGAGGTGGATTTGAACCTCCGTCCTTCCGAATGCGAGTCCTGTGCGTTACCACTGCGCCACCTCGCTCGGTGCAATGTGAGTGCAACAAAACACATGAAGATGGCAACAAAAAACTTCACCACTTAAGGCACTTTAAAATAAAGCAAAGCAAAACGCGTCTAGTCTGAATTTACGGTTGCAAAAGACGGTAACGTAACCTATGAAAACTGTATAACTGCAATAGCGGCGGAGGAGGCAAAAAGGGAGAGACACGTCACGTATACGAAACGGTAGGGTTTTTAATTTGTATGCTAGCAGCATGAGAATGTAGTAAAAGCTGGTAGAGGGAGGTATAATGGAATACATGGTGGCCTGGATTTTGGTGAAGGGAAGTTGCGAAGAGAGTATATACGCGAGTTTTGACGTAAGTCTTTCTTTGTACTGTAGAACAAGAACTCTCCTCCCCGAGCCCAATATTATTTCTCTCGCGCAGTATATGATGGCTTCAAATTACTGCTTTCGAATATTGATTGTTGTGACAGACTTGTCGTTGTAGGCTCACTAGAACTCGTAGTCAATTCGGAATGGACACTTTGGTTGTGAGTTACGAAGTCTCATGGGGGTTTGCATGTCGCATTTCACACATAGTCGATTTAAATGAGTCTTTTGTGTCCACTGTAATTATGACACGATACATCAAAGCCGATGAGTGGTATCGACACGTATGTTTCTGGACCCTGGTCAGATATCTGACGAAGGCGGATCGTAGATGCCTGCCGAAATTTCTGCCACTCATCCGAAATGTTCTGCTGCAGTTCTTGAAGAATGTGATAGTTGTTGCGATACACATTAGACTTGAGGACTCCCCTCACAAGGCAAGTTTCTATTTGAGCCCACTGTTACAGTGCATATGAAACATAGCGCGATACCGTCGCTTGAGTATAGTGTGTCCGGAAGAAAACATTGGCAAACTTTGTCGGCAGATTGAACATCCCGTAATGTAGGACATGTTGTTAGGTGTTATATGTGAGAAATAGAACAGGAGGAGATGGACAGAGAGAACGGGAATGGATAAATTGTAGGAGGATGAGACAGAGGGGAGATGGGAGAGTAGAGAGAGAGAGAGAGAGAGAGAGAGAGAGATGTGCAAATATTTGTAGACCTAAGAGACCAAACTAGCCGCGGTGGAATGGCCGAGCGATCTAAGGCACACTACTACGGAACGCCCAGTTTCTCCCCGTCGGAGGTTCGAGTCCTCCCTCCGCCAAGGCTGTGTGTACTGTCCTTAGGTTAGTTTAATGTTAGTTTAAGTAAATCCTAGGGACTGATAACCTCAGTAGTTAGTTATCATATTTTTTACAAACATTGGAACATTTTTGGACCAAACTACTCCGGTTATCAGTTCTTAGACGTGCAGACTACTTAAACTAGCCTATCCTATGGACGACACACACACATACTCGTGCCCGAGGGAGTACTCGAACCTCCGCGGGGAGCCACCGCGCGTACCGTAACATGACGCCCCAGAATGCACAACCATTTCGTGCGGCGGAAGAGATGTCCAGAGAGAGGACGTATACTTTCCTCAAATATTATGAACTATCTCGAAGAGAACGATTAATTGACCCATAGTCAGCAAGGACCCAGGAAGTATCGTTCTTGTGAAACACACATGATGTGATGAGTACTATTGACAAGGGATCTCATATAGATTCGTATTTCTAGCCCTTAATCACCCAGGTATAATATTACTTGCGTAACTACCCAGGTGTGGTCTGAGAGACCACAAACATAATTTATTACATAGAAACTAAATTACTGTCATGGAACATTTAAAAAAATATTATCAACACCTTCAACATTATACAACACATCATCAAAAACAAATTAACTGAATAACTGCAAATACATATAATCAGGAGTGTCAAAAATTAAAAATTTGTGTCATCCATTTGAAAAATCTTAGTACATTATGGTTTTGACACAGTTCTGTATTCTTTACTCATAGAAATTGTTAGTTTATGAACACATTTAAATGATTCAAATAAGAATTTAAGCATAAATATATTTATTCGACAAAACTGCAAGCACTGTATTACACATATAAAGTCAATAATTTCTATTTATTAGCTACTTATTTTAATTAAAAATAATTACAACTCTTCTTTGGATTGCTTATCTTACATATGCAAACAGAAAAATATTCTCATGTATGGTAACAGTTTTGACAAGCCTTTACAGTACATTCCAGGCAAATAAGTTCCCTACAAGAGCGGCACATGTATGCAGTTTTTCTTCTTTTGCTGGAAGAGTGTCATATCATCAGAATCTAACACAAATTCTTCGTCACTGCCATTGCCACATTCACTAACTTCTGTCTCGAACCACTGCAAAAATGTACTATCAAAATCGGGATAATTCTGTTTAACTACTCGGGAAGGCCCAGCGGCCGATGTCACAGTTAACACCAAGGTGTGGTCTCTCAGACCACGAAGAAAAAATCGCTAGTCACAGAGCTGCACCCAATAGGAAAATTGCAGCGAAACAAACACACAGGCACTAGTCGACAACAATGAAGCAATACGTGACCGCTCAGCATTGTTGCTCGGCTGGTATAAAAGAAACTATCAGTACTACCAATCTCTGTGGGCTGACAGACAGTGTTGCCAGACGTAGTGAATTTTTCCTACACTTAGGTACTTTTAAGCATTAAAATCATGTAGGGAATTTTCATGCAAAAGTCCTCAACGCGTAGGTACTTTGGTAAAATTTTACAATCGCCGACACCGGCGTAGCGGGTAATGTTGGCAACAGAACGAATGTCAGCACGCAGGAATGAAGCCGACCAATTGTGGCAAAGTTTGAAGTACCCAATGTTATTTTAGACGGCATACTTGTTTTCTGTTCATAGTAAACAATATTAATTTGAAAACTTAGTTTCATACACTTTAAAACTGATGCGAAATGTGATGATTTCAATTTATATCAGTGGAATGGAGAGTCGGTTTGGATATAGTGTTAGAAAATGTCAGCATAAGGAAAATTGATTGTTTCCATGAACGAAAGACGTTTTATTACCTTGACTAGACTTACTTATTTACGTCAGGGCGATATACTAGTTAATATTTGTAAATGAGAAGATGCTGACAGGAAAACGCTAAAACATTTGCGACAGCCAACGTTATAATGAACAAAGCGCCAGATATTCGTTGTCAACATAGCGTTACTCTTCGAAAACCGAATCATGTAGAGTGACGGACTTCCTTTTTTTGTGTTGACTGTGAACTAAATAATTACTACTGTTCGTACTCTACGGTTGACAGTGTCTCGATGTATCCTTGTGCGATCAATAAATCAGTTATCCTCGTGTAACAGTGCACTCTGAATTAGCTGCATATTTGGGGAAGCTAATTAATGCTGTTCCTCTCTATGGTTGACAGGTTCTTGATGTACCTTTGTCCGATCGATAAATCAGTAATCCTCTTGTAACAGAGCTCTTGGAATTCGCGGCATAATCTACACTTGACTTCATCTATCAGTAACGATCAGTCAATGAAAAAACGTATCTAGGATCTGAAGCATGATGCGAAATATTTATTTTAAAGTTTTTCAAAATTTTAACATATCACATTAATGAATTGGTTAACCTCAGATAGCCGAACTTCTGGATTCAGCCCCTCCCGGATCCAAATCCTGGCTATGATACTGATGTAGGGGCATTAATAATGTGGTAGGGAGAAAGTAGGGAAAACGTAGGTACATTTTTGTGAGACTGTAGGTATTTTCTCTCTCTGCCATCTGGCATCACTGCTGACAGGCCACACCTGGGTGGTCAAGGACTAGATTTCCGGACGGCTTTTGACACTGTACCTCTCAAGCGTCTTCTAATCGAATTGCGTGCAGTTGTGAGATTGGATTTGTGATTTCTTATCAGAAAGGACACAGTACGTTGTAATTGACGGTATGTCATAGAGTAGCATGCAAGTGGTATCTGGAGTTGTCCAGGGAAGTGTTATAGGCTTCTTACTGTTCCTTAGTTTTATAAATGTTTTAGGGTACACTCTGAGTAGTTCTATAAGACTCTTCGCCGATGCTGCTGCCATTTATCGGTTAATAATGGCACTATGGGTGCGCCTCGGTTGCACAGTGGTAGCGTGCCAGACTACAAATCCAAAGGTCGCGGGTTCGATCCCCGCCAGGTCCTAGGATTTTTATCTGTCACTTTCCACTTCTTTCACCTCTGGCAGTATTGCTCATGTGAAAAATACCGAGTAGCACCGTGGTTCGGAACCCACGTTAAACTGTAGGTCCCCCTATAACTGGCTGGGTAAGTCAGTTCGAAGGTCGGAGGAAGGCAACGGCATACCACCTCCAAACAGGACCATGCCTAGTAAAGCACTGTGGTGTTCAAACCAATCTTCGGATTGTTGACTGCTTTACCTTAATGGCACTATAAGATCAAAAGCAACTGACAAATGATTGAGATAAGATATCTGGTGTAAGAACTGGAAATTGAGCGTTAATGATGATAAGTGTGAGGTCATGTACATGACCACTAAAATAACTTCAGTTACACGATAAATGAGTCAATCTACAGACCGTCAACTCAACTACATACTTAGGATTAACAATTACGAACAACGTAAAATGTTGAGACCCTATTGAAAATATTGTATGGAAAGGGCAAAATACTTAGAAGATGCAACAGTTCTAATAAACTGCGTACACTACATTTGTGCGTCCTATTTTGGAGTATTGCTGCGCATTGTAGGATCCTTAGTAGGTGGGACTGACCAGTGACGTAGTCAGGATATTGTCAATGGGAGGGTCGACTTGTTAAAGAGAAATTTACAAAGGCTCTTGTTTTCATTTATTCTAAAAAACAAATTTAACATATTTATATTTTACGTACATAGTCTGCGTTTGTAAGACCTTCTTACAAATACTCCAGTACTTTATATACTAAATTGGGGAAAACATTCCTAAAAAGTAATTTCAATATACGCCAGCAGAACCTTCAGTTGTTATTCCAAAAGAATTCAGATTATCAGAAAGAGGAGGGTTTCTTTGTGTTTGAACACTGGCAACGACACGGTTACCTGTCACCAAGCTCGCTGCCTGTCAGCCACAACTGTATCTCGGAGTTTCGCAAAATTTGCATTAATTTTTGCATCAGCATAAATACCTTGTATATTAATTTAGGGAGCGTAAGTCTATAATCGGTTAATGCCCATTTATTTCATTTCCAAGCTTATTGGTTCTTTTACTCTTGTTGTCATTGCAACGTATCCATTCTCTGGATAAAATATTACTCTTAAACCTAACTTTAAAAAGTATTACACGTACTGAGTGCGATGCCTTATGATATACTGGAATATTGCCACTCCAAATAACGACTCCACTGCTAACATTAAACTGCTGTAAAAAGATAAATAAGCTATTATAATAGTACGTATTTTAACTTACCATAACGCTAGTGGACGAATGAAAGTAGGTTTTTCTCTTTTTTCTGGTTATGAAGGTATCCATAATTGGAAACTATTTTAACAGCTCACAAGAAATAAACGGCAGCGGTTACATTGCATTCCACTGCAAGTAAGAACTATAGGTCTCAACATAGAAATAATGGAGTAAGACCAACAATGGACAAAGACTAATGAAGGACTGGGCAATAGCCGATGCTGTTATAGCTGTATCGATAATTAAAATCTATAGATGGCTCTGTTGATTGTGGATACTGCGTATCTCTTTTTCGTCGTATGATTATAACAATATCATTCAGTTTCACTACACGGTAGCTAGGTCGTGTCATTTCATTTAGTCCCTTCGGAGGTTAGTCCACGATCGACTATGTATGGTGTGTGTGTGTGTGTGTGTGTGTGTGTGTGTGTGTGTGTGTGTGTGTGTGTTGTCCTTAGAATAAGTTTGAGTGGTTTTTTATTGTTTAGGTGATAGGGGAGGGGGGGAGATTCGGACCCCCAAGACCCCTCCTTTGGCTACGTCATTGCACTGACGGACGATATAAAGAAAGTTTAGAAAAGGACGTCTTGTTTGTATTATCGTGATGTGAGGGAGAAAGTTTTGGGGTGCGGCGAGTTCTATTTCTGAAATCTCTTTCACCAACTTTCTCTTCCGAATGCGGACATATATCGTTAGCACCCACATATATAGGAAGACACGATTATCATCATAAAATAAGAACTATTAGATCGAAAACAAAGATTTAGGTGTTTTTTTCCAGCGAGGTGTTAGAGAATGGAATTATAGAGAAATATCATAAAAGTTGATTATAAGAGGTAATCCATGCTATGCTGACTGCAATAAAGAGATTTATTTTACACCAGACGCGTTTCGCTTTTCATTTTAAAAGCATCTTCTGTGGTGGTGCTGTTCTCTTCTTTACTACCACTACAGAAGATGCTTTTAAAATAAAAAGCGAAACGCGTCTGGTGTAAAATAAATCTCTTTATTGCAGTCAGCATAGCACGGATTACCTCTTATAATCGGTTTTAACAGCTGCTGCGGAAGATGGATACATAACCAAACACAGCCGGCCGCGGTGGCCGAGGGGACTGAGGCGCTCCAGTCACGGTCTGCACGGCCACTACGGTCGGGGGTTCGAATCCCCTCTCGGGCATGGATATTTGTGCCGTCCTTAGTCTTAGTTCATAAGTAGTTTGTAAGTTTAGGAACTGATGACCCCGTAGTTGAGTCCCATAAGCTATACAAACATTTGAACCAAACATAATCATGAAAGTGGTTAGATGAACCCTCTGCCATGCACCTCAATGTGAGTTGCAGAGTATCCATGTAGAAATAGATGTAGGAGGGAAGAGGAGATGGCGTGACAGACAGCGGTGTAAATAAATACCACGTCAACGCCGTGTTAACAGAAGTGTTGTGAGAAAGAAATACGGTGGAACAATAGCAGCACTTGGCTGTATTACTAACATGCAAGGAAAAAGAAAAGAAATCAGCTTTGTCTGCGTGCTGAATGGCGACGCTGATACAAATAATGTGCTGCAGCGAACAAAATAATACCACCCGATGCTACACATCGCACACGAGCGCGGTAAATCTAAGAGTTACAATACGATACGGGGTGTGCAGCGAGTCCATTTATACGCTGTCACTGTTTGGGCTGACAAGAAACATTGCCGCGCAGTCTCGGAGGAAATACACGGTCCGCAGCGGAGCGGCTGGGAGGGCGGGCAGTTCCGGAAGAAGATATTTCGCGTAACGGCCAGCTGACAGGAAATGGGGCGTCGATACGTGCGGGGGAGGAGGCGTGAGGCGGAGGGACAATTTGTAGCGCGGCCGGTTCCTGGGGGGCCGGTCGTATATCTGCCAGCCGCCTCACCTGCCGGCGACTAAGACGCCAGAGGCGTAGGCCCGCAGAGCGCAGCCAAGGAGTGGCTGCTCTCCTCTCTCTGAAAAGCCGTCGCTCCCGTTTATCAACCAAAGGGTATTAATTAGCAATTGTCAAAGGTGCTAGTCGCCCCACTAAACCCTCCTCCACTTTTGTTGTTGTTGTTGTTGTTTGGGGTTTAGAGGGGACTAAACTACATGGTTGTCAGTCCCCTGTTCCTAGCGAAGACAAGACATCCAAGTAGGAAAAAGTAAAATATAGCTCAACACCCATAAGAGAAGCGTAATGGCTCACAGTGCCAATTATCTTGATACTCTCAACAACATTGAAGTAGACGGAATAAGAGATACCAAGTGTTAAACTAAACTAAAATAAAGCAGGGAACAGTGGCTGGCTGATCACAAACAAATACAAGATGAGCCAGTCACTATGCACAGACTAAAAACTGAGGTAAAAACAGGGTGCCGGCCGCGGTGGCAGAGGGGACTAAGGCGCTCCAGTCACGGTCTGCACGGCAACTACGGTGGGGGGTTCGAATCCCCCCTCGGGCATGGATATTTGTGCCGTCCTAGTTCGTAAGTAGTTCATAAGTAGTTTGTAAGTTTAGAGACTAATGACCCCGTAGTTAAGTCCCATAGACTATACAAACATTTGAACATTTGAAAAACAGGGTAGAAGTAAAAAAAAACATCAGAGTAAAATATGATGTGGTAGCCTGAGACACTAGGCACAAGCCCACCACTAAATAGAATGATAAAATCCAGCTGCGCGTATAAAACCTAAAACTCGGTCAGCCATAGAGGCATTGTCCGATAAAATCAAGGCAGGCGCAGTAGGCAGACTAAAAGACTGCCGCAAAGCGGCTAAAAGTGGACAGTCCGACAGGATGTGGACCACTGTCAACAAACTTCCACAAAGGCAATTCGGTGGGTCCTCTTTACGTACAAGGTAGCCATGTGTCAACCACGTATGGCCAATACGTAAGCGACACAGGACAGAGCCCTACGGGAAGGCCGGAAAGACGACTTCCAGACGGCCGTAGAGGACTTGATCGCTCGGAGCTTGTTGGGAGTGCTCAGTATTGTCCATTGTATGTTCCAAGCCTCAAAAACCTTGTGGCGAAAACCAATCGGATATCCCGTTCTGGGATACCAATATCTAGGGGAGGAACGGTGGTGGTGAGCTTAGCCAGCCGATCGACGCTCGTTCCCCTGGATGCCAATGTGACCGGGGGGACTCGAACCCTCGACGGCGAAAGGCCTCGTGCACCGCAGCAAGGCGCCCCAATACGCACGGCTAATTTGCCGCGGCCGTATTTTATTTAAATGATCAAATGTTCGTAATTCTATGGGACCAAACTACTTCGGTCATAAGTCCCTAGACTTACAAACTACTTAACCTAAGTTAAACTAACCTAAGGACACCACACACATCCATGCCTGAGGGAGAATTCGAACCTCCGACGCGAGAGGCCTCGCGATCCGTAACGTGGCGCTCCAAACTGCTCGGCTACTCCCGCGCGACCCGTATTTTATACTCACTACATGTGTTGAATGCGTGATTTTAACGTAGGCGTATTACACGATACTCTGTACCGTAGCCGTACTGTTAATGTGTTTCACCCGGCACCGTGATATAGTTAATCGTACTGTGTACTAAAACATGGCCCAGATTCACATACATGATAAAAACATTGTTCACAAATATCTTTGTAAACAGAATTTATGTGTAGCTGGGCCACGTTTTATAATTAGTTATTATACGATATCTCGTGAAACACATTAACAAAAAAAGTGTCCAAATGTTTGTTGATGTTCAAGCTTAAGGGACTTAACTGTTGGGTCATCAGTCCCTAAACTTATAAACTACTTATCAACTACTTTATACTAGAGACAGCACAAACATACATACCCGAGGGCTGATTCGAACCTTCGATGGGGAACGGCCTAGCGCATAGCGCCTCATTGCGCTCGGCTACTCCGCCTCGGCGTAAAACATTAAGAGCCGTGTGATACGCCTACCTTAAAAGCACTCATATACTGCACATTTAGTAAGAGTAAAATACTGGAAAAACTCATCACAGATAAATTGTTTCACGTTAAGATACACTAAATAGATGTTAACAAATGAGAAAACATGCTTCAGGAATTCTACATTAATTACAAATCTTAACGAGAGTGTTTAGTTTTCTCGGAAATATGTCAGATTTGCTTGTTCCGGTAACTACCCGAAAATGTTAGACACAATACTTGAGTAATTTAACCTTGTGACATTATGCATGAATTTTCATTACAATTTTATTCAAGTTAAGTAAATGTACATATCTGCTGCTCGATCTGATCATCAGTGAATCTTTAATCTATCAATTACAGTATGGATTAACATTATTACAGCACGCAACCAAGTGTCGCTTGCCCAGTTTTCTCTGTGGATTGTCGTGATCTAGTCTTTTCTTCCTTTCTTCTTGCAGATGACACAAGATTGTCATTTTGCTAATTTATGTGACTGGCAAATAAAGTTCGTATGTATTATCAGATTGTGCGGTATTTTAGCAGATGTATTGTCGTGTAATAAGTTTAAATGTTTGTGATCGGATTTTACGTTGGTTCTTCGGTATAGTCTGTGTTATTTGTATTAGTATTTTTTGTCAGTACTTTGTAACAGTTTTAATTAGATACTAGATTTCACTAGCATATTTTTCCTGATTTTCGTAATTTCATCATATGTGGTCATGCATTGCATATTGTAACTTCAGAATTTTAATCAAACTAGGTATTTCTTGTATATATACAGAATTTATAGGATATGTCAAGTTATAGGTCAGATATTTAGTTGCGATAGCTACGTTAAAAATCATAGTTGAGGTAAGGTATGAAATGGGCCGTCCTCATGAAAGTTGCATTAGAGGCCCCTAAGTTATCATAACATAGATTTGTTAGAAGTGTTCCGTTGTGGCTTAGTTACATCAATAATAGTGTTGTGATACTTTATACAGAAGCTATAGCTTTCTGGGGCTGCATCGTAGAGAAATGAGCTTTGAATTGTTAAGAAAAGAATTTGGGTGTGCACATTTGAAAAAGTTACAATACGATTCACTGGAGAACAAATTACAGCACTGCCAACGTACCACTCCTTAGTACCGTGTGTACGTGCTACTACCGCCACCTGTACAATACGTATCACCATCGCGTGACTTGTCACCTCAGTGTTTTGGGTAGCGAATATTTGTTACAGCAGTCACCCCCCCCCCCCCTCCCGCAGCAAATTCATCGGTTAAAGTGCCAAACGAGGACAGCAGGAGCTCCCGGCGGTACAAAAACGAGTTCAACAAATGGCCGGCTTACGGAGAGCCTCCTCGCTACAAGAACGCAGCCTCGCCTCGCCTCGGCCCAGAGAGGCTGCCGCGGGGCGTTTTACCGTGATTGAGGCGCTAGGGGGCGCCGACGGCCGCGCCGCTGCCAGCACCCTGGGGGGGACTAGCGGCAAGGCGTGTGTGCGCCGTCTGCGGACCCCTGGAGGCCGGGGCCTGTGTGCTTCTGTTAAGTAGAGGCCGGCGAGTCAGCTATACACATACACCCTGCTGGTCGTCCGTGGTGCAACACCAGGAACGAGCGCAGATATCACTGACAACTCAACTTTATTTGCCAGATAACGCCTTGTGCTAAGATCACATGGTTTAAAGGGAGTTGGAATATTGCAAAACGGTAAAAAAAATCATATTTCCAATTTGATTTTTTATCAGGACTACATGGATACACTGCAAGTCATATTAAAGTGTGACTCCTCAAGCTTTCTCGGCGGATATGTTGCATATAGTCTTCACGAGTTTGCCGCCTGATAACGTTGTGTAAATCCGTCAATATTTCTTCGGAGCAACTGTGGTGTCACACAAGTCTAAAGTGCGCGCCACGTACTTTCGCCGCGCGCCGCCTTGCACACACGGCGCGGCGTTCTTATGAAGTCAGCCACGAGCGCCCTCTGCTGCAACTCCGCTCGTGGCCACCACTGAACTGCATCGTTCACTTGGGAATCAGACAGGC
The DNA here is from genome assembly GCA_026315105.1 of Locusta migratoria. Taxonomy (NCBI): domain Eukaryota; kingdom Metazoa; phylum Arthropoda; class Insecta; order Orthoptera; family Acrididae; genus Locusta; species Locusta migratoria. The sequence continues at coordinate 319,224,453 of CM048745.1, forward strand.
ACCAGTTAAGACTTGGCTATCGGATACTCACTAGGAATCATCAGTAGGCAGGCCTCTGTCTAAACTATGTATCAGCATTCTGCAGTCTTGAACTTTATAAAAGATAAGTATTATCTTATTTGTACGAAATATATCTCGTTCTAATTTACTCTGGTTTACTCTCTGCTGTTCCACTGGCTGGTCACCTCCGTACCTGCACACGCGTGCATCCTACTTCCTGTGTCGGTCTCTCTTTACTCGGCCACCGACACCCAGGACAACCCGGCGGAAACGAGACACAAAAGTGGCGACGAGGATGGGATACAAAAGCAACTGTCCGACATCTTCAGGTGGTTGCACGTTGCTGATGGCCACGTACGACTGACCACAGTCTATCAAAGACCGTCGCGAAACTCTGTAGGGATAATGTGCAACTGAAGTGATAGTAGCTCTCCAAGCGGCCAGTAGGGAGTAACAGGGGAATGGCATGATACACACTGACAAGTTGCCGTTTTAATGCTGTTAACTTTCATATCTCCTCGTCGCTGAACGTTCTTGTTAACTTCCTAATACAAACATGAAAACATAATAAAAATAATATCACTGCTTCTGTTAATGTCAGTCTATAATAATAAGTTGTCAGTGCAATGTAATTCATATTACTCACAATACCCGAGACATATTCATATCGTCCAGAACTTTTTGAAAGCAGAAATGAATAGCAGCCTGATGTGCTGAAATATATATAAGGAACTGATTGTGATGATGTTCGCGTGTTTGGTGCGTACTGACATGTTGCACGAGTTTTATTTTAGCGAATTTCGGACATTGTAATGTTTTCCAAAGTACACACGATTTTTACATCGTAGGAGACTAGATACTACATCGTCTTTCAAACCATCTTTACACCTCGTCCTTGCTTCTGTGCCTTTCGTGTACCAATCACAATTTTTTAGCTACTTGGCAGTATCAAACTGAACATCTTTAAGAACGTGACGTGCTAACATTAACAGGTTATATATGGACATATTATTTATTTGTAGCTTCGTATTCACTATATCAAGCTAGTAGGTAAACGACAAAATATGTTAGTATACATGGTTATCATTTTTATGAACCTAAGGTATGAACCTAAGCAGTCATTTATACATTACTTTTATCAGCAGTAATATTATGATATAGTGGTCAAGTATTTGTGATTCTCATTAACAGCAGAAGTTTGGATGTGAATGAATTGTTAAAGATTTAACTCTATGCCTGAAAGTATAACTAACTACTGTAAACGAACACCTGTTATTCATAACATTATTATGTTTTTTCTGAGCATTCTTTGCAAATGAGAGATTTCCGAATTATATTTTTGACAGTTGCTACAATTTATAGCGCCACAAAAGCTCGTAAAGACGAAGTTATTTTGAAAATGCTACTTCAGTCCAAATACACATTCATTACTCAATCGCTTCGCGGTGGTTTTTACGACCCGGCCGCTTGGCAGCGCTGCAGTCGCGAAGTTGCAGTAATGTAAGTAGCAACATTTAGGCCTACCAGTATGTCAGTATTATTATGTCAGTTATGCTCACCACATAGTTCACATGTTTTGTTTATGTCAGTTATGTTCGCCACATATTTCACTTGTTTTGTTTTCTTGTAATTATAACAGATGCACAAATTCCACTATACACCATCTGTAATATAAAAAAACCGTTCACCATCTAATGATGATATGCTAGGCATAACGAAACCGGTAATAGGAGAAATGTAATAAAGTATTTTGCATAAAAGGCGACTGGTTGCTGTCATTCAAGATATCTTATTTCACCAATGTCGCAGTGTTCCTCACCCATAATGGATAAAAGTTCTTTAAAAAATTACAATTTTCTGCGTCATAAATTTAAGGGTAATTATATATTTACCACATATCTGAAAATAAAGAATTTATTATCTTCATTGTTCCACGACCATGGACTCGCTAGAAAAAGACGAGATATTTGGCATTTCCGTATGATTCTTGTTACGGTGATTTTTCCGGTGTTACTGCGTAAGTGGTGTCTATTAAATATATAGTGTCTGCGCTATACAGTTTAGTTTGAAGTTATGTTTCATATTCAAATGAGTGAGAAAAACGCGACAAATTTCATTTCGCCTATCCGCGACAATGAATGTTAGTTTTGTCGAGCACAAATAGGTATTCTTTCACAACCGCTATCAATATAATGAAAACCTTCCTGTGTGTACTGCCATGTTATTTTATGAATTACATACAATACTGCCGGCCGCGGTGGCCGAGGAGACTGAGGCGCTCCAGTCACGTTCTGCACGGCCACAACGGTCGGGGGTTCGAATCCCCACTCGGGCATGGATATTTGTGCCGTCTTAGTTCGTAAGTAGTTCATAAGTAGTTTGATGACCCCGTGGTTGGGTCCCATAAGCTTAACAAACATTTGAACATTTGAACATACAATACTAAGACAATGGACGTTTCGGTCGTGTTGCAGTGGACGTTTACAGGTCATGACATTACCACTTCCTGCGTGACTCTAATCATGTTGAGTTTTCAAACATCTTAAGTGTATTCTACCAGGTGACGTCGTCGACCACCGTCGGTATTTCGACAGGAGCACACCCTGCCATTCTCAAGGCATCACTGCACTTCGTTTTGCAAAGGGTAAACAAGGAAGATAACAGACGCACAGTACATGTCACTACAGTCAACACAACCAAAGATGACCAAACAATTAAAATATCGATAGTGACTCTTAACTGGTGAGGCAGCATTAATTCTCTCTGTTTTTGACGAGAGACAGTGCCGTATTCCAAGCAGACTTTAAAGAAAATCCACCATATCTGTTTATAAGGTCGCTTGCGAGTTTAATTTCAACAACTTTCTTAATAACAGTACCCCAATAGGTGGAAGTGCATGCCAGAATTTCTGTGTTGTTGTATTCCATAGGATGACCGGTGCCAAGACAGTGTTCTGCAACGGTGAATTTGTTTGGCTGTTGTAAGCGCGTGTAACGTTTGTGTTCAGTACATCGGTCTTCCACAGTCCCGATTGTCCGACCAATATATGACATGCCACAACTACAAGCAATACGATATAAACCTGCCTTACGCAAACCAAGATCATCCTCTACGGACCCCAACAGGGGCTTTATCTTAGAAGGTGGCGTAAAAACACATTTTACATCTTTCTGCAAAATACCACCAATCCTATTGGAAATATTTCCTGCGTAAGGCAAAAAGGCCGTAGATCTAGGTGCCACTTCGTTGCTATCGTCAGTCACCCATTGCACAGTACGGTGATAGCGCAACGCACGTTTTATCTGCCTCTCACTAAAACCATTCTGACGAATCGTGACCTCGAATGGGCCAACTCAGCTGACAAACTTTCAGAGTCTGTAAAGCTGTTGATTAATAGTCACTATCGAAATTTATTATGTTTGGTCATCTTTGGTTGTCTTGACTCTGTAATGACTTGTGTTATCTTCCTTCTTTACCCTTTGTAAACCGAGGTATTAAGTTCGCTTGCACATTGCTTCTTTGAGTGCAGTTGTTCCTTTAGAATGGCAATGTGTGCTCCTGTAAAAATATCGGCGGTGGTCGACTACGTCACCCGGCAGCATACCCGTAAGTTGTTTGAACATTCATTACGCCGGGAAAAGTTAAGGTTCCACTTGTGTAGTTGTTCTTGCACGAATGCTTGACCATCCTATCACACTAAGAAACAAATAATTGTACAGTACACACAAATGATGTAGAAACATGTGCCACAGCAGCAAGTATTTAGGCAGTCTAGCTCAGTTTACGCATATCGGCGACCCCTCCAGACAAGCATAATACATCCTGAGGCCACACAACTGGAGCACTGGTCTGGGGAGACAGGGGAGACAGGGGAGACAGCGTTACGGAAATGATACAGGATCTGGGATGGGAATCATTACAACAACGGCGCTTATCGCTGCGGCGTGGTCTACTTGCGAAACTCCAATCTCCAACATTTTCCTCCGAATGCGGAAATATATTGTTGACTCCCACTTACATAGGTAGAAATGATCATCAGATTAAAATACGAGAAATCAGAGCTCGAACGGAGAAATTCAGGTGTTCTTTCTTACCGCGCGCTATTCGAGAATGGAATGGAAGATAAATAGTATAATGGTGATTCGATGAACCCTCTGCCAGGCACTTAAATGTGCTTTGCAAAGTATCCCATGTAGATGTAGAGGGTCGGTGAGCAGCTCGACAGAGGGAAACAGATGTCTGGCGCAGCTGTGCCTGCACAGCTGTTCCCGCAACTTGGTTCCCACGATGTCTTCGTGGCCTCGACCTTCTGTCTTGGTGGAGTGCGACTCCCACGTTATAACGTCCTTGCTGCACGAGTCACACGTAACCACTGAGCGCGAGGAGGAGAAGCGTTCATTTGCGCCACTGCTTGTTTCATGTACAGCCGCACTTGTACAGAGTTCCTACAACCACGGCTTGCTTCATGTTGCGTTGACGATCCAGGAGAGCCGCTTGTATATATAGTGTTCCTTGTAACCATCGTGCATTTTCTCGTTGACGAATGGAATGTCATATTTCCACTAAATCTTTCTCAACAGATTATTTAACATTCCATTGTAATAGGCCTAAGTCGTTAACACTTCAATAACTATTATATCGAGACTTCTCATCTGTAATGCACCTATACATTTCGTAATCCCAGATTTTCAAAAGGTGCATGACACTGAACGCCATCAAAGTCTTTTCCTGTTATTCTTCTTCTTCTTCACACATAGTGGCAGGATCTGCCATGAGGATTCTTTCTAGCCGATTCCTTTAGTCTTGAGACATATCTGGTTGTAGATATATAAGAGTCCAGCGCAAGAAGGGGTTGGCGTAATTTTTAGTCAGAATTGTGTTAATAATACGAGCATATTCAGATGACGTCTCCCAAGGTTCCCCGCAAACGAGATGCGGCTCCGCCAATACACACAGCTTTTACACGTAAAATGGAGCTGGACTGGTGATGTCTTCCATGCAGAAACGAAGTGGCTCCTGCAGCTGCATATCTTTGGCTCGAAAACTGCAGTTCCGTATTTTACCACAGCACTACATTATTATTTTTGCAACATACATTCAGAGGGTGTGAAAAATCTTTTATCTTCAGCGATAACTACGCAACTAAAATTAAATACAACTTAATATTTCAGTCCGTTTACACGATTGTGCACTCTGAGAGATTTGAGAGTATAGTGCACAGATATCTTGAATTTGGTCACAGTTACCTACCTTGTGACCACAGTTTTGGTCACGAGTCACTATGTAGAGACCAGAACTTTTGGCTCCCGTGCGAAGTCGATCACGCGACCACCCCTCTCCCCCCCCCCCCTGTGTATGTTTACTTTTTGTAATTTCCGCCATTTTGAACCAGCCGTAGCGTGTTTCTGAACCGGAGATTCGAACACAACGCACTCTCGCGAACTGAAGAAAAAAAAATTAACTACTACTAACTTTCTTAAGGCTACGCTACAGATCACTTTTCTTACGTGAAAGTTAGAATGTCTCCACCACACTTTCAGACTATTCTTTAACACACTATCAATAAACTCAAAACCAACAAAAGGCCACCGTAGCCTTAAGGTTACGTATAGGTTACACAAAAAGTTCAAAATGTTCAAATGTTTGTAGAACTTATGGGATTTAACTAAGGGGTCATCAGTCCCTAAGCTTACAAACTACTTACGAACTAGCTAAGACTAAGGACGGTACAAATATCCATGCCCGAGGGGGGGTTTCGAACCCCCGACCGTAGTGGCCGTGCAGACCGTGACTGGAGCGCCTCAGTTCCCTCGAACACCGCGGCCGGCACACACAAGAAGTGTTATTCTTTTAGTACATAAGAGCGCACAGCGCCCGATTCTCCAATTCAGATACCCGCTACGTACAATTCGGTGAGTTGAAAAATGAAGGAAATTACAAAAAGGAAACACAGGCGGGAGGGAGGGAGAGAGAGGGAGAGAGAAAGAGGGAGGGGGGTCAAAATGTCCAAATGTTTGTTAAGCTTATGGGACGTAACTACGTGGTCATCAGTCCCTAAACTTACAAACTACTTATGAACTACTTACGAACTAGGACGGCACAAATATCCATGCCCGAGGGGGGATTCGAACCCCCGACCGTAGTGGCCGTGCTGACCGTGACTGGAGAACCTCAGTCACCTCGGCCACCGCGGCCGGCGGTGGTCACGTGACCGACTTCGCACCGAGAGCCAAAAGTGTATAGTCACTGGCTTTTTGGTCTCGACGATAAAAATAGGACGTGTGTATCCGCCACCGGAATGGTGCAATTCTGTAGCTTACTGTTCACGTAAATTTAATGTGTACAAGGAATGTTTTTAGATTGCAAGTCACATTTCTCCAGCCAGTTCAAAACTAACGTTATAAACATACACAAAGACAGATTGCACGTATCGAAGTATCGCGTCATTCCCTATAATTTGGGCCACAAAGATGAAATGTGCTGCTCTTAACAGCGTCACAGCTGCATACGTCAGCTTTCAAACTTCAGCGAGCAGGACGCGAAGGGCGTACACTGTCTAATAAAAGGCGCATTTCCAGTAGTCCCAGCTAAGTTGAAAGATATTCTGAAAGTAGCTGACGCATATTTATCTCCTAATAAACGCCAGTTCTACATTGCTTTAGCAGCTTCAAAAGAAGTAGGCAAAGCATACGAGAGTGAGAATGAAAATATATGAAGACAATGTCTTCAGATGTAGCTTTTGAATGCGGACGAATTAATAGTTTACTTGTTCAATTTGTTACAAGAGAATGTTGAATCAGTCCATGTAAAAACAATGTTTATCAATGTTCTAAACGTATATGAAATTAATGTATTTTCACTGCATTTAGTGTAAAAGGGAAGTAGCTCCAAATTTATAACAACAATAACTTACAAACTATGGTCTGGAATTCAATGGCATCTATTACAACATGGTTGAAAAAATCAGAATCATTTTATAAATCTAAAGTCATCTAACATGCTTTCTCTTGTATTGTTAAAAAGAAAAAAATTGGCCGGGATTCGAACCCGTGTCTCCCGCTTTCTAGGCAGGTGCGCTGACCCCTACACCTCTGAGGACACAGTGATCATCGCACCTGCAAGGACTACCTGAGCACGCCTCCCGTCAGATACAAATTCCCAGCTTCGCCCTGCCCAAAGTACTCAAACTCGTAGTTATGAACTAATTCCCGTAAGAGTAAGGGCTTCAAACTTTGCCCCCCCCCCCTCCTCCACCCCGTTTTTCCATGGGACCGTTCGATTCAACATCTTCAGGTCGTTGCGAACTTTATCGGCCCACCTCTGACTTGGTCGTCCGTTGGGTCTATTTTCTGGACATCCATGGTTTTTTACCGACTTGGCTAGTATATTCTGCACGCAGCATATGCCAAAATTAACGTAAAAATCCATTCACCTAAGCATCTTTCTCTCTGACACGCTTAGTCGACGTTCCACTCCTTTGTAGCGAGCCATCACTCGGGTACCGTAGGGACGGATAACGGTACGGTATATCTTGGAATCAAGATACTTTTTCATTCAACGGTCACACAAAACGCTACTTCAACCAAGTTGCCCGTGTCCTTACCTAAAGTAAGCAGCAAAGTAATAAACAGTGTCGCAGTATAGCGAGTGAAAAATGTCTTGCGATACCTCCTAATATCATGTCAGACCTCTCCTTGCCCGTCGAAGTGTACGCACTCGTCCTAGCATGGATTCAACACGTCGTTGGCAGTCTTCTTGAGCTATGCTTCCCCTATAGCCGTCCATAAGCGCGAAAGTGATGCTAGTGCATAATTTTCTGCACCAACTGATCTATCGATTATGTCCGATCAATATTCTATAGGAAAAAAGGTGGCCGATCAGGGTTACTAAATGAATCACTGGATATGATCTTTAAGCCAGTCGTGGTTTTGGCCCTATTAATATGCCATCATTGTTTGATAACATGAAGTCCATGACCAGCTGTAGATTGACTCCAAATAGCCGAACATGACTAATTCCAGTCAACGATTCGTTCACTAAGACCAAAGTACCATTTCATGTAAAAACATAACATACCATACCAGATTGCACATTGTCTTGTGGACGAATTAAGTTCGTAGTTTCGTGAGGGGTCTGTGGCAAACTCCAAACCCACTATCAACTCCTACTAACTGACCAAGCAACTGTTTCCCAGTCTATTGTGGTCCACCCATTGTTGTCTCAAAAACAGCCGATGACATATTCTTAACAAAAGTACTCAATTCGGTCGTCTGCTTTGTAGCTGATAAATTTGTTATTCGTACCATACAACGATTTTTCAGATTATTTCACGCAGATTATTTCTGCTAGAACGAACAGCTCTATGCCGCAGCTCTCGGCAATGAAGTGCAGACCGTTGGTCACTGTGTTGCCGTCGTGAGAGGTAATGTCGGAAATTTGGTATTCTCTGCGCACTCGACGTCGTGGGTATCGCAAAAGCGAGTTCCCTAACGATTTCTGAAATGGAATGTATGATTCGTCCACCTTCCAAAGGACGAGCAAACTTGTGCGCTCGTAATCACGGCTTAAAGCTTTCCACAGGAATCACGTCGTAGAATTGACAGCTTTGTCAATAATTTGACCACGTTTACCTTACGTTCGCGATGTTACCATCAAATGTTTAAATGTTTGTAGAGCTTATGGGACTTAACTACGGGGTCATCAGTCCCTAAACTTACAAACTACTTATGAACTAGCTAATACTAAGGACGGCACAAAAATCCATGCCCGAGGGGGGATTCGAACCCCATACCGTAGAGTGGCCGTGCAGAACGTGACTGGCGCGCCGCAGGCCGCTCGGCCACCGCGGCCGTCGATGCTACTATCATTTGTATCTGTCCATATAGGTGGCCCATGATTATGTCACCTCAGTGTATTTAGTAATGGTTCCCAACCTGTCAGTCACAAATCACTACTGAGTTACCTAATCTATTCAGGTGGGTCATTGGAGAACTTCAAGATATCTGAGAAAAATATCTTATTGGCTGAAAAAACATGAAAGTCTATTTTAAGAGCAAATTTTTGTAATTTCAAAAGTTATGTATAAAAACAGTTCTAAACAAGAAACACGTGTGTCTAACAATGTCCTCTTACTCCCATCCTCTTCCATTTGCGAAAATGTCGCATGACAGCATACCACCGATTTATTCTTTCACTGACTGCGACAGTGCACTTTAGTTTCTTCTTGTTTTGGGTGTGTATCCTGTTTATAGTGGCTCGTTTTTATTATTTTATAGTATGTTTCTGTTTTCTATTTATTTAACTATGGGCGCTTGGATTACGACTAGACTAGATAGTCAACTACGAGAGGTGAGGTGGGTATCGGGTGTTTACAGCTACGGCTTTGTCGGAATTAATGGGATCCACAGTTACTTAGTTATTCCAGCGTGTAGTTTCTTATTTTAACTTTCGTAAAATAAAAATTGAAAAAAACTTTAGATGGAAAAAGATTTGCGCCAAAAACTAACAAATTTCAGTCGAGTGATAGAAAGTAACATTAACACGGAGACAAAACACCACCAAAAATCCCACTGAGTTTAACGTTTGATTTGTATAAAATATTGTTTTATTGGAGAAAACATATATTTTGAATAAATAATCCCTTTACCAGTTTCAGAACCTTACTGATCTTATCATTTGCGAATAGTAATAACATCGTTTTTCTATATGTATGTACCATATCGTGAAAATTATTGCAGAAAGATTATGCGTCTCATTATATAACAGATTAGGAACCACAGCTTTAGAGGATAAATGTCATTTCTCTCGAGCCGACTTCCAACACCAGCAAGGTTCAAAATATCTGGTCATTTCTCCTGAAAATGATCCATAGGGATTAATTAATAAAATTCTTTGGAAATGGAGACAGATCATATTGAATTTCCTAAGGTTGCGCCGATATTTGAGATTAATAGACTATTAAAGCAGTTCATTACCTCTCTTTTTATTACCTTATGTTCAAAGGTTAATGAAACTAGAGCACAGCTTGCGGTCGCAAGCTACTTTCTTTTGTACTTGGAAGGGGTGTTTTGCAGATTCAGTTATATGCGGCAGCGATCAGAGAGGAGTATACAGTCTGTTCAAATAGACCTAGACATGCTATTCTTGGCGTGTTAAGTGATGTCAGCGCTGTAACTACGTTGTCAGCTAGAAGTAACAGATGCAAACAACAGATGTGCATTTGACCAGTCAGTTGTGAGCAGACAGTGTTTAGTTGTCGACTTACGGCAGCTGTGCGTCAACGTTGTTGTTGCACAAACCGCAACGGAGTAACGAACTGAATACCTCAGGTGCTCAAGACATTCTTCAGAATTACAACACACACGACTCCCCTAAAACCTAAAATTAAGTAATATAAAAAGTCCCGGATGCTGGTGTACTGGGTGCTGGTATTCTTCAGAATATTTTCAAGAAGAAAAATATGTGCCTTAATTTACTTATTTCTAACATATTACGTGGTGTAGGCGGCAACTCTGTTATGTGGCCAGTTTTCTTTAATAACCAGTGGAAGTTGCACAGAAAGTTTTAATTTTTAGTTTTGATAACCAGTTTCGGACGTATTAGTACATTTCCAAATCATATAAGGAAGCCCAATAACAACATCATTCACTACATGGTTCTTTCTCAACCATGTGGTTGAGTCAAGTCTCAAAAGTGTCCCACACCTGGTGAGTCCTTGATAAAACCAACGGTTTGTGGATGTCTGGGTAAAATGATCAATGGTTACTTCATTTGGTGTTATAGATAACGACCTCCCAGCTCCCAGACAACGACAAGGTTTGGAAATTGACACGACAGGTCAACGCTTTAAAAAGTGTAACTCACGTCTAATCCAATGTGGCTCGCGATTTGAACAGCATCATACACAAGAACATTCCTAGCAGTTTCATATAGTTGTAAGAATGATCTCCGCGCTGTACTCAAGTATGTCTGTTTGTATGTGTGTGTGTGTGTGTGTGTGTGTGTGTGTGTGTATCGGGAGAGGGGTGGATGGAGGAAACCGTACAGTATTCAGAAGCATTTAAACCACCACCATACATTTCCCTGTTTTTCACGAATCCATTCTTGAATCATTTTGTACTGACGGAATATTTCGAGAGTAAGCACTCAGATGCGTAGTAATATTTGTTTGCCGGCAGCATGTATTGCCTTAGAAGTGACGTGACATAGTGCTGATTACATTCTCTTTTCACGTGTCTCAATTTGTATCTATAGTAATAACAGTTATTCACCAGTATTGATACTACTTTATATACGGACTTTCATATTAACGTTCAAAAACATCCAAAGCGATGTAAATGACGCTGAGACAATAATTTAACACGGGGAAAAATGCGGTTGCAAATTTCGTAAAATACCCCACAAGCGTACTAATGCAAAAGTTGAACATGTGACATCATCAGATGACGTACTTCGCCATATGTGCAGTGGTTGGGCTTGCAAGCCCAGGGAATAAATCATTCATATCTCAATATAAGGAAATAATTGTCTAACTAGACCCACAGTCATACTGGTACGAATACTTGATTTGGGCTGGGATGATCAGGTACGACAGACCGCCAGGCGCATCTACTGCCGTGTGGCGAGCTACGTCAACGTGACGTCACGTGTTCAACGTTTATCGGAGTTAGAGTATTAATAAACACAAGGGATCTCAACTGTTGAGGTCATCCGTCTCTAGACTAACAAACAAATTAAACTAACGTACGCTAACGGCATCATATACAACCTGCCCGATGGAGGACTCGAAATTCCGATAAGAGTGACCGCCCAATCCGTGACGTCACACCTTAGACCGCGCAGCCAACCTCACGCGGCCGACATTTGACCTCCTGTCCTGTTCTTTAGGAGTTTGGCCGTTGAACAGTACATACTTCAGGAGATAAAACGTAAACAGAGACATCTGCAAAACTGCATCTTAAAGTCCACTGTCTCTATATATCTTTATGGTGGTATATAAACGTTTGCCTGCCACTCTTAATAATGGAGTAATGGAATTTGGTAGCTGTGCGACACATAGTTCGGGAGATACGTCATGAACAATGCCATGCATGCAGAATAGTATATAAAAGGAAAGTGTTTGTATGTAAGAAAGAGACACGTTTCTCCGCCTCGTTAGGGCAAAGACACTTAACACGAACTCGCGGTTTACTCGAAGAAAGTATTTGACACGGCAGGAATATCTTAGTTCTTAACGGAAAGTGTTATCTGTTAACAGGAGTTTCGGTTAAGGCGATTTATGAACTCTGTTTCATTTGCTAGTTTAATTAAATTTCATTGGAACACAAACTCCCCATGTTACAATACTTTCTTTTCTAAATTAAAGCAAAGAAGGGAAAGCTGAAAGGTGGAAAGAGTACATAGAGCAGCTCTACAAAGGAAATGAACTTAGAGACGATGTTGTAGGAAGGGAAGAGGAAGTAGATCAAGATGAAATAGGAGATACTATACCGAGTGATGAGTTTGACAGAGCCCTGAAAGACCTAGGTCGGAACAAGACCCCAGGAGTAGATGACATACCCTCAGAGCTACTAAAGTCTCTGGGAGAGCCAGCCATGACAAAACTATTTTAACTGGTGTGTAGGATGTATGAGACAGGCGAAATACCCTCAGACTTTAAGAAAAATGTAATAATCCCCATTCCAAAGAAATCAGGCGCAGGCAGGTGTGAAATTACAGAACCATCAGTTTGATATGTCATGGTTGCAAAATTTTAACACGAATTATCTACAGGAGAATGGAAAAGCTGGTAGAAGCTGACCTCGGGGAAGATCAGTATGGATTCAGGAGGAACGTAGGAACCCGGGACACAGTACTCACTTCACGTCTTATCTTAGAAGATAGATTAAGGAAAGGCAAACCTACATTTTTAGCTTTTGTAGATTTGGAGAAAGCTTTTGACAATGTTGACTGGAATACACTCTTTCAAATTCTGAAGTCAGCAGGGGTAAAATACAGGGAAAGGAGAGTTATTTACAACTTGTACAAAAGCCAGACCGCAGTTACTAGACTCGAAGGGCATGAAAGGGAAGCATCATTTGGGAAGGGAGTAAGACAGGGTTGAAGCCTTTTTCCGATGCTCAGGATAGAGTAGGGTGGAGAGCTGCATCAAACCAGTCTCCGGACTGAAGACCATAACAACAAAGCAAGAAATGTAACAGTAAAGTTAACTACCCTTTGTTGAGTCTTTTATAACGTATTATAGTTCGCCAGGCGCGTTAATCATCTCAAAATTGATTATGTTCACTTTAAAAATATAACATTTAGAAACGTGTTGGATGCAAATGTTCTTTCTCTCGGAACAGCAACGAGTTATAAAAGTGAAAAAAAACCTACGAAATGTAACACGCGAAAAATGGTAAAGAGGATACAGATGGGTTGCAATAGAGAGGTAAAATTTAAGATTCCAGTTTAAATGGGAACTGCTTAAAAAAAAAAAAAAAAAAAAAAAAAAAAAAAACGTAATTGCAGAGCATTTTGGAATTCCCAAATCTACTTTACTTTACGATAATTGAAAATCAAGAAGGAAACGTTAACGGTGCTGCATAAGATTCCGAAAAGAAACGTAAACGACTTCTTACGGCTAAGAAGAAAAAAAGAAAAAATCAAATGCTTGTAAAGCTTATGGGACTTAACTACGGGGTCATCAGTCCCTAAACTTACAAACTACTTATGAACTACTTACGAACTAGGACGGCACAAATATCCATGCCCGAGGGGTGATTCGAACCCCCGACCGTAGTGGCCGTGCAGACCGTGACCGAAGCGCCTCAGTCCCCTCGGCCACCGCGGCCGGCGAATGAACATCCACAGTGCAATTTCATACCCGGGGAACTCAAGTACAGTGTTTAATTTTTTAAGGTAAAATACATAAAATGCAATGTCAGGTGTGCGTTACCTATGTGAGGTGAATATGTATCAGATCTAAAGCAGACATCCGATTTAATTTGTACAAATTCGTGGTAAAGAAAATAAAGTTAATGTAGAGAATGCTGCTTGCATGTATTATACCGACTGAGAGGAAAGTATGTCACGTGTGATCTCTTCAGTACGGACGAATGAGGACACTCCTACCTTCTTTCTTTCAAATATTGTCCTGGGTACAAACCGTGATAACTGCCACAATTCAGCACGAAATGAATAACGTGTGTGTTCGGTAGTTTTTTGATCCTCGGACATAGGAGATCCGATAAAGGTCGTTATTTTCTTAAAAATTATTACCTTGTTTGGTATATTTTCTCATGGTAAGAAAGATAGTATGGATGACACATCATACCGCAAGTGGTATCAAGTGTCGAATGGTTGTTTTAAAGAAACATATGTACCATCCTTATCGTATACGATCTGAAACTAATCAACGTAGACATTATTTTCCACCAAACGCGAGAAGCCGACTTCCGCCCATGGACCAACGCTCCATTTCTCCCATGAAGATAGTTTATCACAAGCGTCTTGTAAGACCTGCCATTCGTGCTGCTGAAAACAATACCGCAACCCCAACCTGAAATCTACTTGACGCAATAACAGCCATCGCAGCATTCTGAAACTCTGTATCGCCGCATCATGGTACAGTCAATAAGTTCTGAGACTTGACGCTTGGATGATAGACACCCGCTGCCGCATCCGAGGTGGCAGATAGTCGTTTCAGTTTAGGATCGTAAAGGAAACGCCATATTTCGTCTCCAGTTATTATTCGGTTGAGAAACGGCGCATCATCGTCCGCATAACTGATGAGATCAGTACAATTCGTTATGCGATCATCATGTTGGTCTTGCGAAAGGATTCGTGGCACACCGTACTTAGTAACACATGTTGAGGTCGTCCGTCAGAATTTTGTGTCAAGTACCGCGGCTGACCCCTACTGCTGCTTCGAGGGCGTCTACCGATTGGGAGCGGTGAGCACGCACTAACGAAGCAACTTCCAAGAGCTTGCGTTCCGACCAGTTGGCACATCATCTTCCAAACTGTCCTGTCCTTGCACAAAACGTCGGTGACATGTAAACACAGCACCACAACTCAATGCATCGTCAACGTACACGTGCCGCATCATTTCAAACTTTTCGGTAGTGGTTTTGCCTTATCTATGACAGAAGTTGATGTTTTCCCATTGCTCAAACTGTGACTGTCAAGGTCCGACTGACACAATTAACTCACCGTTACAAAACCGACTGTCTCTTGCAGGGACGAGAGACTAACTGACATTGTCGTATACCACTGCACAACCTATGCGCTATAGTGCACTACAAGGCCGTCATCCAGTCAGACTCTGAATTATGAACAACGTATAAACAAGTTCTTTAGGCGAATCTGGGCACATAGCAATAATGAAGATGTCCAAGAGTTTGACAATAGTACTTCACCTGAGGTATAGACAGTTCTGCAGGACGTTACGAACTCACGGATTAGTTTGACAAATTCATTAGTACATACGACGGCGTTCCAGTAGGTGCTTCTGTGGAATCTGATCTGTGAGTGAGGTGCAAAATGGGCTGTCGGAAGAAAGCGGAGAGGAGGAAAAACAGGCTCTAAAGGTGTGCCCAACTGTGTGTATTCGCTACTGAGTAATGACTACTTTGGCTAGCTCGAAGTACCGGATCGCTATTCATAAGTATATTTCTTTACCTGGGTCTACCGATCCTATCTCTGTAACGAAAGCCAACACGGAATATGCGAGAGCTGGAATGCAGCAACGGTAAAAGCTGTGAGAGTCGTATCGATACGAAATATAAGGCGTTGCCACTCGATTCGACATGCAGGGTGGAACTCGTAACCGTACATTTCGTTCGGTTCGGCTTGCTTCGTTCTACTCGGCTGCGCACGCATCGGTGCTATAGCTGCTAATTTAGAGAATATGGTTTTCTTGTCATGTAAATTGTGGACACTTAATTCGCTATACCCTGATCGATAAGTATCGTTTTGACTGCTTTACTCCAAATTACGGTCTCATTTAAAATACATTCATATATCTAATTAATTTTTTTTTTTTTTTTTTTTTTTTTTTTTTGTAAAAGTTAAAAATTGAAACGAAGCACATTTTTTTTAGTTGACTCAAGAAATGAAAACATTTATTTTTACGTATTATTTATTGCCTTTAAAATACGTAGTTGTCTTTCCTCCATATTAAACTTAACGATATTTATTTCATTTTAAAACTCACTTCAAACGGATTCATGTATAAAAGAATTCATCAAAGGACCTTTATGTAACTACAAAAGCGACTGCGCTGCATACAACTTTTATGATATCGTCTGTAATGAAAGTAACGATTAAGGTACATTTTTAGTGATTACTGTTGATTCTTCTAACGGTTAGACCTACATGAGGTTATAATGAAACTGCCTTGGTGGTTAAGGTTTATGAAAAAGTTTAACTTTCAGTTCTGAAGTAATTTCGTAAATAGTTCGTAAGCCAGGAATGCGTTCAAAATGTTCAAAATTTCATAAGTAATACTTTCAGAGCTCATGTTTTTTTGAATAAATAGTGAAAATAATTTTGATTCTTTAAATAAATTGGAAAATAGAATTGTAGATGTTGCCGGCAGTACTACTTTAAAAAAAAAAAAAAAAAAAAAAAAAAAAAAGAGACAAAGTTTGCCTTTTTAAACATACATCAGCTCATTCTTTTGGTTCATGCAATAAAAATTCATGTTCATTCAGATAAAACACTGTCGTGATATGGGGTTGGACTCGTTACGTGGTTTGTTCGTGCAGCGGATCGTGCATTAAATTTTACTTCAGTGTCCGGCTGAAGTTGCGGTAAAAATATTACACGGCAAATTTCAAATTAACATTTAGAAAATAGAAAACTATTGCAGGTTGTAAAAGACGATTAATTCTGAAGGGGAAGGATATGGTTTGAAAATTAATAAAACTTGGCAACAATCACTGCACGAAATCTAGTCAGCCATAATGCGTCCAACATCAATAGACGGAATTTTTTACGCCAGTAGGAAATGGCGGGGTGTTAAATGAATGAAAACCGTTATATTAACTTTTAAAGATATCTCATGGTGTATTTCACTAATAAGAGCACTATATTCACTTTATGCATTACATGAATCACAGGAGCCGCTACAGATACGTCTTAACTAATCAGAGATCAGACGCGCTATTTTCCTCTCGTGTCAGAAAAAAAAGGGAATGTGGCTTAAAGTTCAGAGAGAGAAAATCGCTCTTTGATTAAAATATATCTTCGGCCAATTATTTATTTATATCGTTTCAAGGTTACAATATTTTTTGTTGCTTTCAAAGCACTATCAGATGGCATTCCACTACCAGACAGGAGATTTTTACAACCTTGCACGGTTTAGAAGGATTCGCTTCAACATCAGACATCACTGATGAGTTTACGGACTCTATAGTTATAATTGATTGTGATATTACGACGTATTTTCGTTCCCGTGAACGACAGTGAAGTATACTTTATTTTTTTCCAAGAAAATAGTGTAATGTGTGTGTACTTGTAATTTCACAATCACTTTGTGTTCTAAGTCAACAGCAATGTAAAGTGTTTCATCGTGTAATGTATGACACATTACTGTACATATACGTACTTTATACGTATTAAAATCTGTATTTCTCACCTAACAAGAATTTTTGTAA
The DNA here is from genome assembly GCA_026315105.1 of Locusta migratoria. Lineage (NCBI taxonomy): Eukaryota > Metazoa > Arthropoda > Insecta > Orthoptera > Acrididae > Locusta > Locusta migratoria. Next base: position 319,242,092 of record CM048745.1, read on the forward strand.
GACGTAATCTCGATTTTTCTGTCCCTTAGTATTCACATTAACAAGGTTATACCTTATAAATTAAATTAGTTTATTAAGGACAAATGCCAAGATCGCTTCTAATTTTTATTTAGAAAACCTATTTCGACAGTTTAACTGCATTCGGATCTGCAAGCGCATACAAAATTATACTCAAAATGCTATAATAAAACAAGTCAGAGAAATACATATCTTAAAAAATCCACTTCCGTAACCCACCAATCATTTCATTCCTCAGATCAGCACAACTAAATACTTGTAAAAACACACTTATTTACCAACATTATGATTGACTTGTCAAATATAAATAAAATATGAAAAGCATCATTCTGTGATAAGAAGTGGTCATAGGTAAAAACAAATCTGACTAAATTAACCATCCAACTCACAAATTGGTACCAGATGTCGCTCTGACATGGCATTTGAGCTCACCTCCTAATGTCAATAACAATTATCTTGTATATATGCAGTGACATTCATATTTACAATATGGATGTAGATAATGAACATGTATCTCAACGTATTATCGATTTACCGATTTACTTTTAAAACCGAGAGAGATGGAGCAGTGGTAACACGTTTGATTCGCATTCGGGAGGAAGGTTGTTCAAATGCACCTCCGGTCATCCAGATTTAGGTTTTCCGTGATTTCCCTAAATCACTCTAGGCAAATGCCGGGATGGTTCCTTTCAAACAGTACGGCCAATTTCCTTCCTCGCCTTTACCCGAACAATCCGAGCGAAAGCTCCGCCTCCTATGACCACGCTCTCGATGGGACGTTAAACACTAATCTTCTTTCTTTTATATCCACAAAATTTTGAAAACGGTAAACTAGGTTTCACACAATACAGGTCATGCAATTAAAATTATAGATGACCATCTAAAGACATAGTTGCTCAATATTTAGGTTAGATAGTTACTATGCAAAGCAAGCAATTAATGTATACAATTGTAGATAACAATTATATAAAAACGATATATTTTCTTAGTATTCAGGTCAGCTATTTAAAATTATATGAAATGGAGGTGAAGAGATAATAAATATTCAAATGTTTGTAGAAATTATGGGACTTAACTAAGGGGTCATCAGTCCCTAAGCTTACAAACTACTTATGAACTAGCTAAGACTAAGGACGGCACAAATATCCATGCCCGAGGGGGGATTCGAACCCCCGACCGTAGTGGTCGTGCAGACCGTGACTGGGGCGCCTCAGTCCCCTCGGCCACCGCGGCCGACGAAGAGATAAATAAGACCGCTATAAACTGTTAACAGAATAATGACAACTGCTTTGTAGCCCGAAGTCTATATTTAGACATCAGGTATCAATAAACAGATCTAATGTCTTTATGCTAAGGACGACACACACACCCATGCCCAATGGAGGACTCGTACCTTCGACGGCGAGCAACCGCTTGCTCCGCAGCAAGGCGCCTTAGGGCACTCCACCGTGGCACCAGTTACAAAAGATGGCGCGCTGTTCTCTTACAAATTGCGTCCTCTTCATCATCTTGCACCTGTACTCCTTCCGTCAACCAGGCAACATTAACCTAATGCGTTTGTAATGAGATTGCCGCACATTCCACCGCAGAAATCACAGTGTCCTTTCCTCTCCCCTCCCTCACCCCATCTTCTGATACACACAAGCAGGAGATATTTTGGCACACAATTCGCGAAGTTTCTCATACAGCCACGAAACTTCTGTACATTTACCCCTATTCAGCAACTAGCTGCTTGATATACGAAACAAAATACTAATGACATCAGCAAAGAGCAAACCTTAATTGATTCCTAATGTCTTTCACATTAACGTGGAGTACTCTACGCAGCAGAGCTTTCCAAACTTGGTGTTGCGACACCCTGGGGTGTCGCATAGTAGTATCAAGGGTGTTGCGAAGCTAACAAATTTAGACTCTAAACGAAAATAGTTTTCATAAAATAACACAAAATATCCTTCTCTTCATACTACCCAGAAGCTCGTCTGCAGCTAATCACCCTTCTCTTCATTCAGTGCATTACAGATCACGTATTAAAGGAATGATCGGTGCACCCAAATATTTGTCACAAATTGTCACATGTCGCAAATATTTATCCATTTTTTCCGAGTATGTCGGGACGTCCGAAGTCGTGGTGAAGTAAGAACCTAACAATAGTACTTACATAATAAGTCATCACTTGTCATAAATACATCATCTTTATTTCTGAAAATAATGTGATAATATTGAACTCAAAGGGAACAGCCACTGTGCTGTCTAGATGTGAAATACGAGCAGCTAATTTCCAAATGACGTTTTCAATCGATCCAGCAAAAAACCGTATCTGGTCCTGCCATGTACACACGACAGCGAAGAATGGTTTCCGAAATTCAGTTTTCGTGTTTCTGAAGTTGGGTCGCTTGTATAGGAAGCAAGTATTGCTGTGTGAGTTAGGCATTGTTGTCTGCGCCGGCCACGGTGGCCGAGGTGACTTGAGGCGCTCCAGTCACGGTCAGCACGGCCACTATGGTCGGGGGTTCGAATCCCCCCTCGGGCATGGATGTTTGTGCCGTCTTTAGTATAAGGTAGTTGATAAGTAGTGTAAGTTTAGGAACTGATGACCCCCTAGTTAAGTCCCATAAGTTGTACAAACACTTAACATTGTTGTCTGCGGTGTTACTGTGTTGTACATCTCCGTAGTTCCTAATGTTTCCTTTTCCTGCGATGACTGCGCGTAATTGCTTCAGTCAGGATCTACATTAAACATGTCAATGTGTACGAGAATTTCAGTTTCGTTTACAAATTACTTTTAAGCGATACTTCATTTCCGATCCCCCCCCCCCCCCGCTAGAACCATTTTAATTCTACCGTATGTAGTTGTATTAGTGAAAGGGTGTCGCGCAAAACTGTGATCTATAAAAGGGTGTCGCCATGAGGGAAAGTTTGGAAAGTACTGCTCTAAGGCATTGACCCCTTACTTTGCATTTATAGCGAATCTTTTGGTTACTGCAAAGTCCCGGGGGACTGGCAATAAGGGCGGTTGACTCCTGTTAAAATGTACAAATGAATCACAGGTCTCGCCATAAGACGCTGAACTAGAAAAGCTAAAAAAAATAATAATAGATAAATAAATAAAAACATCGCCATGCAAGAAATACCTGGAGTTGTTTCTGTGTAATCTGATGCATCAGAAAATATACTAAAGACAGAAACCACACAGTCACATTTATAGCTGTGTCACTTTTCGTTGCAAATGTCTGTACTATAAGACTTACCTGCCCTCATTTCCTTCACACTGCTATTACACACTCCCCGCTTAACACAGTTTAAGAAAAAGATCAGAGGCTTTCCAGAAGTCGAGTCGGACTTTTACTAGGAGCGTTTCACGAACGGAACGCCATGGTACTCGCCCCTCTCCAGTTTGAGAGTAGCCAGAACTTCCGGGATGTCGCCATGTTGATAAACATGCCTACCACACTGTCCTACATTCATCTCTCCAATTCCTCATGCTCTAGTAACAGTTTTAACGACCCACGTTGATCGTTGTATATTCCATAATGCACTGAAGGAAGGCAGATTAGGGTTTAACGTCCCGTCGACAGCTTGTTCATTAGAGGCTTTACAGAAGCTAGGATTGTTTTTGTTACGGACGTGGAAGGAAAGTGGCCGTGCCCGTTCAAAGGAACCATCCCGGCATTTGCCTGGAGTGATTTAGGAAAATCGCGGAAAGCTAAATCGCGATGACCGCACGGCGATTTGAACCGGATTCCTCGCAGTTGCGAATCCGTGTGCAACCATCCACTGGACCACTTAGGTCGGTAGAGAACACGCTGAAGAAACGCCCTTATTTTAATTCGTTTCTTCACTGTGGACGCAAATCGTTAAATTATTAATTGCACTGCTGTCAATTGCCTTACGTACGACAGACGAAATACGACACCCTGGTCGCCAATACAGAAAATATTACTGTATCGAAGTGTAAATTACTTTTTTGTGTGGCAGGTAATCTCGGATACGATTTCTTGTCAACGACATAGATGGGGTAGCTAATGATTTCGAGGAACGGACAGTCCAAATACAGTGTCTACAGAACGCTACATTCCCTTATAAAGCAGTTTCCAATAATTTCTCGCCGCGTGTGGATAACAGTTTACTGTAGTCGTAAGGACAGAACGTGTTACCCACAAACCCCTGCTATGTATACTGTGTAACTGAGAAGAAACGAATCGAAATTTTCGTGGAAAGGTGAACAGTGTGAGGGGAGGGAGTGTGATGTTTCATTGCTTTGTTAATAACTAAACAAGAAAGTAGAAATGATTTGATACCTACAGGGAATAGAAATAAGGATATCATTACAACCATTCATAAGCATGTTTTCCTGGGATGAGACCTATTTACCTGCGTTAAAACCGTACTGTTGTAAAGTACTCATAATCATAATCGTACTGAGTCTATAGCGCGTAGCGCTACTTATTGCGTATCAACAGTTAAGGGAATCTTTCTCAGTGTTCTGGATTTCCAATGGCAGTTCGCAGTTCTACTCACTTATAAAAAGGTGGCGAAGTAAGGGTTATGAGGATGCTGTAAAACGCTTTCTCCGGAGACCAAAGTTTAGTTAACTGAACATTTAATAGTGCAAAAAAATTCTGCGGCCGGGTCTATGTTTGCGGCTGCTATGGTGAACATACCAGCGTGCGACTTCTGTGCTTACTAGATAAATTCAGTTTTCGTACTGGGTTGTGAGGGACTAGAGCTTGTCGCTTGACTGATCCACCTTTCTATTACGATAGGTAGTTTTTTTTTTCTTTCTTCCTTGTTTTTCTGCCGCCGAGCACTCTAAGGTTTCTTGCCGCGGAGCACTCGGTTGACCCCCGTTGGAGATTCGAATCCTCCTTCAGTCATGGATGAGTATGTTATCCTTAGATTAGTTTAAGTAGTTTGTAAGCCTGGGAACTAATAACAGCAGTAGTTAATCCCTGTCAATTTACGAACATTTGAACATTTTGATCTGTTTTTCCGTTTATTCTCTTGGGAAAACTTAGTACAAATATTTATTACCCTCTGCACCTCCAAAATCGGAGAACAAAATGTATAGCTGAAAAACGCAGTTTTTGGAGCCATGGGACACAAAACCATTACGAAATTTGTGATCCCTAGGCGATATCGACACCACTAGAGATTCCTATGACTTAACTATTAGTCCTTATTAACTGTCATAGATAACGTGTGACTATTGATCTAATTTAGGCAATAAACAGGCACCTATCGATACTTTATAAAATATTTAACATACAGATGTTCCATTTATCTTTACTAGCCTAAATATCTCTGGAACAACAACGGCTATTGTAAAACGACTTTCATGGGTATAGATGTAAGGGTGTGGCTCATGAATGCATATATTTTGAACATTCTAAAACGAAAGCATAAGTATTTTTTAACACAAACTTGTGTGTTTTAAATGGAAATCTTTTATTATTTCATCGGCAATATATAGCATAACAAAATAAACAATGGCGTTGATTACATCGCAATACGTCGATTACATTCTTAGATATAGCGAAGCGAATATGATGCTAGAAATACTCGAAACGTGCGGATAGTGCACGTCCAGAGACCCAGGCGAGAACCCCATATTGTTCAGAACGTGCGCTACAATCAGCACCGTTGTTTATGTCATTTGCCCTGATATAGATTGCTGATGAAATAATACAGGGTGTCCATTTCCAAAAAAAAAAAAAAAAAAAAAAAAAAAAAAAAAACAACGTAACTTTCTGTTAAGAAACACTTATGTTTTCGTTTTAGAATGTTTCCAAATATTTACATTTATCAGCCCCTGCCTTACATTGGTACCGATGAAAGTAGTTTTACAATAGCTATTGTTGTTCCAGAGATATTTTGGGTGGTCAAGATAAATGTGACGTCCTATATACACCGATAGCCACAAAATGTGTTTGAACTTTACTCTTTTACAAGCTCGAAACCAGGCATTGCTCTGATTTTTACTTATTCTGTACTCTCGTTGTCAATCTTTTCTCACTCTCTCTCTCTCTCTCCATTCATCTCTTGCTCTCCCATCTCTCAGTTCACCTCGCTCTTCCCCTCTTTCGGCCCATTTCTTCCAACCTTCTCCTCTGTCCTGCCTCCTTGATTCATCCCCTCCTCCCTCCTCCAGGTAAACTCAAATACATCTGTCAACTTTAGTAGTGGTGAAACAGGGTCGAAGATTTTTGCGAGGAAACAGAGTAAACGTTGTTTTGCAAAGTACCCTTTGCCACGCACCATACAAACATGTATGTAGAAAATGACCTTCCTCTTGCTTTAGAATCAGGATCAGAGGAAAATATGCGTTTGTGAAAGTCCGTAAGTACAATACCCTCCGCCATGCACCATACGAAATCTTATGCAGAGAGAGAGAGAGAGAGAGAGAGAGAGTTTCCTCTTGTTTTGAAGGTCAGACGTCCAAATTTCATTAAGATCACCATAAAATTATTGATTTATATGCAATAGAAACACACGGAGAATTTTAAAACACACTATCAGTTTTTCTCAAATTTTCCAATTTTCCTGGAGATTTACTAAAATATTTTTTTCTCACAAGGCTTGTCATGAGTATTGTGAACACAACAAAAAAAGATAAGCCAAATCAGTCGGTCGGTTCTTGGGTTATCGGTATTTATTTTTACATATAAAAATTTCAAAATGTTCAAATGTTTGTATAGCTAATGGGACTTAACTACGTGGTCATCAGTCCGTAAACTTACGAACTACATATGAACTAACTAAAACTAAGGACGGCACAAATATCCATGCCCGAGGGGGGGGGATTCGAATCCCCGACCGTAGTGGCCGTGCAGACAGTGACTGGCGCGCCGCAGTCCCATCGGCCACCGCGGCCGGCGCATATAAAGATTTCGGTACTGTTTTCGATACTCCATTGGTTTCATCTTCAGGCCACATCAACGACGTCCATCCAATTACATCTAACTGTCCATATGGTCGTATTTATCGGAATTTGCAGCTCCTGGACATTGATCTGTGCTCCCCACACACGTGACAGCAACTGTGAAACGAAGCTATTATAATGCGACTAGCACACATGAATGTACAGCAGCTGCGGAATTTTGGTAAATATGGCCGTACTGACTGAACATGTAACTGTATGGACGTCGTTCATGTGGTCCGAATATAAAAACAATGACGTATCGAAACCGGTAACGAAATAAAATAATAAAGTTCAAATAAATTTACAACTTTTGGCAAATATAATATTTTAGAATCACACCTCGAGCAGCCACTGTCCAAAATTCCACTACAACATGGAGCTACATCGATCGAAACATTAATCTGTCGCTCTCTTTTAACAAGACTGTTAATAAACGTTATTCAAAATACCCGACTCAGTGAATAAGTTCCGAAACTTGACGCCTGGGGGATAGGCAACCACACCTCTCTGTGTGTTGAAAAACTGCCGCATCCCAGGGGCTGATTGTCGTTTCATTTACGGATCGTAAGGGAAACATCATGTTTCGTCTCCAGTTATTATCCGGTTGAGAAACGTCGCACAGCTGATGAGGTCACCACAAATCGTCACGTGATCGTCGCGTTGGTCTTGCGACAGGATTCGTGGCACACTGTGCTGGGTAACAAGATACATACTGTGGTGGTCCGTCAGTATTTTGTGTCAAGTACCGTGGCTGACTCCTACTGATGCTGCGACAGCGCCTACCGATTGGGAGCGGTTAGCACGCACCGACGCTGCGTTCCGTTCCGTTCGTGGCCGACCAGTATGCACATCACCTTCCCCAACTGTCACGACCTTGCACAAAAGTTCGGTGCCACCAAAACGTAACACTGCAACTCAATATATCCTCGCCGTGCACCTGCTGCATCATTTCAAACTTTTCGGCAGTGGATTTGCCTAATTTGTGGAAGAACTAGTGCTTGTCCGTTGCTCAAACTGTGACACGTCAAGGTCCGAATGGAACAATGATTTCATCGTCACGTATGCTTCCAGTCCATCTACTTGTCTCTTGCAAGGGCGAGGCACAAACAGACATGGTACCATACAACGGCGCCACATATACGCTATAGTTCACTACAGGAGCGACATGCCGTTAGTCTAACAACTTATTGAGTGTACCACGTATAACTTAAAAAAAAAAAAAAATCTGTCGTACACTTGAAAGACCACAAGCGAGCCAAGTTCTCTTACAATAGCCTACATACTTTTTTCGAACGTTTAAATCACGCACGTATACGGAGAGAGAGATCGCATTGTAGTTATAGAGCAATGATTATGCAAGTCAGTGACAGCCTTCACAAAGGCTATTCTGCGCACGCGCGTCTGTGTTCAGTTTGAAACAGCTTAAGATCCTTGAACTGCTTGGCTGCTGACATTTCTTCATAGGTACGCGTCTGTGGTGCGCCTAGGTTGCACAGTGGTGGAGTGCCAGATTACCAATCCATAGGTCGCGGGTTCGATCCCCGCCAGGTCCTAGGATTTTTATCTGTCATTTCCCACTTCTTTCACCTCTGGCAGTACTGCTCATGTGATAAAAACCGAGTAGCACTGTGATTCGGAACCCACGTTAAACTGTGGGTCACCCTATAACTGACTGGGTAAGTCAGTTATAAGGTTGGAGGAAGGCAATGTCATACCACATCCAAACAGGACGATGCCTATTAAAATACTGTTATGTTCAAACCAATGTTCGGATTGTTGACTGCTTTAACTTACCTACACGTCTGCTGAATCTGTTTCCTTCGTTGATGGGCATATGAGGTTATTGTGATCAGAGGTAAATTACATCATTTTCTAGTATAAACTGATTTACACAATTATATGGTCAATGTAGGAAAAGTTGTAAATTAAATACTTATGACACACGCGTTGTTTGTCGAAGGATTTATCATTATAAAATGGCGTAAATATTACCAGCCGCGGTGACCGAGGGCACTGCGGCGCGCCAGTCACGGTCTGCACGGCCACTACGGTCGGGTGTTCGAATCCCCCCTCGGGCATGGATATTTGTGCCGTCCTAGTTCGTAAGTAGTTCATAAGTAGTTTGTAAGTTTAGGGAGGAGGTGGCAGCAAGATCGTACTACACTCCGCTTTAAATTTCGGCCCTCTAAATTTCCTCAACAGAAATTCACGAAAAGAACGTCGTCTTTCCTCCAGCGATCCCCAATTGAGTTGTCGGAGCATTTACGTGACACTCGTGCATTGGTCGAACCTACCGGTAACAAATCTAGCTGCTCGCCTCTGAACTGCTTCTATATCTTCCTTTAAACTGATCTGCTGCGGGTCCCAAATATTTGAGCAATACTCAAGACGTGGTCGTACGAGCGTTTTATACGCGGTCTCCTTTATAGATAAAGTACATCTTCCCCAAATTATCCGAATAAACCGAAGTCGGCTGTCTGCCTTACTCACAACTGTCCTAACATGTTCGTTCGATTTCATATCGCTCTGCAATGTTCGCCTAGATATATGAACGACGCGACTGGATCAAGAAGCTCACTACTAATAATGTATTCGAATATTATGGGATTGTTTTTCCTAAACATGCACATCACCTTACATTTTTCTACGTTGAGGGCTAGTTGACATTCTTCGCACCAACTAGAAATTTTGTCTAAGTCATCCTGTATCCTATTACAGTCAGTTAAAGACGACACCCTCCCATACACTACAGAATCATCAGCAAACAGCCACAAATTACAAGTTAGTCTGTCCATCAAATTATTTATATAGATAGAAAATACTAGCGGTCCAATCACACTCCCCTGGAGCACGCCTGACGATACACTCGTCTCTGATGAACACTCGCCGCCCTGAACAACGTACTGCGTACTGCTGCGTTCCAGCCATTCAAAATTCTGTGATCCTATTCCATAAGCTCGTATGTTAGTTAGCAGTCTGCAGTGTGGCACCGCCTCAAACGCCTTTTTGAAGTCGCGTAAAACAAAATACGCCTGTTGCCCTTCATCCATGGCTCGCAAGATGTCACGTGAGAAAAGAGCAAGCTGAGTTTCACATGAACAATGTGTTCTGGTTCGTAGAAAGAAGCTTTTCCGTCTGAAGGAAATTTACTATATTCGAACTGATAATATACTCCAAATTTACGAATAAAAGGGTTAATGATTCCAAATATTCAAAACACAATCGTCCTGCGTTCATTTTGAACTTCATGTCTTCTTGTTTTGAGATTAATGTCGCCAATTTTGATTCTACTGTTGTAAGATATCTTCGCTTTTACACGTGTAATAATCATACAGTGCGTACTAGAAGTACGTAGGAAAACGTCGTTGCTGTAGCAGACACTGTTCAACAACATATAGTTTCCCAACAGCATCACTTTTAAATTTATGTGCCGACTCGTTAAATTCCCAGTGTACCCAGGGGCAGCACTAAATGTCCGTCTTACTGCTGATGCACCCGGACTGTAAAAAGGCTGTAAACTACACGGTGGCGGGATAGAGGCTTCTGTTTCTCCGCCATTGGCTAAGACCTGCTAAAAGTAGGAAACTGTGTGGAAGCTGCCTGTATCAAGCGTGAAATTAAACCCAGGATTTTAGGTCAATCGAAATTGACTTATTAAAGCTATCCATCCGTTTATAGGACAGGAGGAGAGCTTCAAAGCATTTCTCGGAAGAAGAAATTCGTAATTCGACTAGAGACTAGAGCAATTTTAATAGCACACGAGTTAATGATTTTGTGTTACCTTAGCGGTAGTTCGAATGATGATCGTGTTGCAATTTATGGCCGATAGACCACAAATGGGTTCGAGTTCAGCCTCCCTGGTGTAAGTCTTTTTCGCTGACGTTACTTGCGTGTCAATTATTATGTAATGTTGATTAAGGCGACACAATACTCAGTCCCCGAATGGAGTTAAACTCCGACCGGACCGGGAATCGAACCCAGGTCTCCTGCGTGGGAACCCACCACGCTGTCCTCTAGACTACGGAGGATAGCAGTGTGGATGATCTCTTGGCACAGTGACGATTGCATTTTTGTGCAACTGTAGGTACGGCAACACAGTGGTAGAGTGCCAGACTACAAAACTAAAAGATCGCGTGTTCGATTCCCGCCAGGTTCTGGTATTTTTATCTGTCATTTTCCACTTCTTTTACCTCCGGCGTTGTTGCTGATGTAAAACATATCGAGTAGCACCGTGGTTCGGAACCCACGTTAAACTGTAGGTCCTCCTATAACTGGCTGGGTAAGTCAGTTCGAAGGTCGGGAGAAGGCAACGGCATACCACCTCCAAACAGAACCATGCCTAGTAAAGCACTGTCGAGTTCAAACCAATGTTCGAATTGTTGACTGCTATACCATTGTAGGTAAATTAGCCAATGATTCATTACGAATAGCGATGAATAACACGATCCAAATTAGTGCTCATCGAGCGGTATACTACATTAAGCTTCTGAGATTTTAGCATTACCAAAACATCTAACAAAATGGCGTCTCCGTTAATCACGTGCCATGATAACTGACATATTGACAAATATAATAGCCCAACAATTTCGAAAATCTTGGTTAGGAATAAGAGTTTTTACGAATGAAAGTTTTTTTAATAAATGGTACAAATAAAACGAGTTTTGAATATAGTGCACTAGTTGTGCAAAGATTTAAATACAACAACTGTTCTAAAAGAATGTAAGTCAGACAGTCTGAACGTAAAACATCCGTTTTGAAGAACGAACTCCTTTAATAATAAGACAGCATTTGGTAACCATCTAGTGTGAGGTAAATTCAGCACGACTAATTCCTTGGGGTACTCCAGCGAAATGCGGAGAACAAAGGAGAGAAGCACACGAAAGAAGCAGCATATGGACATATGGGTCAGACGGCCGCATTTGAGTGGCCGAGCGTTGTAAGGCACTTTGTTGTGGAGTGCGCAGCTGGCGCCGTTTGAAATTCGAGTCCTCCCTCGGGCTTGGCTGAGTGTATTGTCCATAGTGTAAGTTAAAGTAGTTATAAGGTTAGCGTTCGATGATCTTTACAGTTTGGTCCAATAAGTTCACAAACATTACGAGTCGGATGGAAAATGTGTAAAAATAGCAGAATTGGCAAGTATGCGCTAGTGTATTGCGGGGACCTGGGTTAGACGTCCTCTCCAGCACTGATACTCATTCATATATATCCCCGTTCTGTTATCGCATCAGCTACACTACAGCGAGATAGGACATTCTGTTTAATTCTGGAGTCATAGGTAATTCTAAATCTATGGACATCTCCTACAGGAAACAACTAGGAAACTCAATCACCGGTATTATTTGAGGAGCTCTGTTTACGTATAGGCAGACTGACAATAAGCTCACGGTACACCAGCTGAAATACCCAAGTCGTCTGCTTACCAGTTAAAAATTTTAAGAAAGGTGAGTTAATGTCGTTATTGCTTATTATTTTGTAACAAGGCATCTCATGAATGAGTATTACGTATATTTATACAAATAGCGTCTACCATTTAAATTTATTTGAGTATGTATTTTTATGAATATCTGTAGTAGATGAACGTTAAACAAAGATAAACAAGTCTAATAAAATTAGGCGACACTGAAGAAAATAGATAAGGTAACGAGACAATAAAGGTGATATATGAGTAAAATAACTGACGATGGTTGCAGTGCGGATGAAGAATGGCAATGGGAAGATAAGTATTTCTGACAAACAGATTTTTTTTACATGAAATATTAATTTAAGTATTAGGAAGTCTTTTCTGAAGGCATTTGTGTGACCCATTGCCCCGTACGGAAATGTTATATGAACGATAAATAGTTCATACAGGACGAGAATAGAAACTTTTGACATGTGGCGTTAGAGATTAGATGGAAAAATTCGCAACTCATGAGAACTGGTGAGAAAATAAATATCTAGCAATCATAAATTAAAAGAAGAGATCGGATGGTAGCACACGTTCCTTGGACATGAAAAATCTTCAACTTAGTATTGGAGGAAATAAAAATGTTTTCATTTTGTAAATAAGTTTGGAACCAAGTATGGCTAAATAGGGTGATATTTCTATTTTATCTGGCGATATACCTCATTGAAATGAATTTGAAATGGATACCAGGAGGCAATACACAAATTACTACGAAAGTTACTAGCTTCTCTTGGCTACTCTGATAGGTTCCTGTAACAGTTCCATCTGAATACGAGCGTGCAGAGACTAGGAAACTAGTTTATGGAAAATTAAAAAATACCAAATATTGTTTGCAAATTTATATGAAAAGAAATCACCAATTGAAATCGTTGTGGAAATTCGAAATACCCGAAGGACGTATTAATTAATACTTTACGAATTCGAAATTTTTAAAAGTTGCTACCGTTTCAGGGCATTGAAATAAATCCAATAGGAAGGAAGAAAATTCGTGCTGGATCGGAATTCGAACCCGGATTACCCGCTTTGCTCCAGCACTCGCCTTAACAAATTAGGCTGTCCAAAAAGAACAGACACCATGCAAATAATTATTACCTTGCCCTCAGACTAGGGCAATCTCATTTTCTTTACACGCATGGGACAAGAACACTGCATCAGTAAGTTAGGTGACGTACCTCGGTCTTAACCCTCTCACTTCCAGTTATTTTCGAAGTGAGAGAGACTGCTATATGTCTGTTTTAATTAATGTCATAGATGATTCTCACTGTCTTGCTTCCAGCGCTACGAAGAGTGCGACAGGTAGGTGCGAAAGCTGCAAAATACGCAGGAAATACATACACAGCAGTGGACACATGATACCTCTACGTTCGTAACTCTCATTACAGTTTCTTAATATGGACACTGTTAGTCAATACGTGTGTGCAATACAGTTCATCGACACAAATCGTTCTGTAACCCACAACAGCAGGCAGCATTGCATTTCTATTCATTTGCTTGCCTAACTGCAGGCGCGAACTGATTCGGATGAGACTATTAGGAGTAAAAAATTAACAATGAAACTTGACAACAGTATAGGTGCAGTCCGTCATCGCAAGAAGTCTGTAGAGCTTTAGCATATTTCCGTCTAACTGTGGGACTTTGATGTATTGCGACAACACGCAGAAGATTCCTTCGTGTTTTCTGATAGCCTGATCAAAAGACACATACAGGCTATTCACTTTCAAATCGAACAAAATTCGAAAAAATTCATGTCGTAATTTTTGTCCTACAAATTTCTAAATGTGACAATTTCTGTAAAAAAACAGCTTTTATTGAGTTACATCTCAAATATTTACTAGTTTAGAGTTCAAATTCATTCATGTTTGCGTTATTTTCTAAATACGACTGTTTTTTGTCATGCCTTATATCACATTTTAGTGAATTACGATGATTTATGAAGCTGAATGACTTTTATCTTTTTTTCCCACGTTTCTACTTGCTCTTCTACAGCAGAAAGCTTGAGAAATCCTTGATAGTGGTCTAATACAGACAGACTGGTTGTGTAAAAGTAATAACGTTCAAATTAAGCAACTACGGTGGACTATCTTTGATTAAATGACTTCTGTTAATGGACGTGTGCAACAACAAAATTGAATTTATTCGAATTTAACCAAGAGACCCGAAACAGCAGCGATATTCCGCCCCACTACATCACGTAAACAACCCGTTGTTGTATGGTTTGTCTCCTGATTTCAAGTTGCAGGATTTTACTTCAAATACAATCTGCGTTGCGAGTCTGAGAATCGCGTGATTTTTATCAGAGCACGCTAACTTGGACCGTCAAAATCATGGAAGCACCTGTTTACGACAGCTGTGTGTCTAGGAAATATATTAGCTTGCCGTTTACTTTAGATGACAGATATCTGAACGCCAAGAAAAACAAATCTAACGTTTTACGCTGTCCGAGAAGGGGGAAATCCATTGACCAGACGTTTTCAATTGGTGAGAGGTCTGGAGAATGTGCTGGGCAGGGCAGCAGTCGGACATTTTCCGTGTCCAGAAAGGCCCGTAGGACCTGCAACTTGCGGTCGTGCATTATCCTGCTGAAATGCTGGGTATCGCAGGGATCGAATGGAGGGTAGAGCCACGGGTCGTACAACATATGAAATGTAATGGCCACTGTTCAAAGTGCTGTCGATGCAGTGTGTCTAGGAAATATATTAGCTTGCCAAGAAAAACAAATCTAACGTTCTACGCTGCCCGAGATGGGGGAAATCCATTGACCAGACGGTTTCAATTGGTGAGAGATCTAGAGAATGTGCTGGCCAGGGCAGCAGTCGGACATTTTCCGTGTCCAGAAAGGCCCGTAGTACCTGCAACATGCGGTCGTGCATTATCCTGCTGAAATGCTGGGTATCGCAGGGATCGAATGCAGGGTAAAGCCATGGGTCGTAACACATCTGAAATGTAATGGCCACTGTTCAAAGTGCTGTCGATGCAGTGTGTCTAGGAAATATATTAGCTTGCCAAGAAAAACAAATCTAACGTTTTACGCTGCCCGAGATGGGGGAAATCCATTGACCAGACGTTTTCAATTGGTGAGAGATCTAGAGAATGTGCTGGCCAGGGCAGCAGTCGGACATTTTCCGTGTCCAGAAAGGCCCGTAGGACCTGCAACTTGCGGTCGTGCATTATCCTGCTGAAATGCTGGGTATCGCAGGGATCGAATGGAGGGTAGAGCCACGGGTCGTAACACATCTGAAATGTAATGGCCACTGTTCAAAGTGCTGTCGATGCGGTGAATGCAAGCTTCCAATGTTCGTTCATCGCGATGTCGCCAAACACAAATGTTGCTGTAAACCTGGATTCATTCGAAAAAATGAATTTTGCCATTCGTGCAACAAGGTTCGTCGTTGCGTACGCCATCGCAGGCGCTCTTGTCTGCCATGGTCTTGGAGCTGATAGTCCATGCTGCTGCAAATGTCGTCGAACTCTTCGTACAGATGGTTGTTGTCTTGCAAACGTCCCTATCTGTTGACTCAGGTATCGAGACGTGGCTGCACGATCCGTTACAGCAATGCGGATAAGATGCCTGTCATCTAGACTGCAAGTGATAGCAGGTCGTTTGGATCCAGCAAGGCGTTCCGTATTGTCCACCTGGACCCACCGATTCCATGTTCTGCTTACAGTCATTGGATCACTACCATCGCGAGCATCAATGTCGCGATACGATAAACCGCAATGGCGATAGGCTCCAATCCGACCTTTATCAAAGTCGGAAATGTGATGGTACACATTTCTCCTCCCTACACGAAGCATCAGAACAACGTTTCGCCAGGCAACGCCGGTCAACTGCTGTTTTCTTATGAGAACTCGGTTGGAAACTTTCCTCATGTCAGCACGTTGTAGGTGCCGCCACCGCTGCCAACCTTGTGTGAATGCTCTGAAAAGCTAATCATTTGCATATCACAGCGTCTTCTTCCTGTCGGCAAAATTTCGCGTCTGTAGCACGTCATCTTCGTGGTGTAGCAATTTTAATGGCCAGGAGTGTAGTGCCCAAAAGTGAAATGTTTCGCACATCTCCATTGCTACTGCGATGGACCAGAGCACACGTCCCATTGTTAGTGAAAGGGCTAATTCGGCGCTTCTCGGGAAGTCGACGAGTGTTCCAACAAATTGGTGGCGCGGTTGTTGTGTTTGGCGCGGCCGCTGTCCGCTCTACCTGCTGCTGGCTTCCCGCCAGCTCCGGCAGTAATTGCCGGCGGGCTAGCGTTTCAGCGGCTCGTGTTCCCCACGTGTCGGCGGCGGAGTGCGCGCTGCGAAAACACACACCTGCGGGCGCTGAAAGCCCCCTGTCAACCCGCCGCTCCGCTTCCCTGTATCGAATTTTAGGCGCCGGGGGCGGTTACATTGCACCGGAACGTGGCAGGCACCACGAGCTAAAACGCGAACGAAATCAACTTCTTAAAACTGATACGTCTTATAAAAACAACTCCGCAATCAGTTGCAATTTCTTCTAATTATAGTAAAGCACTAATGGTACCGTGGCTTGCTTAAACATGGTGTTTCCGGGGATAAGACTAGTAGTCATTCAAACCGTTTATTCTTCTGCAAAACAATACTTAATATACTTTCCGACACAATCCCCTTGAACATTTAACCACTTGTTAAAACACGCTACAAGCATTTTATTCCGGCTGCAAAGAACTTCATCTACATCTACATGGGATACTCTGCAAATAACATTTAAGTGCCTGGCAGAGGGTTTATCGAACCACCATTATACTATTTATCTCCCATTCCAATCTCGAATAACGCGCGGGAAGAAATAACAACTGAAAATCTCCGTTCGATCTCTGATATCCCGCATTTTATTCTGATGATCACTTCTACCTGTGTAAGTGGGAGTCAACAATATATTTTACCATTCGGATGAGAATGATGGCGATTGGAGTTTCGTAAGTAGCCCACGCCGCAGCTATAGACGCCGTTGTTGTAATGATTCCCATCCCAGATCCTGTATCATTTCCGTAACGCTGTCTCCCCTGTATCGTGACAATAGGAAACGAGCTGCCCTTCTTTGGACTCTTTCGATGTCCTCCGTCAAACCCAACTGATAAGGATCCCACACTGGTCAGCAATATTCCAAAAAGGGACGGACAAGCGTAGTGTATGCAGTTTCTTTAGTAGTTCTGTTGCATCTTTCAGTGGTTCTGCAAATAAAACGCAGTATTTGGTTCGCCTTTCCCACGAAATTATCTACGTGTTCTTTCCAGTTTAAGTCTGAAGTAATAGTAATTCCTAGGTATTTCGTGGAGTTTACGGCCTTCACTTTCGATGGATTTATCTTGTAAACAAAGTTTAACGGATTTCTTTTCGTACTCATGTGGACGACTTCACACTTCTCATTATTTAGAGTCAATTGCCAATTTTTACACCATAGTGATATCTTATTCAGATCGTTCCGCAATTGATCATGACCTTCAGATGATTTTACTAGACGGTAAATGACGGCATCATCTGCAAACAACCGAAGAAAGCTACGTAGATTTTCCCCTAAATCGTTTATGTAAATAACGAAGAGCAGAGGACCAATAACACTACCCTATGGAACGCCCGATATCATCTCTGTTGTAGTCGATGCCTTACCATCGGTTATTACAAACTGTGTCCTCTCTGACAGGAAATCCTCTATCCAGTCGCAAATTTGGGGTGATATACCATAACCACTATCTACCTATGATATTGTTAGAGCTGCACAGTATTCTCCGGCGACAAACCCGTGGAGTGTATTTGCTCGTTTGAACCAATTTTCCACAATCTTTCTCAAAACCTCTTTGTCGTGGAACCTCTACCCACGTGACGACTCCTGTAGTGCAAAAGAGTGTGTGTGTGTGTGTGTGAGAGAGAGAGAGAGAGAGAAAGAGAGAGAGAGAGAATATCACTTGAAATAAACTTTGGTGTCTTAACCATAAATTTCAGTTTATTGAGGCCTTACGCGTTTCGAAATACCCTCATTATCGAAGGCATATCTGTTAAAAATTATTAAAAAGTAAAACTATAAAATTCCTTTTAAAACAATTATTGTCAAAGATACGTGTCAAACACAAAGTAAATTTAAAATCCCTCCCAGAACATCCCTGCAGGATGGTTAAGTGCATACTAATGTATTTTTGTCAATGTTTTTACGGGTTAATTGAGCAATATCAGGGCGTGCGTTGTCTTGCTGGAGAATGATACCTCTCCTCTGAGATCCACGACGTTTCTGTCTCATGGCTGGTTTCACCTTGTTTAAAAGCAAATCCGAGTAGTACTGACTGTTCATTGAACGAGATAATCACAGAAAAATTGGATCTTCAGCGTCGCAAAGCACTGTCAACATGACTTTTCCTGCTGATGCTTAGGGTTTGACTTTTTTCTTGACAGGTGACTTGGTGTGTTTCCACTCGATGCTTTGCCTTTTTGATTCTGGCTCATAATATTGAACCCGTTTCATTACAAGTTAAAATTTCGTCGAGGAAGTGCTCATCTTCTCTTTCATAACGTTTCTTTAGCTCTGTAGACACTCTTAACTTTTTTTTTGTAGCTGCGTCAATTCCTTTCGGACCCATTTGCACATGTTTTGCACTACGTCAGACTGATACAGATAATGTTATGAACTGTACCAGTGCTAACTTGAACCTTATGAACTATCATTTCCATAGTCACACGACGATCGGCACGAAGAATGTCACCAATTCGACATTCAAGTGAGTGAGTTGAAACTGCAGCTGGTCGGCCAGAACGGTATTCGTCAGTCACTAAGTCGCGACCATTTCTGAACGGCGCTACCCAATTATAAATGTTTGAACGATTCATACAACCTTCCCCACAAACATATATTCATTGCTTACTTGTCTTCAGCAAGTAAAAAGCAAGTAACAGGACGTTGTTCAACTAATGTGGAACTTTCGAACACACCATGTTGGAATGTATTTTTGAGGTTATAAATAAAACAATATTGATGCATTAGCTGATCAGGGTTCATCCCAGTGATGCCAACCTAAAGCCATAAAAGTACCTGAATTCCCCCTACTGACAGTTTTTTTCTGCAGACCAGTTTGTCTCTTTAATTATTTAATGACCCTCTTGAATTTGGCCAGCTATGGAACAACTTATGACTGTTCCAATCTGCGTTCACGGCGATGTTGCCAAACACGGATGCGACCATCGTGATGCTGTAAACAGAACCTGGATTCATCCGAAAAAATGACGTTTTGCCATTCGTGCACCCAGGTTCGTCGTTGAGTACACCATCGCAGGTGCTCCAGTCTGTGATGCAGCGTCAAGGGTAACCGCAGCCATGGTCACCGAGCTGATAGTCCATACTGCTGCAAACCTCGTCGAACTGTTCGTTCAGATGGTTGTTGTCTTGCAAACGTCCCCAACTGTTGACTCAGGGATCGAGACGTGGCTGTACGATCCGTTAAAGCGATGCGGATGCCTGTTCGTCTCGACTGCTAGTGAAACGAAGCCGTTGGGATCCAGCACGGCGTTCCGTATGGCCCTCCTGAACCCACCGATTCCATATTCTGATAACAGTCATTGGATAGCGACCAACGCGAGCAGCAATCTCGCGATACGATGAACAGCAATAGCGATAGGGCTACAATCCGATCTTTACCAAAGTCGGAAACATGATGGTACGCATTTCTCCTCCTCCTTACATGATGGTACGCATTTCTCCTCCTCCTTACACGAGGCATCACAACAACGTTTCACTAGGCAACGCCGGTCAACTGCTGTTTGTGTATGATAAATCAATTGGAAACTTTCCTCATGTCAGCACGTTATAGGTGTCGCCACCGGCGCCAACCTTGTGTGAATGTTCTGAAAAACTAATCATTTGCATATCACAGCCTCTTCTTCCTGTCGCTTTGCACGTCAGCTTCGTGGTGTAGCAATGTTAATGGCCAGAAGTGTATTTTAAGTAATTTGTAAGTGTAGGGAAGCATGATCATAGCAGTTTGGTCCAATAGGCTTACATACATTTCAATTTATTTATTTATTTATTTGCGTGACCAAGGAACGCCACCTAACGTGCAGGAGTCAAAAATGGGAGGAAGCAAATAAGGGTGATTTAGACAATTCCCGCCCATACGTTGACAGAAAATCGTTGCTGGTAGCCATCGATGTGGTTGATGTAAGGACTGCCCTCACTCCAGAGACGCAAATACGTGCATTGCAACTACCAGTCTTCATTTGGAACGATTATTAAGAGATGCGTTGTTTTATACCGTCTATGCTACTTGTATGCACAACACAATAAACCTGCGTTTGCGACCTTCGGTTCCCTATCTCTATTACAGAACCAGTATCAAGTGTTCCAGTTTCAATCAAAAAAATTGTGACGCCTTGTTGATTGTGCCAAGTTTGTGTTTCTAATTTTCCAAGTATGGTGTCCTATAGCGCATCAATGGAAACTGTGGCAGTGTCTGAAATCATCGTCAGCTAAAACCTAATTTGACTGAACTCACTTCCGTTATATAAATGAATTTTGTGGTTTTGTCGTTTCTTAATCTTCCATTTATTTGTTTAGTATCTTTGTTTTCGTACACTTCAGTTAGCACCAAGGACATATTTGTTTGTTTCCTGACACACTGAAAAGGTTGTCTCGTGCGCTGGTATTTTCCCACAAGTGTTTCCCGAAACGAGAGACAAGCTGAAGAATTCCTGTAAGTTATAACGACACATATCAAGGGAAACAATTACAGAAATATACAATACCGTGTTCAAAATGTGCCATACACAAGAAAATCCGTATATGAGTAAATGTTTACAAATATGAATGTGAGTGCACCATCAATCGAAACGATTATCAAAATCTTATTTAAATCGGCATAGTTTTTAAAGTTCACAAACTTATGGAAGATGTATGTTTATGAGATTTATCACATATTTCCGAAGATTCAGTACTAATAATAGTTAAAAATAACACAAAAATTCAAAATGTAAAATACGTCGCTATTCAGACGTCAGAAAAATCCATATTTTATAAAAGTAGATTAAACTTTAGTATTCACTAGGTCAATTTCAAGTCAGTAAGTCACAAAACACTTGTTATTTCGATGCAATTTATGTAATATTTTGTAAATTCTACTGAACTTAAACTGTAAACAAACAGTACTACATTCAACATAATAATCTATACAAAATGTCTATTTTATCAAATTAATAATTTTGACTTAACATCAGCAACTGTAATTTTATATGTTATATACAAGCAAATATTAGATAATAAATGCAGCAGTTATGAGTGGTGGTCTAGGTAACATGTAGTTCGTGTGTCTCTGTCATATGTAGATCAGTGTTGTTAACTCTGCGATACTGAAGTTGTCTGGAGATTTTTTAAATGGATGCTATGACTTGTGTATTTTCAACTACAAACAGTAAATATGTTTATGGCAATGTGGGTTAAAAGATCATTTTATTCTGACCTTCACATTAGAAAACCTTGAAACCATTTCCTTATAGCACCTCCGACAACGAGGTCTCAACTCCGAGATGTCAAGTAGAAATTTTAGCTGACTCTACCTTCCATACATTAATATATGCAAAGCATGCAATATCGTCTATAGATCATATTGTGTAAGTTATTGGTGGAAATTAACTCAGAAGGCGGATAGTTACCAAGTATACCCCAGTTTTCCATTATTTTTCGTTTTAATAAAAGGACACTCAATGCAGATGCTATTTTCGATTCACTTCCAAATGTCATAGTTATCGTTTCTATCTTCTGGGTAGTATGTCCCGGATTCCGAAGACAGGACTGTCCAACATATAGGAGTAAAAACTCCATAATCACCCCAATGGACTATTGTACAATTTTTGCGAACTGTAGACGTTCAAAAAGCAGAGTGATTTTAAAAAACTGTTACACAAACTAATAATTTCCACAACAGATCTTGGGAACGGTTGCCGTAATGAGGCTTGTCATCAATCTTGCCACAAGCCTCTGACGTCTAAGCTGCTTACCGATAGTTCACGGGAAAGGCCGCGCCCTCTCTGTTACCACGAGCCACCCGCAGTAATAAGAGATCTCTGGGTTCCCAAGGCGTGACTTCGGTCAAACTTCATACGAGGTTTGTTAAAGCACAGACCGTGGTAACAAGGCGTAACACATACTGTTTTTCGAAATATTTGGAAAAATACAAATCGAGTTTAAAGAAGTTGTAATAAAAATTGTTCGTCTCGAAGAGGGCCATCCATTCACATATAGCTCGATCCTTTAAACCATCTTTGATCAAATGTTCAAATGTCTGTAAATCTATCGGACCAAACTGCGTGGTCATCAGTCCGTAGCTTACAAACTACTTAAACCTAGGTAAACTAACCTACGGACAAACACACATACACCCATGCCCCAGGGAGGACTCGAACCTCCACGGCGAGCAACCACGCGCTCCGCAGCGAGGTGCTTCAGACCGCTCGGCTACTCCACCGCGGCCCATCTTTGATCCGAGAGGGGGAAAACTCATTTCTTAAATAGGAACCTCTCTTTTTTATTGCAAATTTGGTTTCTCCGCAAAAAAGATATGTAACTTTTGTATGAAAACTCTTTTTTCGTTTCATGGTAATCGACAAAAATAAAAATGAGTTGAAAATTGTTGGAGAACGGTAATGTCTCACACAGATATACATCAGGAAAATCGAAACACAACTTTTGATATATTTGATAATGCTATCATACGACACTCACGACAATCGAATGGAGCACAAACAGTATTCATGTTCTGAGTGTAGGGTCAGACTGTTCATTGTAGTTCGATGATTCGGACCGTACACGTCTCTACGAAATTGTGCCACGATGTTATTAGTTTCAGAGCGAGTAGATACCATTTCCTCGTACTTTGAGTCTCATAGAAATATTGCAGTAGCTCGTCAGACATATGCTAGTCTGTTCGCTGACAAGGAACATCTACATAGATACTCTGCAAATCACCTTTAAGTGCCTGGCAGAGGGTTCGTTAACCACTTTCATAACCTTTCTCTACCGTTCCATTCTCTAATAGCGCGCGGAAAGAAAGAACAACTAAATCGTTCCGTTTTCTATCTGATTTCTCGTATTTTATTTGGTTGCTCATGTCACCCTAGCAAAATATTTTCACAATCAGAAGTAAAAGCCGGTGATTGAAATTTCGCAAATAGAACTCGCCGCAACAAATAACGTCGTTCTTTTAATGATTTCCACCTCAAATCGTGTAACATTTTCGTGACGCTTTCCCCCTATAACGTGATAAAACAAAACGAGCTGCCCTTCTCTGAACCTTCTCAATGTCTTCCGTCAGTCCCACCTGGTGAGGGTCCCACACTGGGCAACAGTACTCCAGGAGAGGATGCATAAGTCTGATGTAGGCAGTCTATTTGATGGAGCTGTTGCATCTACGAAGCGTTCTGCCAATGAAACAACGTTTCTCAGTATTGTCCAACTGTTTTGAAACTGGATTATTAAACACAGTGAAAGAGTCCGATGTCTATTTGTTCGACGTTTTTTCGTATTTTCAACAATTTGAACTTTTTTTATCGATTACAGCGGCATCTATCATGAAACGAAAAAAGAAAAGTAAATGTTTCGTACAAAAGTTATATATTAGTTTTAGTCTACTGCTGCTGTTTTTCTACAATATTAAAAAGGACACGACCGGTTCGTGACCTGTAGTAATATAATCAGCATTAAAACTTTAACCAGGGGACACCACAGTCTTTTCATGCTGCAAAAACTTAACCCGATTAAAAATAACATTGTGGTAAGGACCACCTCCGTCTATCAAACCAGTTTGCCGCCAGGCACGGCGCTGCCCCGTTCCACAACGACCCAGCCAAAGTTGATGGTTTGATTGATGGAGTTGATTCCTACCACAATTCTGTTTAATTGGGATAAATTTTAGGAGCCGGGGGATATGTTTTTAAAGGCTTTGGTACCCCTTGGTTAATGTTTTAATTGCTGTAAATGTGGTGATGTGACTACAGGTTACGAAACCGGTTGTGTCCTTTTAATAAGTTACAACAGCGGCAGCGGACCATTTTATTCATCATGAACAGTTTTAGGTGTCATGTCCCTCTCCCAAAGTTTTATATACATATTTTTTCACGGAGAATTCGAATCGGCAATCAAGTATACGGGTTCCTGTTTAATATTTCGAAGTCACACACCCATCTCACCACCCGCGGTCGTGGAGAGGGTCGAGTCTTGTGTTAGTGGATCGCCCTCACCCTACACGTTTGTTAGGAAGACACTAAGTACTGTCATTTTTAATTAGTAGGTCTGAGTCGTTAATGGTAATTTTTCTTCCTTCGCCCTGCAGAACTTTAGAGAGATAGCATGGGTAGCGTTTCAGTAGTATAGATCATCTAGCCGTGAACAATTAGATTCTTCTCAGAGCTTTCACTATCCTAAATTCTTGGAAAATTTCTACACGCTCCTTGACTTACTCTCCGTAAAACAATTTCGTAGCTTACCACTTTTTTTTAATGACAGAAACATCAACTGTTGCAAAATACCTATGAGGAGTAGCAGCAAAATTTTTGCTCGAGGTTTTTGATTTGCTAGGTAGCGTCTTTAGACTATTTAAAAAGTTATTACTTTTATTTCATCCTCCACAGTCGTGCCATATCGCTCTGAAAGTGCCTTTCTCAGAAAACATGTTATCGCTCTCCTGTACGTGTGAAAACAAAGACAGGTTTCTTTTTATAAAAAAAAATAAAAGGCAGCCAATCAGTTGCATTATTTTTATGCAAATGGATACTATTATACCGTTGCTGAAATGCACTACGTTTAGGATTTTGAAAACAAAATATTTATAAGTTGGATGCGGAATGACGTAAAATGAATGAAAATCTGTTGGTGTACAGTGTGTGTGTAAGGCTTAAGAAAAGGTAAAGGAAAGTGTCAGGTGACACCCTAACCTCAAACGTCAGTCAGTCAGATCGGTACGAAACGTTGTATATCGATTGGGTATCAACCAATACTTCGATACAATTCGTGCTATGTGCTGACGTCCAGGAGAACGTGAATTAACTACAGTAATAAGTACCACCTAAGCTATGGAGTAGATGAAAAGCATAAATGAGGGAGTGTATTCTGTCGCGCTCCTGTGCGCTAGGTATTAGAGCGTTAATTTGTTATACCGAGGGTCCTGGGCTCAATCTGTGCTCATGGTACATTTTTTTACTGCAATACGCTGACAATTGTTACATGAGGCAACATGTTCCTGACATGTAAATCGACTGTTCGGATTTTATAGCAGTGTGTTATCGGCAGTTTGCTTTTGCTTCGTTTATTTGAAAGTAGTTAAACTATGTGGTTTATTCGTAGTTCAGTAGAATACACAAACATCATCGGAAAATAGGAATAATAAACTGCATCACGCATGCACCAGTTTTAACATTACTATTATTTATATATAAAGAACAATCTAGAGTGCAATAATTGATTTTATTCAACTAGTTTCGGTCTTTTTGTAGACCATCTTTAGGAATTTTAACACCATCTATATTGTGGAGCTGGCAGGTATCTGGGAGCTTTCCAGTGTGTCACTGCTCAGTGACCACTGGAAGGCTCCCAGCTCCACAACATCGATGGAGTTGAAGTTCCTGAAGATGGTCTACAAGAAGACCGAAACTAGTTGAATAAAATCAATTATTGCACTCTAGACTGTTCTTTATATATACATTTAAATAAGAGTGCTGTTGTCCCAAAAAAAGTGAAAAAAATGTTTCCAAAAATATGTGATTACTATTATTGTTATCATCATCAGTATTAACACTTCTGCTGGTGCGGTACAATTTTCTCTCTCTCTCTCTTTTTTTGTGTGTGTGTGTGTGTGTGTGTTCCGACTGCTTCTGTTCATTCTGTGAAACTACGAATATACTTTACAAGTTAGTTTTTTTCCAAATATACGAATCGAAAGCAAACTACAGATAACACAGTGCTATAAAATCCGAATAGTCCTTTTACATGTCAGGGACATGTTGCCTAATATAACAATTACCAATGTAATGCAGTAAAATATATATAAATATATAAACGAAGAAGTGCCAAGAGCAGAAGTTAAACCGAGGACCCTCGACAAGACTCTAACAGCTTGTCTCCACGAGCTGAACATGATATGCTCTCACTATTATACTAGCTGAAATCCCGGCGTTGCCCGGTTATTTATTTACTCCTGCCATTTTTTCAGCTAAATATTCGTTTGTACAGGAGCTGTTATGTCTGTAACGTCTCTTGGGAATACAGTTAATAGTAAAGAAGTAATAGATTAAAACTTAGTGCGTGATGGGACGGTTTTCCATGAATGATACTGTTTATGTGATCATATCTCATGAGCTGCGTGTCGTACAGTGATACAATTTAGAAGGTACATTCAACTATATGTGATTATACTGTCTGTAAAATTTCCTGTCGCTACAATTTGTATTGTACAAATTATAATTTGTAACGTCATACCAAGAGCCGTAGTTTTCATTGATAAACAGCGGAAAAGTAGTAGGCAAGAACTTTTTTTCTTTCATCATTTCACTATGGTTGCCAGCGAGAAAAAGTTTAATAAAGGTTTGAACTTATGTTTAAACTTTGTTGGAAGTCGCTAAGTACTGTCAATCTCATTCAGTGTATTTCGAAAG
The DNA here is from genome assembly GCA_026315105.1 of Locusta migratoria. Classification (NCBI taxonomy): domain Eukaryota; kingdom Metazoa; phylum Arthropoda; class Insecta; order Orthoptera; family Acrididae; genus Locusta; species Locusta migratoria. The sequence goes on from CM048745.1 coordinate 319,269,112, forward strand.
TCTCGCCGCATTATATGGCATTTTTTGCGATTTCTATTGGTTATGACGTAGTATCTTTTGAACCATGTGCCGCATGTGATTCTTAACCATGCGGCAATTGTTACCTCTCGGTAAGGAATGTGTGTACCAAATTTGGTTGAAATCGGTGCTGCAGTTTTTCGCACATCTCATGGTTTATGACGTCATATCTCGTGAACTATATATGGTATGTGATTGTTACACTTACGGCGACCGTCCTCGTGGATTGAAGGTTACGTGTACAAAATTTCATATAGATTAGAACAAAACTGTAGATTTGTATGCAACTCGTACAAACATACGGACACTCTGCTTTATACATTAGATTATTATGAGTCAGGTGTTACTAATTATTCAAAAATTTTCAAATGTTTGTAAAGCTTATGAGACTTAACGAGAGGGTCATCAGTCCCTAAACTTACAAACTACTTATGAACTACTTACGAACTAGGACGGCACAAATATCCATGCCCGAGAGGGGATTCGAACCCCCGACCGTAGTGGCCGTGCAGACCGTGACTGAAGCCCCTCAGTCCCCTCGGCCACCGCGGCCGGCAACTGATTATTACAATTTATTCTCGTTGTCCTGGATGGCAGCACATACTACGAATTATAACGAAGTTTTGGTTGATAACCTATCGAAATGTAATGTTTGGCACCGATGTGACAGTCTGACATCTGAAGATTTGGGTGCGAGAGACGTGCTCGGTTGTGAGGAATCGTACGACAGGCGACAGCACCTGTCAATAAAGGGCAGAGGGTCGGTGTCAGAGAAACTGGTGCCGGGCTCGCCGCTCGGGAGTAGCGGCCGCAGCGGCCCGCACCACGCGGTGGTCGCGCGCTGCCGGACAGGTTGGGAAAGGCCGCGAGGACTCACCGTGCGTCGTGCGCGGTCGGGCGCGTTCGGCTGCCGTCGGCCGCGGCGGCGGCGCGGCGGGGCGCGCGGGCCGCGCTCGGCGGTTCGGTTCCAGTCCGGAGCAGGAGGCGGCGATGGCCGCGGCCTCCCACAACGACAAGTTCGCGACGCTCGCCTCGCTCTACGAGCTCGAGCACAAGAAGCGGCGGCGGCGCAAGGCGGGGGCGGCGGTGGGCCGGCCGCGCGAGGCGTCGGGGCTGTGTCGCGCGCTCAGCGCCTGGTCGCTGCCCGCCGCCGCCGCCGCCGCCGCCGCCCGCCGGCGCGACCCCGAGGCAGGCGCGGGCGCGTGCGTGGGGCGCGCGGCGCGCTGCGCGCTGCACATCGTGTGCGCCGCGGGGGCGGGGTCGCTGCCCCCGCCGCCGCCAGCGCCGCCCCCGCCGCCCCCGCGCCGCCGGCCGCCACCCCCGGCGCCGCCCCCGGCCGCCCCCGCCGCCCCCCGCCGGCCGTCGCCTGCGCCTCCGCCGGTGCACGTGTCGGTCACGTACTGCCGGCGCGTGCGCCTGCGCTCCTTCTCGCACCTGCTGGACGGCGTGGCCCCCCGCGACGCTCCGGTAAGTGCAGCGGCCACGTGACACCGCCACCGCCCCCTCCCGACCGGCTCCGGTGTCGCCGCCAGCTGACTGTGGCGCCAGACACTCAGCCAAGCTTCAGCCTCCCCCGCGTGTGACGCACCGCGCCGCAGCCACCGTACACGCTGTGCCTCCTCTGTAGTGGTCAGTGGCGGACAAAGTGGAGGGGGGGGGGATGGGGCGGACCGCCCCGGACCTCCGGTCTTGGCGGGCCTCCAAATACCTGGAAATGACCTTTCTATTTAATTCATTTTTCTTTTTCTTTTTTTTTTTTTTTTTCTTTTTTTCTTTTCCTTTTTTTCTCTTTTTCTGTTTTTGAGCGCGCTTGGCATCTCGTTCTTCTGGGACCTCCAAATCTGGAAAGCTATTTTTTCAGAATGTCCCGTGCCTCTCGTCCTGGAAGGGGCCTCCAATTCTTTTTTTTGGCATACATGTATTTCCAAGTAGACGGGAGGGCCTCCTTTCGTTTCGCCACCGCCCCGGGCCTCCAACAGCCTTATTCCGCCACTGCTTGTGGTAACTCATTACAAGGATAGCACACCTAGCCAGCGGCGGCGAATTCGTCCATACTTACGGTACATGTAGTGCGTGGTGACCAGTGCCGCAGTTAGGATTTGGTTGTGGGGAATGGGGGCTATTTTTTTTTATTTTTTTTTTTTTTTTTTAATAAAGCCTTTTACAATTTTTAATCTATGACATATTTTTACACTTTTCATATTTTAACCACACATTGCGTTTTGTCGATTACATAGTAATTCTGTCAGAGACAGCAAAGGACCTGGAAGTGCAGTTGAAAAAAACGGACAGTGTGCTGAAAGGTGCATATAAGATGAACATTAACAACAGCAAAACTAGGGTAATGGACTGCAGTCCAACAAAATCAGGTGATGCTGAAGGAATTAGATTAGGCAACGAAACAATAAAGGAAGTAGATGAGTTTTGTTACTTGGGCAGTAAAATGACGCCGGCCGCCATGGCCGAGGGGACTGAGGCGCTCCAGTCACGGTCTGCACGGCCACTACGGTCGGGGGTTCGAATCCCGCCTCGGGCATGGATATTTGTGCCATCCTAGTTCGTAAGTAGTTCATAAGTAGTTTGTAAGTTTAGGGACTGATGACCCCGTAGTTAAGTCCCATAGACTGTACAAACATTTGAACATTTTTTTTTTTTTTTTTTTTTTTTTTTGAGTAAAATGACAAATGATGGTCGCAGAACAGAGGATATAAAATGCAGAATGGCAATGGGTAGAAAAGCGTTATTGAAAAAGAGAAATTTGTTCACATCGAATATTAATTTAAGCCTAAGGAAATCCTTTCTGAAGGCATTTGTATGGAGTGTTGCCTTGTATGGGAGTGAAACATGGACGATAAACAGTGCGGGAGGATAGAGGCTTTTGAAATGTGGTGCTACAGAAGAAGATTAGGTGGGTGCATCGCGTAACTTATGAGGAGGTACTGAACAGAATTGTGGAGAAAAGGAATTTCTGGCATACCTTGACTACAAGAAGTGATCGATTGGTAGCACACATTCTTATACATCAAGGGATTGTGAATTTAGCATTGGAGGGAAGTGTGTTGGGGAAATACTGCAAAGATCAAGAGATGGATACAGTAAGTAGATTCAAACGGATGTAGTTTGCCGTTCTTATGTGGATTTCAAGAGGCTTGCTCAGGATAGGGTATTGTGAAGAGCTGCATCAGACCAGTCTCCGAACTCAAGATCACAACACATAATTTAACCAATTATACTACGAAAACAATTGCTCAAGAAATTGGATGAGAGGGCATGCATTAATTTGAAAGTGGAAGAGGACCAACGTGGTGGAAACGGAGTGCATATAATCAGTTCGCAAAATAATTAAGCAGCGTCTATGTAACTGGCCAAAGAGAAAGGTTTTTACGGATTAAATAACATGAGACTATGTGTAAAAACTGATCTTAAGTAACAATATTGTTGTTAATAACGTTCCACTCGGTGGCGCCGCTGACCTCCAAAGCAGCGGGTCGGCGCATGTGAACAATCGGCTCGTATGTTCAGCATTGCAGTAACAATGATGGCGAGCGGTCTAAAGCTCCTCGCTGCGGAGCGCGCGGTTTGCTCGCCGTGGAGGTTCGAGTCCTCCCTGGGGCATGGGTGTGTGTGTTTGCCCTTAGGTTAGTTTACCTAGGTTTAAGTAGTTTGTAAGCTACGGACTGATGACCACGCAGTTTGGTCCGACAGATTTACAAACATTTGAACATTTGAACAATGACGGTAGCATAAAAACTGGTCGCGGTGTCAGCAGCACACTTCCTCAGTGGGGGTGGCATCACGCTGGCGACCCATTGTCACGTTCTCTTACGCTTGGCAAATTATAGTTACGTTGTGATTTATTACATGTGTACTATTTCAAATTTCCGCTGCCGATCTGTTTAACAAAGTAAAAAGTGAAAACATAAAAAATAATAATGTTAAGAAATAGCAGGTGCTGGGGGGGGGGTCTAGCCCCATTAGACCTTCTTCCTCCTCCCAACCCCCACCCCACCCGCCCACGTGCCTGCGCCATTGCTGGTGACACATGAAATTGCCCCAAATTGTAATACCAAATGGTAAAGCGTTTAGGAAATAAAAGAAACTAACAGTTTCAATGCGGAAGCATCAATACTCTCTATAGCAGGTGCTGGGGGGGGGGGGGGGCTGCGTGCAAGACGAAGTAATGGGCAGGAGGCAGTACCATCGTGGCGTGCTACAAGGTGAGACTTTGGGCAGGAAGGGAAGCGTCCTGGATACGCTGTGTTGACCATGTCAATCCAATGTTCTGAAGGGCATCTAAAATAAATAAATAAATTCACTATTTTCTCAACCCAAAGGAAAAAAAATGGTTCAGGCGACCGCTATGCCGGTGTGTGAGAGATCCGGGTTTGAATCCCTGTCCAACACAAATTTTCAACTTTGCCGTTGGATTTATTTCAATGCCCTGGAACGGTCGAAATGTTTAAATATTTCGAATTCGTAAAAGGAATTCTGATGCGGATCTATCACCATATACACATACATCTTAGCAGTTGTCTCTGCGAGACTGTATTTAGGAAGCGGTGTTCGCCGGCCGCGATGGCCGAGGGGACTAAGGCGCTCCAGTCACGGTCCGCACGGCCACTACGGTCGGGGGTTGGAATCCCCCCTCGGTCATGGATATTTGGGCCGTCCTAGTTCGTAAGTAGTTCATAAGTTGTTTGTAAGTTTAGGGACTGATGACCCCGTAGTTAAGTCCCATAGACTATACAAACATTTGAACACTTTTGAAGCGGTGTTCGGTTGAAGCGTAAGAGGTAGGATTTGTACTGGAAGGGTCACGGCTTCAACTCCGCCAGGCAGCAACTATTTTTGTGCTCCCTGGCAATGCCTATCGTACTGACGTCACGTCTACGAGAGAGAAGAAGAAACCACTTCCCGAGAAGCTTACTACATTCCATTACACATCACCATCAAGTATTTGGCGACATCCTGCGTTACTCGTAGTTCGCTGCTGGACTCTGCGAGAATGAAACTGTTTTCAGAGTGTCAGTCACCTTTGTTTTACTATTGAGACATTTAAATAAAAAAAAAAAAAGTGTTACAAAACGGCGGCGTTTTTAACGTGTGCGAGATGCGGTCAGAATTATTCCTTCCCTTGTTTCTTCGATGAATAACAATTGCAAAAGAATGGAAGCACTGATTTACATGCATTATGCTCCCGTGTACGTGTTAAGTACAATCTCTTTTTAAACGTTTGCAGTACTGAGTTTCATCCTATGCCTATACTTTTTGAGTTTATCAAAATGGCAAATGTTTGTAAAGCTATGGCACCAATCTACAATGCTCATCAGTCCCTAGACTTACAAATTACTTAAACTAACGCATGCTAAGGACAACAAACACACACATGCTTGAGAGAAGACTCGAACCTCTGACGGGACTTTTGTGCTTATATATTAATAATATAACCTGTATGATGTTACGGTTATGCTGCCGTCAGTAGTGTATGCATTGCTAAGAAGAATAAAAATATTTGGCGCCTGGCGGAGTCGTATCCATGACCCTTACAATGCGAATCAGATCTCTTGCCGTTTTTTCTTTCTTTCTTTTTCCCCTTTTTCTGCTAGTTTGGTTGATTTTGGCCGTGTAATCTTATTTATTCGATGTTCAACTTTCAGTACTTGACCTATTTATTTATTTATTAGAAAGAGTATCACTGAGACAAACACCGCTTCCGAAACATATAGTCACAGGGACTGTTGATAAGGTGCACATGGTAATATATCCGTATCAAAATTCCTTTCATGTCGTAAACGCTTGAACATCTGGAGTTCCCAATTGAGGCACTGTATCATAAATTTGTACGAATTCGGCGATGACGAGTAGGTCTGCTCTCCTTGCTAGTAGGCCTGCTCTCTTTGATATCTTCCGATATCGATTCTGCTGCCCAAACCGAGGGCCAATAGCGATGCTGGATCTCTCCTCCTCACTAAAGCATTCTGGTGGTCTACGAAGACTGAAAGCTGATAATTTCGTTCTTCGTGCCGACGCCAAGCATTTGATATCAACAGAAAGGTTGTGGTAATATAATGATCTCTGGCGGGGGACAGTGATTATGCCGGCTCAGTATTAAATGATATTTTGATTATAAAAACGTAGTTAATTAACAATACGTACATTACATAATGAAGAAATCTTCGACGTTTTTATGCATGTATTGTTCGTATACTGTATAATTTATATTCAACAATTCAAGAGATGAATAGACGTACAACAAAATATTATTATTATTTTTAATGACTCTTTCACTCCTTCTGAACGTCATCCCCAGCATTATTAATATACTTCTTACAACGATAAATTATTTTTATTTCTTATTGAAAACTAGGAAAAAGTTATTTTCTTATTGTATGAGTTAATGTATAATAAATTCTTTGGCCTACTCTTTATTCTTCACTTTTTTTAACTCTCGTTCGTAGTACCCACGTTTCATCAAACGCTAAAATCGGAAGCATACACGTAACATATGTAGCAGAATTAACTAAACATTTTGGCTTGTTTCTCAAAACCTTATTCTGATTCCAGAGACGTCAGCAAAGTAAACACACGTGAGCTTCTCAACGTCTCTCTTCTTGAATTTTAAATAAAACGTAACACTGTTTACTACTTTGATACGTATATGCTGTAGAACATTGTGATAGACATTAACAGAGTATTTACTCAATCTATGAATGCAAATACACACGAGTAGTTGTTGGTGTTTTTACTTATTTCTGAATCAAGGCCAAGGATATCCCCTCCAAGGCAGCTGTAGGAACATTATATGAATGAATGAGTCTGCTCATCCAGTACTGTGAGGCTAACGCATCTCTCTCATTTTCTAACATTCGTAACTGAATGAACTTTGGACTCATCGCCTCTACGTATAGAACTCTTACATCTAGATGTTTGTTTTTCTAGTTTACGATGTTTAGTAAACGATGCAACTCGCTTCTGTGTCGCTTGAGTACTCAAGGGGCAACACTGGCGTTTCTGCAAGTGGCGAACAGCTCTATCACAGAAATAGTGAATCAGTTTCATTTTGGGACCCAACAGCAAATCCGCACTCAGTCTTGTGCCCAGTTAAAGGTAGATTTAACCTGTTGTCGAAATTTGCGCGCGGATTTTGTGTGTTCGTGTACGCGCTCGAATGTTACGTACACTGGCCACTTAGAAATGTCCAGCTCGCGATTACCAATTACACAATATTCCACGCAGATTGAAGATAATCGTTAATCACAGTACGCGTAAAAATTCGGCGTCCTTCACTTCCACGTTGCACAATTCCCAAATAACATTTATCAACATAGTGCTATCCTGAAACTTGTAGCGGTCTAAGGCGCCTCGCTGCGGAGCGCGCGGTTGCTCGCCGTCGGAGGTTCGAGTCCTCCTTGGTACATGTGTGTGTGAGAGTTTTTTTCCGTCTCAAGGAAATTTACTATATTCGAACTGAGAATATTTTCAAATGTTCAAATGTTTGTAGCGCCTATGGGACTTAACTACGGGGTCATCAGTCCCTAAACTTACAAACTACTTATGAACTAGCTACAACTAAGGACGGCACAAATATCCATGCCCGAGGGGGAATTCGAACCCCCGACCGTAGTGGCCGTGCAGACCATGACTGAAGCGCCTCAGTCCTCTCGACCACTGCGGCCGGCCTGAGGATATGCTCCAAAATTCCATAGGAAACTGATGTCAACGATATTGGCCTGTAATAATGTGAGGCAGTTCTCTTTCATTTCTTATAAAGGAGAGTCACCTGCGCTTTTTTTCCAATCACTAAGATTGTTCACAAACAGAGAAGCACAAGCGACTATCTATGGTGCTGACCAACATGTGTAACAAGCGCACTGGGCAGCTAAAACTGGGTGAGGTAAATACTGATTACTCCTTACGTTTGCATTGGACGCTAAAGGCCTCTCCGGCCGCGGTGGCCGAGCGGCCTGCGGCGCGCCAGTCACAGTCTGCACGGCCGCTACGGTGGGGGTTTCGAATGCCCCTTCGGGCATGGATAGCTGTGTCGTCTTTAGTATAAGGTAGTTCATAAGTAGTTTGTAAGTTTAGGGACTGATGACCCCGCAGTCAAGTCCCTTAAGGTTAACAAGCATTTGAAAATTTGAGCTAAAGACCTCGTTGTTGTGCGCCAAAAATCCCACAGCTATCCATTACGTTTGCATTGCAGTTGATATTATTTACGTATCGGTGAGACACTTTGCGTTTGCCGGTGTACGGACAGGCGGCTGGACAGAGTGGTGTAAACGCAGCGGCCCAGGAGTAGTGGCGGTGTGGTGTGGTGTGGACAGAGCGGCCAGTGACGCGCGACATGTACGGCCAGGCGGCCTCGCTGACTCACGCACCGCTCGCAGCCAGCGTGAGTTTCACCTTCCTCCGCACACCAAGCAGCAATCGATCTCGCACAATATTGCCAACCGGCATCACTGTTTCCATTCCACTTCTTTCTTTTTCCACCAAGATTTATAGAATTACCTATTTCCCTCGAAAAGAACCCACTTCTTCTTCTTTCTCTTAGGTCCTTTTCCCGCACATGCAGGGTCGGCACCGTGTTAAACGCGGATTCGGCATATGTTAGTATTTACTGGGTGGTCGGATTCCCTTACTGCCGCCACCCCATGCCCCCTCAGGAGGGGATGTTTACCCCAAATGTCTACGTATAGTGTTATGTGTGTGTGAGAGTGTAAAGTGTTACGAAATGTTTGATAAACTGAAGCGGGACTTGGGAACCAGCCCGGTATTCACCTAGGTGGATGTGTAAAACCGCCTAAAAACCACATCCAGGCTGGCCAGCACTCCCTTTCGTTAGTCCGCCGTGCATATTCGAACCGGGGCCGGTTCACTTCCCCGTCTCGGAAAGTGGTGCGTTAGACCACACGGCTAATCGAGCGGGTCTCGATAATAACCCACATATTTCCCTTCCAGTACAAATAAATCTGTGTTTTACGAAGTGTGTCAGAAAAGTGAATATATTATTATGAAAAAATATTTATTTATTCATCTATATGTACCGTTCATAGTAAAGCCCCTCAGATACAATACACATGTGCCGAATTTTTCTTCCAATCCTGGAGACACTTTCCACAAGCACTTTTTGGTTCTGCCTTGAATACTTCCAGCGATACAGTTTTTATTTTCTCAGTCGTCGTAGGGGGCCAAATTCGGTGAATATGGTGGCTGAGGCATGATTACCGCGGCGGACCGGCCGAGCGCATTGAGGCGCTATGCTACGATGCGCGAGGCCGTTCCCCGTCGGGGGTTCGAATCCCCCCTCGGACATGGATGTTTGTGCTGTCTTTAGTATAAGCTAGTACATAAGTAGTCTGTAATTTTAGGGACTAGTGACCCCGTAGTTAAATCCCATAAGCTCTACAAACATTTGAATTTGCGGCATGATTATCGTGCTACTTTTTGGCCAAAAAATCTCTTACAAGCAACGGTAAATTAGCAGGTGCGTTATCGTGATGCAAAAATTATGACTTGTTTTTGCACAATTTCCGACCGGTTTTTTGCGTATTGCTCCTCGATAACGACGCATAACGCCAACGTAATATTTCTTACTGACCGTACGGCCTTGATGCAAAATTCAGTTATGCACTACGCCACATTAATTAAAAAAATAGGACAGTGAGAAAAAATTTGTTACTTGACCGAACTTGGCGTGCTTTTTCTATCTTGGCTCTCCGGAATGCTTCCATTGGGACGATTGGGATTTAGTTTCGATGTCATAACGGAAACCCATGTTTCGTAACCAATTATGTCCCTTCTGAGCAAATTAGAATGATCATTGACGTCATTCAAGAGCTTCTGAGTGATTATGATGCTACGGTTCTTCTGATCATAATTGAGAAGTTTTGGAACAAATTTCACTGACACACGAATCATGCACAAGACAACCGAAAAAATTCCTTGACACTACCCGACTAATATGCCAACATCCTCAGCAACTTATCTTGCAGTAATTCGACGATTTTTCGAAACAAATTTCTTGACATGTTCGACGTTATCATCTGATGTTGACGTGCTGAGGCCATACTCTCGGCCATCTTGAAAGAGCTTGTACGACTTGCAAAAATTGTTTTATTATTATTATTATTGAAAACAGACTCACCGTATGCCAATGCCAACATTTCAAGTGTTTTAGAGGTCTTTTTCACACAACATTTGATTCAAATTCTTTGCTCCATTTCTATAATAATAGAAAATCTTCGAGCATACTAAAACACGTCTAACACTTCTATCTGTCAAACCAAATATGCTGTAAGAATGAAACTGTGAACTCATGTACGGGAAATGTGCAGCGACATAACAAGAAAAGAAAGCGCGATGATCGAATATCCATTACCAGCGCAATTTTAAAAGTCACCTTACTATTCGAACACCTCTTGCATTTCGTATATTCATCCACCGTTTGAAAACGAGAGCACTCAGCTACTCGCAACAACCTTTACACATAACAGGAAAACTTTGCGAAACTCTTTATGGCTGACATCTCCAGCAAAGAAATCCAACGAAAGACGCTCTTTACTAACTAAATGTTCAAATGTTTGTATAGCTTATGGGACTTAACTACGGGGTCATCAGTCCCTAAACTTACAAATTACTTATGAACTAGCTAATACTAAGGACGGCACAAATATCCATGCCCAAGGGGGGATTCGAACCCCCGACCGTAGTGGCCGTGCAGACCGTGACTGGAGCGCCTCAGTCCCCTCGGCCACCGCGGCCGGCCTTTACTAACTACTTTTTCAAAGTTCATACAGAAAAATTATGGTGTTCGGCATGTCGACACAAATTATTACTCCTGTACTACAAACTGTATTTACGAGACATTTTACTAGCAGTACACAAACATGAACCACAGACATGGAGAGGCCAGACAAATGTGCGGTTCCTGAAGAGGAGCAGCAACCTTTTCAGTAGTTACAGGGGTAACAGCCTGGGTGATTCACAGAGCTGCCATTGTGGCATCACCTCACGTGACTTACCATGAAGCTACTGCGAAGTTGAAAGCAAGAGGAAACTGCAGTCGTTACTTTACCCGAGGGCTTGCAGCTGTCCTTTATGAATATGATAATGGCGTCTTCTTGGGTAAAGTATTCCGAAGGTAAAATAGTTCTCCATTCGGATCTCCGGCGGGGACTACTCATGAGGATGTAGTCGTCAAGAGAAACACAACAAGCCTTCTACGGATCGGATATCATCATCGTATTTCTTCAAGTAAATAGTTGTGTTCACAGCCAATAGAGATTCATAGCTTGTCATAAAACATTTTTCACGCGTTCACTCAAGAACAGCTCGCCATTAAAACGAGAGCTAATTTCAGTTACGTATATTCAACCTTATTTGTTCTGCCTGAGGACATTTTTCGAAGTAATTTCTCCGGCAACGAAGGCAGTTACCTACGTGTTCAGGTGAAATCCACTTTCCAGAGTAACGGAGGCGCTAAATGAGGAAGAGAATGAGCAACGGAATGAGGCAGATAGCTAAAAGACTGCCTCTGAATAACATTCCTGCTCCACACAAGCTCTGTTACCGGCGACCGAGTGGGAGATGAAAGCGTTTCGGCGATCATAGCTGCCTTTTTTTATGCTTGGCATAACAGGTTATCGCCGTGTACAGCTGCATTTTTTGCGACAGGTGTTTCGTTGCGCTGCGGAGTAACAGACAACCGACAGTAGACACGGAAGGTTCGCGGTCTGTCTCGACATCCTGTTCCAAAGAAGAAGTCTTCGTTCGCATCAGCCAGTCGACAGGATCCGAATATATACAGACTTTTTTTTGTCGATCAGTCATCTATTTTGAATTGTTCATTGTATTTCAGTATTGGTTCCGACGAGCTCTTCAATCTGATCATATGTTGGAGTCTTCGTCTGCCTTTAACAATTTCTCCTATCGTCCTTCCAGCACTTACAAAGGCAACTCCCTATAGCATCCCTCTAAGATTTAGTAGAAGGATGGCACAATGGATAGCTCGTAAAAACATTGAATACAGATCATCATGAAAGTATACGGAACTATGAAAATAAGCACTATAAAAACTGAACACTCCAAGCGTATAATAGGATAAGGTGGTACAAATTCGATAATAGGTACAATTCCGATCAACATAATGTTTAGCGCCATTTGTCAGTCTCCTAGTGTTCGTAGCACTTGCCTTTGTGTGACTTTCACTGTAGTAGGTTTCCATAGCTCCTCCTGTCTTTCCAAGACTACAGTACTTCGTGGTACAGAGATATAGAGGTAATTTAAGTTATTTAGTTAAGGCGCTCTTATAAATTTTCTAGTTAAGAGTCACTGGATTCGCTGCGAAAAATTCAATGTTTGGTGCCACGAAGCATGCGAGAGAAGAAGTGCTTTTTATGTGGAAGATGTCAGTGATCAAAACTGTACCAGGAAGTGATCACAATTGTACCTAATATGGTACATTTTCGATCAATTTTTCCAAATTTTGAACCTTTTTTGTGTTCATACCAACATTTGTAATTGTCTAATGTTTGTGTTTCATATTCATTAAACATCCAAGAACAAGTGCTATAGTTAAAATTACTTCTTTTCTCAATATGTTTCCAGTTCCAATAACATTTGTGCGAAATGATCGCAATTGTACCACCTTACCCTATGCAACTTTAAGGAAGCAGCTGCAGCAAATGTATTCCTGCGCAAGATGTTTTCGTCTTCCGTATCGTCCTCATGAAGTTCCTTTCCTCTTTTACCCTGTTCAACACCTCCTCTTTTCTCATTCTCTTGGTTCATTTCATTTTATCCATTCAACACTTCCTAAATACTTTCGTTGTTTCTGTCTCACTGTCCACGTTTCAGAACCATAAGACCACACGCTCCACACAAAACATTTGACGAAGCTCATCCGGAGATTAATGGGTATGATTGTGGCTGTCATCAAATCTTTCACTTTACCAAACGCTTTCTGTCTGATATAAATTGTACGTCTCACTTCTTCTGTACATCCATTAGAAGTTATCAAGCTTCCCAAATACTGGAATGATTCATACTGTAGCAGTTTTCTTCCACCTAGTGATATATTGATCGTGTAACCTTTTCCGATTTTCCTCATTTTGGTCTTATCGATGTTTAATTTCATTCGGAATTCTTTCCGCACCTTTACAATATTCTCCATCATTACCTGGAGCTCTTCTTCCATTTCTGGTAGTAAAGTCATATCTTCTGCACAGTTCATGGTTTTTATTCTTTCTCGTTCAACTGCAAGTGTTTTTGCTTCTTTGGAGACCTTATTCATTAGTTTTTCAGCATATATATTAAACAGTGCTGGTGACATGCAACAGTCTACACCCTACATCAGTACTCCGAAAGCCATGGTGTGTGGCGGTGGATAGTATATTCGCGGGACAAATGATTGTCTGTATGCCTCCGTGTTGGCCCTAATCTCTCTGATCTCATCCTTGTGGTCGCTTCGCGAGATATACGTAGGAGGAAGCAATATATTGGTTTACTTATCATGAACCCGTAACGAAGCTTGCCTTCAACTTACCTGGTACTGATCCTACCTGACGAGCAATACTCAACCGCTGGCCTAACTACTTCCTTTGTTAACGGACTACACTTCCTATGCAAACAATATTCTCGCTTCAGAAGTTAACCCTTTGTACTGGTAATATCTGGTCGATTTTCTAACTGAATTCTCATTCTATTCTTAAATCTAGTCGTACTATCTATTGCTCTGAAGACAGGACAACCAATCTGTTTTCTATGTTTCAAAGCTTAATGACACCTTGCGTTGATTATCCGGTGACACGCTTGGCTTTCCCACCTTGAGCACGGATAAAGAAACCGCTCCGACAGGCGTTTAGCCGGCAAGTTCCTCACCAGCTGCGGAGCATCACCGCTGCTGACGCAAACCATCCGTACTCTGCGCTGCAGCGCCTCGGTGTAAGGAGGATGGTGCGCCAACACATCTGAGTGTTATAGCAAAGGTGCAAAAGAGGGCCGGCCGCGGTGGCCGAGGGGACTGAGGCGCTCCAGTCACGGTCTGCATGGTCACAACGGTCGGGGGTTCGAATCCCCCTCGGGCATGGATATATGTGCCGCCCTTAGTCTTAGGTAGTTCATAAGTAGTTTGTAAGCTTAGGGACTGATGACCCCGTAGTTAAGTCCCATAAGTTCTACAAGCATTTGAACATTGAATTTTGCAAAAGAGGAATGGCGCGTTTCCTTAAGAGTAGGCCAATCTCACTTATTTTTATAGTGATTACGACAAAGTTACTGAAAATAACCAAGAGATTTATACTGAATAGAATGCGAGGTATCGACTTAAAATTTATTCACAGCGGGCAATCGAGCCTGAGACCTCCTGTTTAGTAGCAAATTTCAGCCACCGAGGCATTATGGAAACGCGAGGGCATAGAATATCTCCTTCCACAACACGAACTTCAGTTCTGCCTCGACGTTCTGCTGCGTGTCGCGCGGTTCTAGGCTCCATATCAGAAACGGCGAGACCGGTCCCTCTGGAGGTTCCATTCTTCCCTCGGGTATGGGCGTGGATGTGTTTGTGTTGTCCTTAGGTTAGTTGAAGTAGTTTGTAAGCTTAGGGACTGATGACCACAGTCAAAATGTTCAAATGTTTGTAAACCTATCGCACTCAACTGCGTGGTCAGAAGTCCGTAACTTGCAAACTACTTAAACTAAGGACAACACAAACACCCATGCCCCAGAGAGGACTTGAACCTCCGACGGCGAGCAACCGCGCGCTCCGCAGCGAGGCGCCTTAGACCGCTCGGCTACTCCACCGAGGCTCGCACTCATCCTAGCGCTGGAAACAAGACGGTGATAAACATCTATGACATTAATTTAAACAGACATATAGCAGTCACTCTCTCACTCCGAAAAATAACTGCCAGTGAGAGGGTTAACACCTAGATAGGTCACCTAACTTACTGATGCAGTGTTCTTGTCCCATACGTGTAAAGGAAATGAGATTGCCCTAGTGTGAGGGCAAGGTAATAATTATTTATATGGTGTCTGTTCTTGTTGGACAGCCTAATTGCTTAAGGTGACCGCTGGATTCGAATCCCGGTCCAGCACAAATTTTCATCTTTCTTACTGGATTTATTTTAATTCCCTGAAACGGTCGAAATGTTTTAAGTATTTCGAATTCGTAAGATGTTAATTAATACGTCCCTCGTGTATTTCGAATTGTTACTGCGATTTCAACTGGTGATTTGTTTTCATATAAATATACAAACAATTTTTGGTACAATTTTGCATTAACTAGATTCCTAGCCTCTGTAGGTCGTATATTATTATTATTAT
Source organism: Locusta migratoria (assembly GCA_026315105.1). NCBI lineage: Eukaryota > Metazoa > Arthropoda > Insecta > Orthoptera > Acrididae > Locusta > Locusta migratoria. The sequence goes on from CM048745.1 coordinate 319,284,451, forward strand.
TCATTGCGCACGTTCTGGTGACTGTACTCACGTGCGTTCTGCTCTGTCGGTGTGATCGTGGCCGCGGCGGATTAGCCGTGCGCACTGGGCCGCCGGGCTACGGTGCGCGCGGCCGTTCGCCGCCGGGGGGGTTCGAGTCCCCTCTCCGGCATGGGTGTTTGTGTTGTCCCCATGTCAGTTTACTTTAGTTTAAGTAGTTTGTAAGGTACGGACTAATGCCCCGGCAGTTGAATGCGATAGATTTACGAACATTTTTTGGTGTGATCGTTTGTTGTATACATCCTCAAAAATATGTCAATAAAATTTCCCTCTGCTGGGTCGACGAATTTATAGTGTCCATTTCCCATTTTCCAGGAGTGCATTATGATGTCCCTTCCAGGTAGTTCAGTGTGACTTTACAGAGTAAATATGTGTGAGTAGATTAAGATATAGGGGGCGTAAGGTTATATACAACTTGTACAAAAATCAGACAGCGGTTGTCATAGTTGAAGGGCATGAAAGGGATGCAGTGGTTGGAAAGGGAGTAAGACAGGGTTGTAGTCTTTCTCCATTGTTATTCAATTTGTACACTGAGCAAGCTATAAAGGAAAGCAAGGAGAAATTTGGAGAAGGAATTAAAGTTCAGTGTGAAGAATTAAAAACATTGCGTTTTGCCGACGACATAGTAAATCTGTCAGATACAGCAAAGGACCTGGAAGAGCAATTGAACGGAATGGACAGTGTGCTGAAAGGTGCATATAAGATGAAGATTAACAAGAGCAAAACTAGGGTAATGGAGTGCAGTGTAAGAAAATCAGGTGATGCTGAAGGAATTAGATTGGGAAACAAAGCAATGAAGGAGGTAGGTGAGTTTTGTTACTTGGGCAGTAAAATAACAAATGATGGTCGCAGTGCAGAGGATATAAAATGCAGAATGGCAATGGGTAGAAAAGCGTTTTTGAAAAAGAGAAATTTGTTAACATCGAATATTGATTTAAGCCTAAGGAAGTCCTTTCTGAAGGCATTTGTATGGAGTGTTGCCTTGTATGGGAGTGAGTCATGGACGATAAACAGTGCGGACAGGAAGAGGATAGAGGCTTTTGAAATATGGTGCTACAGAAGAATGCTGAAGATTAGGTGGGTGGATCGCGTAAGTAATGAGGAGGTACTGAACAGAATTGGGGAGAAAAGAAAATTCTGGCATACCTTGGCTATAAGAAGGGATAGATTGGTAGGACACATTCTTAGACATCAAGGAACTGTGAATTTAGCATTGGAGGGAAGTTTGTGGGGTAAAAATCGCAGAGGAAGACCAAGAGAAGGATACAGTAAGCAGATTCAGACAGATGTAGGTTGCCGTTCTTATGTGGAGATGAAGAGGCTTGCTCAGGATAGGGTATTGTGGAGAGCTGCATCAAACCAGTCTCCGGACTGAAGACCACAACAACAACAACCCAGATTAAGATCGAAAACGACACTATCTCGCTTTCATGTCCTTCTGCTTTATTGCGAGTGGATGCGACCGCGATAACTGTGAGAACAGAGTCAAGTGCTGGCCGCCGGCTGGCTGGCAGTAAAGGTCATCCGGCCGTCGCTCAGTCGCTCACGTGTTTGGTCGGCGGCACTCGAGTCGTCGGGCGGTTGCGTGCGCGGGTGACACGCCCGACGTCCGACGTCCGCCGTCGGCGAATGCGCGCGGAATAAAACTTTTAAGCGCTTTATATCTGCGCTTTGGCGGGCCGAGTGGCTTTTGCCGGTACCGGCGCGGCCCGGCCTTTATAGCCCCGCCAAGCGTACACTAAAGTCGTAACGACCCGCGCCAGCCGGCAGCGGCGACGGGCAGCCAGACTCCCGGGCCGAGGAAAAACATGTCCGATAAGCGACCGCGCGTGGCCGCCGCCGCTCAACTTGAGCCCCGCGGTCTCGGGTGACTCAGCGCCCTCAACTTCGTATCTTCAGCACGGAGCCGCTTATTTACTGGTAATGTACGTACACTGCACTCTTCTGCCTGTTGGTCTGCACATCTCTACTGCCAACCACATCGCTGACTGCGTTTCTTGCTTTTATTCAAAATGTTCAAATGTTAGTAGAGCTTATGGAACTTAACAACTGGGTCATCAGTCCCTCAACTTACAAACTACTTATGAATTGAAACTTCCTGGCAGATTAAAATTGTGTGCCGATACCGGGACTCGAAACTGGGACCTTTGCATTTCGCGGACAAGCGCACTACCGACTGTGCTATCCTGACACGACTCACGATGCCGCCTCACAACTTCATTTCCGCCAGTACCCCGCCTCCTACTTTCCAAACTTCACAGAAGCTCTCCTGCGAACCATGCAAGACTAGCACTCCTGGAAGAAAGGATATGCTGGAGACATGGCTTAGCCACAGCCTAAGGGATGTTTCCAGAATGAAACTTCCTGGCAGGTTAAAATTGTGTGCCGGAACCGGAACTCGAACCTGGGATCTTTGCCTTTCCCGGGCAAGCGCATTACCGACTGTGCTATCCCGACACGACGATGCAGGAGATGCAGGAGAGCTTCTGCGAAGTTTGGAAAGTAGGAGGCTGGATACTGGCGGAAATGAAGTTGTGAGGCGGCATCGTGAGTCGTGTCGGGATAGCACAGTCGGTAGTGCACTTGCCAGCGAAAGGCAAAGGTCCCAGCTTCGTGTCCCGGTTCCGGCACACAATATTAATCTGCCAGGAAGTTTCATATCAGCGCACACTCCGCTGCAGAGTGAAAGTTTCATTCTACTTATGAACTATTGTAGAAAGATATAAAAAAGCCAAGATCGCTGATAATCAATTTTTATTTACGACGACCGGTTTCGCTGAACTATGTCAGCATCATCTGGTCAAATAAAATATTTTACAAGGCCATAATTTGTAATGTCAATCAGTTGTTATATAACAATTTACAGTGCACACCTATGCACAATATTATAAGTGGATCGCCTCCTAGAACGTAAACCAACTTATGAACTACCTTATACTAAGGACGGGACAAATATCCATGCCCGAGGGGGGAATTCGAACCTCCGACCGTAGTGGCCGTGCAGACTGTCACTACGTTTACATGTAACACATCTTCCGGAAGATGAAAACCGATTTCCGTAAACCGTTTTTCGCTGTCGTGTTTACATGGCACAGCCTGAATCGGATTTCCTAATCCACTTAAGATGGCGGCTGAAAAACAGCTGATTCAGTCCCCGATTTAGTCAGCATAATCGCTATTTTTCTTTACTTAAATACACAGATTCGTGCTCACTCTAATATTAATACTTTTATTTCACATTAGAAAATATCACTCTGTCCATATGTGCCTAAAATTCTTACCAAAAAAACACAATCTGAGAAGCCAAGAACGCTTCAAAAATGGTTGCGTTTACATGGGCACGAAAATCGATTGTGGAACTGGAAAACCGCTTTAGAGAAGAGGATTTCCAGAATCGATTTTGGAGTGTTTACATGACCAACCAATAGCGGAATTGGGAAGTCGGTTTACGAAATCCGGTTTTGGGAGCCCATGTAAACGGGGTGTGTGACTGGCGCGCTGCAGACAGCTGGCCAGCGTGGCCGGCGCTTTTATTCCGAGGCTGTTTATCTACGCTCTTGTTGCAATGTTTCCGTAGTAACTCTTCATTCTCTACAAACGAAGCAACAATAAACATTCTGTCTTTAAACGAGCAGTTCTTGCACATTACATTAGATGTCTCGGAAACGGCTTTAAGAATTTCGATTAAATATTGTATTTACACTTTTTTTAAGTCCATCTACGTACTTGTAGATTTCGTAAAAACGCGATTTCCCATATAGACGGTGAATCACTTGCACCGCAAATATCGCGGAAACGAAAAGTGCGATTGATGTACGATTTTCACAGAATGGATTGGTAGTCAGGGGCTCGTATTTTTAGCCAACAAACATTGTAATATTATTTAGAAAGTGTATTTTTTATGCAAACATACAGTATTTTAATGGAACAACGGTAGTTTCTATCATGCACTGCAATTTTCGACACCAGCTGTGTACAAAGAATTCTGAATGACATTTTTATCACGTTTAGTTTGGCAGCTACAACCGTTCAAAGTTTCGGGCGCGGAGGCTGCGATAGCGTATGTACATCTTCATCTACATCTACATACATACTCTGCAAATCACATTTAAGTGCCTGGCAGAGGGTTCATTAACCACTTTCATAACTTTTCTCTACCGCTCCATTCTCTAATACGGCGTGGGAAGAAAGAATACCTAAATTGTTCCGTTTTCGATCTGATTTCTCTTATTTTATTGGCACCGTACTGTCTCCCTATATAGTTGGGTGCAAGCAAAATATTTTCACATTCAGAAGTAAAAGTCGGTGATTGAAATTTTGCAAATAGATCACGCCGCAACGAATAACGTCGTTCTTTTAATAATTTTCCGTGACGCTTTCCCACCTCCTTCCCTCGTAACGTGATAAAGCAAAACGAGCCGCCCTTCTCTGAACCTTCTCAATATCTTCCGTCAGTCCCACCTGGTGAGGGTCCCACAATGGACAACAGTACTCCAGGAGAGGACGCACAAGTCTGATGTAGGCAGTCTCTTTGGTGGAGCTGGTACATTTTCGAAGCGTTCTGCCAATGAAACATAATCTTTGGTTCGCCTTCCCCACAATATTTTCTGTGTTCTCTCTCCCGTCTAAGTTGTTCGTAATTGTAGCTCCTAGGTATTTATAGAATTTACGACCTTTAGGTTTGATTGATTTATCGCGTAATTGAAGTTCAGCGGATTAATTTTAGTGGTCATCTGTATTACTTCACACTTCTCTTTATTTAGTGTCAATTGCGAATTTTCGCACCATGTAGAAATTTTGTCTAAATCGCTTTGCAGTTGCTTTTGATCCTCTGTTGACTTCACTAACCGATGAATGACAGCATCATCCGCGAACAGTCTAGGGGAGCTATTCAGATTGTCTCCTAAATCTAAAACATAAAAAACATAAAAACGAGGAAGAGTAGGGGACCTATAACGCTTCCCTGGAAAAGCTGACTGGCGGAGTGGCTACCAGCACACCAGCCAATGCGCTACGCTGTCGTAACCTCCACCCACAACACTTTGAATGGTTGTAGTTGCCAAACTCAACGTGATAAAAATGTCATTCAAAATTCTTTGTACACAGGTGGTGTCAAAAACTCCAGTGCATGATAGAAAAACCATTGTTTATTTGAAAAATTGTATGTTTGCATAAAAAATACACTTTCTCGGTTATTTTTACATTCTGTTTATTGGCTAACATTATGACTCCTTCACTACCAATCCATTCTGTGAAAACCGCACATCAATCGCACTTACCATTTCCGCAATATTTGCAGTGCAAGTGTTAGGTGATTCACCCTGTATAAATTCATACATATGTCAAAAAATAATTTCGTGTTTTGCGGATTACAGAACATATATTAGCCTCGAAATCGCGGTAACACCGTTGCCACTGGGTCACTACAATAATTCATAGATACGGTTTTCTTCGGCTACACTAACGAACTGAAGCACTTTATGCATTTGTAGCCAAACTCCGTACTTCGAAATATCTAGGAAGTTATTTAAAAAAATACTGTGACGCTGAACTAGGTACATTAATGGTTATTTTCGTTTAACGGTTGCAATTTCTGCGTACCTAGTGTTGCAAAATATTTATAAAACAATATTAGAATGTAACAGACAAAAAATCCCGGCCAACGTTCGGTCACCCGATATTATTAACTATAGGACATTTTCCGTCTTGTGCTGACTCCAATTAAGACACTTATTATTACGTAAACGCGTTTCGCATTCTATTTTTAAATTATTTTGTGTAAATCTGCAAATGATTCGTAGGTTAATACATTTAGTATCTTTTATATAGATTAAAAACAGTTTTTAACATTTTGTGCTAGTTATGTGTGTTTTGTCAGTGTTATTGTCTCTTCTTTACATCCCATTGCTGTTTTTCCGTCTTGTTGTTTCGAGATGGTCGATTTGTGACGTGCGTTTTTTCACTGTATACGGCAGTTTTCCTCTTTGTGTCCTTTTTGTAATGAAATGTTTGTAAATCTATCGGATGAAACTGCGTTGTTATTAGTCAGTAACTACTGAAACTAAGTTAAAGTAACCTAAGGACAACATACGCATACCCGAGGGAGAATTCGAACCGCCGACGCGGGTGACCGCGCGATCCGTGACGTGCGCTCCAGACCGCTCGGCTCCTTCTGCGCGGCTGTGTCGTTTTTCCCGTTGCATTTGATGCCACTTCAAGTATTTTTAACTGCGTACAGTTTGCACATCACCCGTTTTTAGTGGAATGCCTTTAGCTTTGTTTTTCTTTTTTCAACTGTTGTTGTGTGGTCTGTATGTGTTACCAACGTAGCTTTTTCTTTTCTTTTCTTTTTTCTTTTTAATCAATGTATGTGTTGTGTGTGTGTGTGTGTGTTTGTGTCTGTGTGCAAACATAGTAACATCCTCGATACATAAGTAATAATTATGAATCTAAGTTTCACTTACTAGTAAATACAGTTCAATGAATCTAGATTTTTATGCCAACAAACGTTCTCTGTCTGTCTGTCTCTCTGTCTCCATGTGTGTGTGTGTCTGTGTGTGTGTGTGTGTGTGTGTGTGTGTGTGTACACTCTTGCTCTTTGGACGAAGTTTATTGCTCACGCAGCAATGGTTATTTCTCTAGTGCTCTTTTATTCCATGCAGATGAAGCAATAACGGTAGCTCGTAATGCGTTTCCTCATTTCTTCGACACGTGACTACTCATAACAGTTCTGACCCAAATATCTGGTGCTTCCTTTACTACCGTGTTATAGTTCAACAGCCTACACCTTTTTATTTCTCTGGCAAAACAAATTTTGCGACTACTTGTAATACACTGCTGACCATCCAAAATGCAACACCAGGAAGCATGGGAAATATCATACCCAAGTTTATTTGGCAAATAATTCTTTCTTCAAAGGCCGCGAGATACATAATACGTGTATATGTGAACTGTGGAAGTGATGTAGCTACTGACAGTGTGTCATCTTCCAATTAAATTAGCCTCTGATATCTCTGGTACTCATGGGAACTGCATTTTTCAGGGCCATCGTATTTTTAACGAGGAGTGTACTGCAAATGCTACCGATTGAGTTATGAGGAATTTTGAAATGGAACCTCGTAACAACCACACTAGTTCAAAATTACTTACACTATTTTTATGTAACATGTACATCTACATCCATACTCCGCAAGCCTCCTCAATCACTGGCATAGCGTACTTTGCGTACCTTCGTCACTTCCTTCTATTTCAATCGCGAGGGGTTCGCGAGAAAAAGTGACTGCCTGTATGCCGTCGTCTGGGCTTTAATTTTTTTTAAATTTTATCGTTGTGATCCTTTCGCGAGATATATGTAGCAGGAAGCAGGAGAGTGCTGGACATTATACACCAGAAATATTAGAAGAAGTTAATTTTAAGCTGCTCTATTCCCGAAATTAAATGACGCAGAATTTCCTTTGTAAGAATGCAAAGTCTCGCGGCGATAAATTCAAAAAATGCCTCCGGTTTCAAACCGTGTCAATAATAGAGGTATGAAATATACTTTAAGACGTATTCTCTTACTTGCTACATTCACCTAAAAGTAAGAACACAACGTGACAGAGAGAGAGAGAGAGAGAGAGAGAGAGAGAGAGAGAGAGTATCACAATTATCAACTTGACCGAACTTACGGACTCAGTGGAACAATGGCTGCGTCACAGCCACATGCATTCATGGAACGGAGAATCTTTCGGTTCACGAAACAACGGATAGTTGTGCTCAGTTGTGATTACTTTTGAAGCAAGAGTCCAATTACACATCACAGTGCTGCCTTGTAGCATTCTAAGTGAACACCCACCTTAGTTACGTATAAAACTTGTTTCTCAGCAACAGTCTACCGAATATTTTGGCGGTCCGTAGTGGCCGAGCGGTCTGCGGCGCGCCAGTCAAAGTCTGCACAGCCGCTACGGTCGGTGTTCGAACACCCGCTCGGGTATGCACGTTCGTGTCGTTTCTAGTATAGGGTAGTTCATAAGTAGTTTGTAAGTTTAGGGATTGATGACCCCGTAGTTAAGTCCCTTAGGGTTACCTACAGTGCCAAAATTTCGTCAATCTAAGAGTAACAGAATCACCGAAAAGTAAAATTTAAAAAAATACAAAATCGAGTCTCGCGGAATTTCATACTTCGCTAGGTAATCTTTCATGTTTGGGCGTCATTTTTTGCAATACTACGTTACTAATATTTCTACGGGCAGCAAACATGTGTACTGCGAAAAGTAGTTTTTTTTTATTTTTTTATTTTGATAGTTTTGAAGACTTTACGAGATGAGCAAGTACATGCACATTACTTTTACAAAAAAAAAAAAAAAAAAAAAAAAAAAAAAAAAAAAAAAAAAAAAAAAAAAATCACCTTTCCAAGTATTTCTCTACTGCAGTAATACTTTTCAAAATCTTGTTCCAGAAATGCGCCTTGTACGAACAACATTGTCAATAGCGAATAAATTCTGCGGACATAGAAATTATTCACGAACGTTTTCATGATTAACTCTTACAACCTATCGTACAAAAAAATTAAAAAAAAAAAAAAATGTTGAAAGGCCATTGCGGCCGATATAAAAGTCTCAATACATTTGGTGCCGCCTCCCGAATGTTGACGACTGCTGGCTCCAACTGAGCTCGTCAAGCACGGTCGAGGGTTTAAATTAAAAAATTATAAGCATTCGTGGAAATATGGATAGCAGTTGCATTAAAACTATTCAAATTTTTGTAGGCTTACGAACTACTTTAACTAACTTAAGAACAAAACGCGCACACACACACACACACACACACACACACACACACACACACACACATATATATATATATATATATATGAATGACCGCGGGAGGACTTGAACCTCCGACTGAGCGTTCCGCAGTAAGGCGCCTTAGAGCGCTCGGCCATTCCACCACGGCCTCCAGACTTAGCATTTCGTTTCTCGACACTCAGCCATATTGGTAGCACTGGTTTAATTAAATTGCTTTAGAAATCGCTCTAGTGCGGCGCGGTGTAGGCGAGGAGCGACCGCAGCGGTATCTGGAGCCACGGATCGCTGCGACCGTGTTGCGCCCCTTCAGAGACCCTCATCTCGCCGCGCTGATACGGCAAGCAGCTAAGACGATAGCGCGCAGCTGCTGCTATACGTCACACCGCCCCCAGCTGTCACCTAACTCTTTCTGTTTAGTTCCGCAGCGTTTCCATCTTTATTTAATTCGTGAGGACTGCGCTACTGTCGGAATGTCGGTCTCTATAACACTTTTATCTCTGCTGCCGTCTAATTTTCTCTTGTCTCAAAATAAATTTCCAGGCACAGACGTGTGTAGACTTCGTCGTGAATATAGTAGGATCGAGCGGTCGTAAAGAGAGGCGTATTTCTTTTTTAATTACTTTATTTATCTTTTTTACTTATTTTTTGTAACAAATTAGATCAATAAATTGTGAATTTTAAAATATTTGCATGTGGACTACTTTTAATTAATATTTCGTCTGTAGAATCACGCAGAAAGGGAGTCAACTAGAAAGCAAAGAAAAGATATTGTTCGTCAGTCGTTGAATGTTTGATGAGACTTCAAAATGTTCAAATGTTTTTATAGCATATGGGACTTAACTACGGGGTCATCAGTCCCTAAACTTACAAACAACTTATGAAATACTTACGAACTAGGACGGCACAAATATCCATGCCCGAGGGGGGATTCGAACCCCCGACCTTAGTGGCCGTGCAGACCGAGACTGGAGCGCCTCAGTTCCCTCGGCCACCGCGGCCGGCTTGATGAGACTGCTACTGGGTTTTGTTCAAATGTTTGTTAAGCTTAAGGGACTTAACTGCGGGGTCACCATTCCCTAAACTTACAAACTATTTATGAACTATCTTATACTAAAGACGACACAAACATCCATGCCCGAGGGGGGATTCGAACCTCCGACCGTAACGGCCTTACAGACTGTGACTGGCGCGCCGCAGATCGCTCGGCCACTGCGGCCAGCTGGGTTTTTCTTCAGTTTCGTACTCAGGTGACTCGCCCTTGCAAAAAAAGGAATAAGAAATCTACGTGAATGAGATGTCAATATCTCATAGGTCAGCCACAATGACCGTCTCTGCCAATCTTCCCGGTAAAAAGCGGTGTGTGTTTAGAAGCCATTACCCTATCACGTTTTCATCCAGTTACGAAGAAATTTGTTGTATGGAAATAGGTATCTTGTTTATTAACTTAGCTCACTAAATTCTTCATTTGTTCTTGTAGTCTCTCTTTGGTATTTTAAGCAGAAATAACTACTCACATCGAAACGTTTCTTCAAAGGTGAATCTTTTCACTCTGACACTTGCCACATCCCGAAAAAAAAATCTTATCAGTTTTTGTCTCCTAGATGTCAGTAGGAGATTTTATCATAGAGTCCAACAAAACGATCATCTGAATGCGTAACGACAGTAACAAAATCGCGACACAGACAAAACAAAATTTTGGACTAAGTTTTGTAATCTTATGTTAAAATAAAGATATTTCTGTATATTATTGTTTCTTGGTAATAAGCAAAGTGGCCCTTTCACGAAAGATATTTGTCGATGAAATTAGAATAGCACTCTGTTGTTAGAAAGTAATTTTACGTAAGTGTATGTCGTTCCGTCAAACCTGCGATGTACACTTTTACCTACAGTTAAAGAATTACATTCACCACTCACAGAAGTGCTCTACTCTCATCACTTAGTAAAGAGAAATTACAGCTACAAGTGATGGCGTGAAAACGTATTCCGTAACCAAAAACCAGCTGTTATCTTCAGCATTCGAGAAAATATTTCGTATTGTGCTGTGTCGCGAAAACGCAAGCCGGCCACGGTGGCCGAGGGGACTGAGGCGCTCCAGTCACGGTCTGCACGGCCACTACTGTCGGGGGTTCGAATCCCCCCTCGGGCATGGATATTTGTGCCGTCCTTAGTGTAAGGTAGTTCATAAGTAGTTTGTAAGCTTAGGGACTGATGACCCCGTAGTTAAGTCCCATAAGTTCTACAAACATTTGAACATTTGAAAACGCAAGGTATTTACCAAGGTTAACAAGATACCGCTCGTTAATGACAGTCCACTTACAAAATATCATTGTAGCGTGCGTGCCTTCATATATCGCTCGTGTTGCTCCTAATTTATATGATTTGTATAACTTATCACTGGTATCAACATGGGTAATATTACGGTTCTCAGGAAATATAAAAGTGAAATACTGAAATACTTCAATTTACATGTTTTCTGTTTACAAATTAATGTTAGTTGTGTAATCATTACATATTATAAAAGTGTACAAGGTGCTTGCCGTAAAAAGTCAAAACCAAATTAAGGTACGATCAAGGGACTTACGTTGGGTGATACCCCTTAATTCCCTCTCGAACAAGATTATTTTTGTTTTTACGCAAAAGGGCGCACAGGGCGGAAATATAATATTAACGTCAACACAAGCAGACAAGGTGAGAGCATACTATAGAAAAAAATAATATATCTGGTCATGCGTACAAATACTTCATCTAACAAAGAATATGGCACCAGGCATCTGTCTAAAATACTTTCACGAGCTTATGACCGAAGAGGGAAAAGGATATGATGTAATTATCCCTAATATAGTACTGATCTCTACTGGACTGCCAATCCAATTTAAAAATTGCAGTTTTCAATAAAATTACCTTCTGGTTGCAATCTTAATAAAGAGCAAGGACAAACATTAAAATATTATGGCATTAATCTTAAAGACTGTTGCTTCTGTCACGGTCAAATGTATGTCGCTTGCTCTAGAATAGGAAATCAGAAAAATTATGTGTTTATCATTTTATTCTATGTTCAACAAAAACTTACACCAAGTGTCCAAGCGAAGCCGTGTACTGTAGTTAGTATTATATAAGACGGCGAAATCTTCTAGCGATAAGACGAAATGCTAGCCGGCCACGGTGGCCGAGGGGACTGAGCGCTCCAGTCACGGTATGCACCGCCACTACGGTCGGGGGTTCGAATCCCCCCTCGGACATGGATATTTGTGCCTTTCTAAGTATTAGTTAGTTCATTAGTACTTTGTAAGTTTAGGGACTGATGACCCCGTAGTTAAGTCCCATAGCTATACAAACATTTGAACAATTTTTTAATGCTACTTTATTATCCTCGGTAATCCAATGTATTCCACGATTTCACAAAAACAAATAAATAGTGAACTATATTTGACAGGAAAGGAAATAAATATAATATACGAATAGATTTGAGCCTCTGTGGAGTGGCCGAGCGTTCCAAGGCGCTTAGCTGCGGAGCGCGAGGCTGCTCGCCGTCGGAGGTTCAGTCCTCTCTCTGGCATGAGCGTATTGGTTGTCCTTAGAATAAGTTAGTTTAAGTAGTTTGTCAGCCTAGGGACTGGTGACCAGAGTAGTTAAGTTCCTTAGATTTACAAACATTTGAACATTTTTTGAGTATATTTGAAAACAGACTGTCAAAATTGAAAACAGCATTTTTAGCTTTTGAACTACCACATTCGCAGGTTGTAAGCTGGGCAAGAGGACTTAGGAAGCTGGAATCGAAACTTCGACGATTACTTTCTCGGAAGCTGTCGGGTGTTGCCACCTGATAAAATTGCCCCTTTACTTTCACGCTTCTCTCGCGTTGGGAAGCATCGACTGCGTCCGTGTACAGCCCGCGGATGGTTTCCAATATAATAAGACGGCCGCAATAAAAGACGGGGGCAACATCAAAGCAGGCGACGCCAGAAGTAAACAGACTGGCGGCTTCTGTGCTGGGCCGGTGCGAACGGCCAGACAGACCTACCGTCTGGGGATATTTGCAGAGCGCGGCTGCTTGCACTGCGCGAAACACGTGCGCGGAAACTCCGCCAGTTTTCCTCCACGGAACGCCTCTTCAATCGGCAGTAGGCCAACCGGTAGAGGAATCTGCACCGGGAGTCTCTCTGACGCTGGTAAAATAATGTAAACATGGCGCGCGCAAAGGAGACGTTAAGCCTCAGAGCAGGTGTTTATTTTTCAGGAAAGTGGAGCATGGCGTTCGTAGTACTGTATAGCAAAGTTAGAGTTATTGCACAACAGAAATATATATATATTGAGGTGTTTGTGCCTATATTTCACTCTGCAGCCAAAACTACACACATCGCAAACGAATAGTGTTTGTGTGTGGTAGTAGGTATCAGTCTCCCATTGTGCACTAAGGTTTGATAACGATTAGCGGGTGGAAGTTATGGGAGTTGAAAGTTACCGACTTACATAAAATTCTACGTTGTTTGCAGTGACCATTTGAGCAGCAGCTGAATCTTATGTATTTCACTGTAATGTTTTTAAAGGAAACGCTTTTTGCTACTGCGAATGGTTTTATTTTTATGAGTCACCCATACGCGTTTCGCCTTTTGTCACAAGGCATCATCAGTGGGTGTCCTGAAATATTTACATGTTTCTGTTCACACATAAAGGTTAGGTTCCTTACATATATACAAAACATTTCGTTTCTGATTTAAAACAGTTCGTTGTTTGCTATAAAATGGTGTAAGGCAGTGTGTTTACCATTTTATAGCAAACAACGAACTGTTTTAAATCAGAAGCGAAATGTTTTGTACATATGTAAGAAACCTAACATTTATGTGTAAACAGAAACATGTAAATATTTCAGGACACCCTCTGATGATGCCTTGTGACAAAGGCGAAACGCATATGGGTGACTTATAAAAATAAAACCCTTCATTCACAGTAGCAAAAGGCGTTTCCTTCAAAAACATTACAGTGAAATACATCATAAAATTCTACGTATGGGTGTCAATATTTTGCTCTTTAGCAAAAACTACACAATGGAGACGAACGATCTCTCTGTGTTGTTGTAGTACAAAGTCCCCCCCCCCCCCCCGTTGTACACCATAGCAGTTCCGTGTCGGTAGCTGTAAGCTGTAGAGACGGTGGAAGATACAGTGGTTGAAAATCGTCAGCTTATACAAATTTCGGACGGAAGACAAGGGATGACTTTTGACACTATAACAGGAAAGACGTTACATAGAACGAAATGTGACGCACATTCTTCAGTTGTTTCTCTGCAACAAACAGTTTTGTACAACTCCCAAGAAAGAAGTCAAAGCGTAAGAAAGAAATTTCGCATTCTCAATCCGTTTCTAAATGACAGAAACGGCGCTGAAAAATGAATCTACAGACAATAGAAACTTGAAATTTGTAGATGTTGTTTATTTTACACTGTACTCATCGGCGATTTTTCGATATTCTCATCTCTAAGGGGGTGAAACAGGGGATGAACGGTGTTTTGGAAAAACATTACTACTGAGGCAATTTTGAAGCAAGACATACAAAACTTCTGGTTTAAATTGTTGATTGGAATTTTAAAAACACATGTTTCGATATTTTTGAAAATTCGACCACTAAGCGGGTGAAGTAAGGGAAAATCTTTTAAGGGTGCTACTATGACTACTTTGATGCTAAAAATGCGAAAATTTGGAGCCATGGTTGGAATTTTTTTAAAATGAGTTTCGGGTTGTTTTGAATCTACCATCAATGGTGCAATAGGCAGTGGCAAGTTGTATCAAAATATTTGATTAGGAAAGCATTTTTAAGGATAAATCTTTGAAAATTTATATTTAGAAGAAGCAACCAATGCAGACCATCCAGTCTACGCTTGCGAGCAGCGGGAATTAAGTTGATATAAATATAAAAAATATTGCAAGGATGGTAAATAAAATTTTGATAAATATCGTCGCATCAACATTTGCCAGAACTCTCGTTCAACAGATACTTGGGGATTGCTCGTCAAGTATGACACAAAAGATAGAACTGACTGAGGAAATAGGAAAGCCGTGCGAGGATGACCGCGCGGTCTAAGGCGTCAGGTCACGGACTGCGAGGCCACTCCCGCTGGAGGGTCGTGTCCTCCCTCGGAAATGGAGGAGTGTTGTCCTTAGCATGAGTTAAAGTTATTTTAAAGCGATGTGGAAGTGTAGGCACCGATGACCATTGCAGATTTGTCCTCTCAGTTACGCAAACTTTGAACTTTTGAAATAGAGAAGTTGCAAAGAAGAGCAACACGTTTCCACTTGGACTCTTTTCTCTCTTTGGCCATTTTCCTTCATATGCAGGGTCGGCCTTGATAAATTCGTATTTGGCGTGTGTTAATATTTACTGGGTGACCGGATGTCCTTCCTGTCGCCACCCCATGCCCCCCGGGAGGAAATGTGTACCCCAAAAGTCTGCGTATTGTGTTATAGGTGCGAAAATGTAGAATGTTACGAAATGTTTGCGAAACGTGTAACTGAGGCGAGACTTAGAGACCAGCCCGGTATTCACCAATGAGGATGTGGAAAACCGCCTAAAAACCGCAACCAGGCTGGCCGGCACTCCGATCTCCTTCGCTGATCCGCCGGGCGGATTCGAACCGGGGCCCGTACGCCTCCCCGTCTCGAAAAGCGGTGTGCACGCCAAATCGAGAGAGTCATGTGGACTGTTTTATTAAGTGCAAAAGCATTCTGCGGATGTTCACCAACGCCATTGGCAGTTGCTGAGAGAGAGACGGTTTACATAGACGTATCAAGTGATTTAACGCTAACAAGTTTCGACCATATTTTAAGATTTTTTGGAAACATTGTAGAGGTATTTCTTAACAACTAAATTTGTACTGACCAAAAGATAATTATCTACTGAAATTATCAAATGGGTTTATCCACATTATTGTCAAAACGAGAGAAACTGTTGTAAATTGATGGTGACAAACTAGTACAGTGGCTTGTGGACAAATACGCTATAGGCAAAGACACCTTGTTTGATTTTTATTACCCAGACATGTTGCGTCACTTATTGTACCATCTCCTTATCAGTTTTTTTCTTTATTTTCTGTAATAAGATGCTACAGGTTTTTGATTATATAGTCATTTGGATGAATTGCTTCAAATGTTCGAATGCTTGTGAAGCTCAAGGGACGTAATTGCGGGGTCATCAGTTCCTAAACTTACAAATTGCTTATGAACTACCTCATACTAAAGACGACACAAACATCCATGCCAGAGGAGGGATTCGAACTCCCCACGAGGAACAGCCTCGCGCATCGGAGCTTAGCGCCTCTTACGCGCTGGGCCATTCCGATGAGTTGTTTGATCTGATGATTATGTTGGATAAATTAGGCATAATTTTCTTTACAATACTTACATAATGTCATTCGCTGGAATTGGATGCTGCTTTAATTCAGGAATTACAAGTTAACACAGCTTGTCATCTGCAAAGAAAATGTTTTTATTTAGAAATTAATTGATTTATTATGCCTTTCCTTCATGTTATGCTGGAATATAATTCTATGTGGCTGTTTAGTGGCTCGCTTACTTTCGAGCTGTACTGTTGCTTGTTCTTGCTTGAGGCGTGTTATTATGTTTCATGATGGTTCTTAATGTTAGTGTACTTTTTTGTTGGGAAAAGACACTTTTTACATCGTTATTTGCCTTGTTTTGGTGGCTGTTCCCACATTTATTTGTTTAAGTGAAGTGCCTGTGATATGACGCGCGACTTTTGAATGGTTTTAACACTGGCAATGCTTGTGTGTGTGTGTGTGTGTGTGTGTGTGTGTGTGTGTGTGTGTGAGAGAGAGAGAGAGAGAGAGAGAGACAGAGAGAGAGAGAGAGAGAGAGAGAGAGATACACTTTGTGTGTGGATCAGGGGGGCAATCAGGTGTAATCTGGTGGTGGTATTTATATTCTTCTCTCATGGTATCGAAGAGAGTCTCGCATCAGGCGGATTTCTGCACAAATCTATCATAACAAGCACGGAAGATACAAGAGCTGCACCGTCACAAGACGACCACGGTACTGTGGTATTACGACAGCCAGTGAGAAAACACAGTGAACGCATATGGCGCAGATACTTCCAACCACATTTCCCTAAATGATAGTGTATGGCAGACAGTGGGAGTGGGGCACATAAAAGTTACCCGGACATTCTGAAATCATTTGTGGCAGCATTAACGTAGGGGAAAAACAGGATGGAGTCGATACAGCGGGCCGAACCTTGGAGCACATTTACACTGCCTTCACACCCAACCGAGTCATTAGCGGAGATGTGTCTCGCCGCGGTCTCAGCTGGCCAGCCAGGTCACGTGATCTCATAGTGTGCCATTACTTTTCGAGAACAGCCTTCAAGTATGAGGTGTGTCCCAATACCCGCATAGTGTTCAAGTGGTTACTTTAAAAATAATCTATAGTCAGGTCAGGTCCGTATTTCCTTTCCTCCGCTGTGTTTCTTTGTACCCTGGCACTCTGGGTCACGTCTACTTCCACCCTGAATAAGGGCTACACACTGAGAAGAAAAAAATCCATATGCTGGGATGCAGATGGTGGTATTATGGCGTACACAGAGTAAAAAACGACGTTTCTCCGGTGATTCATGTGAAAACTCATCCGCTCTGAATCTGGCCACGCGATGAGTATAAACAGACTTTGAATGCAAAATGATGGTTGGAGCTAGATGCAAGAGGAATTCCATTTCAGAAATAGTTAGGGAATTCAATATTCCGAGATCTATGATATCGAGAGTGCTCGAAGAATAGAAAATTTCAGGCATTTACTCACAACACTAACAACGCAAAGTCTGGTGTCGCAGTTTAATGATCGCGAGCAGCGGCGTTTGCATAGAGTTTTGAGTGCTAACAGAAGAGTAACGCTGCGAGAAATTCTATGTGGTAGGCAAGACGGATGTCAATGCATTGACATAACATAGTGTTTAAGAAGATACGAAAGCATTTCTATATTATGAATCAGTTCGACCAAAATATGTTAGCTACCAACGTTAGCAGAAACCGCTGCATTCTTGACAACCCTCAAGACTACGAAAAGTCAATATTATTTTTCATAATCAGTTTGTAGTTATACAATAGAATAAAAATAAAAATAAATGCAAGTGATACCCCCAATACTGTTCCTTCTTCAATATAAATGTATTATAAATTATGCTGCTATAAGACAATGTGTACAAGTACTGTGCACCCATCTGCCGACAGCAACGTACATAAGAGACGTTTATAGCATGTCAGTCAGTTACCTACAGCTAGTGGATTAACATGAAAATCTTAATATCCTTTGATGACTTCGTGCAGTGTTTGCACACGAATATTTTAACATTACTCCAAACATGTGTAAACAGTGCGTTTCTCCTGTAAAGAGATTATATTTTCTGTAATTTGTGATATAATTTCAGCGAATGACCAATATTTTTATCTGAAGATGATAACTTAGTTCATTGAAAGCGGAGGTAAAAAGTAAAGAAGAGAATATTTAATAAATTTGGAGTTGTTGATTATTCAATTAGATTGCCTCCTTCCTGTAATGTCAGCTATGGTAACAATGTGAAATTTCCTTTTTCATGTCCATCTGTTTCATTTTTCCCCCCTTGTCCTTATGTTCTATTCGTCGTTTTGTACGCTCTGAAACCGAAACTGGTAGAAAAATAAGGTTGTTTGGTCAGCCAAGTGTCACGCTCTTCATAAAATGGTAAATTTACTCTTTTCCCTCGCAAATCATGATGGAATCGCCCTGCATGTCGCGCGAAAGATACAGTGCGGGCAGTGTGGGGATGCATGGAGTGGCATTGAGTAGGAAGCCGGACGGCGCGGAGTGGTGGATTGTGTGGTGCGAGAGGAGCGGGAGAGAGCGCGGCGGAGGCACGCGGCGCTGCCTTTAGGTAGCCGCAAGGACAGGCCATTGCACAACAGGCCGAGGCAAGGCTTTCACCTCTCCTGGCAGATTCCCCCTTCAGTCTCGCTCCCCAGCATCCTCTGACACCCGTCAACTCCCTACTGCTGGCTGCGGACGTATTCGTAGTTCGACCACTGTGTCACGGCTAAGCGTTACTGATCTAATCTGTCGTGTCAACCGCTTCAAACACACTCACACACACAGAAACACACACGCTCACTTATATATAAACATACACACAAGCAAATATCCACACCGCAAATACGAATGCTCACACGCATCACAAATCACAAAGAACATACGAACTATGTAATGGGATCATACAGAGCGTTACAATAAATAAATATAAAATGTGCTAAGGTAAAATTTTTGGATCAGTACACAGAGATGGTACATGGATGAAGAGACCAATCAAGAAATTATGCGAACAGACTCACAGACATGAAGAGAAAACGTCGGCAAATATTCTATGTTTTGTATCCCATCCTCGTCGCCACTTTTGTGTCCCGGCCTCGTCGTAGGTGTCGGTGGCCGAGTGGAATGAGCCCGACACAGGAACAAGAATAGCACGCTGGTGCAGGTACGGAGGGGAGCAGCCAGAAACTATAAACACTAGAGTGAATTAGAAAGAGATATATATTGCACAGAATGTAACAATACTTAACTTTTACATAGTACTGCAGAATGTTGATACATAGTTGTTAGAGGCCTGCCTAGTGCCTGTACGATAGCAAAGTCTTCACTGGTGCCTATCTGATTACGAAGGTCCTAACTCGTTGCTATCTCAGTCCGAAGTGGCTGGTGTCTTTCAGTGGTGGCCACGAGCGGCGTTGTCGCAGAGGGCGCTCGTGGCTGTCGTCGTGAGAACGCCGCGCCGTGCGTGCATGGCGGCGCGCGGCGAAAGTAAGTGGCGCGCACTTTGTACTTGTGCGACACCACACTATGGTCATATACACAGGACGAACAGCAAGCGCCTGACAGAGAGATTTTTTTATGTAGTAGAGAACTGAATAAAAAATTAAACAAAAAAGAACTGTATTCAAGAAATGGAAGAAAACCCGAAACATGGAGGAATCAATATGGAAATGATGAATTAAAGGGACATATTATGAGCTTCTAATCTGAAATAATGGAAAACAGGGAAAACTTGGGCCGAGAAAAGGAAACAGGAATGAAGGGGTAGTGGGAAGAGAAAAAGGAGAAGGAAGGAGTAAAGAAGAAATAATCATGTACGTACAAGTTTATATGCTATCTTAAGGGGAAAATGTACAATAACAGTATGAAGTTTAAAAAATTATGGAATATGATAGAAAGATTCATTTAAAAACAAGATTTTTTATATACAACATTCGAGAAATTATAACTGAAATGTGACATTGATATCTGCAGTAGTGATCTACATTCATAATAGTTCCAGAATACATTTCGTCGGTCTGAAATATCATATTGCTCCTTTTGATGTAAAAGCCTTAAATCACAATTTTAAAAACACACAATTGAATGCATTCACAACGTAATACAACACGATTAAAAACTGACATCACAATAACTCAAAGTCCATACAAGTTAGTCTGGCAACCTGGCAGCCAGAGATATCGCCAATTTACTTATGTGCTAAATTAATTACACAGTCAAAATATGGGTAATTAAACGTTCAAACTGATAAAACTAAAAAACGAGAAAACGGAAAAAGGGTTGTAAATAAAAATACGCATCGGTAAAAGCGAGTGTTGCACAAATACAAAATGAACGTAATTAAAATTAGTCACTGATCAAATCGATAAATGAAAAATGGAAAATTTGTAATTAAAATCTTGTTGTTGTTGTTGCGGTCTTCACTTCGCAGACTGGTTTGATGCAGCTCTCCACGCTACCCGTCCTGTGCAAGTCTCTTCATCTGACAATACGTTCGGCAACCTACATCTTTTTGAATCTGCTTACTATATTCGTCCCTTCGGTTTCCCTCTACGATTTTTACCCCACACGCTTCCTTCTAATGCTAAGTTGACAATTCCTTGACGTCTCATAATGTGTCCAACCAATCTATCCCTTCTCTTAGTAAGGATATGCCAGAAACTTCTTTTCTCCCCGATTCCGTTAAGTACCTCCTCATTAGTTACGTGATCTACCCATTTAATTTTCATCATTCGTCTGTAGCGCCACATTTCTAAAGCTTCTATCATCTTTTTATCTTAACTCCTTGTCGTCCACGTTTCACTGGCATACAATGCTACACTCCAGACAAATGCTTTCAGAAACGACTTCCTAACATTTAAATTAATATTGGATGTTAACAAGTTTCGCTTCTTTAGAAAAGCTTTTCTTCCCATAGCCATTCTGCATTTTATATCTTCTTTACTTTGGCTATCAGAGGTTATCTTGCTACCCAAATAACAAAAATCATCTACTACATTTATTGTCTCATTACCTAATCTAATTCCTTCAAGCGAAAATTAGAAAACTGTAATAGGACCTATAATTAAAATCAGTCACTAACAAAAGCTAAAAATCGAGAAGCGGCAAAATTGTTGTAATTAAAATTACACACTGACAAAAGAGAAAAAAATAAAAACAAAAAAGGCGATAAGTAAAATGATGCACTTATAAAAGAGAGAAATTCTACACAATACTTCAAATATACATTACTAAAATAGCATAAAGGTCTGTAGATTAAGAACAATAGACAACTCAATAATATTTATCATTTAAAGCTTCCATATCAAAAGAAACAATATAATTTTTCACACAGATGAAATGTGAGGTATGTAATTGTTCGAAAATTATTTGTAAGTATTATAATTATTGAATATTTTATCCATTAGAGAAATTGAGGATTATAGATTAAAAAAAGAAGAACAGTTACGGAACAATACAAATATTACAGAAAAGACCGAAGTACAATGACATAGGGGCAAAAGATGCAACGTATAAAAAACGTTCTTGAAAAGTTTCAAAATTTGAAATCGGTAATACACTATACAGTTGTATTCTGATAAAAGTAATGAAATACAAAAAGAAATGAGTTCATATAAAAGAACAGTTAATGTAAGTTCAAAATGTTCAAATGTGTGTAAAGCTTATGGGACTTAACTACGGGGTCATCAGTCCCGAAACTTACAAACTACTTATGAACTACCTACAACTAAGGTCGGCACAAATATCCATGCCCGAGGGGGGATTCAAACCCCCCGACCGTGTGACCGTGCAGACCGTGACTGAAGCGCCTCAGTCCCCTCGGCTACGGCGGCCGGCTTAATGAAAGTAACTAAAAATATTTCTTTTTATATATCATTACTTTTATCAAAATACAGCAGTTAGTGTATTGCCGTTTGAAATTTTGACACTTTGTAAGAAAGGTTTATATACACTGCATCTTTTGCCCCTTTGTCATTTTACTTCGGTCTTTTCTGTAATATTTATATTATTCTGTAACTGTTCTTTTTTTTTTTTTTTTTTTTTTTTAACCCATAGACCACCTTTTGTGTAATCTACATCTCTAGTTCTTTTTCATGTACTCATTTCATTTGTAACTTATTGTTATATCGTATAGCAACCATGATAATGGTTTGAAATCGAAACTGGTAGCAAAATAAAGTTGTTTGTACAGTCAATTTTGACGCATTTCATGAAATATGTTAATGCTGTCGATAATAGCCAAATCAAAATTTAAAGGTATTAGTTGCCCTTGTATTGAAAGAAGAAAAGGAATGGTTGGGTTGTTTCCATTAGAGCATTGAAATAATAGCGACAAGTAAATGTTTTTCCACACCGGAACTAGAACCTGGATCTCCTACTTTGAGCCAGCGGTGCCGTTAACCACTTGGCTATCCCTCCCGTCAGTTCCAAATTCTCACATATCGCACTTTACAAAAGTCCTCTTACGCTCCCCATCCGGATTCCCACCGCATCAGCAATGGACCAATAAACAGCATACCATTATCGCATAGAAATACAAATATCCAGAGTGTTACATGTATGATGTCCAACTATTTCAAATATCTATTACATAACAGTGTTCAGAAAAAAATTATGCGAGTGTGTTCTTTCATTTGGAGACTATTTAAAATAGTTATTAAAAGCTTGACGTTTTCAGTTAGATAGTACCTCAGGTATGTGTAGCGCCAGGACGCCTATATGTCCCGTGATAAGGCTTAAAGGCCAATAGCGCTCGCGTTGTAGCCTGTTAGAGATGGAAACGCGAGGAAACAATGTAGAAGTCTTAATGGCCAGACGTCTATCACTCACTTACTAAGTACGTCAAAACACAGAATATCTGGTTGCAAGTGAGGGTTTGACAGTTCTATGCAGAGAAGAAAGAAATCTGTATGTTGTGCGTAAGAGGATACTGGTGCTACTTCCACAGTATGCGACTGATGGGTCTGTGGGGCGGGCGGGAGGCGTGGTACTACTATAAACGATGTAATCATAAATTTTAAAAAAATCCTCATCGTATTTCATCATTCACACTCAAAAACGATTATACAAATCACATTAAATTCTTACACTACAAATTATCTTAATTAAAAAAACTAAAAATAAAAAAGATGAACTTTAACCCTTCATGCTGAATGTCTTTCAGAGATGGTCAACAACTACGCAAAGCTCGTAATAATGAAATATTGATTTTCCTTACCTTGATTCTCGCAATATCATATCTTCATCCACCATGGTTAAGCTCTCAAAACTTGTTTCAATATCATCCGTATAAGCAATATATAGATATATACATTTTATTGCACACAGAAAGATTCCTCTGCTCAAAGCTCACTTTGCATAACTGAAACTTAACTCTATGACTGCCTACATGATACCGCACTCCACTGTGGCAGGAGAGCGGTTGGACAATCGCGTTGCAGCACACGCCAGACTGCACTCGCAGAGGCAAGGAATATCGGTTTCAGACAATCAACATTCTACACCTTAGAACTCAATAAATTTACCTACGTTTCAATAGTTATATGAGGGAAAAGGGTAAACAAATATGCCTTCATATCTCATCATGAGTTCATTTTTGACCTCAGAATAAACATTATATTATTTCACGAATGACGACGCTCTACGCGCCGAAGATTTAATGTATTTTCTTATAGATCAATTGTCTTCAAGGAACCGTAATTTAATATTCTTTGTTATGGAGTAATTGGATTTTGGGGCCACCGAAAACCCTAGATTAGCACTTACGTCCACATTATTTCTTAATATTTCACTGTGTTTACTGAGTTGCGTGTGTAATCTAACAATGACTACTGAATGTATTTGCATCGACGGACATGTTACGATTGGGGAAGACGTTATGGACTATTCAGATAATATAGAAAATGAATCTGCAGGAGAACAATGGAGCCAGGAACATTATTCCGATAAGTTATTTTGAAAGTGAATATAGTGCCCACAATACAGACAACATTAATTTATAATTTGGATGCGTCTGGAGAGGTAATCTCGGAAAATGAATCTAGTAGTTACTACTGTTGGAAACGGAGTTCAAATGGTCCCAGAACTCGCTCACTAGTTCTAGAATTATTGTTCATGGCTGTTAATATCTTGACTTAGCATTAAAAACGACGTTCATCCTTTCAGAGATTAATTTGAACCATAATGAAAAATGCAGATGAACGAAAAATAAGAGTTACAGCTAAAATGAAAAATTTGGTTCTTAAAATTTACCTGTGCGTTGAGAGTTGAAAAATGTAGACATTTAAATTAACATGTTTTGTATGAGTGACTTTATTACACCTTATATTTAGATTAAAGGCAGTTGCAAACAAGTTGAAATGAATGTGTACAAAGCAAATACGATAAAAAATTAAATAATCCCAGTAAATGGAAATACAAGAGTTGGAACTTGAATGGTGACAACACCACTGTGGAGACACTATGCTATGAAACCCACTATTGTTACTGATAGCTAAAGTTGTTGTCACCGGCTTGCGTTCAATCGAGGGAAACAGTCTATTGTTAAAGGAATTCACCACCATTTGAATGAAATATTGTTTATTTCCACAACCAGGTTTCGACCGTAGGCCATTATCAAGTGATAAAACTATTCAGACAGGTTTTTTTTCTAAGTCAATGTCATGGCAATAAAATCGTTAGGACAAGTTGATAGGTACCATTGTCACGACAATAAAATCGCTAGGAAAAGTTGATAAGTCCTTGTCATTTACATTAAATAGGTACCACATTTGTAGCAGAATGTTTGTTTAAAACATTTATGCAGATAAGTGTTCGTTATAATCTTACAGAAGCAACGTTATAACGAACACATATCTGTATAATTTTTTCAAACAAACACGCGGGTACAAATGTGGTACCTATTTAATGTAAGTGACAAGGACTTATCAACTTGTCCTAACGATTTTATTGCCATGACAAAGAAAAAAACCTGTCTGAAGAGTTTTATCACTTGATAATGGCCTAAGGCCGAAACCTGGTTGTGGAAATAAACAATATTCAATCAAATGATGGTGAGTTCCTTTAAAAATTTTTACATGAGTGATGCCCAAGATGCATACAAAATCACAATCACCTTAGAGCGAGCGGTCTAACGCTACGGTGTCACAACGGAACTGGATCAAGATTGAACGTACCAGAGGTCGTACAGCACGGCAATGTTATCAAGGTCTTCATGAGGCGTGCGGGGAATCGGTATTGCCGTAGAGAACAGTGGCACGTTGGGTTAAAGCGTTCAACGTAGGCAAACTGGAGATGGTCCTAGCGTTTTTGGAGCATCACCTGCGACCAGCTTTGCGAAACACTGTCTGCGTAACCAACCCATCATTTCGCACGCACACAGCGCAAGCTGTGGCTGCTCTATTCGGTCGATGGGATTGGGAAGTACTGTACCATCCATCATACTCCCGGAATTTAAGTGCTTGTGACTTCGATTTGATTCCGAAGATGAAGGAACCACTCCGTGTGATTCAGAGATTCGAGAGACATTAGACTGCTCCGTTCGCACCATGAACAGGACAGACTGTGCTAAAGGTTTACTACGCTTTCCAAATCGCTGGCAACGGGTTCTACACAGCACTGGTGATTACTTTGAAGGACAGTTTCAGGCACAAACGCGGAACGCTTTTGTATCGTTTGAAAATGAATAGTTGCCACTATTTAAGTTCCAACTCTCGTACTAATAGTTTTTGGGGTCACTAGTGACCCCACCATAGTAGTTGTGAAACAGAAATATGTCGATACTGAGCTGGGGTTAAGCCGGCTTCTCTGACGCTAGGTTCCCAATCTCAAATTGTTCAGTGGATCGCCATTTGTGTGGCCTGTAATATGTTTGCACCGAATTAACGGAAAAACACAGTAATTACACGAGGATACGGAACGAATACAGCCGTGTGTTGTCAAAACAGCTGAGATGAGTACGGCTGGTTGCACACACACCGACTTTGGACGGCCGTTAAATATCGACCGATATTTTACCGGTGGAGCGCTGCTTGCACAAAGCCGACGTTTTACCGGTCAAACAAGCATTCGCTTGGCTGTCGTGGTCGAGCGAAGTTGATTCCAAACATAATTTAAGGAATTCCAAACGATTTTACATAGTATTATGACAAATATTGCTGACGTAAAACAAATAACTAAGAAAGTACCGTATCATCACACATTAGTATACTAGTTAAGATATGGATTTTTTTCTTTGCTCTACATTTCGTCAAAATCCTCATTCAGTTATCAGGAAAGTTGTCTCAATGTATCTCTAGTCGCATTTCTGTCTTCAAACGAGTCCAAAGTCTTGTTCCACAAAACTGTTCCAGCTTCCACTACCGAATCCCTTAATCATTTAATCCATTGAAAACGCATTCCTCAAAGAGGCAAATGTCAATTTCCTTGTGGGTGTAGAAAGGAGTTCGATCCCTTGAATGCAGATAAAGCTGCGAGAAAATACGATAACGGCCACGGCGGAGTGGCCGAGCGCATTGAGGCGGTATGCTACGATGTGCGAGGCAGTTCCCCGTCGGGGATTCGAGTCCCCCATCGGGCATGGATATTTATGCCGTCTTTAGTATAAGATAATTCATAAGTCTTTTCAGAGTTTAGGGACTGATGATCCGGCAGTTAAGTCCCATAAGTTCTACAAACATTTGAACATTTTAGGACAATGGACACTAGTACGCGATAGGTTGATGATCTGGGCTTGCCTTGAAACGTTTCTGTACAGGCGATCGCACACAGGGCTAGCTACCCTCTATAATAAAATAGCCGCGACGGAGCGGCCGAGCGCATTGAGGCGCTATGCTACGATGCGCGAGGTCGTTCCCCGTCGGCGGTTCGAATCCCCTCCTTGGGCATGGATGTTTGTGCCGTCTTTAGTATAAGCTAGTTCAAATGTTTGTGTACCTTATGGGACTGAACTACGGGGTAATCAGTCCCTAAACTTACAAACTACTTATGAACTAACTAAGGACGGCACAAATATCCTTGCCCGAGGGGGGATTCGAACCCCCGACCGTAGTGGCCGTGCAGACTATGACTGGAGCGCCTCAGTCCCCTCGGCCACCGCGGCCGGCATAAGCTAGTTCATAAGTCGTTTGGGAGTTTAGGGACTGATGACCCCGCAGTTAACTCCATTAAGCTTGACAAACATTGAATATAATAAAATAAGCGAAGATCTCAATAAGATCAGACGACATTCACACGATGAATCCGAAGGAAAAAAAATCGAGAACGAATTCCAGTCTGACACAAAATTTTTTACTTCGCTATTGAATTTTTATTCAGTTTCTTGGAACAGACGTAAATTGAAATATTTGTAATTTATTGTATACAGAATCAATATTTTTATATATTAGTCCTATATGCACTTCGTCGACTGTATGGCGAGAAGAGACAGCGGGTTGTTTGCAGATGACGCCGTCATTTACCTTCTAGCAAAATCATCTGAAGATCAAAACCAACTGCAGAACGATCTGAATAAGATTTCAGTATGGTGTATAAATTGGCAATTGACTCTAAATAATGAGAACCATGATGTCGTCCACATGAGTACGAAAAGAAATCCGTTAAACTTTGTTTACAAGATAAATCAATCAAATGTGAAGGCCGTAAACTCCACAAAATACCTATCAATTACTATTACTTCAGACTGAAATTGGAAAGAACACGCAGATAATATCGTGGGAAAGGCGAACCAGAGACTGCGTTTTATTGGCAAAACCCTTAAAACATGCAACAGAACTACAAAAGAAACTGCATACACTACGCTTGTCCGTCCATTTTTGGAGTATTGCAGCCCAGTGTGGGATCCTTATCAGGTCGGTTTGACGGAGGACATCGAAAGAGTCCAAAGAAGGGCAGCTCGTTTCGTATTGTCACGATACAGGGGAGACAGCGTTACGGAAATGATACAGGATCTGGGATGGGAATCATTACAACAACGGCGCTTATCGCGTTGGCTACTTGCGAAACTCCAATCGCCAACATTCTCCTCCGAATGCGAAAATATATTGTTGACTGCCACTTACATAGGTAGAAATGATCATCAGAATAAAATACGAGAAATCAGAGCTCGAACAGAGAGATTCAGGTGCTCTTTCTTCCCGCGCGCTATTCGAGAATGGAATGGGAGATAAATAGTGTAATTGTGGTTCGATGAACCCTCTGCCATGCACTTAAATGTGATTTGCAGAGTATCCCATGTAGATGTAGAATCGTGCATCAAGGACAGTCGGTGAAAATCGCAGCGTGTGCCACTACAGCTGCCCTTGACGACGTACGTCGCTGTATGGCCGGCACCGGCCCGTCGCGACGCCACGTAGACAGCCCGGCGCCGGCGCCGGCGCGGAGGTCTGCAGTGCCAGTCGTCTGCTGTAGCAGCTGCCCGGCTTTTTGCCGGTGCCGGTCCGTGGTCGGCCAGTGTGCAAGCTACAGGGCCCTCCACTGGGCCACTGCTGGAATGTGGATGGCCGATATTAAAATCGGTGTGTGTGCAACTAGCCTAAGGTGCAAGCTTCCTAGGGTTTTATTTGCGGACGGAGAAGTTAGTACTGTTTCCTCCCACAAGTCCCCTTAAACCACCGCATCCTTGCGGTTGCTGCTGCGTAGCAGTGTGCGTTTGTACCGCCCTACAGTACGCACGAGGTGCCGTAGTTGCTGTCCAAAACTTTATGGAAAGCATAGAGTTCTGACTAATCTGTTGTCTTCTATAGTTGTGACTCCAGCGCAGAAGACAGCACAGAGGTTGTTGGTTCTTCTACAGCTTACAAGTGAGGCTAACGTTCTGTATGATGGAAGCATAATAAGCGACTTGCGAGATTTTTAATTGTCAGGGATGCCATTTATTAAATAAATAATAAAAAATGAGCAACTATTGTTAATATGATACGGCCTATGCTGCCCATAGCTCATGTTGAGACCTCGACTGTTATCA
The DNA here is from genome assembly GCA_026315105.1 of Locusta migratoria. Lineage (NCBI taxonomy): Eukaryota > Metazoa > Arthropoda > Insecta > Orthoptera > Acrididae > Locusta > Locusta migratoria. The sequence goes on from CM048745.1 coordinate 319,313,580, forward strand.
CTATTACAAAATCTTTTCTCATGACCGGCGCGGTCCGGCGCGTATAGTGGTCAGCTCGAGACTGAAACTGCGGCGCGTTGCGAGAGGGCACCTGATGCTCTATTTCGCGCCAAAACAGGGCCTTCTGCAAATCGCTCTTCTCTTGTTACAATAAGAGAAGGCACCTTAAACTCTTTAAACTGTCAAAATCTAGCCTTTCTTGAGAGATATTTATTACAAATTCTCAGCTCTGAATAGTTAATATTTAGTATATTATCCCCGCCGGGTCCTAGGATTTTTATCTGTCACTTTCCACTTCTTTCACCTCTGGCAGTATTGCTCATGTTAAAAATATCGAGTAGCACCGTGGTTCGGAACCCACGTTAAACTGTAGGTCCCCCTATAACTGGTTGGGTAAGTCAGTTCGAAGGTCGGAGGAAGGCAACGGCATACCACCTCCAAACAGGACCATGCCTAGTAAAGCACTGTGGTGTTCAAACCAATCTTCGGATTGTTGACTGCTTTACCTTTTTTTAAACAAAACTAATTTCAAAAGAAATCACGAGACGTGAAATGCAGCAGCCAATGCGACGAGAGCACCAGTAACATAGGCGGGCTTTCCCACGGGAACCAGCACCTACTGTGCCACATGCTACTGCTCCCCACCCCACATTTCAACATATGCTGCACTTCTGTCTTTCTTCCGCGTTTAAGACGCGTACGATGTTAGCAAAGAAATGGCCAGCGGGCAGAAATATGAAGTGGCCACAGACCAGGAATATCACAAAGGCTGCACCCACATTGCATCCGGATGTTGTCCGATCCGAACCTGTCCGTTGTTGGGTGACCCGGCGATCCGGCGCCGTCAGGTGTGAATGCCTACATTGGATCCGGTCGCGCAGCTGACGCACCGGCACGCTGGCTGCGGTAACCTAGTGTACTGTCGATAGGCATTGGTTTCCGCACTTCACTCAGTTACACGCTATACGTCACCAGTTGCAGTTGCTGAGAAGCTATCTTGAGTGATTCGGACGATGATGTTTAATGTTGGCTGCTGCTGGACAAGAACGTTTTCCTTAAAAAGCGTAGGAAATGGAGTTGGTTGTATCGTTTTAATAAAGACAGATCTTCAGGGGAATTTTTTACAACTTGCCAGTCACTGCGAAATTTTCCAGACAAGTTCAAAGACCACTACCGCATCTCTGTAGAACGTTTGACTATGTACTTGGAGGCATAAGAGACGCTATAACTGGCCATTCCAACTTCAGGGAATGTATCACTCCAGAAGAAAAACTTACTATCACAATCAGGTAAGGCAACGTTAAAAACAGCTGATATTTTTTTCCGCTTTTGTTACTGTGAGTGGTATAAATGACCACATCATATTACAATATTATAAATAAATTCTGACATAAGTTACAGTACAATATATTTATTAACATACTCATTACATTAAGGTGAAGGAACGCTAATAAATATATATCAAATAAGCAACTGATAAGAGGTACCTACATTTGATCTGAAAATTACAATGAAACAATTGTTTGGTTCAAGACTGACAAATATGATCACTGAATGTGATGAGGAAAATTGTGGAAAATAAACGTAAGGTTATACATAACGTTATATTAACGATACATTAGGAATAGTCCCTTAAAATGAGTTCCCATCAGGTTGTTCGGCAGGAGGACACATTTGAACTACGCTCACAAAAGAAGACGAATCGTTGGAATAATTAGATGCACATGGTGATGGGTAAGGTGACGGTTACAATGATGGTAAAGGACATGCACTGTGTGTCTGACGCTCTCTAATCATTTTTTAAGTTGTGAGCTTCTAAGCCTTAAGTGACGTCCCCTAAGATTTTTATACGTAGTCTCATTTTCACGAGTTGACCCAGTTGTTTGACTGATGGCAGTAAACTCATAAAGTAGGAGTAGTCATCATCTTGATATTCCTGTTTTCGTGAAACATGTTGCTCGAATAGGTCTACCTTTCGTGCAACATAATTTCGATATTTACCTTTGACTGATAATTGCTCCCCAACAGACCCAACAGATTTTTTTTTTTTTTTTTTTAAGCTTATGGGACTTAACTACGGGGTCATCAGTCCCTAAACTTACAAACTACTTATGAACTACTTACGAACTAGGATGGCACAAATATCCATGCCTGAGGCGGGATTCGAACCCCCGACCGTAGTGGCCGTGCAGACCGTGACTGAAGCGCCTCAGTCCCCTCGGCCACCGCGGCCGGCCCCAATAGATTGTCACAGTTCTCGCTTAATATCCCGGTTATGGTAGCCTTTAATTCGATGGTCCCACAAACGAGGCTCATTCCTCACGAGATGACTCAGAAATTTCTCGTCGATCGGCCCGTTCATGGTGCTGCCGGACTGGAAAGAAACGCGTTTGGTCGCCCGATCCGGGCAGTCCGGTGCCGGACGGCGTCGTACGGCGCTTCTGCCTCCAATGTAGGCGCGCTCATTAGACAACTGGCGTTTGTTTTCTTCTCCGGTGACAGCCGGCGCCGGATCGGATCGGAACGGACGACATCAGGATCCAATGTAGGTGCAGCCTAAGAGTAGCGCCGTCGTGACTTTTGGCGGCGCGTCGGCAGCGCAGTGGCGGGACGTGTGCGGTGACGGGGCACAGCGCGCAGCTGACGCCTGGAATGCCGCGCCGCCAGTTTCACTCGCCACGCAGCCAGCAGCCAGCAGCCGCTAATGGCGCTCTGGACACTGCCACGTCTGTCGCCGCAGCGGTCGCGAGGGTACTGCGAGCTTCACTCAGGGATCCAACACTCGACACACAGCTCAAATGTTACAAAGTTTGTAAATCTATGGGTCTGTACGACTCTGGTAATCACACCCTAGGCTTACAAACTACTTAAACTAACTTACGATAACGACAACAAATACATCCACGCCCGAGGAAGGACTCGAACTGTGGTGTCGCACAAGTCCAAAGTGCGCGCCATCTACTTTCGCGGCGCGCCGCCATGCTCGCACGGCGCGGCGTTCTTACGACGTCAGCCACGAGCGCCCTCTGCTAAAACTCCACTCGTGGCCACCACTGAACGACATCGTTCACTTGGGACTGAGATAGGAACCAGCTAACACTTCGCAATCAGATAGGCACCAGTGAAGACTTGGCTATCGGATAGGCACTAGGCAGGCCTCTAGCTCAACTATGTATCAGCATTCTGCAGTACTGAGCTATGTAAAAGTTAAGTATTGTATAAATTCTGTGCAATATATATCTCGTTCTAATTTACTCTAGTTTTTCTAGTTTCTGCTGTCCCACTGGCTGCTCATCTCCGTACCTGCACAAGCGTGCAACCTTTATTCCTGTGTCGGTACTTTTCTACTCGGCCACCGACACCTACGACGGAAATGAGACACAAAAGCGGCGACGAGGCTGGGACACAAAAGTGGCGACGAGGATGGGATACAAAACGAACATCCGACGGCGAGCAGCGGCGCGCTCAGCAGCTCGGCGCCTTGTTGTTTTTAATTTTTTTAATTACTATTATTAAGGAAAAAAACATATGAAGTGGCCGTGAACAACCGACCTTTCGCGTCATAATCCAACGCCTTGCCCTCTATGCTTTTTTTTTTTGTCTATTGTTGTTTTGAACCTTGTGTTCTCTGATAGTAAGTTATGAACGGATGATTACTTTAATGAATACATAATGGTGAAGTTTGTGTCTCTTATGTTTGGAGAGAAGTGAAAGAAAAGAAAGAAGGGTTCACATCCATATATTAATTACATTGTCGGCCGCGGTGGCCGAGGGGACTGAGGCGCTCCAGTCACGGTGTGCACGGCCACTACTGTCGGCGGTTCGAATCCCCATTCGGGCATGGATATTTGTGCCGTCCTTAGTATTAGATAGTTCGTATGTAGTTTGTAAGTTTGGGACTGATGACCCCGTAGTTAAGTTCCATAAACTTAACAAACATTTGAACATTTTAGTTCTCCACTCACGCTACATCACCGACACGTGTCTCCAGTCGAGTTCGTATGGAATAAGATGGGACCAAAACTGATAGGCAGTGGCGAAGTAAGATTGTTGGAGGCGCGGGGCGGCGGCGAAACAAACCGAGCCCACCCCTCCGTCCACTTGGTAATAAAATGAACTGGAGGCGGGAGACAGAAAAAAAAAAAAAAAAAAAAAAAAAAAAAAAAAAAAAAAAAAAAAAAAAAACATCCTTTGGAGGTAAACCGGAGGCCCGGAGCGGTCCGTCCCCTCCGACCCCCCCCCTCCCCCTTAGTCCGCCACTGCTGATGAGTTCGTTTGGTCAACCCACAACTCTTGCAGACGTACATGTACGGGTCAAGGAGGTATGGAATAACGTATCCCGAGACAGTATTTGCCATCTGCATAAGTTAATAGATGCCAGTACCAGTGCCTACATGGAGGCCGTAGCACGTTCTAATATGGGTGGGTGTCTTAGCAGAGATCTACGCCAGGTACCTCATTACCGCCTCAGCTGTGGATATGTAAACGTAATCATTTCATGTATTCCATATCCATTAATTCAACAATAAATATTGAGTTAACTGGGAAACTGTTAGAAGACGTAATAATTTTTTATTCCGGTCGTGTGTAAGTATTTGTTTTTGTCGACCACTTCGATTGTGACCTCCACCAGTTCGAGTAATGTTTCACAGAGTCGGCGTTGCGTACATGCGAAACTTCGCGGAACAAGCGGCCTTGTACTGTCACTGGCGGGCGATGCTTCGTGAGACAACTGCCTATTCCCTCCACGACTTCGTTTTCTCGGATTAAAATTGCTGGCTACTAAGGACTCGGCTCTCGTACATCCTACTTATCGAAGCTGTGTTTCTCTGGCAGTGTCGATAGCAGGGCATTACGTTCGTTCATATTACACGGAGATAAGCCCGAGAGATAAAGCTGGTGCAAACATTGCACAAGCTTCACCATTATTACCTCACGGCGCTTCCGGGACGGGCTTCGTGGGATGCAACGCAAAATCGCCATGAAGTTATTTAATGTGTAATTTATACGTCGTTCAAGTCATGTTAAACTAGCACTTCATAACATGTTCTCTGAAGGCTGTTCATTAAAATCAAAGCGGTGATTTTCCTATTAATTTGATCCAAATGTTCGTGCTGAGAAGACTGTATTTAACACATTACTTGTCCCTTTCCATATAGTTTCCCTCAGATTTCTTACAGTGCTTCTAATCGATATCTCAGTAGTTGTACATGGGTTTCGATGTCTTAAAAAAATAGAAGTTCAAATGATTGCGGTTATCAGACCATAGGCTTACAAACTACTTAAGCTACTTTGAAGTAACATAAAAACAACACACACCCATGCCCGAGGGAGGACTAGAACCTGCGACGGCGAGTAACCGCGCGCACTATAACAAGGCGCCGTAGAGAACTCGGACACTCCACAGCGGCTCGACGTCTGAAGACGGTTATGTACTAATATGAGAACAGTAATGAGATAATGCTATGCACAGATAGAGATACGCGTGCTGGTGTTGTAGTAGAGTATAAAAAATATATAAATATGGTCCGGAACAGAGACGATTCATGTGAGCAGGTTACCGACGTGTTTCCGCAACACGGAATTTAGCGGACTTAGAACACAGAATGGAAGTTGTAGCTAGATGCAGGGGATATTCCAAATCAGAAATCGTTCAGGGATTCAGTTCTCCGAGGTCGACAGTGTGAAGAATGTGTCAAGAGTATCAAATTTTCCACTTTCCCGATACCATATCTATTATTGGATGTATTCTTCCAAGAGGCAATTGTGAAGGTACGATCGGATCTTGTCGCTGATTTATAACGTGTATCTGAATCTCCTGTGCTCGAGTGAGATAACAGTCTTGGCCATGATTAATTACAATAATTTTTTAAATAAAGGAAACGACTTTATTTCTCAATGATAATAAAACTGTGTTTACTTATAAAGTCGTTTCGGCATCTTCCATCATCAGAGCAAAGAACCTCTGAACTTGCAAAGCCAGGATCAGTGTCAGTGGTAAAACCTGTAGCTAGCAGGGGCGTCAGCTGGGTTGATTTTAGCACTGACAACGAACTTCGCCACAGAAGTTCAGAGGTTCTTAGAGCTTAGAGCATTCTGGTTCTTAGAGCTATTTGTGGCTAGGGCGTTAGCTAGGTCGAAGGTATGTATATTTTGATACGTTGCAGAGGTCAAAAGATCGTCATATTCACGAGCAAAAAAGCGATGAATGAGCGCCAACCAATACATTTTATTTTAATCTGACTCCAAACTTCGCTACGAAAGTTCAAAGGTTTTTAGATCTGATTATGGCAGATGCGAAAACGACGTTATTCAGTACAGTATTCAGTCGTTTTGAAGGAAGTAGGGGAGACCGGGGCACGTTGGCCATAGGGGCCGTATGGCGCGGTCGAATTAGTTCATACAGTAGACGCTAGATCGTCTTAAGACTCAATCAGAAAGTAGGTAGCACTGTCCCTCTCCTTATACAGAGCCAATATCGCAGGCGGCGAAGTTTTGGACAAGCTGTAGTCCTTAATTGTTTTTGTGCGTATTTCAGTAAAATTCTACTCGCCGGTTAATGTACGTTATTTAACCTCTGATTGCTTTAGACGCAACGGGGTGAGTAGTATAATAAAAGGTTGTACTTCAAGGATTATTTCTATATGGCATACAGACTTAATTGCTTCAGTGAGTTTTCTAAAGAACAGAATTTATTGTAAAGATGCTGATGGGGCAGGTTGGCCCAGAGAGGACGGGGCACGATGGCCAGCCGAGACAACCTGTCACGTCCTATAGGAGCTATATTTTTTTAAACATGATGAAAGGTTTGTTACTTTCAATGATAACAACGTTTACAATTCTTCGAGTTTATTAAATTATTAACATAATTGTCGAAGTTACACACATTTTGATACGTTGCAGAGGTCAAAATATCGTCATATTCACGAGCTAAAAAACGATGAATGAACGCCAACCAATAAATTCTATTTTAATCTAACATCAAACTTCGCTACGGAAGTTCAAAGGTGATCCAGGAAGTCGGAATCTCGTTCATTTCATTGTTTTCAAAGTATGAGTTACGGCTCTGGTTTAAACCTTCGTTTTATTTGTAGTATCATAAAAATGATACGAAATTATCAAAGACTGAAAGGGGAATGATTTCTGAAGATACGATGCTAGTTTTAGAAGTAAAAGAAAAGGAAAGATATGTGAGGACTGTTAGAGAAGATTTTGGGTTTCAAGAAAATAGTACTGGAGGTACTGTGCTAAGTACAGACAGGCCTCATGTCAGTTTTCACAGGTAATTGAAACTCAGGAAACAGAAATTGAATTTCAATCCTTTCCATTTGACCATAGCATTGGAAAGAAATACTGAAGAAACAATAGGTCACAGGCTAGAAAAGGCCTTTTTCAAAAAGGAAAGATGGTGATAATGAAGACGATAACGAAGAGTCGCAGTGCCTTTTTGAAACAGTCAACTGGAGAACAAGAAATTCAGTTCAAGATCTGTAAGCGTTGGGCTCATCAGAGATGTGTGAAAAATGAAATCCGTGGACTATTTTGTGTGTGTTAAAACTTTGCTGATCCTTTGGAGCTGGATTAAAGTTGACTAGTTTGTATTAAGACACTGTAAATCGTAATAAGTTTAACCTGACTGTTGTCATAGTGCTCAGTGTTAAGCATTTAACTCAATATTCAACTTTATATTATATACCTTAAAGTATCTTTTGTGATAACTGTTAGTTTTGTTTTGATTTCGTAGTTATACTTATGAAATGTCTATATGGGTCAACGTGCCCCAGCCTCTGGGCCAACTTACCCCGAGGTAGGGGCAGACTGGCCCACTTGAATATGTCCAGTAATTATTTTTTTTCTAATATTTTAACTAATTTTTCTAGTTTAATAACTGCCATCCAGATTCAGTAAAGGCCGATCTAATATTCAACAACAATTTCATAAATTAAATATGTCAAATAAATTAATATTAACAAAAGTAAAAAAAATGGCCAACGTGTCCCGGTCTCCCCTGCGTGATAGCGATAAGTCTTGCTTAATTGACCGGAGCGATAGCCTACATCTTCAATTTTTTGTCTTCACTTAAGGGGAGACGGAAGGTAATTTTTATCTCCATTCATCCAACGCTATTTTACCCTTTGAATAGGTAACTTTTGAAAGGAACTATTAGTGATAAAACAATGATAGTTTTACTGCATATATATAACATACATGTCTCAATTTACATAAAAATGAATATAACTCTAATGCTTTTGAAGAATTATTTTTTATTCTTTCACTAGTAAAATTCAACTTTTGTAGTACATAAATTATTATAAAACAGTTGATGATTGTTTTGTGGTTCTCAATTTACTTGTAATGATTTATTAGCATATTCAGTAGAAAAAGACCAAATGTCATCCTTCTAACACTGTTAGTTTATCAAATAAGTAAAGTAAAAAAAATGTAGTTTTGAGGAAATCAATTTAAAGTTCAATAGTGCAATCCTAGTACAGTTACTGATGAGAATTAGTTACCACTAATATTTTCCTGCACCGTATTGAGCATCATATGAATCAAACTGATCTTCTTTTCTTCTCTTGGTCCCTCTTCTTTTCTGTCTAGCTTCTTTTTAAATTAGCAATATCGACTTTGCGGATTCTCTCTTTATCTAGTTGCACCAAGGATTTTGCAGTATTTCCACTAGATTGTACGCCAAATAATTCCAAAATATCCAATTTTCTATTTATACCAACATTGAAGCATAACATAGGATCTTAAACACAAAATTTGAGGGTTGTGATCTAAACAAATACACTTTTTGGCAACCGGGTCCAAATAACAGAATTTACACATTCATTTAAATATCGGGTTTTCCCATGAAGACATTTCTTCAACAAGGTATCTTTACAAAGGTCTCTAACTATAGGTTTAATTTCATTCATTACTGCTGCAGGTAAATAATGTTTGTGGTCATATGTAACACTTCTCCTGTACTTGCAACAAGTGTCAAGACCCTTGGGCAAAAAGAGTGCACAGGATTTTCATTTGTGGATAGCTTATGGAAATAGATAGCCCATACAGCTATTTTCATGTTTTCTAAATTCTCTACATTTCTTCTTATGGCCAAGCCATAATAATATTGTAATCTTCACCAAGTTCAACCAATAACGTTCGAAAACAATAACAAACACGATCGGAACAAAATGTATCGATAGTGGATACAGGATAGGAAACGTTGGAGCGATAAAAACAATAGAAGCATGACATAAAATACAAGGAGTAAAAGAATGCTGTGTGCATTTTTTCCGCATGGCGCAAAACGGAAGGCGTGGCCAGAATGCACCGAGCGTCAGAAAAACCATCATAACTCACGAAAAAATTGTCGGATTTATATAAAACAAAAACTGTTTCACGCAGGAAATGCCAGACATTTCAAATACGCTAAAATCTAAATATCGAATTTTTGAGCCCAGTTGCCTTCCGCCTCCCCTTAAAAGCGAGGTTTGGCTTGGTTTAGGTCTACGGTTTCGCAGTTTCCTCCTTAACGCATTCGGTGATCAAAGTGAAAGTGTCGTGCTCAGAGTGTGAGCCATCACATTTTGTTCCCGCACAGCCGCCACCGCCACCCACCCGGAACTGTGGCGCCAGAAGCGCGCTGCTTCCAGCCGGTGTCCCGTGAGCGGCTGTCGCCTTTTTAATGACATCCGCCTTATTGACTTTACTAATTACCTGCCACTCTGCCCGTCCGACGCCACCCTCCTTTGTAATTTCATTAACGTGAGAAGAAGGCAATTTCCTGGTGGTGAAGAAATGTTTTTCCAAGAAAATTCTGCGCAGTTTACGCAACTTTGTAAAATCAATGCCTCTAACATGGCATGAAAAAGAGATGGTGTTGAGATGTTCTAAGGTCGACGAGCGACATTTCCTGAGTATTCAAAAACAGTGATCTTTTGTTGCAGTCCAGGATCATAGACATACAGGGTGTTTCACTAAGTGTGTTTGCCTCTGTAACTTATAAAATAATAGATGACGGGAAATTTTAATGCGGTAGATCAACACAAGAAATGTTACACTTTCTGCGGAGCTATGAACATAGTTTATTGTATCATTCTCCAAACAGTAACACCACAAAGATATAATTTTTTAAATGGAACAATAGTTTATTTCTATCGTGTATTGGATTCGTTCAAACCAGCTGCGCCCAAATCAATTTAAACTACATTCCTATCACTGTTAGTTTGGGAGCTACAACCCTTCAAAGTTCCGGGGGCGGAGGCTGCGATAGCGTAGCTCACTGGCCGAGTGGCTATCCCCTGGGGCACGGCCCACTGTCTCATGACCACCAGCCAGTCAGATACGCTGTCGTATCCTCCGCCCCCTAAACTTTGAAGGGTTGTAGCTCCCAAACTAACAGTGATAGGAATGTAGTTTAAATTGATTTGGACGCAACTGGTTTCAACAAATCCAATGCACGATAGAAAAAAACTATTGTTCCATTTAAAAAAATATATCTTTGTGCTGTAACTCTTTGGGAAATGATACAGCAAACTATGTTCATAGCTCCAAAGAAAGTGTAACGCTTCTTGTGTTGACCTACCGCATTACAATTTCCCGTCACCTATTGATTTATGAGTTACAGAGGCAAACACAGTGAAACACCCTGTATATTACTAGACTGGCAAACGTCCGTCTGTGACTGAAGCCTGAGGTCGCTATCTTGCCTCACCTCACGTCAAGAAGTTTCCGTACGGCACTACTGTGATCTTCTGATACGATATGACGTAGTAAACTTTAGTGGTTAGTATGAACGTGATTTGCATTTGAGCTAATACTTTAGTACTAATTGAATTTAACTCAAAGGCGTAAATTGTCGATTCGTGTTATAAGAACGTGTTACGTACGGTTAAGTTTTACCTAGCGCCCAGGCGGCCTCCCGTGGTTATGTTGTCAGTCATGTGACGCTGCCAGTCAGGTGACAACGCAAATGTTTTGATATGAAGTTTCGTTTACGAGACAGTTACTTTTACTGCGTGAAAGAGGGATACATACTAGAATCTGTCAACCATAGAGAATTTACTTCATTGTCTGTACGAAACACTGATCAAGTGACTTCGGTGTGGATTTCTAGAAATATTAATATCCTGGCGAGGGCTTTCTACCGTTTTGTTGATGTTGCCAACATAATCATGCGAGGCTGCCAAGAAGTTAAAAAGACTGTAGTTACCTGAAAAACACTCTGAAGAATAAAGATATGTCTTATCCATGACAAATAGCACATTTATAACGGTCATACTATTAAAAGAAAAGCCCAAGTTGATCGAAACTGGTAACGGATTAATAAAAACAGAAAACACGACTCATCATTCTGTCAAAGCAGACTATAAATTTCGTAAGAACTGTCAAATGAAGAAGAATACATGTTATCCACGGAAAACAACACTTATGATGACCCATACGACTGACAAAAAATCTGAATTTGAATGAAATTGGTACAGATTAATAATAACACCAAATCAATGCTACTCATTACTGTAAGTGTCAAAGCTTACTCCAGCTGCAAAAATTACAACCACATCCAACACACGAATTTCCCAAATGTCAAAATTCTAAAGACAGCGTTGTTTTGTCAGTTCGCTGATATTTTTACGACTGTTTTCTGTAATAACACAAACGACGGCTGATACGTTTATAGTATAGAAATATGACGGCGTGACTTCACTGACACCAGTGATTCTGTATATGGCATTGCCAGTCTAGTAATATATGTCTGTGTCTAGGATAGGCTGTTTGTATCCGTGGAGTCACTATTATTGTGGCTTCTGTATTGCACTCCGAAGGTGCATCGCAATATACTGGTTGTCTATTAGGCCAAATATAAATGACTGGGTTCTGTTATATGAAAATGCTTTTGATAAAACGCTACTTCCTATCACCTTTTTCCTCCGGAACGGATATTTCACGCACCTGTTGATCTGCTGTACATGTGTCGGCTCCTTATCTCGGTAGTCGTTTTGTCTCTTAATCGACACCTTCAGTAAATAGTTAGAAGAAAAAGGAATATTGGGAAAGATACAGAAAAAATAGGAATTAGGTATGTTAAAAATTTATTTACAGAAGGATGGAAAAGCTGGTAGAAGCCGACCTCGGGGAAGATCAATTTGGGTTCAGGAGAAATGTAGGAACACTGGAGGCAATACTCACTTTACGGCTTATCCTACAAGATAGATTAGGGAAAGGCAAACCTACATTTCTTGCTTCTGTAGAGAAGGCTTTTGACAATCATGATTGGAATAAACTCTTTCAAGTTATGAAGCAAGCAGGAGTAAAAGATAGGGAGCGTAAGGTTATTTACAACTTGTACAGAAACCAGACAGCAGTTGTCAGAGTTGAAGGGCATGGAAGGGATACAGTGGTTAGGAAGGGAGTAAGACAGGGTTGTAGACTTTATCCAATGCTATTCAATTTGTACATTGAGGAAGCTATAAAGGAAAGCAAGGTGAAATTTGGAAAAGGAATTAAATTTCAGGGTGAAGAAATAAAAACATTGCGTTCTGCCGACGACATAGTAATTCTGTCAGATACAGCAAAGGACCAGCAAGAGCAATTGAACGGAATGGACAGTGTGCTGAAAGGTGCTTATAAGATGAACATTAACAAAAGCAAAACTAGGGTAATGGAGTGCAGTGTAAGAAAATCAAGTGATGCTGAAGGAATTAGATTAGGTAACGAAGCAATAAAGGAGGTAGATGAGTTTTGTTACTTGGGCAGTAAAATAACAAGTGATGGTCGCAGTACAGAGGATATAAAGTGCAGAATGGCAATGGGTATGAAAGCCTTCTTGGAAAAGAGAAATTTGTTAACATCGAATATTGATTAAAGCCTAAGGAAGTCTTTTCTGAAGGCATTTGTGTGGAGTGTTGCCTTGTATGGAAGTGAAACATGGACGATGAACAGTGCGGACAGGAAGAGGATAGAGGCTTTTCAAATTTCGTGCTCCAGAAGACTGCTGAAGATTAGGTGGGTGGATCGCGTAACTAATGAGGAGGTACTGAACAGAATTGGGGAGAAAAGGAATTTCTGGCATACCTTGACTAAAAGAAGGTATCGATTGGTAGGACACATTCTTAGACATCAAGGAATGGTGAATTTAGTATTGGAGGGAAGTGTTTAGGTTAAAAACCGCAGAGGAAGACCAAGAGATGCATACGGTAAGCGGATTAAGACAGATGTAGGTTGCCGTTCTTATGTGGAGTTGAAGAGGCTTGCTCAGGATAGGGTGTTGTGGAGAGCTGCATTAAACCAGTCTCCGGACTGAAGACCGCAACAACAATAAAAATTTGCATGCATTTCAGATACAGAACTCACGAACGAGAGGTAGACCTGTGATACTTTTTTTAGAATACATCCACAACGTGAGTGACTTGGTACGAAACCTCCTTTCTGCAGGATAGCCAAATAGTACAGTAAAATTACATAAATCATCTGGAAAGTATAAGACATTATGTGAAGTCCCTAAAGAGAGAACGGAGATTGATTCAACTAGAGAATATTGATCGTCATAAATTCTCTATTAGGAAACCACGAACAGTAGCCAAATGACCAAGCTTACCTCATTACAGTTTTTGAGGTCGAGGTACTTAATGTCCATGCTGGAAGCGGTATAATTGCTTGCTAGAAACCCACTTCGCTACTGCAACATTCTTAACACGGTAACTTTTGCAATAGTCTTTTTCGAGGCGAATGCTTCGGACATCCGCAGCCGACTGGGACTGGTGAGTGGCTTTCAGTCCTATTTGTTAACTAGCGCACTGAACTGCAGTAAGTGTCCTCGGTTCACAAGTAGTTCCCAGTAGCCAACAAGGCAGGGAGAGGCGGAGGGAACCGTTGGCGCAACTTAGACCCTGCGGGCGACAGTTTCTTGACCACTTAGGTTGGAACGCCTGCTTGGGTTAGAATTCTCAGAGAGTGCCGAACTTATAAGCCTTCGCCATTACCTAACATTCAAATCTTACGGCTAATAAATGTTTAAGCAACAATAGAATTCAAAAACTTTTCCTCTAGTAGGTCATATGATTGTATCATGGAAATTTCTCAGAAAACTAAATGTCCGGAAAAAAATTGCAACATCCTCAAACACAGGATAATTTTTATTGACAAAGAAGCTGACAGTCAGTTCATAATTACAGAAGTATATGTAAGAAAACTCTACTAAATGCAACACACTTCTCACATTATTGGCTGCCCAAACAGTCACATCAGTACACAGCATATCCTCCTCTAGCAGTAACGCAGATGTTTATTATCGCATTGAAACGATACCGAATGGCATCTTGCGATAGAGTGTCACGCACGTAATTTACTGTGCTACTTCTCCATTGTAGAGTATAAGTTGCTGTGCAAAAGTATGGAATAAAGCAGATCATTAGTAAAATTAACTGTTGCTCATGTAAGTTAGTGTGGTACATCTAACGCTTTTTTATTTCTCTTTTACAGGTACGTTGCGTGCTGATGTCACCTCCTTTGTTCCTTGACTGATATACTGGTAACGTAGAATCCACGAACAACTATGTAGAAGAGCGTCTTTATTATTACTTAGGAATGCCTTTATGTGTAGAATAGTGTACGGAATGTTCGAAGCAAGCTTCCTACGATTCTTTAGAGTTTGTATAACAACATTGTTTGTATAACAATGACTTCAGGCAAAAGAGAAACACTCTTTAAGCAGTAGTTGACTGCAGGCGTTTAAAGGCGATCGAGGAAGATTCTCTCTTAATTTGTCAAGCAATTTAATGACATTTTAAGATATTCTTTCTGCACTTGAAAGTAGAGATCCACACACATACCGACGAAGTTTCAAATGTATCGTACAGTTTTTACATATGGCACCTTGTTGATGAATGAAGTCAGACAGTCTAAAGATTCAGAAATTCTGGAGTGCGAAGTGGTTACGCAGTTGGACTGTTACAATTAGATAGGTTTTAATCGAGAGGTCAGTTCGTACACAATATCTTTCGCTGGCAACTCTTTCGCAGTTCTGACCTGGTATAGAGGCAACATGACTCAACATTCCTGCAGGGGACTTCCAATGCTTTTGTTGCGGCTTGGCTCACTTCCCTACGAAGTGTCAGGACAGGTGAGTTGATCCACTGGAAGTGATCTTGTTCCCCGCGAAATCAAACAGTATTTAGCTCACAACCATTCATTCACTACTTGTACCGTGGCACTCTCGTCTTTCCCCGAGTTTAGTCGAGCCTGGCTTTCGCAGTGGTAGATCACTCGCTGCTCGTCGCTGCGATGGTCCTCTGGGCTGGCCTTGCTGGTGTCTGCGAGGCAGCTACGTTCGACCATCTCTGCATGTGCCCTAAAAGCCGCGCAATCACGTCAGTGCTCTTGGCGTTGCACTCAAGTTCTCGTTGAGAGGCTAGCATATTCGTAATTGTTGGATGACGGAATACGTCGACGCGCTGCAAAATTGTCCACCTCTGGGACCAATTCATCGTCTCAATCTGAAGGAAATTACGTGTCCTCCACCAATCTCTGGTTTGCTGCGCAAAAGAACTTCGCCGTGCGAAAGAATGCAAGACGCGATATTGAAAGGTATGCCATGAAGTTTTGGCAGCGCATCGTTTATTGCACATCGCACTTGGAGTATTAGAGAGCTGCTTAATCGTAATTATGGTACTTCTTATCTTCAATAAGAATAAAAATCGTCTAGATCGCTAAAATTATTTTTATTTGTAGACGACTCCATCTGGAGTCTGGTGCAGAGCGACCACATTAAAATTATTAAAATTGTAAAAACCAGCTTTGGCCAGATTGAAACATTTTTTTTTTTTTTTTTTTTTTTTTTTTACAGATCGATTTCAGTCAGTGTCGGACCTGCAAAGTGCAAGTTTTTGTGGGCCCACAGGGCTGGACTCTTGCACTGAAGATGGTGAGACACTGGTTGAAATCGATCTGTAATATAAAATATAAAGGTTTCAATACGGGCAAAGTTAGTTTTTCCAATTTTATTTTTATTTATTACAACGTTAGGTATTTTATTATTGACGCTGAGCTTTACTGTACAAGTTCTGAGGGTTTTAGATGTGATGATGGCAGATACCGAAACGTCGTAATAAATAAAAATAATTTTAGCGATCTAGACGGTTTTTATTCGGAATGAAATGTTCTCGGGTTTTCGACCGCGTCAAATGGTTAAAATTGTAACCAGTTGCCGCGGCCGAAAACCCGAGAACTTTTGCCTGAAGATTTTTATTTTTATTGTAATAATGAAGATCGCGGGCTCGTACTGGAAATTCGTATCCTTTACACAAAAACTTCTTATCTTTTTGCCGATAAAACTTCGTGTTTGAGGACTAGGAATGGTCGGAAAGTTAATTCGAATGAAGGTGTTCATGTTTGGATGAAAGGTGTCGGACCGTTTGGAAATAAGTTCAACATTCAGGGTAATATAACTATTATCATTCTTAATAAACAATTTTGCTTACCTATGAAAATTAAACTCCCCATTGCACCCCCCTCAGATTTAGTTATACTTTGGCGCAGTGGATAGGCCTTGAAAAACTGAATACAGATCAATCGAGAAAAGAAGAAGTAGTTTGGAACTGCGAAAAAAAATAAGCAAAATATAAAAACTGAGCAGTCCATGTGGAAGATAAGTAACGAAGAGAACGTACTAAGCCCAGGAGCGCTGTAGTCCTCTGGCTAGCATGAGGAACTGCAGAGAAAAAGGTCCCTGGTTCGAGCCTTCCCACATGCGAAAAAGTTAATTTTTCCATTTTCAGACTGTGAAACTGTCCCATTCATTTTTTTCAGTTTATGTGACATCTCATGTTTTCATCACTTTTTTTGGGAGTGATTATCACCTCCACTAGAAAACCTAAATCGGGCAAGGTAGAAACTCTTTACCCATTCATCAAGTGTTCAAGTTAGGTGGGTCGGCAAGAGATTCCTGCCATATGACTCACATACCGTCACCAGTGTCGTATAGGGTACATCAGACATGTTTTCCTGTGGATTAATCGGTTGACCTATCACCTTGCGATCAAATGTTTTAGGTTCCCATTGGAGAGGCACTTTCTTTCGTCTGCTAATCGCACGGTTTTGCGGTGCGGTCGTAAAACAGAGACACTAAACTGATTACAGCGAACAAACGTCAATGAAAGGACGGCCAGATCATAATTTTGCGAATTAAAAAAAGAATCAAAACTTTTGTTTGAGGGAAGGCTTGAGCTATGGACCTCTCGATCCACAGCTCCTCACGCTACCCACATTTTTTTCCCCTTCAGGTAGATCTATGCTTCGCGGTTGTTGGTTCAGTTCGTACTTTGTTTTTCGTTGAGTATTCGGCTCATCTTTTGTATTACGGAGGGCGTTGAGCCCCTTTACAGGGCGCGCTGAGTCACGGCGCCCGGAAATACACAGGACCACAGCACTCCTACCCTCACAAAGTGCTTGACGCTGCCTATCTTTTGCATGGACCGTTCCGTTTTTATATTTTCCTTATTGTTTCATAGTTCCACTCAACTTCTTCCAGTTTTCTCGATTCATCCGTGTTCAGTTTTCCACGGTCTATCCACTTGCGCCGACTTATAACTAAATCTGAGAGGGGGGATACGATGAGGAGCATCCCTTGTTAGTTAGTGTTGTAGCTCTTAGAAGCACTCTGGGATGCACTCTGTGTGACGCATCCCTAGGCATCTCTGTGATTGCCACTGTGCGTAAGTTGGTAGCCTTGTATCTTTTTAAATAATATCTTTGCTCATTATTGTGTGGCGGGCACTGATGTGATGTGTGATATTTGGAGGCACGGGTGCCAGTTTGGTACCTCAAGCAGCGCCTTGGAACTCATGCGCCTTGAAGTTCCAATGTTTGTCAAGCAGTGTAAAGGATAGGGAGCGGTAAAAGGTGATTTCGTAATGAAGTCGGAAGGTGAAAACACCCTTCCAGCACCAACAACCGTCCACTGTTTTGCGGTAACGCTGCAGCAATACCCGCGTGCGCCACACATCAAACAAGGCTGGTCCATTAGACGCAGTGGTGTCGGATCGTGGCCCGCGGTGGCAGCAGAGCCACACAGGCGGCTAGCGGCTGCCGGAAGGTTTGTTTTGCGGCGGCTGACGACCGCGCCGGCAGTAAAAGCCCTCTGCGCGCCGCGGGTTTACCTCCGCGGCCAGAAATATTTGGCCGGCAATTAAAACCGCCCGCTGCCTTGTTTCCAGCCGATCCCTTTGAACGCTCGCAAAAGAGGAACCGTCTGTTTCCGTCGCTGCCTACGTCGGCGATCTGACATTCCTCGAGAGGGCTCGCATACTGCCCTCAGAGGTTGCTTGTGCTAATAGGAGTAACGTGTCAACAAGACGAAAATATCATTTTGGGTTGGAATCCTGCGGCTGTTTGGTAACAGTTCCGAACTCGTGTAGATGCATATTATCGCAAAGGCCTACTGGATTACAACGTAGGCCTGAACACAAGCTATAATCGTCATCCAGTGGTAACGCACTGGACTGGCATTCGGTAGGATGGTGGTTCAAATACACGTCCGGCCATCCTGATTTAGGTTTTCCGTGCAAATGCCGGGATGGTTCCTTTCAAGAGGCACGGCCGATTTCCTTCCTCATCCTTATCCGAATCTCGGAGCGCAAGTTCGTTAAACTCAAACTTCCTTTTTTCTTATGATCGTCATCATCAGATACTGAAAATCAAAGCTGAATAAAGACCTCCTATATTATAAAAACTACTGTGCTACATTAAGAAAAGTTATTAAAAAAATCAAGAAGCATGTGCATCATGTCTGAGATTAGTTCCTCTGATAATAAAATTAAAACAATTAGGAATATTATTAAAATGGGGACAGGGCAAACAAGAGCAGAGGAAGAGGGTATTACCGTAAAAATAAATGAAAACTTTAGTAACAAAAAGTCAGAAGTTGAAAACATTTTAAATGATTACTTTTTAAATGTTGTAGAGAAAATAGGATCTAAATGTTCATTAGGAGCAATTCAGTTAATGGAAGATGCCATACCTACACAATATGATAGAAATGAAATTCCATGCACCTCTCCTTCAGAAATTAGGAAAATAATAAACTCTCGCTACAGTAAAAGGTCATACGGAATTGATGGCATTTCCAGCAGGGCATTAAAAGCTTGTTCCCAAGAGATAAGTAGGGTTCTCAGTCGTGTATGTAATAGCTCTTTAAAGCAGAGTATTTCCCCGGATAGAATGAAATATGCCATCGTTAAATCTTTGCTTAAAAATGGGATACTCCTGATGTCAACAACTAGTGCCCCATCTCACTTCTGAAAGCTTTATTCAAAATTTTTGAAAAAGTTATGTATTCTCAAGTTGCTTCACATATTATTAAAAATAAAGTTCTAACAAAATGTCAGTTTGCTTATCAAAAAAGCTTTTCAACAGAAAATGCTATATATACCTTCATTGATGAAATATTAAATGCTTTCAATAACCAGACATCACCAGTTGGGATTTTCTCTCAAAGGCTTTTGATTGTGTAAATCATGGGATTCTTCTAGATAAGCTTAAGAATTGTGGTATGAGTGGTTTATCTGCAAGTGTGCAGAAAGTTGAAATAAGATGTTCACTTGATATAGAAGAAACAATTAATTCCTCTAACTGGAAAGTTATCAAAAATGGTATCCCACAAGGTTCGGTTTTGGGTGCTTTGATGTTCTTAATATATATTAATGACTTGCCGTTCTACATTCAAGAAGATGCTAAGCTAGTTCTTTTTGCTGATGATAGAAGTATAGCTATCACACCTGACAAACAGGAATTAACTGATGAAATTGTAAATGATATTTTTCAGCAAATTATTAAGTGGTTCTCTACAAATGGACCCTCATTAAACTTTGATTTAAAAAAATCCCAGTCTATGCAGTTTCATACAGTAAATGACATGACACCATTAATAAATTTCGAACAGAAATCTGTAGTTAAGGAAGTAAGGAAGAACATTCAAAAATTTTTGGTGTTTACATTGACGAGGGATTGAATTGGAAGAAACACATTGAAGATCTGCTGAAACGTTTGAGTTCAGCTACTTATGCTATCAGGGTCATAGGTGAAAGTTGCCGAATTCGTGTGAGACCGATTTTATGCTATTTGGGTAGATTGGTGGTTGAATTTGATTCCTTTAGGGCGCTTACGGAAGGAAAGTAGAGGAGCTTAGGATTTAACATTCATTTAACAGAGTGGTCATTAGAGACGGAGCTCATGCTTGGATGTTTGGTTAAAGATTGGGAAGGCAATAGGCCATGGTTCCTTGAAAGGATTTAGGGAAATCACAGAATCACAGAAAACGTAAATAAAGTTGGCCACAGGTGGATTTGAACCACCGTCCTTCTTTCTGACTGCGATTCCAGTGTGTTCCTGCTGTGCCACCTCGCTCGGTAAAATGCTTAAGCAAATACTACATGCGGAAGGTTGGGAACGTAATTTTATAACATGATGCCCTGCCTTTAGGATGACAATGCACCCTTTAGTAAAGCCGCTTCTAGACAGTATCAATAACGAATTGTTTTGGCCTGCCCAGAGTCCCGACCTGAACATAGTGGAGATCAGTTTCTCTGAAGGAGAGGCAGTGACATGGCCGGGATTCGAACCCGGGACCTCCTGCTTACATCGCATTTTAATTCGATGACTGCCGGCCGCGGTGGCCGAGGGGACTAAGGCGCTCCAGTCACGCTCTTCACGGCCACTACGGTCGGGGGTTCGAATCCCCCCTCAGGTATGGATATTTGTGCCGTCCTAGTTCGTAAGTAGTTCATAAGTAGTTTGTAAGTTTAGGGACTGATAACCCCGTAGTTAAGTCCCATAGACTATACAAACATTTGAATTCGATGACTCTCCTTCACTTTAATATCTTTTATATACATCGAGACAAAATATGTCTCTGGGCATTGATTTGTTGTTTGTATTTATAGTGAAGATGAGGCACGAGTTAGAATGTCGACACAACTTCCTGTTCTTTCAGTTGTTGAGGAATATCGGGCTACCATTCCTCCATAGACATTCGGAAACCATATCGAAAGTAGTCCCTGGACTTTAAAAGCCATCATACAGGCAAAGGATAGAAATGTACACAGTATCAAATCAAATGTTTGTAAATCTACGGGATGAAACTGTTGTGATCATCAGTCCTTACGCTAACACACTACTTAAACTAACCTGCAGACAACAGACACACCCATGCGGTATCCGCGCAGTCGCTCTCATGACGCCTAGAGCCACGCGGCTCTTCCCACACGGCACTCACACAGGGGTGAACAGATTAATATACACGTAGCGTAGACACGATATTTATTTATTTCCCGACCAACCAACTCTGTAGCAATGACGTACGCCTACAATCGCAGGCCGTGTGAAAGTATTCTTTTCGTAGGCGGAAAGTAGGAATACTTGTAGCAATGCTCACGTACGTGTTTCACTTCTTATTAAGTCTGTTCAAAATCAAATGTTTGTAAATTTTGGGACTACTGTGGTTGTCAGTCACTATGCTTAGAAACTACAAACCCAGATAGCGCTGACGTCCTTCCAGAAGGACGAGAACGGCAGCTGACTTTTTATTCTTGTCTGTAAGGATTCGTGTACAGTGTCATATTTTATTTCTTTGAATCGCCGGCTCCCACTGCAGATCAATTTTAGCTTGTATTGTCAATTGCAAAGTGGTTGGATACAGCTGCAAAGTTGAGGTTCGTACAGAAGATAGTGAAGACTTCCTCGTAGTTGGCTATATATTTCTGGAACTTTCTTTCCTTTTTTGAGACATTTAAATGTATATATTTCATCTTAAATGTTGTTTTAATAATAATTATTCGTCAGATTAAAATGATGAAACATGCATTTTGACGTAATTCCAGAAAGAAGAACAGTATTGCTAAACTAATGGCGTGATTGTGAAAAGAAAGTTATAACGGTCTTGTGCAGTCGTATGAATGTAATTAATAGCTTCTGAGAAAAAAATTAAACGAAAAATAATTTCGCACTGTCTGGGTTAAACTAACATAAGGACAACACAGACATGTTATCTTGAATTTCGGGAATCCGCAGCCGTATGTTTTCATTCTGATAAAAAAAATCCGCTTCGGCTGTACACCTCGGCCAGTGCCGCGCCAACACCGCTTCCACATGGCACGGTTTCACCTGCCCTCCACCCCCAAAATATTTTTAGAAAGATGACTAACGCAACCGCGTTCAAGTTTTATATTTTGAATGAGGACGTAAAGTTAAGAAGCTTTTAATTGTTTTCAATTTTACGTGAACGCTGGGGAAGGCTAAAAGGCAGTTACGTTGTTCTAAGAAATTTTAAGCACCTGATGATGTGTCTACAGGACGCGAAATCGGTAGTGCATTTTTAAATAAAAGTTAATTGCAGCCGAAATGGATTTTTTATCAAAATGGCAATACAGACAACCATGCCTGAGTGAGGACTGGAATCTCCGACGGGGTACCACCGCGCGCAGCAAGACGCCATAGGCCCGTTGCACAACAAGGAGGTTAAAGTAAGAGGAGACGGCGCTACTATGAAAGGCTTATCTGTCGACTGAAGCCAGTTCGCCATCTTGTGGAATCAACGAAATATGATTCAGATTAAAGCACTGTGTGGTTCTTGCCCTATTAACTTTCACACATTTAAATAAATGTCATTTCTGGTACACGTTTGATATAGTGAACTAAGAAAGACCTTCCAGATAGGTGAACTGTGATTTATTAACACAAAATTATGGGCTCCACAATATGCCGATGACGGCTTCATTTCTGTAGCGTTAATGACAACTTCCCCTATTATAACCTCCTTGTTGCACACTTAGGCGGATTGACAGCGCTCCGCCGGCCGCGGTGGCCGAGGAGACTAAGGCGCTCCAGTCACGGTCTGCACGGCTACTACGGTCGGGGGTTCGAATCCCTCCTCGGGCATGGATATTTGTGTCGTCCTAGTTCGTAAGTAGTTCATAAGTAGTTTGTAAGTTTAGGGACTGATGACCCCGTAGTTAAGTCCCATAGACTATACAAACATTTGAACATTTTGATTTGACAGCGCTCCGCGTTCCGCGGTTGGTAGCCACGTATTCGAATAAGGCGCAACATCACTCAGTCGTGCGGACGATCCGCACGCGGCAGAGCTGTCCACACAGCGCTTCCGCGGCGCAGATCAAAAATGTTCAAATGTTTGTACAGCTTATGGGACTCAACTATGGGGTCATCAGTCCCTAAACTTACAAACTACTTATGAACTACTTACGAACTAGGACTGCACAAATATCCATGCCCGAGGGGGGATTCGAACCCCCGACCGTAGTGGCCGTGCAGACCGTGACTGGAGCGCCTCAGTCTCCGCCGGCTGCGGCGCAGACCTTCCGCGTCAGTTAAACCCACAGAGACAATTGGTGCGTGTTTAGTACAAGCTTCCTTAGGGTTTATTTTGCGGACGGAGAAGTTAGTTTCGGAAGGCAAAGTTCCTCACTGCTTCTTCCCACAAACCTCCTAAACCTCCACTGCGTAGCAGTGTGCGTTTGTACCGCCCTACAGTACGCACGAGGTGCCGTAGTTGCTGCCAAGACTTTATGGAAAACATAGAGTTCTAACTTGTTGTCTTCTATAGTTGTGTCTCCAGCGCAGAAGACGGCACACAGGTCGTTGGTTCTTCTTCAGCATACGAGTGAGGCTAAAATAAGTTCGGAATGATGGAAGTACAAAAAGTGACTCGTAAGACATTCAATTGGCAGGGTACCATTTATTTCGTTTAGACGGCCTGTACTGACGGTAGTTCATAGTGAGACCTCGAGTGCTAACATTACTACTAAACTTCACTCATGACCGGCGCGGACCTGCGCTTATAGTGGTCAGTTCGGACTGAATCTGCGGCGCGGTGAGAGAAGGCACCTGACGCTCCATTTAGCGCCAAAACATGGCCGTCGCGCACCTTCTGCAATTTCGTTCTTCTCTTGTTACAATAAGAGAAGACACCTTAAACTTCTTAATCTGTCGAAACCTAGTCTGTCCTTGAGAGATATTTATAACAAATTCTCAGCTCTGAATAATTAATAGTTAATAAATAATAAATGCGCCTCGGTTGCACAGTGGTAGAGTGCCAGACTACAAATCCAAAGGTCGCGGGTTCGATTCCCGCCAAGTCCTAGGATTTTATCCGTCACTTTCCCCTTCTTTCACCTCTGGCAGTATTGCTCATGTGAAAAATACCGAGTAGCACCGTGGTACGGAACCCACGTTAAACTGTAGGTTCCCCTATAACTGGCTGGGTAAGACAGTTCGAAGGTCGGAGGAAGGCAACGGCATACCACCTCCAAACAGAACCATGCCTAGTAAAGCACTGTGGTGTTCAAACCAATCTTCGGATTGTTGACTGCTTAACCTTTTTCTTTTTTAAATAATAAATGAAACTAATATCAAAAGAAATCACGATTTATTGTAGTAAAGCTATGAGTGATTAATTAGTCGTTTTCTGTACACTTACTCATATTCTTAAGGTTACTGTTACTCGTTCTGTCAGAGTAATAGGTATCCTTTTGAGATTTTCAAATGTCAGGCTGCCATTTATTCTATCGACAAGCTCGTCAAAAGAACGAATAGAAATACAAATATATATATTAAACTTATGAAACTCGTTGTGCAAATCCGAATACAGCGTAAAGAACTCTCCTTTCATAGATCTTTGCTTCACAATGGGATGCACACAAAAGCTTCTCTCGTGTGTGTACCTTATCTTCTTGTATATCAGATAGCCTGAAATGGCTTTCAATTGTAGCAAACTCATATATACACATGCGATCAAACATAACAATGTGTTAGAACATGGTTAACAGAAATCTGCGTTCGCACATCCGCATTACTGTGTAGACCACCGACGCGGGGCCGCCAACCGCGAGCAGACCTTCCGCGTAAAGGGTATATTACACGGAGCGTCTGTTGTCGCTCGGCGTATGGGCAAATAGCGAATGAATACGCTGACGTAATGACACGCAGCGTCTTCAGACGCTAGCGACTTCGTAAAAACAATTGAAAACGACGTAGCATATGGCACAATGTTTTGGAGGTTAGGTGATACCGAAGAGTTCTGTTTCCCAAGGTGCGACATGGTTGCAAATTTATATCAGTGATCCAGTTTGTATTTACGTTTATTACAAAATTTCTCGTCGCTTTGACGACCGGTTTCGGTCAGTGATACCATTTTTACGTCTACAGCAAATCGGAAACAGGACACATTTAGTAATAGACTACCTTATAAAACATAAATAAGGCATTACAGTCATCAGTATAAAAAACGTGTTAAAATATTATACATCATACCTGTTGTTACATTCCTTAATGAAGATAAACTTATGTTGTGATGATGCCATAAGGGTATGTTACATGTATTGATGACTGTAATGTTATTATTTATTTTTTATAAGGTAGTCTGACACTCGATGTATCCTTCTGTTTCTGATTTGATGTGGACTTGAAAATGGTCAACCTGACCGAAACCGGTCGTCAAAACGACGAGAAATTTTGTGATCATTGACGTAAATAAAGATATTAAAAGTTCTGTGTCCCGATGGAATTGTAATCACATTTCTGAAAACATATCAAAGTTTTCAAGTATTATGGGACATTAAAAATAACGATTATTTAAATTTCATTCTTGACGAGATCGCCATCCTCATGACGATATTCTGTTTCCTTATTTTATCCTCTGCCATTTACAGTAATCTAACAAAATTTTCTTATGTGTTCCTCATTATATTTCTGTAAGCAGAAGGACCTTCACACGATAAATCTCTCAAAAGATTTGCAGAAGCACCATATTTATCCCTCCTCGAAATTCAACTTATCCATTTTTTTTAATTTTTTCCTACTTTTCCGTGTTACTTTTGGTAGATTAATTTTTGTTTGAAGACTGTTGCGACAAACACACCGCCAGTATTTATTACTTTCTTCGTCGTCTTGACTGGCGGCTACTTTTATACGGTACTGTATATGACACGGGCTGATCAACACTTCAAAGCGATCAAAAACGCCAGCGAGCAGCATCTAAAATAGCCCACCCTTCAACTTTAGACGCTAGTGTTTCAGAGCATCGACTTTGTTCGCTGTCCTTGTTAACACGGAGCGAATTTAGCAGCTGCGTCCAAATACGCCAGCGACTAGCGACCATATATGCTCCGTGCAATATATCCTTAAGTGTGTAAGTGCCCGTAGAGCGCTCGGTCATACCACTGCTGCTAATTGCCGCTCTTTTTGTTTTTCAAGTTATTTCTTGCACTCACTCTGTACCTCACCTAAGTTTTGGCACTTTGGTACAGACCAAATACACGGCCCTCCTCTCACCAACCCCCATCGGTATAATCCTACCTTTCGTATGTGTGCTTCTGTGAAAGAGGCCAACTTCAAAGGAATACAACCTAGGTAACGCCGATGACGTAAACATAAAGTGTAAAGCCCTTTATACACGGGAAGTGAGAGCTTACGAGATTACCCATGATGCACTGGTCACGCCGTCCGCGTACAGTGTAGACGCGTCCACTTGCACAAGATGCAAGCATACGATCGCTAGTAGAAGGAATAGGATGGATCCTATTCTCACGCGTATGGAAGTGCTTCGCGCATGCGCAGACGACCGAATAGGGAACCCAGCTGAGCTGACAAACGAAACCAAGTCGGGAATTTAGAGCAACGTTGTTTTCCGACTCGGTCGTATTTTAGGAGGTGATACTATAGAGGAATTGCATTAAAATTTAATATAACCTGTACAATTTTTATTGAGTACAGAGATATAGCTGTTAATATGAAATCCAAAAAAAAAAAAAAAAAAAAAAAAACGTAGAGCAAATGTAAATCAAGAAATTTTCACTGATTTATCCGTCGGTTCTTGGTAGCACAACATCACACTTACTTAAAAGTAGAATTTAACTGCAAATCGTCTTTATTACCATCTTATAAAATATTTTCTGTTTTTCCTGAAACATGCTGTAGCTAACAGATGAAATATTCGTTTTTGGTGAGCATTATTTGAAGCTTAATCAAAGTGAAAGGTCTATGTATAGACACCTGAGCTTGTTCGTGATATACATAGACGCCTCAAACAGCAGGAGCTGGAAGTATGTGATCACTTTTTATAATGAGGACGTTAACACACGTGGGCGACCTAGTTACGCATGAACTCCACGAAAACACAGTTTCACAGTGGCAGTCTAAAACAAAAATAACTGTTTTAATCACAATATATCATACAGTTTCGAAAAGTGATGTTAACGTGGCAATTCACTTGTTGTAAGTTGACAACAAACGAAGTAGACCCGTGAAGCAGGCGACTCAACAAATGCGTACCGTTTGAATGCTTCTCTGTAGTTCGACGGTCTATCGCAAGGGGCGCTGCAGCTGACAAGTACTTCCTTGTGCGTGTTGCACGTATCGTACAGAAAGGGCTTTAGAGCGCTCGGTCATACCACTGCTACTAAATAGGCGCTGTTTTGATTTTCTAACTTATTTAATGCACTCACTATGTACCTTACCTAAGTTTTGGCACTTTGGTACAGACCAAATACACGGCCCTCCTCTCTCCAACCCCCATCGGTATAATCCTACCTTTCGTATGTGTGCTTCTGTGAAACAATACTACCTAGGTAACGTCGATGACCTAAAGATAAAGTGTAAGTAAAGATTCGACTGCTGCGGGAGCGCTGAAGCGGGGTCAGGCGAGAGAGAGCGCTACTGCGCATGCGCGGCAGGTAGCGGGTAGCGGCAGGTACGCCCGCGGCGCCTGCCGCGCGGTCGCTGACTCGGCAGCGCGGCGTGGGCGTCGCGGCCTTGCGCCGCTCGCCTGCCCGAGGTGCGGCCTGCCCCAAGGTCGCGCGGCGCGCATGCGCGGTTACTCACCACCCCGTGACGTCACCGCCGTGCACGTGGCCCGCAGCCGCAGCCCGGCCGTACCCCACTCCCGTTTTTACTGGCGCCCTTATCACGCCAGCGCCGCCCAGAATACGACACGAGTGGTGTCTGCCGGCTCTGCACACTGATTGCTACGCTGTTCTGTCTCGCGCACCAAACAACCCTTCGGAGCTCCTTATTGTTATTCACGCACGGGCACATTAGGACAGCGCGAGGTACAATCCATCAGTGTCGTTTTTTATGGTTGGCCTTTCTTTTGAGCCAAAATTCGTTTCATCCTTTCAGACCTAAGTCTCTTTCATCAGACCACGGCATTTTCTAATTTCCCTCAGACCAACTTTCCAATCAAACACCTTTTGTCTGAATGTTTTTGTATCTGTAACGTCTGGCTGAGTTATAACGGCTACTTTAAGAAGCTCCTTATTAGCAGCGATCCATTTATTGGCTCGGCTTTTGTCTGTTTTCGTAGAATTCTACTATTTGTTTTGTCAGTTTAGAGAGCACCAGTGCCGCGGCAGAGCGGCCGAGCGCATTGAGGCGCTATGCTACGATGCGCGTGGCCGCTTCCCGTCGGGGGTTCGAATCCCCCCTCGGGCATGGATATTTGTGCCGTCCTTAGTATTAGCTAGTTCGTAAGTAGTTTGTAAGTTTAGGGACTGATGACCCCGTAGTTAAGTCCCATAAGCTATTCAAACATTTGATTTTGTATTCTTCTATTTCCTTATTACTTCTCATCCTGTAAGTTTCTCCATCAGTAATTTTGGAAGCTAATATTTCCCTCTTTTTTAAAATTTCTTCAATATCCTTCTACCTGTTTAAAATTGAAGTTTCTGCTCCACAAACAGATTCACGTTTGATTATTGTGCTGGAATTCATAACTTAAATGAATTTATAAATTGATTTTTATTAAAATATCTGGTGTTGATCTGAATAAAGCTGCCATTTTTACAGTGAACTTTGAGCTTTTCCCAGACCTTTTTTTTATGATTTTCCCCCAAGTGTTTAAATTAAGAAATCGAAATATAAAAGCTCTGAAAAATTTCGGTGAATAGTCTCAGAACGATTAACTAGTGACTGAAGCGAGGCATTTGATCCGCTTACCGATTTTACATAGTACCAGAATTTTTTCGGGTTCGCGGCAAGATCTTTTTGCTAAGATAATGACGGTGGTAGTTTCTCTACGATCCGCCCGCCGCTGTGACGTCACACGCTTCTTTACGGATTGGTTGTCACGTGAGTTCGGTGGCGTGTGATGCCTTTGTGAAGCAGTATTTTGATACGTAGTCATCAGCATCGCGTTAATGACCTTGCGGTCTAATATGCCTTGCTGTGTAGTGAGCGGCTGCTCCCCGTCGGAGGCTCTAGTCGTCCCTCGGTCTCTCTCTCTCTCTCTCTCTATATATATATATATATATATATATATATATATATGTGTGTGTGTGTGTGTGTGTGTGGTCCTTAGTATAAGTTAGTTTAAATAGTTTTTAAGTCAAGGGACTAATGACCACTACAATTTGTTCCCATATCTTTACAAACATATGATTTCGTAGTCATCAACCAGTTGTTTTGCCGATGGATCACATGCACACCAGGGTCTAGGGACACCAGGTTAAAAAGAGGTTCCCATTCATTCATCATACTGAACGAATAGTTGCATCAATTCACAAGGGGGGGGGGGCTGATGGTACATCTAAATTGGTAGCGTAATTAAATAATATTTTTTATAATTACGACACTTGGAATTTATCTTGTTAAACATCCTTCTCTTGTCTGAATCTCTCATCGTGCATTTTTACCGTACAATATTAAACTGCAGACAAATACCTCCAGAAAAGATTTCCTAACATCCTTAATATTTGATGTTAACAAAATTTCACTTCTTCAGAAATACTTTTCTTTCCATTGACACTTTGCATTTTATATCATGAGGGTTACGATAATCATAAGTTATTTTACAGCCCAAATAACGAAACACATCTAACACATTTGTCGTCTCTTCTTCTACTATAATGCCCTCACCATCCGATGATTTAATTCGACTACATTCCATTACACTTGTTTTGCTCTCGTTAATGTTTATCTTATAATCCATTCAATTAGTTGTTCTTCTAGGTCCTTACCGGGAAACCACCACGTTTTTATTTCTTCTTCTTGAACTTTAATTTCAATTCGAAATTCATCTTTTCATACTGTTTGATCGATGGACATATTGAAAACACTGGGGAAAGACTACAACCTTATCTTACTCCTTTCCGAACCAATGCTTCCCTTTCATTCCCTTCAAATGTTATAATTCCTTTATGGTTTATGTATAAGTTATGTATAGGTTTACGTTACCTATCTTTTACTCCTGGTAAATACAGAATTTGTAGGTGTGTATTTTTGTTAACATTGTCAACAGTCCTCGAATCTACAAAAGCTATCAATGCAGATTTGCCTTTCCTTGACCTAGCTTCTAAAACAAGTCGTAGGGTCGCTATTGCCGCGCTTGTACCTACATTTTTCGAACCTACAAACTGATCTTTAAGTGACATTGTAATATTTCAGTAGTAAATACTGTTAATTCATTTATACATGAGATGACGATTGGAGTCTCCAGTGGAAAGTGTTATCGGTTACCTACGGAATCATGATTCTTGTACTTCTTCATCCGAAGCTAATCGATACCTGTGAATGTCTTTATTCAGATCAGCGAAAGTATGGAAATCGTATGCAGTGAGATCGGGAGTTTATAGAAAAGCGATGTGGGCTTCCCAGGGAAACGATTACAGCGTCTCCTGTCATACATAGATAGACGTAGAAGCAGTTCAAAGGCGGCCTGCAAGGTTTGTTATTGTTAGTTTAGGTCAACACGGCGAGTGTTATGGAGATGCTTCGGGATCCATTGGATGTCAACAGATTCCGCTTCTTAAAAAATACTTTTCTTCCATTGCGATTCTGCATTTTATATCTTCTTCACTTCGCCCAGCAGAAGTTATTTGGTTATAACAAAAATCGCCTACTACTTTTATTGTCTCATTTCCTAATTCCTTCAGTATCACCAGATTTTTTATATTACATTCCATTACCCATGTTTTTGTTCTTGATAATTTTTATTTCCCAACCTTTCAGCACACTCTCCTTTCTGTTCAATTGCTGTACCAGATTCTCTGCTGTCTCTGACAGAATTACAATGTCATCGGCAAACCGCAAAGTTCATTTTTTTTATTTATGTTTTCCAGAACTTTAGTTCC
Source organism: Locusta migratoria (assembly GCA_026315105.1). Classification (NCBI taxonomy): domain Eukaryota; kingdom Metazoa; phylum Arthropoda; class Insecta; order Orthoptera; family Acrididae; genus Locusta; species Locusta migratoria. The sequence continues at coordinate 319,344,704 of CM048745.1, forward strand.
TTCTCCAAATTTCTCCTTACATTCCTTCACAGCTTGCCCAGTGTACATATTTGATAACATAGAGGATAGGCTGCTAACCTTTCATACTCCCTTCCCAGCCAAAGCGTCCCTTTTCGTCTCTTGCAAATGATGTCTGTTTTTTGTACAAGTTGTACATAACTTTATGTTCCATACATATTACCCCTGTCACCTTCATAATACGTCAGTTGTAGGACGGACAATTCATTATTTCAGCGCATAACCCGAGACTCAGGCGAGAACCCCGTTTATATGAACACCCTGTATATAAATAAAACAGTTCACAGTTCTGATCTCAAGATAGGCCCCAGGCGCCTTGGTTATGTGGACATGCAATTGGACACCGAAGCAGGAGATCCGTGTCCAAATGTCACTGTATTATTTTTTACCCACTAAAATGCATGGTGCCGGCTCAGTATAAGGGAAAGTTGCTCCCGACAAATTATAAAACGCAACTAACATTTTTCTGTACCACGTATATGCGGAATGTTTACATCCCTAGTGAAATAGAAGTTATTATTTTTTCATTGCAAGGCTGTTAGGAAAATAAGTACAGTTTGAGGAATATCCAATAACTCGAAAATAAAAATAAGAGGAAAAACAGTTAAACCTTGGCCCTGCCAAAAATGTTCCAGTGTATAAGAAACATAGAAAATAGGAGAAAATACAAATATATGATCACCCTTCTGCAATAGATGTCCAATATATTGACAGTTTGAGTTCATCATTTAGCTCTGTCTGACCACCAGTTTACAGAATGAAATATCACGGCTTTTAAGCTCGAAATTTTCACATAGCAGATTTGAATTAATGAATGAATGAATTAATTTTTCCATCACAAGTTCTTGGAAGGCAAACTGGATAGACCTTTAATTTTCTCTGTTCCAGGCAGTTAGCAAGTTTGTTTTCTGAAACCGATTTACAAGTTTCAGTTGTCACGTTAATCAGTCTTTGCGGAAAAGTGATCAAGATTGTGGGCTTGTTTCTTTGTAAAAAGGTAACGAACAAATTCTTCGAATCTGTTCCCGTCCAACAAATCTTTCGCTAGGAATATTTGATAATTGTTAGCCTGTGTTCTTAAGAGCGCGCCTGAAACCAATATCCTGCAAGACTTTTACGGCTGTTATGTAGACTAGTGGCTCATTAAGAAACATGCGAATGGATACGTGGAATTGGACTGAAAGAAATCGCTGCATTACGAGCGTTTCTAAAGGCTAAGATCAAAACTGAATCAAAAATTTTTACTCATTATGGAAAAAGTCCTTGAGAATATGCAGAATACTAAAACAAACTAATTTTTAAATATCCATGAGAAGAAAAAGAGAGAAAAAAAAGAAGAAAACAAAAACTGTAAGTGAGACGGACTAGGCTATTCAAAGACTTCAAAAAACTCTCGAGGTTGATGTCAACCCAAAATCTTTTCTGGCCTAGGCAAAAATAAATAAATAAAAAAATAAAAAATAAATTAAAAATAATGAATAAGAAATTGTCAAAGGCGTCCACAAGCCTTTAAATATTCAAAAAATTGCGTAATGTATATCAGATATTCTAAATAAACTTAATGGAAGTGAAGATAACATAACATCTGCTAAACGTGTCGTTCAAATGTTGCAACCCCCACTGAAAATACCTCATTTTGAGCCAAAGAAGAAGTAAGTTTAGACTCTGAGTAAGTATAATCGTTACCTTTACACGGAAGTGCGAAATAACCGCAAAATCGCATCGTAGTAAGCGGGAAACAATTGCGCCTGTACAACATCTGCAGAAAGGCGTCGCAGGTATAACAACCAAGAGCAACTGCTGGGACATTAACAGGTTCCCCTGTAGACCTCCTGCTACCTGCTCGCCCGGGACTTCTCACAAGTGTTCCAACCTCGAATTCTCTTACCACATAACTCATATTCTATGTACAACGTACAGTATGACCTTCTGTATGCTTTGATACGTGGTGTGTGGTCATTTTTGACGTGCTATCCACTGTGCCATCGTAACACTAAATCCGAGTGGCGTTGCTCTCCTGTAGACCTCCTGCTACCTGCTCGCCCGGGACTTCTCACAAGTGTTCCAACCTCGAATTCTCTTACCACATAACTCATATTCTATGTACAACGTACAGTATGACCTTCTGTATGCTTTGATACGTGGTGTGTGGTCATTTTTGACGTGCTATCCACTGTGCCATCGTAACACTAAATCCGAGTGGCGTTGCTCTCCTGTAGACCTCCTGCTACCTGCTCGCCCGGGACTTCTCACAAGTGTTCCAACCTCGAATTCTCTTACCACATAACTCATATTCTATGTACAACGTACAGTATGACCTTCTGTATGCTTTGATACGTGGTGTGTGGTCATTTTTGACGTGCTATCCACTGTGCCATCGTAACACTAAATCCGAGTGGCGTTGCTCTCCTGTAGACCTCCTGCTACCTGCTCGCCCGGGACTTCTCACAAGTGTTCCAACCTCGAATTCTCTTACCACATAACTCATATTCTATGTACAACGTACAGTATGACCTTCTGTATGCTTTGATACGTGGTGTGTGGTCATTTTTGACGTGCTATCCACTGTGCCATCGTAACACTAAATCCGAGTGGCGTTGCTCTCCTGTAGACCTCCTGCTACCTGCTCGCCCGGGACTTCTCACAAGTGTTCCAACCTCGAATTCTCTTACCACATAACTCATATTCTATGTACAACGTACAGTATGACCTTCTGTATGCTTTGATACGTGGTGTGTGGTCATTTTTGACGTGCTATCCACTGTGCCATCGTAACACTAAATCCGAGTGGCGTTGCTCTCCTGTAGACCTCCTGCTACCTGCTCGCCCGGGACTTCTCACAAGTGTTCCAACCTCGAATTCTCTTACCACATAACTCATATTCTATGTACAACGTACAGTATGACCTTCTGTATGCTTTGATACGTGGTGTGTGGTCATTTTTGACGTGCTATCCACTGTGCCATCGTAACACTAAATCCGAGTGGCGTTGCTCTCCTGTAGACCTCCTGCTACCTGCTCGCCCGGGACTTCTCACAAGTGTTCCAACCTCGAATTCTCTTACCACATAACTCATATTCTATGTACAACGTACAGTATGACCTTCTGTATGCTTTGATACGTGGTGTGTGGTCATTTTTGACGTGCTATCCACTGTGCCATCGTAACACTAAATCCGAGTGGCGTTGCTCTCCTGTAGACCTCCTGCTACCTGCTCGCCCGGGACTTCTCACAAGTGTTCCAACCTCGAATTCTCTTACCACATAACTCATATTCTATGTACAACGTACAGTATGACCTTCTGTATGCTTTGATACGTGGTGTGTGGTCATTTTTGACGTGCTATCCACTGTGCCATCGTAACACTAAATCCGAGTGGCGTTGCTCTCCTGTAGACCTCCTGCTACCTGCTCGCCCGGGACTTCTCACAAGTGTTCCAACCTCGAATTCTCTTACCACATAACTCATATTCTATGTACAACGTACAGTATGACCTTCTGTATGCTTTGATACGTGGTGTGTGGTCATTTTTGACGTGCTATCCACTGTGCCATCGTAACACTAAATCCGAGTGGCGTTGCTCTCCTGTAGACCTCCTGCTACCTGCTCGCCCGGGACTTCTCACAAGTGTTCCAACCTCGAATTCTCTTACCACATAACTCATATTCTATGTACAACGTACAGTATGACCTTCTGTATGCTTTGATACGTGGTGTGTGGTCATTTTTGACGTGCTATCCACTGTGCCATCGTAACACTAAATCCGAGTGGCGTTGCTGTCAGGTCTCATCCACAGATTGTCCACATGCTGAGTCAATGTGCTATCCTGACAATCTCATTCTGCTGTTTTTGCTTATCAACCGATAATATTCTCCAGTTCTTCTTAGTTTAATTTGTCAAATCCATTTCCTCTCTGTGATATAATCAGCGTAGTCGTCTTCCTCCTCGTGTTATCTTCCTTTCCGTCTGTATAAGTACGGGGTGATACTTGAGACGTTCGTTTCCGACCAGACGGAATTAAAATTCTGGCCCTAGCGGGAAGTCATAACAAGGGAAGAGCGGGATTTAAACCCTCTGCCGGCCCGGCAGACCTCACTCCCTGTAAGCTCTCGAAAAAGAGGCGCCGTCGTAAAACGTGTAACGTACGGCGTCGTAAAGTTACAGTTTCCGCCGCTGCTCCGTAAGAAACGGGATCCTCTCCATTTTATATCGGAGATGCATCTGCTGAATAAGTTCAGAGTGCTAAACATAATTTCAAAAATCCACACTCTCTTTCTCATCTTTCTCTCTTCGATGAATAGACAAGGTATAACGGTGATGATCCCGTTAAATATCGTGGAAAGCAAATAAATACACTCACCTATCCATCATAGACTACACGGTGGACGGAAATTCCAGAGTTGGTAATTCTCTCCTGTAATAAAACTTCATTTTTGACGTATAAATGCAGACTGAAGTATCGTGTGTAAATTTGTGTCAAAGGCTGGGAGATATCGGTGGAGAAGTAGGCGGCGCGCACGTAACTCGTGCCTTAATAAACTGCGTCAGACTGTCAGCCCTGATAGTGTACGATGTGCTTCCCAGTTGTGCCAGATCCGAGGAGGTCCAGATCTGTCCTACAGTTCCATTAGAATATGTCGATCTTATCTCGTCGTGTTCTACGACCTTCCATGAACTATTGTCCACACATCCGTTTAGCCCGTTCTACATGGGAAGTGACAGCTTACAAGATTACCCATGATGCATCGGTTACGCCGGCCGCGTACCGTGTAGACGCATCCACCTGCACAAGATACACGTATACGATCGCTTGTAGACGGAATGGGATTAATCCTATTCTCACGCGTATGGGAGTGTTTCGCGCCTGAGTGGGGAACCCAGCTGACGGATGGAGCCTAGTCGCGAATTTGTGTAAGAAATGTATACTTTTCTCTTGCTCACAGCAACTTACCGGTACTTAATCGACTTATATACACTCCACATGACGTGCTACCGATGCGAAATTTAACCGACAGTAAGAAGATGCTATAATATGCAAATTATTAGCTTTTCAGAGCATTCACACAAGGTTGGCGCCGGTGGCGACACCTACAGTGTGCTGACACGAGGAAAGTTTCCAACCGATTTCTCATACACAAACAGCAGTTGACCGGCGTTGTCGGGTGAAACATTGTTCTGATGCCTCGTGTAAGGAGGAGAAATGCGTACCATCACGTTTCCGACTTAGATAAAGGTCGGATTGTAGCCTATCGCGATTGCGGTTTATCGTATCGCGACATTGCTGCTCGCGTTGGTCGCGATCCAGTGACTGTTAGCAGAATATGGAATCGGTGGGTTCAGGAGCGCCATACGAAATACCGTGCTGGATCCCAACGTCCTCGTATCACTAGCAGTCGAGATGACAGGTATCTGATCCTCATGGCTGTAACGGATCGTGCAGCCACGTCTCGATCTCTGAGTCAACAGATGGGGACGTTTGCAAGTCAACAACCATCTGCACGAACAGTTCGACGACGTTTGCAGCAGCATGGACTATCGGCTCGGAGACCATGGGTGCGGTTACCATTGACGCTGCATCACAGCCAGGAACGCCTACGATGGTACGCAACGACGAATCTGGGTGCACGAATGGCAAAACGTCAATTTTTGGATGAATCCAGGTTCTGTTTACAGCATCATGATGGTCACATCCGTGTTTGGCGACATCGCGGTGAACGCGTGTATTCGTCATCGCCATACTGGTGTATCACCCGGCGTGATGGTATGGGATGCCATTGTTTACACGTCTCGGTCACCTCTTGTTCTCATCGCCGTTATATTTCAGATGTGTTACGACCCGTGGCTCTACCTTTCATTCGATCCCTTCGAAACGCTACATTTCAGCAGGATAATGCACGACCACATGTTGCAGGTCCTTTACGGGTCTTTCTGGATACGGAAAATGTTAGACTGCTGCCCTGTCCAGTACATTCCCCAGATCTCTTACCAACTGAAAATGCTGGTCAATGATGGCTGAGCAACTGGCTTGTCACAATACGTCAGTCACTACCCTCGATGAAATGCGTTAGTGCTGAAGCTGCATGGGCATCTGTACCTGTACACGCCATCCAAGCTCTGTTTGGCTTAATGCGAACTGTTCTCTAATACCTCTGAAAGGCAACCTGCACGCCATTTCAAGTCAGACTGTGAATATGAAAATCCTGTTTTTAGTGTTTCAAGGTGATCTGCATTTTCTGAAGATGAAGGAGTATACTGAAACTGAAGCGTCAAGTCGTGGAATAATATTGTAAATTTTTATTGATACTGGGTTTCAGACAGAACAACCGTATCTTTGTGGGGAGATGTTATACCATGTAATTTGAGAGCCTTGACAATGTATTTAAGGGGAAATTCCATGTAGGATGGGGCAGATATGAGAATTTGGACTGAGAACCGAGGAAAACCAGGTAAGCCGTTGTGGAGTGGCCGAGGTTCGAGTTCTCCTTCGGGAATGGGTGTGTGTCGTCCTTAGGTTAGTTCAACTTACTTTAAGTAGTTTGCAAGCCTAGGGGCCAATAACGAAAGAAGTTAAATTCAATGGAGTTACAAATATTTTTAAGTACGAGGGTAAATCCGTGCGGTTGTGCGAAGGCGCTGTGCCAAGGTGACATAGTGGTGAGCACACCTGCTAGGTTGCCTCAGGATAGGCTTCTAATCACGACCTGCGAACATGTTTTTACAGATTGTTTCAGTTCGCTGGCATAGGACATTGATATTTGTGACCTGTAAAAGTCGCTGAATTATTTCTTTCAATTGGCATAAATTCCTATTAAATGATTTGAAAGCTCCCATATGCCACCTGAATATCACGAGAGACGCGGCTGCTACGTAATCGCGCTTACAAAATATTGCACAACTGTGCGTTACCTTCAATCCACACTATGTTAATACTACAAAAGAGAAATTTTACATTTACGTCTGTATTAAATTAAAACGGTAGGAGAAGTGTTTTTATTATAGTAATTTATTGACATCACAAATTAACAACAAAAGCGAAATTTGTGTTTTGAAAGTGTAAAAATGTAGATTGGTTGTCTGTTAGAATAAAGTCACAGGGTAAGTAATACAGCCCATAAGTTACTGAGCAGAAGGATGAAAGTGTACAAATATCATGAAGGTAGAATTAATAGAAACGGTACAGGAAGTTAGAATATGAACAGTTCAGTACTATTAATCCACTCGGGTTGCCGTTAAACAAACTCTAGAACTGAAATTTTGTGTGAAACGTATTTGGAAAATTGATTAATATTCATTTCAATATACTCCATCATATTACAAAGTCATCAACCGTAAAATATAGGGAACCAAACAGCAGTTATAAGCGACGAAGGGCATGAAAGGGAGGCATTGGAGGGGAAGGGATCAAGACTGAGTTATAGACTTTTCCCCATGTTATTCCATCTATACATCGAGCAAGCCTTGAAGAAAGCCAGGAGAAAATTGGAGAAGGGAGTACAGGGCGAAGAAATCAAAGCTTTGCGCTTTGCTGGTGACATTTCAATTCTGTCACAGACAGCAAAGGACCTGGAAGAACAATTGAACGGAATGTACAGTGGCTTGAAGGGAGCGTAGAAGATGACATTAACAAGAGGCCGGCCGCGCTGGCCGAGGAGACTAAGGCGCTCCAGTCACGGTATACGCGGCCACTACGGTCGGGGGTTCGAATCCCCCCTCGGGCATGGATATTTGTGCCGTCCTAGTTCGTAAGTAGTTCATAAGTAGTTTGTAAGTTTAGGGACTGATGACCCCGTAGTTAAGTCCCTTAAGCTTAACAAACATTTGAACATTTGATTAACAAGAGTAAAACAAGCTTAATGGTATGTAGAATAAGCAAATCAGACGATGTTGAAGAAATTAAATTAGGTAACGAAATAATAATGGTGGTACGCATGAGTTTTGTTACTTGGGCAGTGAAATAAGATACGATGGTCACAGTACAGAGGAGATAAAATGCAGAATGGCAATGGGAAAAAATCGTTTCTGAAGAAGAGAAACTTGTTATCGTCGAATATTAATTTAAGTGTTAGGAAGTCTTTTCTTAAGGTATTTGAGTGGAGTGTTGCCTTGCACGGTGGTGAAACATGGACGATAAGTAGTTCAGTCAGGAAGTGGATGGATACTTTTAAAATGTGGTGCTGAAAATTAGGACTGTAGATCGGTTAAATAAATAGGAGTTACTGAATAGAAATGGGATGAAAAGGAAGTTTTGGTATACCTTGACTTAGAAAAGGGATTGATTGATTTAACACATTCATAGATATCGAGGAATCGTGAATTTAGCAATAGAGGGAAGTGTGTAGGGTAAAAATCGAATAGGGAGACCAAGAGACGAATACTGTAAGCAGATCCGAATGGATGTGGGATGCCGTTCTTATAAGGAAGGCTTGCTCAAGATAGGGTAGGATGGAGAGCTGCATCAAACCAGTCTCCGGGTTGAAGACTAAAACAACAACAACGTGCTATAATGGAAAAAATTACTAACTCTGCAAGTTTACAGCGCACAACGCTATTAGTACTTTTGAACCGTAAAAGAAAGTCGTTGAAGCACTATAAGCAGACAATAAGCGGACGTTTTATTTCGCGCTGCAGTCTGCAGACATTTCACAATTCCTCGTGGAATGTGGTGAGCATCTTCTCCACTTTTAAGGCGATCATTATTGAGTTTAGCTGCTGGATAATCGGGACAATAAAGCTAATTATTTCGTAGTTCGCGTTTAAGACGTACCTAGGCTGTTTCGAGTGCCGATTAGATAGGAACAATGTACTTATAAGAGCGGCTATATATACAGTTCTATTAAACACTGGAGAAATTAATTTTCGTCATAGTTCTCAAGTCCTCTGAATTTAATAGATATTAGGAACATTCTATTTCAGATTAGACAGTCTGAGGGATTGGTTAGCTGACTGAATATTAAGAGCAGTGTATTCTCCATCGCAAAGCATCGATAGATTATGGAAGACACTAAAGCAAACAAAATTAGTCACTGAGAGAAACACTAGAAATGAAAGAACACCACTCGCTGCCTCACAACTGGCATAGGTTTGCCGCGTACTGGAGCGCCGTATTGCAGTGCGCGCGGCCGTTCGCCGTTGGGGGTTCGAGTCCCCCCTCGGGCATGGGTGTTTGTGTTGTCCTTAGGTTAGTTGATCTTAGTTTAAGTAGTTTGTAAGCTACGGACTAATGACCACGTAGAGTCTTATTGAATCCATCATCGTTGGTCGAAACGGGACAGCGGCTGGTCAAGAGTCTGAAGGAACTGAGGTACCAACAGTTGTTTCCAACTAAGAGACGAAATCCACGAATCCAGTTTTAGTATTCCTACTTTTGGAAATCATTTTCCGATGTAGGGATCTGAAGATGGCATAGTGGAATGCCGAAACTGGTTGTAATAGAATAAATATTTCATTATACTTACGGCTATTGGTACCTCAGTTCCTTCAGACTAATGACCACGTAGTTGAGTCCGATGGATTTACAAACATTTGAACTTTTTGGCATAGGTCTCTTGCACAGGCGACGCCTGGAAGGTAATTTATCGAGGTCTGGCTTACGTCGCGCCATATTCATCTGCGAAGACGAGTTAACCAACGCGTGGCGGTTGATCCCAGTACAAATTTGGAGAGGGGAAAGATGCACCCGTAGTTTGGTTGCAAGGATAAACGAGATGGTGGCTCTGACTTATCCGAATACAGCTTACGCCGAGCATTGGCTGTCGAAGACGCTGTCCTGGAGCTGAGAATAGTTACTCCTGTATTTTGGCTGAAAGAGCAACAGAGGCGGTGGCGTATACATTCTCAACAACAAACTTTTCTGGGTTAAACCTCGGTGCATCCTAGAACCGGAGCAAGAGGCAGTGTTGCTAACAGTCTGTCAGTCAGATGTCTTTTGTTCGAGAGATACCGTTTACGTTCCGGCGCCCGCTTAGCACTTCTGTTCAAATGTTTGTTAAGCTTTTGGGACTTAACTGCGGGGTCATCAGTCCCTAAACTTATAAACTACTTATAAACTACGTTACACTAAAGAAACACAAACATCCACGCCCGATGGAGGATTCGAACCCCCGACGGGGAACGGCCTCGTGTATCACATCATAGTGCTTCAGTGCGCTCGGCCACTCCGTAGCGGCACAACTTTTGTCCTCTGTCTCGTTGTTAACAAAGCCATTCGACACCCACCGACTTTAGTCATACACACACACACACACACACACATACACACACATTAACTGAATGCATGATATTAACTGTGAACGGGTAAAGCTGAAAATGTGTACCCAGCCAGGATCCGAACATGTCTGAATGAGCAGACACCATATATATAAAGCTATTATGCGTTTAACACATAAGCCGTATTAATAAAGTTTATTTGGAACGCTTGCACCACTGGATGGACAACATATGGAACATGTAAACAGCGCAATATGAGTATTTCCAACAATAAAAAAAATTTTTTAAAAAAAACCCTCCCTTGCCCCAGGGAGGACTCGAACCTCCATGGCGAGCAACCGCGCGCTCCGCAGCGAGACGCTTTAAACCACTCGGCAACTCCACCGTGGCTTCCAGTCATCATTGACCATAGCAGAAGAACGACGCAGATTATCATCGTCATCAGAAACTCCTAGCAAACTCCCAGTAGTGGCCATACTATCGCCGATAATGCGTGTGCAGCTGCTAATGACATTAAATAAAGAAAAGTGTGAAATAATACACATGATCACTAAAAGAAATTCGCTGAACTTCAATTACGCGATAAATCAGACAAACCTTAAGGTCGTAAATTCTACCAAATACCTAGGAGTTAAAATTACGAACAACTTTGACTGGAGAGAACACACAGAAAATATGTGTACCAAAGGTTACGTTTCATCGGCAGAACGCTTCGAAGATGCTCCAGCTCCACCAAAGAGACTGGCTACATCACAGTTGTGCGTCCTCTCCTGGAGTACTTTTGCCCCTTGTGGGACCCTCACCAGGTGGGATTGACAGAAGACATTGAGAAGGTTCAGAGAAGGGCAGCTCGTTTTGTTCTATCACGTTACGGGGGGAAAGAGTCACGGAAATGTTGCACGAATTGGGGTGGAAATCATTTAAAGAAAGACGTTATTCATTGCGGCGTGATCTGTTTGCGAAGTTTCAAGCACAGACTTTTAGTTCTGCATGTGAAAATATTTTGCTAGCACCCACCTACTTAGGGAGACATGACCATCCCAATAAAGTAAGAGAAATCAGATCGAAAACGGAACGATTTAGGTGTTCTTTCTTCCCGCGCGCTATTAGAGAATGGAACGGTAGAGAAAAGTTATGAAAGTGGTTAATAAACCCTCTGCCAGGCACTTGAATGTGATTTGCAGAGTATCTATGTATATGTAGATGTAATGTAATAAAAAGCAGTCAGGATTTTATGCCGGGCGCGTAATACCACCGACATAACCCAGAAGTTATCTTTGAGTATCTTATACAGAACCTCTTGAGTGCGAGGTTGCTACCTAAATCTAAAGGTTCATTTGGAAATGTTGGGTTAACAACTACCGGTCGCGGTGGCCAAGCGGTCTGCGGCGCGCCACATTCTGCATGGCCCCTACGGTCGGGGGTTCGAATTCCCCCTCGGGCATGGATATTTGTGCTGTCCTTCGTGTTAGCTAGTTCATAAGTAGTTTGTAAGTTTAGGTACTGTTGACCCCTTAGTTAAGTCCCATATGCTTTACAAACATTTGATTTGGTTAACAACTACGATAGTGAAAATATTAGCTGTTAAAGATTCACCATGAGCATCAGCAAGGCGACGGGGAATGAGTGTTCAGGAGGGGTAGAGATCAACCTGTTACGTGACGTGCGTATTACTCTTCACAAAATGGACACTGTCGAAACCCGAGAAAACTGCAGAACGAAACTCCAATCGAAAAATTTCTTATTCTTGACACTGAGTTATACTCAATTCTCTAATGTGGTTCGCAATGTGATTTCAGAAATGAAACGTCACATGCGTCTAGCTCCGAGCATCATTCCGCATTCAAAGTCAGTTAATTCCCGTCGTGTGGCACGATAACTTTTCCACACGAATCACCAGAGTGCAAACGACAGCTCTGCAAATAGTGTGCTATTTTATACCGCCGTCTGCATCTGTGCTTATTACTAACCGATCACTTTTTGTCACCTCGTAAAAAGTACTACTGTCGTGAATCGAAATTACTCACCTAGATATTCTTAAGTAAGGTTCAGAAGAGGAAAATATCTGACAAGGTATCATAAAATATTAGAATGAGTGGCATACACATTATTCCTTTCCTACATTCCAAGGAGTTAACTTTGGGAGACACGTTAGCTGCTAATGAAGCGAAAAGTCTGTTCTCTCTGGGTGTCTCTTGTCAAAACTGAATCTGATTATATTTTCCTTTCCTTAGAGATGTAGGAGGCCAGAATTTACCAGGAATCTAACAGTTACACGAAATGTCTCCGTTTGTAAAAGACAACGTACGCTCTGTTATTTAATTGCTGATCATCACAGATTGTCGGACACCATTTGCGTGCCATCTTTATGGGTGTATGAACGGAGACGAATTACCATCAAAGTTATATATATATGCCAAGGACAGCAATTCAGTGAGCAGAGAAGCGAGTAAGGCAAGAAGCGGGGAATAAGACGGACGCGTGACAAGAGGCAGTTACAGAGGCTACGGAAAGCAGCCTGTTTTTCCAAATCGCTACGTCCCATCTGAACACATGTAAAAAGAGTGTTGCTACCGATTCAAATAAAATAACTATGCCTAGACAGCGACCAAGTAATCAGATAACACGTAACGAATGTGCCATGTTTTATTTAGTTACAAGCTTCCATACGAGAAGTGACTGAAGTTACAAGTAAATAAAAACAGGAGCCCTCATAACACGAAAATACGGTCGGGACGTCGTTTACGTCAAAATGAGGGATCCAAGAAGAATGTTGACGGCCTGCAGTTATTGAAGACACTAGGTCATCGGTAACAAAATAAGATAATACTGAAACTTCCTGGCAGATTAAAATTGTGTGCCAGAACCGGGACTCGAACCTGGGACCTTTACCTTTCGCGGGCAAGCGCACTACCGACTGTGCTATCCCGACACGACTCACGATGCCGCCTCACAACTTTACTTCCGCCAGTACCTCGCCTCCTACTTTCCAAACTTCACAGAAGCTCTCCTGCGAACCATGCAAGACTAGCACTCCTGGAAGAAAGGATATGGTGGACACATGGCTTAGCCACAGCCTAAGGGATGTTTCCAGAATGAAACTTTCACTCTGCAGCTTAGTGTGCGCTGATATGAAACTTCCTGGCAGATTAAAATTGTGTGCCAGAACCGGTACTCGAACCTGGGACCTATGCCTTTCGCGGGCAAGCGCACTATCCTTTCTTCCAGGAGTGCTAGTCTTGCATGGTTCGCAAGAGAGCTTCTGTGAAGTTTGGAAAGTAGGAGGCGAGGTACTGGCGGAAGTAAAGTTGTGAGGCGGCATCGTGAGTCGTGTCGAGATAGCACAGTCGGTAGTGCGCTTGCCCGCGAAAGGCAAAGTTCTCAGGTTCGAGTCCCGGTTCTGGCACACAATTTTAATCTGCCAGGAAGTTTCATATCAGCGCACAATCCGCTGCAGAGTGAAAGTTTCACTCTGGAAGATAATACTGATTGGCGTTATAAGCCATTGATCAGTTATGGGCACGTGTGAGATAAAAATCGTGAAATATGAAACCCACGGCGTTGTAAAACAGGGATACTTGGTTTCAATCATGGCACGAACCTAATATTATGATATTTAACTGTGGTGTTCATTTATTACTTTTCAAACTAATGGATTACAACATGAAAATGAGGATATTAATCGTAGTATTCAAATTATATACAAATAATGTCTACCTGACTTCACAAATAAATCATCCAGACAATCCTGAAGACAGACTTTGCGGATTGGTGCTACTGTAAGAGCTTCTCACAGGATAGCTAATCGTGCCTGAACACATCAAACCAAATAATATGTCATAAAGAAATATTGCAAAATACTGCAATCGAATACCTAAATTACGTTCGTGTAAGACAGATTTTGAATGTCAGTAAGTAAAATAATTCCCTACAGCTTCGACAGTTCGAACAACTTTTGTGATATTTCTCTAGTTTCGTTCTCTAATAGCTCGCGGCAAATAAGGAACACCTAAATCTTTCTGCTTTCTCTTATTTTATTATGATGATCACGTCTCCCTATGTACATCGGTGCTAACAGTAAATATTCGCAATCTGAAGAGAAAGTTGGTGAAAGAAATTTCGTAAATATATCTCGACGCAAAAACTAACGCCTTTCTTTTAATGATTTCCACCACAACTCGTACATCATTTCTGTGACACTCTCTCCCCTATATCGCCATAATACAAAATGAGCTGCTCTTCTCTGAATTTTCTCTAAATTTTTCGTCAGTCCCACCTGCTGTGGATCCCACAATTTGCAGCAATACTCCAAAATAGGACGCACACTTATAGTGTAGGCAGTGTTTTTTTTTTTTTTGTAGACCTGTTGCATCTTATAAGTGTTCTGGCAATGAAATGTAGTCTTTGGTTCGCCTGGGTAACAAGAAGAAAAACACAGTATTACTCAAGGCATACCAACCCAATTAACAAATTACATTATCGTTATTACTATTTTAATATGTAAATATTTCCATTTACTATTGACAAGACATTAATTCAAAATAAATAGCCTTAAATCAGAAGAAACAGAAAATTTTCAGACAATTTTTGCTATTTTACTTCCAGGATATCTGCAATGGTAAATGAAGAGATTGAATACACACTGTTTCATCTAGCTTTGTAAATTGAAAGAAAGCGACACTGTAATTACACTTATCTCACTTAAGTGGAGCTATAACCAGAGAACAGTATGTGTACAGGCCTGAGAGACGTATTAATAGTCGCTGAATTAATCTTTAAGACATAGGGTAAGATCCTTTGCGTATGAAACTGTACCAATAAACTATGACTAAATATGCAATAGGCAGAGTTAAATTATTGGAAAATAGATATTTTTTACATAAACTTAAAGGGATTGTAACGGCATAAATGGACAAGTCTATAGTGTTAATACATCATATGTAAAATACTCCCTTTTCCTTCTTTTTGATAGAAGGCAAATAAATGAACTGAGAATTACCCCTCTTATACTCAAGGTTTCTGTTAGGTAGACTTCTTAAACATTTTATGTGCAAGAAGTACGTGCCGTCGTTCTCATCGCATCTAATGAAGCACTCAAAGAAGCAACTGAGATAAAAGCTCGCCACTAGCCTATGCTGTAAAGTTGCTAACAAGATTGTGTAATTTATGTTAATGTAGAAGAAAATATGAGCCACTTACAACAGACATAGCTGGTGCTTCATAACTATAGTGCTCTCGCATCACAAGTAGGCAACGCTTTTACGTAATCCGCTAGTCCCAGTGATAGAATGGGAGGCAAGTTCTTCGGGCATACTACAACACTTACGTCTCATAATTTTCATTGCAGGAAACACACACATTTCCTTTTCTAGATATCTTCGGCAATCAACTGTTGAGCGAACACTGAGTAAAAGTCGAGAATTATGTTTCCCTTTGAAAGGCTAAAAATTATATGTCTGACAAATCGGCTATATTATGCCTCAATTTTGGAATGTCTTACCGCTTGCGCCCCAGCAAAGCAACGGGATGCTAGCCTCGGTCGTTAGTGTTACACACAATTTCCAGCTTTAACAACGCACGTATCTCACTTTTTTTATTTAGATTCACAAAGCGGCCACCAATTTCCGACTGGCGGCTCGGAGTGTCCGCGTGGCATCAAGCTACGGACCTGGCGGTAACTCCTGCCGGAGGATCGAATCCTCCCTCTGTCATGGGTGTGTGCGTTCTCCTTAGTGCAAGTTAGTTTAAGTAGTTTGTACGTCTAGGGATTGATAGCCAAAGTAGATTCGACCAACAGGTTTACAAACATTTGAAACATTCCCATGTTGAGAAATGAAAATACGAATCATTGCTTAAGGAAACTAAACTACCTTTCGATTAGTTTATTTATTAATTTTTTTCCTGTGTTTGACTAATTTATTTTCACATAAACAGTGGCATTTAAATGCGTTACTGATGGCAACTATATACGGATTCAGATTGCAATTTCAAGTAAATGAAAATTTTTACTTCAAGGCAACAGGTATAATACAAAGCGCCACTTTTATTGTGTAATGGCCTTAGCGTGGGACGACATGTATAACGTACTTTTAAACCTTCGTCGTAATTGACTGCGTGTACACAGATTGGATGCTGTTAATCGAGTGAGAATTTTGTAGCGATGCATAACGTAAATCTAAAGGACTTAATAGCTGCGATTATCAGTCCCAAGGCTTACAAACTACTGAAATTAACTTAAACTAACTTATGCTGAGGACAAAACACGTACGCGCATGCCCGAGGAAGGATTCGAAACTCCGACGGCGAGCAACCGCTCGCTCCACCACAAGGCGCCTTAAAACTCTCGGCTACTCCACCGAGGCGGTATTATTCTGCCTCCCTTAATGCTATTAGTAATTTTGTGCTAGTAGTACTTCATGTTTCCAGACTTTATACAATATTTTATAGTTTTCCTTTTTGCGTGTGTCGCCTTGTTTACTTCTGTACTGGACGTGTTGAAAGATTTACTTAGTTGATTAACACTGCATGAATATTTGAAACAATTTATTCCCTGATTATCAGACAACAGTTGCGAATGGTTTTTTACATTAACATGTTTCACTCCTTCTGGATCACCTTCAGAAGCTTGTAGTTGCGTCTGCAACCCGTCACGTCTACTTTGTGACAAGTGCTGTACTTACCACAACGTAAGACGAGACGCGTTGCAGACGCAAGATTCTGAAGATGACCTACAAGGATTGAAACATGTTAATGTAAACGGAATCTTTCGTATCTATTAGCTGATAATTAGATAATAAATTGTGCCGTCCTTAGGATTAGCTAGTTCATAGTAGTTTGTAAGTTAAGGGACTGATGACCCCGTAGTTAAGTCCCATAAGCTATACAAACATTTGAATTTGATGTTTCCTACAGAGGAGCTGTTTGGTCTGCAAAAATGCTGTAATACACGAGCTTGAAACCAGTTTAAAACGTTTAGAACAGACCTACGTGACAGGTATAGGAGTTTAGATTTGCGCATTTGTTGAATAACCGTTCAGTGCATGAATGAACTGCGATCGTCTTCAAGGATTTTGTTGTGTGACCTAGAGCACCTCAGAACTTTTGACGCCACTTCTTTAAGAGACATTTTCCTTGCTGCTTGCTTGCTGCTTTTGCTTCCTTGTCATTAAACATTTCGTTCTTGCCTAATTTCAATATTTCTTTTATGGACCAAAAATATTTATTCCAATATGATAGGAATAACAAAGCTAACACAAAAGCTAACACCAAAAATGTTATGTTGCTGATAAAATACAAGAAATTTACTGCGTCTTAAAAGTCGTTTCATTTCAGTGACTTATTTGATGTTATTTTTTGCCGAAAGCTGTATCTTGTTGTCAAATTATTTTATTCCTTTTTTCAAAATGTTTTGCAATTTTTTGAAGTGTCATTGTAAGATTTTACCAAATTGGATTTCCTATTGCCAAAATTGAAACGTTTTTGCCATATATAGTGTTTTTCGATCGATTGGTGTCGATATTTTCTTCCCAAATTTGGTATTGGGTTTTCACAAATTTCGTGTTTTTTTTTTTTCGAATCTTGTGTTTTCAAATTCAGTAATTGTAGCCGTTTTTGATGTTATCCTACCCTTTTTTTAAAAAAAAAATTTCGTGTTTTTGCCAAATTTTGTGCTACCTTTCTTCAGGATTTTTACATATCGCTACTACTTCTGTTTTAGATCCAGATTGCTTTTGATGTGAAATGAACCAAAATTTTAATATTACACATGAACGTTAGTGTCGAAGACATTTCAATACACTTTTTCACTATCAGTTACGAATATTAACCTCCGTCATCCAAATAGGAGCGTGAACTCACACAGTTTTGTACTGGCGGTGTGCAGTCGCATTGGACTGACGTCGGACCATCATACAACAAATTTTAGGGATACCTTCGTGTACATAATCCAAAGCACAAACCTGAAGAAGCAAAATTGTGGCTACTAAAACAGAAAAACATGTAAAAGGTCTAAATTCGAGCGAAATCAACAGTTCCTCATTCCTAGTATTATCGACTACCTAGACAATGAAAATGGCCCTTAAATAGCTTAAATTCTTTGAAATTGTAGTAAATAAGTTTTCAAGTGTCTGAGGTTTTTATTTTTATTTTATTTATTTAAATATTTCTTTACATGTACCCTTACGTGGAGGCCTGTGTACATCCCAGCCACGCTTTTTCTACAAACAGTCGAAAAATAATCATAACGTGTAGGCTTTCGCGGCCGGCGTCTTCAATAATTAAAACTTCCGGGCTGAGAGGCCGTGGTCGAACAGTAGAAATTCTTTCTCCTGACGTTTCGTTGCCGGCTGCGGGCAACATCTTCCAAGGTGAGTCGAAGACTGGCTGCTGGGCTGTGAAGGTCCTGCTTATATGGACGCATAGAGGGCGCCACCACTCGTCACGTGATGTCAACAGTAAAAGCTATCTCTGGCTGGCGTCATTACTCTCGATCAAAGATAATCGATTGTCACATCCTTGGTACAAAGTCGACCGCCATATCTTATCTAACTTCAAGCCTTCTTCCTTCCTGTTAAAATTATTGTGGTGATTAAAGATCTCTATAGCCTCTCCATACGTGCGTGCATAATAATGCGATGTCTTAGCTAGCATGCTCGTCTCACTAAATTTTATTTCGTGGTCACCGTTCTCGAAAACATGTTCCGCTATGGCCGATTTGTCCGTGTGTCCCAGTCGACCATTCCTTTCGTGTTCTGTTAGGCTAGTATTGATACTTCTTTTCGTTGTTCCAATATAAACCTTCTCACAACTACATGGAATTTTATACACACCAGCAGTAGCTTAAGGGTGTCACGCATCATTTACTGATCGTAAGCATTCGCTGATCTTTTTCATTGGTTTGAATATTGGCCAGTAATTTTCCGATACGGTATGTCGTGATATTGTGGATGAATGGGAGAAAAACTTTCCCCGCCAAAGGTTGTTGTTGTTGGACGTTTGCAGACATTTGTCTTTTGGGATGGAGTGCTCGATTTTTTTTTTTTTTTTTTTTTTTTTTTTTTTTAGCTTATGGGACTTAACTACGGGGTCATCAGTCCCTAAATTTACAAACTAGTTATGAACTACCTAACACTAAAGACGGCACAAATATCCATGCCCGAGGGGGAATTCAAACTCCCGACCGTAGTGGCCGTGCAGACCGTAGCTAGAGCCTCAATCCCCTCGGCCACCGCGGCCGGCTTGCTCGAACTATCTCCTTATCACTGTGTCCGTTTTTCTGAAATGCGGTTCGTAAATGATCGAGTTACTCTTGCAAATAAGTTGGCTCACAGATTTTATTAGCCCTGTCCATCAATGTTTTGATAACTCCTCTCTTCTGCCTGGGATGAGTTTCTCATCTGATGATGAGGATTTGATTATGGGATGTAACATGGCTACTGGGAAGAGGGAAAAAGTGCCTCTGAGATCAACTAGGACGCCATCTTGGCGACGGAGGGCTAAAAAACTGTCGTAGCCACATTTATAAAGTCCTTGTACTACTAAATCACAAATATCTTGATATTTAGCTACAGTCACCATTTTGTTATAACTGCAAATACCGAGTTACTTTCCACGTTGTCGCTTTCGCGAAATGTTGATGTTCAAATGTTTTTATAGTTTATGGGAATTAACTACGGGGTTATCAGTCCCCAAACGTACAAACTACTTATGAACTACTTACGAACTAGGAGGGTACAAATATCCATGCCCGAGGGGGGATTCAAACCCCCGACCGTAGTGGCCGTGCATACCGTGACTGGAGCGGCTCAGTCCCCGCGGCTGGCGATATGTTGATGTGTCTGGTTGTTAGGATGAGCGTGTGACTGAATCGGCGTTGGGGCTGAGGTGTGTGGTGTCTCTGTGGCATGACGCGGCTGCCAGTAGCGGTGGCCCTGAATGCGCCGGCCCACGCCACGAGGCGTTCACACGACAATCCCGGTGCAATTCAGGGCGTGTCAGCGTCAGCTCATGCATACTGCAGCAGCGGCAGCGGCCGCGACCCCCTGCATCGGCCCACACTCGGCGACCCCTCACCTCCACAGCTGCCCAGGCGCGGGGACCGTCTCTCAGGACATACACACACATACGTCCTAATCAATGCTTAATTATACACAAACATTTATTGAATGAAGTAAATCGCAATTTGCGATCAGTTATGGCTTCACTGTAGTAGGTTTAGATGGAACACCAAAGTGCGGCGAATGAAAATTTGTGCCCGGCCGGGATCTCCTGTTTACTAGGCAGACGCGGTGACCACTCCGAGGACACAGTGACCAGCCCCACTGCAGAGGACTCTTCCCTGCACGTCTCCCGTTACACCCAAATCTCCACTGGTCACACTGTCTCTTTCCTGTTACCACAGCCTATTTGTTCTGTAATGCTCGCAGCCACAGTATTGTATTCCCGCATCAGGGAGAACAGAGCATGAGGTATCGAGACACAATTAATTGTCGTCAGGAGCCCAGTATTGTGGCTGCGAGCATTACAGAACAGATAGACTGTGGTAACAGGAAAGAGACAGTGTGGCGAATGGAAATTTGGGTGTGGCGGGAGACGTGCATGGAAGAGTCCTCTGCAGTCGCGCTGGTCACTGTGTCCTCGGTGGCGGAGAGGTCAACGCGTCTGCCTCGTGAACAGGAGATCCGGAGTTCGAATCCCGGCCGGGCACAAACTTTCATTCGCCTCACTTTGGTATTCCATCTAAGCCTATTACAGTGAAGCCATAAATGATCGCAAATTGCGATTTCTTTCTTTCATTAGAACTCTGTAACGTCGTCAAAACTACGGTCGGGGGTTCGAATACCCCCTCGGGCACGGATATTTTAGCCGTCTTTAGCATTAGCTAGTTCATAAGTAGTTCGTAAGTTAAAAAAATAAAATAAAAAATAAAAAAAGTGGCGGAGTGGTCAACGCGTCTGCCTAGTAAGCAGGAGCTCCCGAGTTCGAATCCCGGTCAGGCACATATTTTCATTCGCCTCACTTTGGTATTCCATCTAAACCTAGTACAGTGAAGCCATAAATGATCGCAAATTGCGATTTATTTCAATCATTTGAACTATGTAACGTTGTCAAAAATATATAATTACAAACATTTATGTTGGTGCTCCACTCGAAAAGGAGCTGATCGATTGACTCGAAATGTTGAGGCAGCTTTTAATTATTTTTTTTTTATTTATTTATTTTTCTGACTCGAAATGTGGAGGAAGCTTTTAATTTTTTTCTGATAAAATTTATTTTGCAGCAGATATCAAACGAATAGTGCGGTGAACAATTTATTCACTCATTATTTACGGATGGTAGTACTAAGTGTTTTTTAACACAGAACTAGAGGACCTGTGCGAATACTTCGCACCATTAGTAGAATGACAAAAAAGTTGGGGAAAAAATTGAAGTAAAGTTGAATGTTCACGCATAACTTTCTTCAGAATTGATCAGTGCAAGTGTTTAAAAGCGCAAATAAAAGAGCTTGATCCTCTGACTGTTGTTAGGTTAAAAAAACTGCGTACTTTAATCAGAACCGAAGACATCGTAAAACTAACCAAATATTAAATGGAAAGTTCAAATGTTTGTAAAGCTTGTGAGACTTAACTGCGAGGTCATCAGTCCATAACTTACAAACTACTAGCCGGCGTCGGTGGCCGAGGGGACTGAGTCGGCCCAGTCACGGTCTGCACGGCCACTACGGACGGAGATTCGAATCCCCCCTCGGGCATGGATATTTGTGTCGTCCTTCATCTTAGCTAGTTCGTAAGTAGTTTGTAAGCTTAGGGACTGATGACCCCGTAGTTAAGTCCCATAAGTTCTACAAACATTTGAACAAACTACTTATGAACTAACTTATAGTAAAGACAACACAAACATCCATGCCCGAGGGAGGATTCGAACCTCCGTCGAGAGAGTCCGCGCGATCCGCGACGTGGCGCTCCAGACCGCTCGGCTACTCCCGCGCGGCTCATTGCGAGGACAGAAGGATACCGCGTTTGAATAAAAATAAAGGATGCAGAGACGTAAACTCATTTTCAGACCTGATGACAAATCTGCGAATGAATATCTTTCGTTTAAAGTAAAAATGAAGGAAATCAGTCGGATATAACGGCCTGACCGACTGACTTTAGATTACAGCAAGGACATCCCCATAAGAAATATACAGAAAGAAATCGCGTTAGAGTATAGAGAAAGGAAGGCAACAGTTATATGAATTATGATACCTGATGACAAATGTGTGGATGAATACCTTTCATTCAAAACAAAAATGAAGGAAATCGGCCGGGTAGTTTGGTCTGGCCGACTCACTTTAGTTTTCGTAGATTCTTTTAATATATGAGATTCCAAATCTTTGTGACACTTTTTTTCGGTCACCCCCCCCCCCTACACACACACACACAGATGCATACACAAACTAACGAACGTAGGTAGAAAGGGTTATTCCTTGTTACAGACTCGCCGTTCGGGAATAGCCGTGTGCTGTAAAGGCGGCTTGCTGCAAAGTGCGCGGCAATCTCCGTACGACGTTCGAATCTTCCCTCGAGCATGGGTGTGTGTGTATTGTAATGGTCTGTACTTTTAGGAACCGATGGCCACTGCCGTTAGGTTCCATAGCTTTACAAACATTCGAACGGTTTATTGGAACAGTCTCTCCGTTAGTGCAGTAATACTGGTACATCATATACAGGGTGTTACAAAAATGTACGGCCAAACTTTAAGGAAAGATCCCTCACACGCGAAGAAAGAAAACATGTTATGTGGACATGTGTCCGGAAATGCTTAATTTTCATGTTAGAGGTCATTTTATTACTTCTCTTCAAATCACATTAATCATGAAATGGAAACACACAGCAACAGAACGTACCAGCGTGACTTCAAACACTCTGTTACAGGAAATGTTCAAAATGTCCTCCGTTAGCGAGGAATCCCTGATGCGCTGATGCAGCCCTGGAGAATGGCGTATTGTATCACAGCCGTCCACAATACGAGCACGAAGAGTCTCTACAATTGGTACCGGGGTTTCGTAGACTAGAGCTTTCAAATGCATCCATAAATGAAAGTCAAGAGGGTTGAGGTCAAGAGAGCGTGGAGGCCATGGCATTGGTCCGCCTCTACCAATCCATCAGTCACCTAATCTGTTGTTGAGAAGCGTACGAACACGTCGAATGAAATGTGCACGAGCTCCGTCGTGCATGAACCACATGTTTTAAACATTTCACTGACTGCAAAACCACATTCGTGATGAACATTAACCAGTTGACGCTACTTATTGATGTGCTTGATGCTAGTACTGTAGAGCAATGAATGGCATGTCAACACAAGCACTGAAGTCAAATTACCTTCCTTCAATGGGGCCAACTGGCGGTGAATCGAGGAAGTACAGTACATACTAACGAAACAGTTAGGTATCTTGACAATTGTCTGCACGAATTATTTCAATTTACATTTAAAGAGAAATACTACAATGAGCTCTAACATGGAAATTAGGCGTTTCCGGACACATGTCCACATAACATATTTTCTTTCTTTGTCTGTGAGGAATGTTTCCTGAAAGTTTAGCAGTACCTTTTTGTAACACCCTGTATAACGTTTATAACGTTTTATTCCTTCGATGTAACTGTTTTCGCGGCACATTTTGTATATTTTCACACATAATCGTCGAAACAAATGTTCAAATGTTTGTTAAGCTTATGGGACTTAACTACGGGGTCATCAGTCCCTAAACTTACAAACTACTTATGAACTACTTACGAACTAGGACGGCACAAATATCCATGCCCGAGGGGGGATTCGAACCCCCGACCGTAGTGGCCGTGCTGACCGTGACTGGAGCGCCTCAGTCACCTCGGCCACCGCGGCCGGCAATCGTCGAAACGCCACGACTAATGATAACTGGTAAGGGCGCTACAGGGGGACTGATGACCTTGTCGTTTAGTCCCCATTAAATCCAACCAACCAAGGGCGCTACTTCAGTAGTGTCTTAAAGGAGGCACCGCGCGCCGTAGTGTTCATTAAAAAAAATGTTCAAATGTTTTTAAATCTATCGAAGCAAACTGCGTGGTCATCAGTCCGTAGGTTACAAACTACTTAAACCTAGGTAAACTAACCTAAGGACAAACACACACACCCATGCCCCAGGGAGGACTCGAACCTCCACGGCGAGCAACCGCGCGCTCCGCAGCGAGACGCCTTAGCCAGCTCGGCTACTCCACCGCGGCGCCGTGTTCATTACTGTGACTCCAATGACGTAGTGACAAGGTAAGCAGAAGGGCCATATTTCGAATCCCGGCTGCGCATTTGTTTTTATTCAACGTAAGGAATGAGGATAAAAAGCGCAAGTCCCAACTTTTTTAAGATAAGTGTGACATAGATCCTCCTGTACCTACGTTTTTCAATTCCATCTATGTTTCCATAAATAAAAAGCTAAAAATAACCATACTTAGCTACTCGTAACATTCTTCCATCTTACACCATCTTTTACTGGAAACCTAATAAAAACGTTTTTAGTGAGTTGTGTCTTACAGCCGCGGTGGAGCGGCCGAACGCATTGAGGCGCCATGCTATGGTGCGCGAGGCCGCTCCGAGTCGGGGGTTCGAATCCCCCCTCGGGTATGGATCTACATACATACTCCGCAAACAAGCGTAAGGTGAGTGGCGGAGGGTACACTGTACCACTACTAGGCATTTTCTTTCCTATTCCACTCCCAAATAGAATGTGGGGAAAAAAAAGAATGTCTATATGCCTCCTTAACGAGCCCTAATTTCTCTTATCTTGTCTTTGTGATCACTACGCGAAATGTAAGTAGGCGGCAGCAAGATCGTACTACACTCAGCTTCAAATCCCGGCCCTCTAAATTTCCTCAACAAAATTCCACGAAAAGAACGTCGTCTTTCCTCCAACGATCCCCAATTGAGTTGCCGGAGCATTTCCGTGACACTCGCGCATTGGTCGAACCTACCAGTAACAAACCTAGCTGCTCGCCTCTCGTCTTCCTTTAAACTGATCTGCTGCGGGTCCCAAACACTTGAGCAATACTCAAGACGTGGTCGTATAAGCGTTTTACAGATGAAGTACATATTCCCAAAATTCTCACAACAAACGGAAGTCGGCTGTCCGCCTTACTCACAACTGTCCTTATATGCTCGTTCCATTTCATATCGCTCTGCAATGTTACGCCTAGATATTTGAACTACGCGACAACATTCAACGTGGGACTGTTTTTTCATGACTGGCTTTTGCCGTGACGGCGCTGTGCTCCGATGAGCGAGGCCGTTCCCCGTCGGGATTCCGAATCCCTCCTCGGGCATGGATATTTGTGCCGTCCTTAGTGTAAGCTAGTTCATAAGTAGTTCGTAAGTTTAGAGACTGATGACCCCGCAGTTAAGTCCCATAAGTTTTACAAATATTTGAATATTTGTGTCTTACATATCTCAACTGCTGAGAAAATTGCTGTTTTAATATTTTGCACCAACGCTGCTAAATAATTATTGCCTAATTTCGAGTTTTGACCATTTTCACATGCCACATATTAAATCTGAAATATCCTTGGTGTGGACAGTTTTTAGTAATCATACTTAAATTTAGCTCACATGTTCATTATCCTGCATGATATGATCCGCGAAACAAGAATATTTTGTATACAGTGGAAAATTTGTTCTCATTGGAATACCCTGTATGTCAGGCTGGCTTGTTTCTCGTTAGCAGCATTGTAAACCAGAGTAAAGTTGTCATCAGCTCACTGTGCACGTTCCTCAAGACATACACATGCAGATGTGGAGCAACAAACATGCACAGGCATGGCAACTACACAACGGTTTCTTGTATGATTGGGGGTACAGTTATTTGGCTCCACTGTTGCCATCAAACGCTGTATCAACAAACGTACTAGTCATATGACGCCAGTTACCGCAGTCCCACTGTTGCCAACGCCGGCTTCCCGAAGTGAATTTCGTAAGCTCTGTCGTGATACAGTTTTTAAAAGAAGTGTTAACCTTCAGTGTGACAATAAGCCCATTCATATTGATGCCGACTTCTCATTATTAATGTATAGTCACCAAATATTACTGTTACAACGGCATGAATATGGGATAGGGAGTAGCTAAAGGGATGGAAGAGGATATCTGCAGGATGTCAACAAATGGATATCGGTTAATGAGCAGATAAAGAACATGACAATCTGTTAGCAAGCAAACTCTTCAAGATTCCCACCTGCACGAAAATTGTAAGCCCTTCCTTTCTCTAAGTATATAGTTACGGTAAAATTTCCATAAATCTATTGGGAGGGTATCCTGTCAGATTATGAATCTTGAAGGAACGCGTGGTTTACGAAGAAGTTCATTGTCATCATCGTCTTTGACAGTTTCCAGCCTCTGACCGGGTCTACTTCGAACATAAGCCTCTCCATCGTCTTCTGCCTTCCCACCATCTCTCCGTCTTCACCTTGGTCCAGTCTTCTCCTTCCAGTTTCATCTCGTGCATCCTCCTAGCTTTCTTCCTCTCTTCCATTCGCTTTATATACCCATACCATTTCAGCCTTGATTTCTCTATCTCCTCTTGCAATGGTTCCACCTTCATTAACTCTCTGATCCTCTCATTTCTTAACCTCTCTACCTTTGTCACTCCAACACTTTTCCTCAAGAATTTAAATTCACTAGCTTGTAATTTGCTTTTCTCTCTTCCTTTCATAACCCAGGTTTCAGATGCATATGTCAGGATCGGTACATGATATGACCGGTATATAACTTTTTTACTTCTTAGGGGTACATCCCTGTTCCATATCAGGCTTCTGACACTCTTCCGAAATGCTTCTGCTTTTCTCCCTCGCTCGTTTATTTCTCTGTCGTTTTTCCCATCTTCCTGTATCAGGCTTCCTAGGTACTTGAAACTCTCCACTCTCCATTGTTTCCCATAGATTGTTACCCCAGTTGTTCCTCTCACTTTTGCTCTTGAAGTGATAATCATCTCACTATTTCTTATACTAAATTTCATGCTATATTCTTGTTGTTCCCATACATCCAACTGCTCTTGTAATTCCTCCTCCTTATTCCCCCAAATCATCATATCGTCCACGAACACCATAGCTTTCATCTTTCCTTCACCAATTACTTGTGCTACTGTACTCATTATATCATCTATTACTACAATAAAGAGTAATGGTGAAAGTGCACATCCCTGCCTCAAGCCATTCTTCTGTTCAATCCAAGCTGATCTCTCTGATCTCTAACAAAGAAGTTACTGTAAGGAAATTATATATTACTGTTGAGGGACTAGCAAGATCATCCTCGCAGGGGAAAGTTGCTATGGATGGGCCATCTAAAGAGAAAATGTAACAAAATCAAGGGGTACTGTAAAACATGTTTTATTTTTGGTGGAACATCATTATTGCCATGTATTTCACTATAATAGAGACAGAGTTAATAAAGGTAAATTATTAATGAAATATTAAAAAAGTACAATCGGCTCAATAAAGGTGAATGCTTTCCATCATTGCGCCAAGCACTTTGCTTAAACTACCTGTAACGTAATAACAGTTAATTTCAGTAGTTTAGACACGGTATATGCCACAATACGTTTCATTTTATTACTTTAATGAATTTTTTGTTGGAATTATTTCCCCCTCAAGAATCATTAATTACTTTTCAATGTAGCTGTTCAACAGAAGATGTTGTTATTATGGTCTTCAGTCCGGAGACTGCAGCTCTCCACTCTATCCTGAGCAAGCCTCTTCATCTCCTCATAAGAACGGAAACCCACATGCACTTGAATCTGCATACTATACGCGTCTATTTGTCTCCCTCTGCGATTTTTACCCCACACACTTCCCTCCAATACTAAATTTACGATTCCTCGATGTCTAAGAATGTGTCCTATCACGATCCCTTCTTTTGGTCAGGGTATGCCAAAAATTCCTTTTCTCATCAATTCTGTTCAGTACCACCTCATTAGTTGCGCGATCTACCCACCTAATCTTCAGCATTCTTCTGTAGCACCACATTTCAAAAGCCTCTATTCTCTTCCTGTCCGTCCATGTTTCACTCCCGTACAAGGCAACACTCCACACAAATGCCTTCAGAAAAGACTTCATTACACTTAAATTAATATTCGATGTTAACAAATTTCTCTTTTTCAAAAATGCTTTTCTTCCCATGCCATTTTGCATTTTATATCATCTGTACTGCGAGCATCGCATGTTATTTTACTCCCCAAGTAACATAACTCATCTACCACCTTCATTGTTTCGTTACCTAATCTAATTCCTTCAGCATCGCCTGATTTTCTGAGACCGCATTCCATTATTTTTGTTTTGCTCTTGTTAATGTTCATTTTATACGCTCTCTTAAACACACTGTCCATCCCATTCAACTGCTCTTCCAGGTCCTATGCTGTCTCTGACAGAATTAAAATGTCATTAGCAAAACGCAATGTTTTTATTTCTTCCCCCTGAACTTTAATCCCTATTCCAAATTTTTCCTTGCTTTCCTTCACCGCCTGCTCGATGTACAAATTGAATAACATCGGAGAAAAGCTACAACCCTGTCTTACTCCCTTCCCAACTGATGCTTCCCTTTCATGCCCTTAGAGTCTAATAAGTGCGGTCTGGTTTTTGTACGAGTTGTAAATAACTCTCCTTTCCCTGTATTTTACCCCTGCTGACTTCAGAATTTGAAAGAGTGTATTCCAGTCAACATTGTCCAACGCTTTCTCCAAATCTACAAAAGCTAAAAATGTAGGTTTGCCTTTTCTTAATCTATCTTCTAAGATGAGGCGTAAAGTGAGTATTGCCTTCCGGGTTCCTACGTTCCTCCTGAATCGAAACTGATCTTCCCTGAAGTTAGCTTCTACCATCTTTTCCATTCTCCTGTAGATAATTCGTGTTAAAATTTTGCAACCATGATTTATTACACTGATGGTTGTGTAATTTTCGCACCTGTCTGCATCTGATTTCTTTGGAATGGGAATTATTACATTTTTCTTAAAGTCTGAGGGTATTTCGCCTGTCAGAAGATACTGAAAGGAAATTCATACCAACATTAGAATTTTTTTAAACTCACGATTTTCCATTGCAATAGACAACGAAGTATTAGAAAGAAAGTGAAGATATAAAAGCCTTACTTTTTTGGTAGTTTACTTAACAAAACATAGTCCTATTAGGCAGCTATCACTTGCATCATAAAAATCGTAGATAGACAGTTTTGTTTCTGCTGATAGAATAACGTTACTCGGTGTTGTTACAGGAACGCAGAGCAGCCTGTCTGCTTTATTTTAGTTTTCTTCGTGGAACACTGTTTTAGAGCTTATGCTAGTTTTCAACTGAGTCATTGCTGGAAAAGAAGGCAGTCGGTCAGCATCTTTTAGGAGTCGTCATCCTCCATTTCGCTCATAGATATTGAATACAACAGGCAAAAATTTTCAGTATAAAGTTTTGAAAAATACGCTATAATAAAGTAATACTCACCTGTCAAACTAGGTTACACTGAATTGTAAAGCTGCTACTTCGTGTCAAGTGATAATAGTGATCGTTCCTCCTGCCATATCGACAATAATGGCCCGGCTAGATGCTTTTCGTAAGTTTTTTAACGTGCCGTTGCGTTGTGTGGTGCCCGACTTATGTTTTAACTAAATTATTCCAAATTCAAAATTTCGATACAACCAATCCTTTGTCCAAATTACAATCGCGGAATCAATTTAACAACTTATAGCATCATACGAAAGCAAGGGGAACGTTATAAATGGGTGCCCTTTTCATACCGCCGCAGCTAACACACAATCTGAGGGGGGGGGGGGGGGAGTCCAGCCCCCCCCCCCCCCGTCCCCGTTTCAGATTCGTGTAAACGTCTTAGTGTGTGTTATTGCGTATCAACACAGGTGCTAAACAGTTACTGGGGCTGACATTGGATGCCATCCCAGTATTTCCCTAAAGGAGAATGGAAGAGCCTTTGGTACGACATTCAGGTTGGCCGACGTACGAGGCCAGCAGTCGTTAATCCACCACGCGGATCTGATGCTACACTGCCTGGCTCTGGCGTGGCTGACTCACAATTAGGTGCACGGCACGTTCATCTCTATCAGCGGATCTTATTTATTTGGATACACACAGTGTTCAAAATGTTACAAAGTAGTTAGTGCACATTCTCTTACGAGGAGAGTTGTAGACGAGATATGCATGAGACTTGGACAGGTGAATAGACATATAAAGAAAATACTATGTGTGAAACAGAGTTCTGCAGTCGCCCGCAACCTCGGGACGAGAACGTGTAATGTGTAATGTGTGTGTTTCCATGGGTTGAGCCGGCCGCGGTGGCCGAGGAGACTAAGGCGCTCCAGTCACGGTCTGCAGTCGGCCGCGGTGGCCGAGGGGACTGAGGCGCTTCAGTCACGGTCTGCACGGCCACTACGGTCGGAGGTTCGAATCCCCCCTCGGGCATGGATATTTGTGCCGTCCTTAGTTGTAGGTAGTTGATAAGTAGTTTGTAAGTTTAGGGACTGATGACCCCGTAGTTCATTCCCTTAGTCTTGTCAAACACAAACAACTTAACCGACGAGACCGCGTCAAGCAGCATACTACTAGTGCCGTGTTGGAACATTGTGGGATTGTTTTTCCTACTCACCTGCATCACTGCACACTTTACTACATTTAGACAAGCTGCCATTCCTCACACCAACTAGGTATTCTGTCTGTTATTTTGCTCTCCACTACACTCAATCAATAACTGAACCACATCATCAGCAAACAGACTCAGATTGCATTTGTCCACTAGATGTCAGTTTCTCTTGTGAGTTTTGAAATTGCTGCTCTGCGAAAAGTAGGTAAGGCTTGTCTCAACAGCCAATGTGGTACGAGCCGGTAGTAAGCTTCTTTATTCAACATCTCCACACAGGGACAACTAAACGTCTGCGAACAGTACATTTGTACAATTATCACGTGATAATTCTAGCTTGATGTTGAGAACATGTGGAGAACAAGGGTTGCCAGAGTTTCAAACAAAAAATACTGGAGATTTTTGAAACAATGGTCAAAATAGTCCCATAGTGGCATTATCGACAGGTTTCACCATTAGGAGGCCGTTAAATACACATATCTGTAAATAATATAGTACACGAATAATGTAAGTTTCACTTTCCCCACCCAGTGTTAAAATGATGAAATAAATACAAGACAAAATCCATACTGAATTGAGATTTCCGTCTACACGATACTGAAGCACGAGATGAAACTTCCTTCATGGGATTTTCAAGCTTACCAACACGAAAAACAGAGAATTCAAGTATGGTAAATTGGAAATATCGATTGTTGGTTTGGGAAAGATGATCTTCGAATGATACAGTTATGTTAGCATAAATAAATAATAAATCTTAATGTAACATGAAGGAAATCATTTTCAAATACATGAAATAGATTAAAAATGGGGAAACCCTGAAAATACCGGAGACCTGTCGAAAATACTGGGGACAGGAAAAAATGTTGGAAAAGACAGAACACAGCGCTCACTCCAGACATGTTTCTACTCTATGGTTGCGAGCGATTGCGAAACCTCTTCCTTCAACCCGCGAAGTCTTGTGCAGTTCCTAGTCGGGAGAACCCATAGCTTCCTTTGTTATAGTTCGACCCTCGTACCAAGGCGCGTCGCGCATGTCTAGACGAAGACTGGAAAACGCATCTTTGCCGCTTGATGTATGACTATATACTATAGACAGTCTAACATACAGAGTAGCTAATCTCACCGCTTTAATAGTTTTTACCAAATGACAGTTGCAACAACACCAGCACTCCCAGTGGTGGGCAAGGAGACGTAAGAGTAATATTTCATTATAATAATATTTCTGCGTAATTAACGAAATATTTTCAAGCTTTGGTAAAAATCGAGAGACGTCAATAATCGTGAAATAATTGTAAAAACAGACGAATTTCACTGATTTAGTGATATAAACAACAACTTATTCACGAGGTAATGTTCAGGAATGTGTATATAAATGCGAGCATATTCCGCTAAAAGTAAATATACGAGAAACACAAATTCCTGTTACAATGTGTTCTTGCGTGACTGGTAACTTTCTTTAACGCATAACAATTCGGTATGGAGTATAATAATCAAAAAATTTTACAATTCACTCGTTTTTCGTTTAATCGAATGTACTTTTACGTGGAATTACCTTCTCTTACAACATGACGTCTTGTAGATTCTTATTGTTTGTGGTTCAAATGTAGTTTCTGCTTTATTGGGAAACTATTTCTTTTATTTTTGACGTTTTGTTGTTATATTTGTACGGTTTCTATTTCATCTACAGCTATGGTGGCTGATCTAGTACATACAATAATGTAGGTATTGCATTCCATATTAGTTTCTTACTTTCAAAATTCACTGATTTAACTGGAATTGTAGTGAAGAAACCTTGAAATTTCTTAGTACAAAACCGACGTCTTTCTGCAAAGGGTCAGGTAACATGTTGTTCATTAGCCATTCTTTGTTCATAATAGAAAATTAAATTCTTCATTAAAAAGCCCTAGACTCCAAGAGAATCTGAAATAAAACTGTTCTACTATGTACGTTTTCATACCGTGCAAAGGTTGACAGGGAACGTAATAGCCGGCCGCGGTGGCCGAGGGGACTGAGGCGCTCCAGTCACGGTCTGCACGCCCAGTACGGTCGGGGGTTCGAATCCCCCCTCGGGCATGGATATTTTTGCCGTCCTTAGTATAAGGTAGTAGATAAGTAGTTTGTAAGTTTAGGGACTGATGACCCCGTAGTTAAGTCCATAAGCTTAACAAACATTTGAACATTTTTGGCACGTAATAAAGATATATGTGAAGTTATTTTGTAGTAATTACCGATTTTTTATGGCACTACGTACTACACACTCACCCGATATGGTATTGAGAAATGTACCTTGCCGGCCGCTTGGTGCGCTGCTGTCTGGGTGTATGACAAAAATCTGTGGGTGTGTCGTGCCTGTATGTGTTATATACGTGCTTTACACTTGAAATAACCTTATAGCCTAAAATAATAGCTCTCGCTTGCTTACGTAAAATTTGTTGGAAGGCAGCATCATCCATCAGCGATGACAACTTCAAGGAAATGGAGTCAAATCTATTGATGAACTCGATAGAATCTATTTTAATTTTGCCAAAAAAAAAAAAAAAAAAAAAAAAAAAAATCGTCAGATGCAGCAGAACCTTTGAAATTCATTGGCTTTAGGAGAATGTGTGACGTAGATCCGAGACCAAGCATAACCGCGACCGCCGTTGCCCCTGGCTACAACTACAGACGCAGTGAATCGCTAAGCTGCGGAGACGGTCGTTGCTTCAGGATGCGACACCACCCGACGTTACCCGATTACGCTGGAGAGAGGATGAAGACAACAGTAAGGGAAGTTTCCCGCGCTGTGCTGCATGTGCATACAGTTTGAGAGGAGAACCACGAGCTTACTAGCATAATGTAACAGGCAAGCTGTTGCGAAGCGAAACAGTTTTTATGCGCTAATGAAAAGTGACGGTGTCGTTATGTAAACAAGGCCTCAGAGTGGTGTGAGACGGCAAAGCAGCGGTGAGGAGGCGCTTCAGCGGTAGGTGGCGCGGCTGCTGGTGCTGGCTGCTGGCTGGGGATCCAGTTTCACGGCTGTGGATCCGGTGTCCGTGCCCGCCGCGCCGTGCGAATAAACCTTCCGCAGGAGTGGGCCGCGCCGTGTCTTTGCAGGCTACGCGCGTGCCAAGACGCACTGTTGCTACACTTCTGCTCCATCTGCACACGAGCTCTCCTGTTGCCTTATTACGTTACTTTACCGTCCTTTCAACTCGTCTGGACTTGTATCGACAACCTATACGTATGCAGGGTGGTTAAGATATTGTTGTTGTTATTGTCGTCTTCAGTCGGGAGACTAATTTAATGCAGCTGTCCGAGGGGAAACAAAAAAAAAAAAAAAAAAAAAAAAAAAAAAAGTTCAAATGTTTGTATAGCTTATGAGATTTAACTATGGGGTCATCAGTCCCTAAACTTACAAACTACTTATGACCTAGTTAACACTAAGGAGGGCACAAATATCCATGCCCGAGGAGGGATTCGAACCCCCGACCGTAGTGGCCGTGCAGACCGTGACTGGCGCCCCGCAGTCCCCTCGGCCACCGCGGCCGGCCCGTGCTAACCGGTGTAAGCCTCATCTTCTGATAATAGGAACGGCAACCTAATTTCGAACTGTATTCGTCCCTCGGTCTCTCTCTGATTTTTCAAAAAATATTCAAATGTTTGTAAATCTATCGGACTTTTCTTCTAGATTATCAGTCCGTAGGTTACAAACTACTTAAACTAAGGTAAATTAACCTATGAACAACACAAACACCCATTCCCTATGGGGGGGACTCGAACCCCCGACGGCTAACGGCCACGCGCACCGCAACACGGCGCTCCAGTACGCTCCGCTAATCCGACGTGCCGGCTGCAGTGTCCGAGCGCTCTGCGGCGTGCCAGTCACGGACTGCACTGCAGCTGCGGTCTGGGGTTCGAATCCCCCTCGGATGTATGGGCCGTCTTTAGTATAAGCTAGTTCATAAGTAGTTTCTACGTTTAGGGACTGATGACCCCGTAGTTAAGTTCCATAAGCTCTACAAACATTTGAACTTTTTTTTTAATCCGCCGTGGCTCTATGATTTGTACCCCACACACTTCCTTCTAATGCTAAGTTGACGATTCATTGGTATCTCAGATTATATCCCTCAAACCTACCCATTTTCACAGTCAAGATATGTCGGAAACTCCTTTTCTCCCCAACTCTCATCAGCACCTCCTCATTAGTTACGCTATCTACCCATTAATGAAACTTAATGGCAGATTAAAATTGTGAGCCGGAACCGGGATTCGAACCTGGGACCTTTCTCTTTCCCGGGCAAGCGCTCTACCGTCTGAGCTATCCCGGCACGATTCACGGTCCGTCCTCACAACTTTACTTCTGGCAGTACCTCGCCTCATACTTTCCAAACTTGACAGAAGTTCTCCTGCGAACCTTGCAGAACTAGCTCTCCTGTAAGACAGGTTATGTTGGAGACATGGCTTTAAAATGTTCAAATGTTTGTAAATCTATCGGACCAAACTGCGTGGTCATCAGTCCGTAGCTTACAAACTACTTAAACCTAGGTAAACTAACCTAAGGACGACACACACACCCATGCCCCTGGGAGGACTCGAACCTCAACGGCGAGCAACCGCGCGCTCCGCAGCGAGACTCTTTAGACCGCTCGGCTACTCCACCGCGGCAGACATGGCTTAGCCACAGCCTAAGGCCGTCGGCACACGGAGCGTGTATCTGAACGAGTGTGGCCAACGTGGCTTAGGTTTTGACATCACAACGAGCGAACCGTACGTTGACGAGGCTTTCCAACGTGTCAGGCAGTATCAAGACCTTTATTTGCAGGCGTCCAGCTGCCACCATCCTTCGCAAACTATGAGTGTACTGAAACCCTTGGTTCACAGGGCTCAGGTATTGTCTGATGCCGACAGCTTGCAGGATGAACTCTTGCACCTGGAGGCAGTTTTCAAGAAAAATGGCTATTCGCAACATCAGATTAAGAAAGCCTTGCAAATAAAAACACCAGAAAAATCACAGGAGAAAGATGAAGAGGAAAGGGAAGTGAAATCTACAGCCTTTCTCCCATACGTTGGTAATGTTTCTTCAAAAATAGCCAGAATCATGAAGAAACATAAAGTGGATGTGACCTTCCGCCCACCAGCTAAGACCTCAGCTCTTCTGGTATCTGTCAAAGATGATCTGTTATTGCGAAAAGCGAGAGTTTATGAAATCCCTTATGAGTGTGGAAAACGTTACATAGGTCAAACCACGCGCACTGTACAGGAACGATGCGTTGAGCACCAGCGGTATACACGCCTTCTTCAGTCCAACAAGTTTGCAGTAGCCGAACATTGTATTTCTACTGGCCATTCCATGAATTACAAAGAAGTAAGGATTTTAACCACAACTTCTACTTCCTGGGACTCAATTGTAAAGGAAGCGGTACACATACAACTGGCGGACAACCTGTTAAATCGTGACGACGGATTTCATCTTGACAATGCATGGAAGCCACTTATATCAGGCCTTCGTTCTGAAAGAATGTCTGCGTCTTCACTTCCGATTGATGTTACCACTTTTAATGATTAATTATTCATTTGTAAGCACTGTGGATACGTAACAGCTCTGTTTATGTTTGCACTCAGCGCTCACACATTTATCTTTGAAGTAAATATTCATCTAAGACTAGCGCAGCAATTACGAATGTGATATCTTCGAGCATGCGCAGTCTAATGCTCAGTAGCTTAGCATCAC
This sequence comes from Locusta migratoria, assembly GCA_026315105.1. NCBI lineage: Eukaryota > Metazoa > Arthropoda > Insecta > Orthoptera > Acrididae > Locusta > Locusta migratoria. Next base: position 319,381,260 of record CM048745.1, read on the forward strand.
GTGATTTGCCGTATAAATAGGCACGCGCAGACGCTGAGAACTCAGTCTTGGACTTGCCTTGAAGATGGCTGTAAGGGTTGTAGCCGAAATATCGGACGAAGAATTGTCGCTGTCCCGGGTGCACTCCCGAAAGATGATGGAATATTATGTCCGCCGGGAAAACTTCAAGAATCACATTAAGCCCCTGGGTTTATTGGTCCTAGATCGCGTCAAAAGTAAGCGATTTGATCACAGAAATGTATATTTTTTCCTTGTGCCTTTATTCTTTATTCGGACAGCAAATAAAAGCAGCAGTAAGTAAAGAAAACCAAGATTCTTTTGTGTCTAATCCCCATATCGATGTAAATACGAGCGGAGTGTAAACACAATCTAAGGCTCTATGCAGGACACTTTAAAATATTTCATAAAATTTGAACAAAACAGTACAGTTCGCTTAAGCTAAGTGCTGTGTTCAGCATTTGTTGGGAAACAAAATTGCGGTTGCGCCAGCTCGTATTTCTAGGAGCCCTACAATAAAAGTTAACTTCATAAAATGATGTAGTTTTGACTTCATGATTGCAGCGCTGCTGTCGTGGCCAGCGAGCTTAAGCAAGACAACATCAAGCCCACCGGTCTCCAAAGCTTCCCCGTCTCCATTTCTGCTAAAGAGGAACAGGAAAGGCTCAGGTAGGGAAGAAGGATAGCCTTCTGAATATAGATGCAGAAATTACACGCCTGTGACATGCTTACGTTAACCGGCTTTTCTCCGTCCTCGAATTGAATTTACAAGCCATGTATCATTTAGTTGCGGCTTATGTGTCACAGCTAGGTTTTTTATGACGGTCAATCTTTCATCGTGGAGACTGGAATGCGAGAGTTTCTGGTTCGACCGCGCCGCGTTTGGAGGGGATGAAAAAACTTCTGCGGCCGGCGGCTCGGGGTCCCAGCAGAGCGCTCGGAGTCACATTCCCGGCTGCTGTTGAGCGGGGCGGTCCTCTCCTTCCCAGAACGGCCGTTTCACTTCTGCGAGAAACCAGTTTGGACGCCGCGCCGGCTCGCTTAAAAGTCGCCTCTGATGGTCTGCGGTTGCCGAGGCGACCAGCTGGTGCCAGCCCGTTCCCGAGTCAGAGCAGGCGGAAACGACGCGTGAAATGTAGCAGGTCCTCTACCACTGCGTCCAAACTCTACTGACTGCATAGGCAGGGATGGCGAAACTTTGTACATCTATTTTTTCCCCAAAGAAATTCATATAATGTCCCCAAGACGTGCCTTGGCGTTAGCCTTCTGTAAAGATTATATATATCTATATCTGCCGTGTTGTCGTTGTGGTCTTCAGTCCGGAGACAGGTTTGATGCAGCTCTCCACAATACCCTATCCTGAGGAAGCCTCTTCATCTCCACATTAGAACGGCAACCTACATCTGTCTGAATCTGTTTACTGTATCCATCTCTTGGTCTTCCTCTGCGATTTTTTCCCCACACACTTCCCTCCAACGCTAAATTCACAATTCCTTGATGTCTAAGAATGTGTCCTACCAATCTATCCCTTTAGTCAAGGTATGCCAGAAATTCCTTTTCTCTCCAATTCTGTTCAGTACCTCCTCATTAGTTACGCGATCCACCCACCTAATCTTCAGCATTCTTCTGTAGCACCATATTTCAAAATCCTCAATCCTCTTCCTGTCCGCACTGTTTATCGTCCATGTCTCACTCCCATACAAGGCACACTCCATACAAATGCCTTCAGAAAGGACTTCCTTAGGCTTAAATCAATATTCGATGTTAACAAATTTCCCTTTTTCAAGAACGCTTTTCTACCCATTGCCATTCAGCATTTTATATCCTCTGTACTGCGACCATCATTTGTTATTTTACTGCCCAAGTAACAAAACTCATCCACCTCCTTTATTGCTTCGTTTCCCAATCTAATTCCTTTAGCATCACCTGATTTTCTTACGCTGCACTCCATTACCCTAGTTTTGCTCTTGTTAATGTTCATCTTATATGCACCTTTCAGCACACTGTCCATTCCGTTCAATTGCTCTTCAAGGTCCTTTGCTGTATCTGACAGAATTACTATGTCGTCGGCAAAACGAAATGTTTTTAATTCTTCACCCTGAACTTTAATTCCCTCTCCAATTTTCTCCTTGCTTTCCTTTATAGCTTGCTCAATGTACAAATAGAATAACATTGGAGAAAGGCTACAACCCTGTCTTACTCCCTTTCCAACCACTGCGTCCCTTTCATGCCCTTCAACTCTGACAACCGCTGTCTGGTTTTTGTACAAGTTGTAAATAACCTTACGCTCCCTATATTTTACTCCTGCTTGCTTCAGAACTTGAAAGAGTTTATTCCAATAAACATTGTCAAAAACCTTCTCCAAATCTACAAAAGCTAAAAATGTAGGTTTGCCTTTTCTTAATCTATCTTCTAGGATAAGCCGTAAAGTGAGTATTGCCTCCCGTGTTCCTACATTTCTCCTGAACCCAAAATGATCTTCCCCGAGGTCGGCTTCTACCAGCTTTTCCATCCTTCTGTATATAATTCGTGTTAATATTTTGCAACCATGACTTATTAAACTGATGGTTCTGTAGTTTTACAACTGTCTGTCCTGCTTTCTTTGGAATGGGTATTATTACATTTTTCTTAAAGTCTGATGGCACTTCACCTGTCTCATACATCTTACACACCAGGTGAAACAGGTTTGTCATGGCTGGTTCTCTCAGAGACTTCAGTAGCTCTGAGGGAATATCATCTACTCCAGGGGCCTTGTTTCGACTTAGGTCTTTCAGGGCTCTGTCAAATTCTTCTCTCAGTACAGTATCTCCTATTTCATCTTCATCTACATCCTCTTCCCATCCTACAATATTGTCTCGAAGTTCATTTCCTTTGTAGAGCCCCTCTATATACACTTTCCACCTTTCAGCTTTCCCTTCTCTGCTGAGAACTGGTTTTCCATCAGTGGCCTTGATATTCATAGAGCTGTTTTTCTTATCTCCAAATGTTTCTTTTATTTTTCTGTAGGCTGTATCTATTTTTCCTCTATTTATACATTCTTCTACATCCTTGCATTTGCCTTCTAGCCACTCCTGCTTAGCCATTTTGCACTTCCTGTCAATCTCGTTTCTTAGTCGTCTGTACTCCATTTTGCCTGTTTCATTTACTGCATTTTTATATTTTCTCCTTTCATCAATTAAATTTAGTATCTCCTGTGATATCCAAGGATTTTTTGTAGGCCTTGCCTTCCTACCTATTTTGTCCTCTGCTACCTTCACTATTTCATCTCTCAATTTTACCCATTCCTCCTCTACTGTTTTATTTTTCCCTGTTTCTGTCAATTGTTGCCTAAAGCTCCCTCTGAAATTCTTAAGAACCTCAGGTTCCTTCAATTTATCCAGGTCCCATCTCCTTATTTTCCTACCTTTTTGTAGTTTCTTTAGTTTCAGCCTACAGTTCATAACCAACAAGTTATGGTCAGAGTCTATATCTATATCTATAAATGTGAATGTCTGTTCGGTGTACGTTTATCACGTCTGAACCACAAGACGCAGGGACTTAAATATTTGTACAGTTACTAATTTATACCTGAGGACGGTTTTAGGCACGGTTTTATAGCGATCTGATAGATATTTAGTAATTTGAAGAATATAACGCGAAATGCGGAACAATCATTACTCTTTGAAAATGGCTTTATTGGTTGCATTGTTGCTTGAGGGTTGATAATGATAAAATGGTGCAGTATATTGGGATGGAACATTATCGGTGTATATGAAATTCTACGTGTTTGTGTGTGTGTGTGTGTGTGTGTGTGTGTGTGTATGAATATTTCGCTCTGCAGCGCAAACTACAGAACGCAAACGAAAGGTCTGCGTGTAATTGTTGTCCGAAGTCTCCCGTTGTACACCATGCAGTTCCATGCCGATAGCTATAAGGGGTGGAAGATATGGTGGTTGAAAGGCGTCAAATTATTAAAAAAAATCCGACTGAAGGTCAGCGATGATGTTTGCGACTATATAGCACGGAGGTTACATACAGCGAAACGTGATACCACAGACCATATCTTTGGTCTATGTGTGCTGCAATGTCTTCAGCTCTTTCTCTCTAAGGATAAGCTTACGAATAAGGAAATTTGAGAATCAATAAATAAAACAGTAAAAAAGAAATTTATTTTAATACATGTCTTTAAAAAAATCGATTTGACGTTTCGCGCATTACATCAAGTGATCGTCCTGTGATATTATTACAATCATTAAACGTCGCAGGAATCCATTTACAGCCCTCATATTTTTCGCATGGTCAGTTATACATCGCTTGCTCAAGGGTGGGCAACCCAAAAAATCTCTACATTTACGCTTCAAACAATACTACAAATAATGTAGTTTACCGGAATGCCCTAAAATGAAATTAAAATGAATTGGGACATTACTCTCACCATTCGTGTTGAGATATTGCAACACAGGCTATAAGGAATAGAATAATGTATGTATTATTTATTGTAAATCATCAAGCACTTTACATAATTTTTATTGAATGTTGCTTAAAGATGTTTGTTTCTAAAGAAGGTATTGTTTTTGATTTCATCTTTCAAAACCAGTATCATAGAACACTACTGAAAGATAGCTTATCTATCATAATCAACCAACACGCGATCGGAGCCGCGGGTTTAAGCTAGTATGTACTAAATCCGTAAATGTAGGTCTGTCGCTGTACGCTTCAATCTTTAAAACTACTGGACGAATTTTCATACGGTTTTCACAGGAAACATGAGGGAAGATTGGTTCAGGATCTAGGCATGATTTCATCAAAATAAAATCACGAAAAAAGAGATACTGCCATTTTAACTGTATTCAGTACCGGTCAGGTCTGTCTGTTCATGTATTAGAAACCACTTATCTACAAAACTACTTCACGAATTCGCATGGTTCTTTTCACAGGTAACTTCATCGTATCTTGGAGAAACATACAGACCTCGTTTCATGAAAAACATATCACGAAAAAAAAAAAAAGAATGTCACAATTTAACGTTTTTTATCTACAACCATCGTGTTTGTCTTTCTCTTTCATCACGATAATCTCCAAAATTAATAGACGTTTTTCCAGGGGTTTTTCACAGTAACGTGAGGGTATCGTTCAGTTACATAAACGCTTCGTTTCACAAAATCGGATAAGAGAAAGTGAGGATATCACAATTTAAACATTTCTCTGAAAGCAATCGCATGTCTCTCCAAAAGTGCTAAACAGGCCCTTCTTTAACAAACATTGCGAAGCACGGGCGTATAATATATATATATATATATATATATATATATATATATATATATATATATATATATATACAGTAGCATTATGCCAAGGCAAGTGTTGGTCACATTAAATGATTTTCTTCGGAAAAATGGTACATATATGCACAAAATTGTGTGTGTGTGTGTGTGTGTGTGTGTGTGTGTGTGTGCGTGCGTGCATGTGTGTTTGTTGACATATTGTGTAATAGCAACACCCCACATTATGTTAGCTCAGGCTTACGTACAACATTTCTTCACAAATCAAGTTCAAACGTTTGTAAATCTTAGGGACTTAACTTCTGCGGTTATCATTCCCTAGGCTTACAAACTGTTTAAACTAACTTACGCTAAGGACAACACAAACATCTATGCTCGAGGGAGGACAGGAATGTCCGACGGCGAGCAACCGCGCGCTCCGCAGCAAAGAGCTTTGCAGCGCTCGGCCACTCCACCGCGGCACGCAAATCAAGTGAATGCTGTTGTAGACGACTGTCTTCGATCATACTCTCACTCATTGCTAGTGAAGATACTCTCAAACGCACTGTTGATAATACACCGCATTTCATTGTTGGGCCCCTTAGGTTGGTTGAAATAATGACAACTTCGTACTTCTAGCGACAAGTGCTGCTCGCAGCGTTCTCCATAATAAGGGACCGATCGTCGCGCCTGGTCAGTGTACATCGCTTCCCGACCCTCCGCTCCACTGACCCACTCTTGTGTGGTCTAACATTCCAACGAAATCTATCCATCACGTGGAACTAGCGTCACTTCCTCAGAATATCCCCTTGGGTTTCGTCCGCATACTGCAAGTCTTCTTACTGACGCCAGTTCGGTGACTTGCTGTCGATGATGTTGAAAGTGTCGATGAGGACAAACACACAACACCCAGCCCCTTATCGGAAATCGAACTAGTGCCCATTGCATCGGTAGTCAGCGACGCTGCCACTGAGCTACGGATGCGGACAGCGTCACTGCAAACCCGCTGACGATGAGCTGTAGAACTATCCTTCAAATATAGACGAAAAATTACCATTTCAATTCGTCAGGCGTATTCTTAAAATTTATGCCGTCTCCAAATTATTTGGTCGGTTGTCAGTAACGGCACGCATGCTACTGGTGCGTCGTACTTGGAGGGCCTTAAAATAAGTTACTTTGAACGAATATTTGTATAAATTCCGCATTCAATCACAAAATACATTGCCGGAAAAATAATATCGGTACACCACAAAGACTATGTACATTATGATCCTATGACGTTAGATGCTAACTGGAGAACAATAGATGTACGGATTACGACCGTCTAAAATCACTTGGAAGATTTGGCGGGCCGCGGTCCTTGACGATGAAAGCAGATTCTGGTGCACGCAAGTGACCATCTTTTGCACGTACGGCGTTGGCCTGGTGAGTCTTGCCTCTTACATTGCGACCACAGGCCTAATGGCATTGGGTGCGATAAGCTACAACTCTCTCTCAACTCGGTACGCACAAAATGTTGCAAGACCCGTTGTTTTGCCATTCTTGCAACAGGAAGGTGACTTGTTGTTCCAACTGGATAATGCGCGTCCTCCCACTGTACGAGAAACATAACGTATTATGCAAGACGTGCAACAACTTCTATGAACAGCACAATATAAAATGTGACATATGGTGCAATTTACTCATGTAATCACAAGTATGTAGGATAATTAAACAGACTGCAGAAATTTGCCTAGCAGTCTGAATGAACGAGATCGCCTTTTTATTCTAGCACTTGTACTTCGCGGAGCATACATGTTGTACGATAATCATTTTCATCTCATCCTATTCCCCTTGCAAGCTTTACACATAAAATAAATTCTCGTTATATTACTGCAATGGTAGTTACATGAAATGTGTTTGTAAGAAGTATTACTTTCCTGGATTATCAATAAAGAAGATGTAATCAGAATTTAGAAAAAAAATACGGGAATTCCGTGCTGTTTTGTGGCTTTTGTAGCTGCATAACACTGAGTATTCTCCTACGTTCTCACGATTACTGAAGAAAACGCCGAGGAACAGCGTAGCAACTATCTCTCTCTCTCTCTCTCTCTCTCTCTCTCTCTCTCTCTCTCTCTCTCTCTCTCTCTCTCTCACACACACATACACACACACTCCCTCTCTCTCATTATTTCTTTTCTTCCGTTTCTTTGGATGGTTTTTATGAACAAATTACAAAACCAAATGCCCAATCCTGGTGGTTGTGCGTGTTCATTGTTATTGTTATTAAGTTCGGTGAATATTCCTGTAACATTAACGCAGATAAACTGTGAATTAAAGTGACCTTACTGTCCTTCTAAACAATTATCTCTCACAACTATGCAATGCTGAGCTCTGAGATAGATGACCTGGAAACTTTGAGCGAAGTCTTTCTTTCAGATGGTACTCAGAAGCTTCATCACGTTCCGTCTGATGACAGGAATATTGTCGAATCTCTTTCCCTTCTAAGTGAGTTTAAATCGAGCGAATAGGAAGAAGTCTGGAGGATTGAGATCCGGCCAGTTTGATGGATGTCCAAGTTGAATGATAACGCTTGCCCACACACAGCCAATACCGTCAAACAGTCGGTGCCACAAAAAGAAGACATGGTTTAACTTGAACCTCGACCATACTCACCGGATCCCAATCCTCCAGACTTCTTCCTATTTACTCGACTCAAACTCGCTTTGAAAGGAAAGAGATTTGATGATATTTCTGACACACTACGAAACGAGGCTTTTGAAAACTATCCCAAAGGAAAACTTCACGCAAAATTTCCAGGCCATATATAGCACAGATAAGCGTTTCATAATTACGCGACGTGATTACTTCGATGGACAATAACGTAACTGTAGTTCATAGTTACTGTTACGGAACTGTTCACCGACCTTTATTGTCGAAGGTTGTATTTCGGTGCAACATCTTCTGTCCTTTTATATAACCAATGACTAAAACAGATTCTGACATGCATGTTCTTTGGTTCCTCGAAATTACTGGATGATTTTATTAAGGGTATACTGATACGGCTTCGTTTTTACACATATCTTTTTGATATGGTAATAAATGCACTCCAAGCTCATTAGAAGCTTGTGCATTAAATCTACATCTTACCGTGGAGACGGTATAAACAATCTGAATTATAAAATTAGGAGTCCGTATCAATTCCTCTGTCAGACAGCAATAAAGTTACGAATACGATGAGTAACATCATTTCTGCGCCACTAAACGTCTGACGGATAATTCAGTCACTGCAGATGTGAGGATAGATGGATGGAACGACATTACACTTGTCAGCTACAGACAAGAAATAAAAGGAAACAAAATGGGGACAGCTCCATTGTTGTAAGCGCTATACTTATCTCTTACAGGTACAAAAAGAAGACACAGAAAAAGTAGCTACAATGTCGGACAAGATTACGTCCCCTTTCGAGCGATCGTTCTGTCGGTCGGGATTCCTCGGGTTTCTTGTCGGCTCAGTCCTGCTGTTCCCTTTGTCTGATTTTGAACAAGTCGCTTTCACTGGCCTGCCGTTTACGGCCAGTAATATTGGACCACATCTGCCGCCGCTGTTGAAATCATAAAGGCGCCCAGCGTGACAGGCCGTTGTCTTACGCTCTGCAGGAGAGACGCGATGATGAAACGCACCACACAGGTATCTGCCTCAGGAGATTTCTCCAAATCAGAGGGAAAATGGCGTGTGATTTCGGCGAGACACTTCAACGTTCCAACATTGTCTGCCAATATGGGCGTACCACAGGGAAGCCCAGAACTCTACCGACGAAAAAATCCGGTAGTTGTTAACACATAGGTAGGATGAAATGTACATCCCTCCCTGCTTTCTTACGTTTTTACTTTACTTTGTAGACGGCCATGAGTAGTAATTTGCAATTTGATTTCATCCTTCAAAACCAGTCTCATAGAACACTACTGAAAGATAGCTTATCTATCATAATCAATCAACACGCGAGTGGAGCCGCGGGCTTAAGCTAGTATATACTAAATCCGTAAATGTAGGTCTGTCGCTGTACGCTTCAATCTGTAAAACTACTGGACGAATTTTCATGCTGTTTTCACAGGAAACATGAGCGAAAATTGGTTCAGGATCTTGGCATGATTTCATCAAAATAGAATCACGAAAAAAATATACTGTCATTTTACTGTTTTCAGTAACCGTCGTGTCTATCTGTTCATCTATTAGAAAACACTTATCTACAAAACTACTTCACCAGTTCGCATGGTTTTTTTCACGGGTAACTTCATCGTACCTTGGAACAACATACAGACTTCGTTTCATGAAAACATATCACGAAAAAAAAAAAAAAAAAAAAAAATCACAATTTAACGGTTTTTTATCTACAACCGTCAAGTTTGTCTTTCTCTTTCATCACGTTAATCTCCAAAATTAATAGACGAATTTTCAGAGGTTTTTCACAGTAACGTGACGGTATCGTGCGGTTACATAAACGCTTAATTTCACAAAATCTGATAAGAGAAAGTAAGGATATCACGATTTAAACATTTCTCTGAAAGCAGTCGCATGTGTCTCCAATAGTACTAGACGAACATTCGTGGGGATTCACATGTAATTTTAAAATAGGTTGGAGCATAACGTAGGCTTCTTTTCATCAAAATCGAATCAGGGGAAGAAAAGATATCCCACTTTGATGATTCTTGTGCACACTTTGCTTATAAGCACGATGTAGAACAGCAAATATCTAAAATTACTAAACGAACATTGATGGGGTATAACAGATAAATTGTGAATAGCCTGGGGCAACATATAGGCTTTATTTCATCAAACTCAGATAAGGAAAATAAAAGATATCCTAATGTGAAGTTTTAGGTGTATTTCATGCTTGCAAAGAACGGCGTAATGCAGCAAAGAACCAATAGAGGCGCTGGTAGTTTCGTAGTGCACTACAGGGAAGCCGAGAACTCCAAAGACGAAAATCCGGTAGTTGTTAATACATAGATAAGATGAAATGTACATCCCTCTCTGCTTTCTTACCATTTTACTTTGCTTTGTAGACGGCCATGAGTAATAATTTGCAATATGTATAGAGAGCGTGCAATGAGAGTTCCGTTCCGCTATTAGAGAACAGCACACGTAAATGCCCGATAGCTACCATTTTAGTAATTTACTCCACTAAGCGGATCTAACTGATATTTATCGGAAATGTTTTAGTGCAAGCCTCCAAGAGAAAAAAATTGTATACTGGTCATTTTACAATTACTTCAAAAAACAAATTTCTCCTATTTTGACTTTTGTTACTATACCCAACGTCAATTCCGCAGTTAAAGTTATCCGACAATATGAAACTCAATTTTCGCTGTCCTGGAGCTATATATATAGGCTTACAATAGCAACAAAACAACATGTTCAATATTTCACGTAATTTTTTACCGATTTTAATTTTTTAAATAATATCAAAATCTACTGATTAACACACAAAATCTTAAGTTTCAAACGATAATGGATGTATTAGAATTAGAAACTGTGTGTTTGGCTGAAAGCTGACGGAACTCAAGTATTCCGAGTTTGCTCAAGCATTACTAGAAAATGATAACACGTAACGACTTCCAACAATCTTCACATTTAATTCGAAACTTTTAGAAACTTTTTCTTGCTGTCACCCCCACAAGATAAGGAAGGAATAAAGTTTGTCGCTTACTACATTTTCGCTCTACATGCGGTCAAACTTCAGGACCTGCATTTATGTCTTATTTTAATTACTAACTCTATACACAACACACTTTGAAGCTATTATCTACATATATCCCTGATGCATCACCAGCGAAATTATATCACTGTACAGACCAGACGTCATCAGATATGACATGACAAACGCTACTGCTTACAAATTGTTAATTTCATTATCATGTCCAGATATAATCTCACAACGTACATGATACAAGTATTTTTCTATGAGGATACATTCATGGTCCCACCCCATTGAATCACATACATTGCCGAGGTGGTGGCTTGCGTGCCTCAACGATACAGATAGCCGTACCGTGAGTGCAACCACAGCGGAGGGGTATCTGTGGAGAGGCCAGACAAACGTGTGGTTCCTGAAGAGGGGCAGCAGCCTTTTCAATAGGTACAGGGGCAATGGTCTGGATGATTGCCTGAGCTGGCCTTGTAACATCAGCTAATGTGGCTTTCCCACACAGTTACTGCGAACGGCTGAAAGCAAGGGGAAACTACAGTTGTTACTTCTCCCGAGGATATGCAGCTCTACTGTAAGTGGGGTGAAGAGCTGAATCAAATCAGTCTCCGGACTGAAGAACATAACAACAACAACATACATGGTCGAATATTAAAGGAGTTATGGAATGACTTAGATTTAAATGTGCCCAAATACATATATTGATTATGGTGTGCTTTGTGCTCGATCTTCTTGTTGATTTCTAGCATCATCCACTGTCTTGTACTGTTATGTTTGATACTAAGTGAGATATGAGGTTCAGCAGAAATCTTCTTGGAAGCGTATATTGGAATAATCATCTATTAAAGAAAAATTTTATACTTTCAATAAAGTTAATTTTATTTATTTATTTTTTTATTTAGCCTGATCAGATTAGGGCCATCAGGCCCTCTCTTACATCGGACCAGGGTTTTACACATACAGTATTTCTTTACATGTGAGTTACCTATAAAATAACAATGATTTTACAGATAAACAATTAATAACATAATTTATACAAGTTGATTACATGTAAAAGTCTTACGTATTGCAGAATATTTCATTTTATATCATATGAAAATAATGTCAACAACTCGCTATATCTTGGGCCCACAGTGTTTTAAATGTCGTAAATTGACACAATTGTAAAAGGTTGGTCCAAAACACTGTAATGTATTATTTAATTTATTTATCCCGAGATATCTTTTTCATAAGTGCCGTCGTCAGGTGTCTTTGGTATTTAGAGGCCTTAACTGCTGCAGCTATTTATGAGGTGGTGTTTTATATTTCATTCACGAATTTCAGCCGGTTACCGTATCTGTCAATGCCTTCTGCTGACATTGCCGTACAGTAAAAATCAACCTCAAGTTTGAAGTTTTATCTTATAAATTCTTTACTACTTAGGCTATTGTGAACACATTTTACATTTTGTAAGTGAATGTTATGTGTAAAATTATATGACTGTATACCAAATAGCTCAGTTCTCATAAATAATGAGATACGTTAAAAATATGATTATGTACAACACGGAGCGCAAATTATCCACCCTTTAACAACCGTTTCATAATGAGAGCACTTAGTGACTTCCAACAGACTTTAATCACAATATCAGACATAGGACCTAGCCCCGCTACAAATTTTTATTGAGAATTTCATGTTACCTGCTTCAACTTGGATTGTATACTGTTTGTTTTAAAAATCTGCCTCCTATTTGTCTTTTCTGGAGCGAACGGTACGTAATTTAAAAGTGCAGAGATAGGTCTTCTAATTTTCTTGGTACATCGGTACAGCTGTACAAGAGACCTGTGATCTAGGGTTTGTTCCCGTAACACCATATGCCATCGTAATGCTGTGAAAAAAATCTTCGCGACAGTGCAAATGTCAATCGTATGTGCTGTGTCTCTTCTTTGCAAACAGTCCGTTTCCATTCGGTATTTGCTGTTGCTAATGGTAAAGTCCACTTTACGCTGCCACCTCAAGCTTATATTCACTACTTCTAGAGTATGTCTCTGGTTTACGTTTCCAGCAAAGTTCATTTTACGCAAGGACTGATAACAGTAGCTACGAGTCATTTGTTAGTGGTTCAGTGATTATTGTGCAAATTACGTTCTTCGCCGTATTTCGTCTAGGTTTGGGGAGTATTTTTATGTGGCCCATACAGCACACAACTGCCGACGTGCTACCCAGGTGCTGCCGAGAACTAATTTATCTCCTGAACCGCTGTGACTCGGCTTGTAGGCGTTCTTTCAGCCTAGAGAAACAAGGCTAAACGTCGTTTTTGCTGAGTCGTGCATTAGTACTGGAAGCACCAAATCCTGTAGAAGCCCGAGTCTGACGGAAACGCACCAATTGACCTAAAAGGCTGCAGTCTACAACAGAAGTAATGCAGTGATTTTCTTGCAATCCATTAAAGAGTCCGTGGTATGAATATAACATTTTTTTCAAAGCATCAGAAAATTGACGCTTTCTGAATAACGTGTTTTAGGTATGATTAATTATAACAAAGTGACCGGGAACTACATATCGATAGTTCATGTATTCTCGTACTTAAAATATAGTCTTACGACTTGTGTGATACAGAAGTATACAGTTTCCAGAATACTGCACACGGATTCTCATTCAAAAGCGCGTCTTTACTGTACTGATTGTCATAGCTAAACTAATAACGACAGTTTTAGGCACAGCCTCTGCATGGTAGACTGAGGTGATAGTACACATGTGATACCTCTTAATACCGTGTCTGACCTACTTTTGCACGGCGAAGTGAACCAACTCCATGTGAGACGGACTCGTGATTCGTTGGAAGTCCCCTGCTTGAATATTGATCCATGCTGCTTCTATAGCCACCATTATTGTGAAAGTGTATCCAGATTATGACTATACAATTTCCATGGGATTCATGCCTGGCGATCTGACTGGCCAAATCATACACAGAAATTGTGTAAACCACTGGTTCCAAATGTTTCAATTGTTTGTATAATCTATGGGACTTAACTACGGGGTCATCAGCCCCTAAACTTACAAACTACTTACGAACTAGGACGGCACAAATATCTATGCCCGAGGGGGGATTCGAACCCCCGACCGTAGTGACCGTGCAGACCGTGACTGAAGCGCCTCAGTCCCCGCGGCCACCGCGGCCGGCCACTGGTTCCCAAATTGTTGATGTTGCCAACGTAATTATGAAATGCCGCCAGGGCGGTATGTAAAATTTTACCGTAACGTACAGTTAAGGCAGAAGTAATTATCTGAAAAAAAAACAACAAGAATAGGGCTATGTGTTATCCACGACAAATAGCACACTTATAACGGTCATACTATTAAAAGAGAAGTCAAGTTCATCAAAACTGGTAACAGATTAATAAAAATAGGAAACGCTACTCATTAGTGTGTGTGTCAAAGCAGACTAGACTTCATAAAAACTCTCAAAAGAATAAGGGTACGTGTTATCCACTATAATTAGACTTTTATAATGACCATACCATAGAAATGGAAGACGAAGGAAGATGAGATAGGAGATATGATACTGCGAGAAGAATTTGACAGAGCGCTGAAGGACTTGAGTCGAAGCAAGGCCCCTGGAGTAGATGATATTCCGTCTGAACTGCTGATCTCGTTAGGAGAGCCAGTCATGAAAAAATTGTATCACGTGGTATGCAAGATGTATGAGACAGGGGAAATATCCTCCGACTTCAAGAAGAATATTGTAGTTCCAATTCCAAAGAAAGCAAGTGCAGACAAGTGTGAACATTACAGAGCTATCAGTTTAATAAGTCCTGGGTGCAAAATACTAACACGAATTGTTTACAGACGAATGGAAAAACTTGTGGAATCCAACCTCGGGGAAGATCAATTTGGATTTAGGAGAACTGTAGGAACACGAGAGGCAATATTCACATTACGACTTATCTTAGAAGATAGGCTAAGGAAAGGGAAACCTACGTTTTTAGCGTTTGTCGATTTGTAGAAAGCTTTTGACAATGTCGACTGGAACACACTCTTTCAAATTCTGAAGGTATCAGGGGTAAAATATAGGGAGCGAAGAGTTATATTCAACATATACAAAAACCAGACAGCGGTTATTAGAGTTGAAGGGCAAGAAAGAGACGCAGAGGTTGGGAAGGGAGTAAGACAGGGTTGTAGGCTTTCCCCAATGTTGTTCAATCTGTACATTAAGCGGGCAGTGAAGGAATGGAAGGAGAAAGTTGGAGAGGGCATTAAAGTGCAGGGAGAAGAAATAAAAACATTGCGGTTTGCCGATGACATAGTAATTTTGTCAGAGACCGCAAAAGATCTGGAAGAGCAATTGAATGGGATGGAAAGTGTCTTGAAAGGAAGATATAAGATGAACATTAACAATAGTAAAACGAAGGTAATGGAATGCAATGTCAGAAAATCAAGCGATTCTGAAGGAATTAGATTAGGTAATGAGACAATAAAAGTAGTAGACGAATTTTGTTATTTGGGTAGCAAGATAACTTCTGATGGCCGAAGTAAAGAAGATATAAAATGCAGAGTGGCCATGGGAAGAAAAGCGTTTCTAAGGAAGCGAAACGTGTCAACATCCAATATTAATTTAAATGTTAGGAAGTCCTTTCTGAAAGCATTTGTCTGGGGTGTAGCATTGTATGGAAGTGAAACGTGGACGATAAGGAGTTCAGATAAAAAAAGATGATAGAAGCTTTTGAAATGTGGTGCTACAGACGAATGATGTAGATTAGATGGGTAGATGATGTAACTAATGAGGAGGTGCTTAACCGAATTGGGGAGAAAAGGAGTTTCTGGCATATCCTTACTAAGAGAAGGGATAGATTGGTTGGACACATTCTGAGACATCAAGGAATTGTCAGCTTTAGAAGGAAGCGTGTGGGGTAAAAATCGTAGAGGGAGACCGAGGGACGAATATAGTAAGCAGATTCTAAAGGATGTAGGTTGCCGAACGTATTCTCAGATGAAGAGACTTGCACAGGACAGGGTAGGATGGAGAGCTGCATCAAACCAGTCTGCGGACTGAAGTCCACAACAACAACACAACAACAACAATGACCGCCTCCCAGCGGAGCGCGCGGTTACTCGCCGTCGGAGGTTCGAGTCCTCCCTGGGGCATGGGTGTGTATGTGTGTATGTGTTTGTCCTTAGGTTAGTTTTACTTAGTTTAGGTAGTTTGTAAGCTACGGAGTGACGACCACGCAGTTTGGTCCGATAGATTTACAAACATTTGAACATTTGATTTGAAAGAAAATCCGAAGTTGAATTAAATTGTAAAATGTAAACTTTCACGGCTGGAAAAGTCAATATTACTAAAAATTTCCTGGCTATTATGATGTGGTCCTACGGATTTATTATTCAAACCCAACGTTTCGTCCCCAACTGCGGAGGACATTTTCAAGGGGGATCGTGGCACTTTTGAATGTCCGATGCTCGCTGGCTCGCTACTGACTGACGCGATCAAGGGCTCGCATCGGACATTCAAAAGTAGCACGATCCCCCTTGAAAATGTCCTCCGCAGTTGGGGACGAAACGTTGGGTTTGAGTAATGTATCCATAAGAACACAGCATAATAGCCCGGAAATTTTTAGAAATATTGAATGCAATTGGTAACAGATTAATAATAGCAGAAAATAAATGCAACTGTACGTGTCTAAGCTTACTCCAGCTGAAAAAATCACAGCCATATGGAAAACACTAATTTCCCACATGTCAAAAGTCTAAGGACAGCTTAGTTACGTCAGTTCATCCGTATTTTTACGACTGTTTGCGACTGCTCGCACATTATAGAAATATAGCGGAAAGGCTTTACTGACACCAATGATGCAGTATACGGCATTGCCAGTCTAGTAATACATGGCTGTGCTAATATATTACAGGTTAGGGACCATACGGACCTTACAACACACACACACACACACACACATGGGTGCCATCACCTCAGACGCAGCCGGATGCACCGCATGCAGACAGGTCCCCCCGTTTAGCTGGCGACATAAATCTCGGTGTTAAGAGGGAGACGTGGTCTGGGCGGCAGGTAATGCAGTGTGACAGCTGGGCGGCTCCCTCACTCGCGCTAAACACGCCGGCTGCCGGACCACCCACCATCTGCTCCCGGAGAAGCCGATTTACAAGCCGCCGCCTCCATAAATTTCACGCCCAGCAATTACTGCCCGGCCATGCTCGACACTCGCCCTAATATCGCCGCCGCCGCATTTGGGAATTCCTCAGTGCCCGAGTAACGCCCGGGCATCGCGTCCGCAAACGGGACGTGACTGGCGACCGTCTTAATAGCCCGAGTGACGGCGACGTCGAGCGCGCCCGACTCGATGCCACGGCGCATGTTTATTTAATGTCTGTCCTCGTCAGCCGTTATGTTCCGTAATTGCAGACTGCGCGTGGGCAATTTCAGTTTTCGCGCCCGATGGTCAAGAGCGAGGCAGCGTGTGTCTCTCTCACCTGACCTCGAAGTGCTGTTTATCCCCCAGTGTTTTGCTATTTGCTCGGCGAATTTAAGGCCCAGCCGCGAGGTATTAACGAACTGATTGCAACCTTACCATGCTGGAAGATGATCTACTTTGTAGTCACCACCAAATTACCCCGTGATTACAGGCACGTTCCTTTCGGCGCGTTCATAGGAGGAGACAAGAGGTCAAAAAAAAAAAAAAAAAAAATCACCTCTTGATACAAGCACACGCAGGCAGTAAAGCTACATCACCACAGTACTTTGACACTGGCGGAACTAACAACATATTTACTTGAGATACGTCGTTGAAATATCCTGTCGCAGTGTCTCATTTTACAACCTCTGACAATAAAGTTCGCTGAATTGTCTTGTAACATTAACGTAGATGTACTATGAACTACAGTTATCTTACTGTCCTTCCAAATAGTCACCTGCCATAACTACGAGGGCTGTTCAGAGAGTGGGGAACGTTTCAGCATGTTGTTGTTGTTGTTGTGGTATTCAGTCCGCAGACTGGTTTGAAGCAGATCTCCACGCTACCCTGTCCTGTGCAAGTCTCTTCATCTGAGAATACGTTCGGCAACCTACATCCTTTTGATTCTGGTTACTGTATTCGTTCTCGGTCTCCCTCTACGATTTTTACCCCACACACTTCCTTCTAATGTTAAGTTGACAATTCCTTGATGACTCAGAATGTGTCCAACCAATCTATCCCTTCCCTTTGTCAGGATATGCCAGAGACTCCTTTTCTGTCCGATTCGGTGAAGCACCTTCTCATTAGTTACGTTTAAGCATTTCAACAACAACAAAATCTTTATATATAAAGCAGAGTCCGTGGGCAATTTAAGTTTTCGCGCCGGATGGTTCAGAGTGAGGCAACATGTGCGTCTCTCTCCTGACCTTGAAATGCTGTTTATCCCCCAGTGTTTTGCTATTTGGTCGGCGAATTTAAGACCCAGCCGCGAGGTATTAACGAACAGATTGCAACCTTACCATGCAGGAAGATGATCTATTTTGTAGGCAGCACCAAATTACCCCGAGATTACAGGCACGTTCCCTTCGGCGCGTTTATGGGAGGAGACAAGCTGTCAGTTTCAACTTTATTGTGTATGTAAAGATAAAAAAAAACTCTTGATACAAGCTCACACAGGCAGTAAAGCTACATCACCACAGTACTTTGACACTGGCTGAACTAACAACACATTAACTTGAGATACGTTGTTGAAATATCTTGTTGAAATATCTTGTCGCAGTGTCTCATTTTACAACCTCTGACAATAATGTTCGCTGAATAGTCTTGTAACATTACCGAAAATGAATTATGATCTACAGTTATCTTACTGTCCTTCCAAATAGTCACCTGCCATAACTACGACGGCTATTCAGACAGTAGGGAACGTTTTAGCGTGTTGTTGTTGTTGTGGTCATCAGTCCGCAGACTGGTTTGATGCAGCTCTCCACGCTACCCTGTCCTGTGCAGGTCTCTTCATCTGAGAATACGTTTGGCAACCTACATCCATTTGAATCTGCTTGCTGTATTCCTCCCTCGCTTTCCCTTTACGATTTTTACCCCACACACTTCCTTCTAATGCTAAGTTGACAATTCCTTGATGTCTCAGAATGTGTCCAACCAATCTATTCCTTCTCTTTGTAAGGATACGCCAGAGACTCCTTTCCTGCCCGATTCGGTTAGGCACCTCCTCATCAGTTACGTTTAAGCATTAAAAAATCTCTGTATATAAAGCAGAGTCCGTATGTTTGTGTGTACGTATTGCATACAAATCTACAGTTTTCTTCCAATCATTACGAAATTTTGTACTCGTAAGCTTCAATCCATGAGGACGGCCGCTGTAAGGGTAAGAAACACAAAACAATAAATTGCGAGAAAAACTGCTGCATTAAGCGACAATGCTGCTCCTTTTCTCCTAAGCCACTGCAGCGATTCCAACCAAATTTGCTACACGTATTCCTTACGTAAAATAAAAATTGATGTAGGAGTAAGAACCACATACCACACATGATTCAGGAGATATAACGTAATTAAAAAACTAGGAGCTACAAGAAACTGCTACATAACGCGACGAGACTTTATGAATACAGTATATGAGAACCAGATTACTTAGCGACTTGCAACGAAGTTTAAAAATAATTTCAAACCTTTACTGAACTTTTTCTCGCTGACAACCATAGCAAAATTATGAAATGAATAAATTTTCTCGCTTACGACGAATCCGCTGTTCATGGACTGAAACTACGACATTCACTGTTACGTTACAATTTATAATTCGTACACTACAAATTGTAGCCACGTGAAATTTCACAGACAATATACACACATATAGCTGAATGGACCTTCCAAATTGTATCACAGTATGACCCGTAGTTCACGAGATATGAGAACATAAACACTAACGTTCATGGAAATCGCTCCATCACGCACCAAGTTTCAATCTATTACTTATTTATTACTAATTGTATTCGCAACAGATTTTACAGATATTCAGCACTTATACAAATGAATATATACCTGAAAAATTATAGAACTGTACAACATATAAATGAATAAATATGAGATCGTACAAGTTTAATGTCATTTGTATTTTGATTAGTATCTTTGTGTCGATAAAGCAATTATAATTTTGTACATTATGGAAGACAACGTTATTTGTTATATAGTCTCCAATAAGTATAACACGTTTTTAGGGAAAAGAGAGAGAGAGACAGAAATGGACAGAGAGAAAAGGGAAAGCAAAAGTACTAACTCAAGGCACATCTCTATAGTTATAAGACGCATTTCTTGTCTGTCTGTTTTCTTATACCTCAAGATCCAGGCAACCAAATAACGTGAAATTTGGCACACGTACACAAAATTACATGGGGAAGGTTCTTAAACAGGTTTCGTTCCATTTTTGGAAAACCAACCGTAAAATTTGAGAAAAAGTGAAAGTGCGTTTTCAATGTGTCCGTTTAAATCTATATCTTCGCACTGATTTTGATGAAATTTTGTACAACTGACCTTCAAAATAAGAGGAAGGGCACTGTCTACATAAAATTTAGTTCAGTGCATGGTGGAGGGTACTTATGGATTTCGCCAAAATTCACAGTTTCGCTCCGGTCTTGATGAAATTTTACAGAGCTTTGCCATGACAATCAACAAGTCACAGAGCCAGTCTCTTGGGATTGCTGGTATAGACTTCCAGACACCATGCTTCTCTCATGGACAGTTGTATGTGGCCTGCTCCAGAGTGGGCAAAGACGAAAATCTTTTTGTACATACTCCAAATGGAACTGCCAAAAAATGTTATTTATCACATTGCTTTAACATAAATGTACGCTCTTATTACATGCAAATGTACGCTTCTACAGAAAACCTTATTTTAAACCCGGGCAAAGCCGGGTACTTGCAGCTAGTAAATAAATACCTGGGCAAGGCAAAATTTTTCATCTAGTATATACATTCCCAGCTGGGAATTTGTATCTGACGGGAGGCGTGCGTAGGTAGTCCTTGCAGGTGCGGTGATCACTGTGTCACCAATGGAGTAGGGGTCAGCGCAACTACCTAGAAAGCAGGAGACCCGGGTTCGAATCCCGGCTGGGTACACATTGTTAGCTTTCCCCAATCGCAGTTGATGTCATATATTCTATTAATATTAAATCATTTAAAAGTGTACAGATAAGAAAATAACTTGAGAAGTGAACTTCAACTGGCTAAGACATTTGTTGTTCTATCATTCAGTGCCGATTAAATTTGAACAGAGAGAACTGAAATCAAACTTTATTGTCTGCTACGGAAATTTCGATTAATGACAGTACAATCCTTCTCATATTAGAATATTTAATCAGAGACATGCGTGCTTCAATTGTCATGGTATAACAAAACCCACAGCAAAGATCAAAAGTCACTTACTTTCAAAACGATAATCTAAGGAGTACTTTTTCAATCACGATAAATCACACAGAATTATTTTGTCTTAACACAATTACAGCTAAATCCAGTTTGCATCACAATATATCGACTGTATATAATTATAACGTGGGGTGGTAAATAGAATCTTCAGTGAAGTAATCAGATGCACTACAAATCAAAGTTATTAATCATCTTGTACGATTAAATTAGTGAACTAATTAAACTCTTCAATAGTAACAGGGCATATATTTAGAAGTGAACTGTATTTCAAACTTGCAGGGTTGACAGATCGTTACGATCTGATATCAGTAAGTTTTTTTAGTCTAAAAAATATTAACAGTGGTCAATTATCTTCATTTACAATCAAAAGTAATATTTAAACACCTACCCCCACCTCATAGTACAACCGGACATTCCAAAAAAAACGTCTTCTTCAATCCTTTCCTGAGGCGTTCGTCTATGACCCTGCATGTGGAAATATTTCTTTTCTTGTTAAAAATAGCTTTCACCTAATAGATTCAGCTTTCAGTATGTTTCCGTCAGATGTGATTTTACTCCCTAGGTAGGCAAAGAGTAGAACAGACTTCAACAGATATGTCACATCCAACGCCAAGGTGAATCTAAATAAACTGTGCTTTAACTTTATATGTGTAGAAATGTTCAAATGTTTGTAGAACTTATGGGACTTAACTACGGGGTCATCAGTCCCGAAGCTTACAAACTAATTATGAACTTGCTAAGACTAAGGACGGCACAAATATCCATGCCCGAGGGGGATTCGAACCCCCGACCGTAGTGGCCGTGCAGACCGTAACTGGAGCGCCTCAGTCCCCTCGGCCACCGCGGCCAGCTATATGTGTAGAAAGATGTGCACTTTTGAATGGTCACTCTATATTTTAGTTGCTATTTTCAGTTTATTTCCGCATATAGTTATTTTCAAAGACGTAGTGCTTCAATCCTAAAATTAATAACGAGCGAAATAGACTCACTGGCTGAAGCCTCAAGCGGCAGAATTTTACGACGAAGGAATTTGAGAGCTTGTCGACCGCTATGATAAATACCTCAATTTCTTTGGTGACTATGTGGAAAAGTAGTATTTTGGTCGCTGTTTCAAATGTTTCCTTGTAACATTTTTTTTTTAATGCCAAAACCTTCCCTGCTTTTTGAATAGCGTTCGTATATCCAATTCCAAACCACTTGCGAGGTATTACGATAGTATATCATCAAACAAGTTGTCTTGCAGTAGATTACCACAGGCTGAAATTAAAAGAATAGGTTATAATGAATATTAGTATTTAGGTACTTCTCCTCCTGAGAAATACGAAGGAAGACAACGAAAGTCTACATAGTACGCTAAATAGTGCATCAGACCTCAGACCTGGAGAATCTGGGGAGGAACTTTCATAAATTACAAACTAGAAAAGTGGTCCTCAATCAGTTATCCCCAATTTATCGCAACAACTTCTAAACTATCGCCAGGGAAATTGTGAAAGGAATTGTTTGCGTCAGTTTAGATGTACTCGATTGCTTCTGTTTGCCTTGCACGTTAAGGTCACAGTTTTCCCACTGACTTTATTGGAGCCACCTCTGGTTAGTGTGGAACTTTCATAAATTAGAAACTAGAAAAGTGGTCCTCAATCAGTTATCCCCAATTTATCGCAACAACTTCTAAACTATCGCCAGGGAAATTGTGAAAGGGATTGTTTGCGTCAGTTTAGATGTACTCGATTGCTTCTGTTTGCCTTGCACGTTAAGGTCACAGTTTTCCCACTGACTTTATTGGAGCCACCTCTGGTTAGTGTTCAGGCGAGGCAGTAATTGCTCTGAACTAAGTAAATCACCCTCTTGTAGTTACAGTCGCTAATTTAACGTGGGAAAAATTACTTCCCGCGCTTTGATGCGCTCACTTTATCTTTATGGTTCTCAGCTGCAGATAACGTGCAGGTAGCCATAACGTTTTACGGCCCCGCTTCTGTGTAATGCAGGGGCAAGAACGAAAATTGCCTCGTGCTGACCGTTTTATGTGCAGCACTAGCGAGCTAAAGAAACCGGGAAGAAGAATTATCGCTTTTTAAAACTTGTATTGAACGCATACCACTATGCTTTTACTGGCGGATTAGCTATACGTATTTATCTCTCCGTAGAAATGGCAGATATCACATCCTAACTATAGCATTTCGATTAACGATTGGTGTTATGGTCTTCCTCGTACTGAAGGTGAGATGCAGCTTCAGATTTCTAATCTGTCTTCTATGTATTAAGAGAAGACATGAAACTGCACTCATTACTTACTTACTAATCACACTTCCATACTTAATTATGACCAATATAACTGAAAGTAACTTAAGAAAAATATTTTAACGGATTTCTGGAAAAAATTGTACGTATGGCTGAAGGGCGGCGTATGATGTTGCTGCTAGTCTGCCCGTAAGGGTGTGAAATTGTAAATAAATAAAATAATAATAATGAAAAATAGTAAAAAGAATCAATAAGAATTTTTAACTATCTAACGTACAAAAGTATGGACAATTAGAACTTAAAATACAAAAGGAGAGAATAGATGCAGACTTTAAAACATTCTACATGGGATACTCTACAAATCACATTTAAGTCCCTGAATCGAACCACCTTCATACTATTTATCTCCCACTCCACTCTCGAATAGCGCGCAGGAAGAAAGAACATACGAATCTCTCCGTTCGAGCTCTGATTTCTCATATTTTATTCTGGTGATTATTTCCATATATGTAGGAGGGAGTCAACAATATATCTTTGCATTCGGTGGAGAATGTTGGTTATTGGAGTTTCGTAAGTAGACCACACCGCAGCGATAAGCACCGTTGTTGTAATGATTCCCATCCCAGGTCCTGTAACATTTCCGTGACGCTGTCTCCCCTGTATAGTGACAATACAATCCGAGCTGCCCTTCTTTGTACTCTGTCGATGACCTCCGTCAATCCCAACTGATAAGGATCCCACAGTGGGCAGCAATACTTCAAATGCGTAATGTATGCAGTCTCTTTAGTAGTTCTGTTCCATCTTTTAAGCGTTCTACCAATAAAAAGCAGTCTCTGGTTCGTCTTTCGTACGACATTATCTACGCGTTTTTTCCAGTTTAAGTCTGATGTAATTCATAGGTATTTAGTGGAGTTTACGGCCTTCACTTCTGATTGATTTATCTTGTAAACAAACTTTAACGGATTTCTTTTCGTACTCTTGTGGGCCACTTCACACTTCTCATTATTTAGAGTCAATTGCCAATTTTTACACCATACGGCCGGCAGCTGCAAGCCCTCGGGTAAAGTAACGACTGCAGTTTCCTCTTGCTTTCAACTTCGCAGTAGCTTCATGATAAGTCACGTGAGGTGATGCCACAATGGCAGCTCTGTGAATCACCCAGGCTGTTACCCCTGTAACTACTGAAAAGGTTGCTGCTCCTCTTCAGGAACCGCACATTTGTCTGGCCTCTCCATGTCTGTGGTTCATGTTTGTGTACTGCTAGTAAAATGTCTCGTAAATACAGTTTGTAGTATAGGAGTAATAATTTGTGTCGACATGCCGAACGCCATAATTTTTCTGTATGAACTTTGAAAAAGTAGTTAGTAAAGGCCGGCCGCGGTGGCCGAGGGGACTGAGGCGCTCCAGTCACGGTCTGCACGGCCACTACGGTCGGGGGTTCGAATCCCCCCTCGGGCATGGATATTTGTGCCGTCCTTAGGATTAGCTGGTTCATAAGTAGTTTGTAAGTTTAAGGACTGATGACCCTGTAGTTAAGTCCCATAAGCTATACAAACATTTGAACATTTTTTACATCATACTGATATCTTATTTAATTCGTTCTGCAATTGATTTCCATCTTTAGATGATTTTACCAGACGATAAATGACGGCGTCATCTGCAAACAACCCAAGAGAGCTGCTCAGATTTTTTCCTAAATCGTTTATGTAGATAAGGAACATTGGTACAGTAAGTAATGGTGAATAAAATAAAAAGTAATGGTGGCTTTGAAAAACGAACACATTCAGATATAAAAATTGCCACGGTGGCTAAGAACATTGATGTTGGACAGAACACGGCGACAATAACAAAGACACTGATAAACCACATGACAACATACCGTTTTGCCTGTGCGGCGGTTGCCGAAGTCTTAAAACCGTAAAAGCGGCTTTACACTGACACTACACTGAACACGGCGCACTGTTAAAACATTAGCATGGTATGGAGGCGTGAAGGAGCGGACAAGAGAGATCTGATTTTTTTACTTATGAAAATTTTTCTGATATTTTCGCCTGACTTCATGTGCGACTTGTTGCACAGTTCATGGTACTGACGATTGATATAGTTTATTCTGCCGTACACTTAAAAATTATCATCTAACATAATATTTTTAATGGAGTAACAAATGTAAACCTTGCTAAGTTAGGCCCTATTCACACGGGAATTGTCTAGTCGCCAAGCGACTGAGATACTGTGCAACCAAGGGGTGCAGCAACTGCAGTTAAATGGGGCCGTTCACACGGGAGGTTCGTTCCTGCAGCTGCCAGACTGCTTGACGCGCATGTGCAACGCTGAAATTATGTTCCAGCAGCGCCTTCTCCTGCTTCGAGCTACGTGGCTGTTTGGTGTTCCAGCAGTTGCAAATGTTCAAATGTTTGTAAAGTCTATGGGACTTAACTACGGGGTCATCAGTCTCTAAACTTACAAACTACTTATGAACTACTTACAACGAAGGACGGCACAAATATCCATGCCCGAGGGGGGATTCGAACCCCCGACCGCAGTGGCTGTGGAGACCGTGACTGAAGCGCCTTAGTCCCCTCGGCCACCGCGGCCGGCTCCAGCAGTTGCCGCAAGCAGCCAGACGCTACTCGGAAAATTATTTCAGGCGCGGTCAAGCTGGCAAATTGCGCATGCGCAGAAAGGTCGGAGTTAGAGAGGGAGTAGCCGTCACGTGATATGTGTGTGTTTGTAGCATGTTTTTTGATTATTTTGAAGTCACTGCAATCCCACTAGAGATCAGATATTCCTCGTTTACACTTCTTCGTTATTAGGAAGGAAAGTATTTTAATTATTTCTTTAAACTCACCCTCGCCTGCAGCAAGAAACAGTGCAAAATGCGTTCCAGCAGTGCAAGTATCAAACAAGGGTTTTTACGTCACAGTAGCTGCGCATGCGCAGTAATATCTGTTTCTTAGTGCTTGAAATAAGCCGTCTGGCAGCTGCTGGAATGAACCTGGGGATACTTGAGTAGCGGCGTCGCAGAGTCGCCGTCACTCGGATACTTCGAGACTCGGAGTCTCCCAGTCTCTTGGTTGCGTTCGTACCACCGAGCGAAGTGGCGCAGTGGTAACGCACTGGACTCGCATTCGGGAGGATGGTGGTTCAAATCCACCTCCGGCCATCCAGATTTAGGTTTTCCGTGATTTCCCTAAATCGCTCCAGGCAAATGCCGGGATGGTTCCTTTCAAAGTGTACGGCCGATTACCTCCCCCATCCTTACCCGAAAATACAAAGTTCAAATGTTTGTTAAGCTTATGGGACTTAACTACGGGGTTATCAGTCCCTAAATTTACAAACTACTTATCAACTACCTTATACTAAAGACGGCACAAATATCCATGCCCGAGGGGGGATTCGAACCCCCGACCGTAGCCCGAAAATCCGAGCGTAAGCTCCGTCTCTAATGACCACGCTGTCGACGGGATGTTAAACCCTAAGTTTCCTTCCTTCCAACGGAAATGCGTTCGTTGCGCAAAGTACGAAAAAAATGTTTAATTTGATATTCGAGTTAGAAAATGATTGCCAGCTTCCCGACGAGTTATAGACGCGAAACATTCAGTAGCTCAGAACACGCTGAAACTCTTTGATATCTGTTGTTTGGCCGAGGGCACTTTCTGTATACCGCTGTTATTTCTCTCTTTCCTTGTTCCTGTCACGAATGTTTCGCGATAAAAATGTTTCACGGTAAACTCCATGTGAGATCGAATCTGTTTAGTTTTTAACTTTGCGGTCTTTTCACGAGATAAACCATAGACAGGAGTAGGTAATAAATTGATTGACTCACAGAGGAAAACTGAAAATAACCTGAGAGTTACCACATGTCTGAGGTAACGCATCAGAATGTTTGAAATCTATTTAAAAGTTTCACACGCACTAGACCAAAAAGTTGAATATGGTTGTTTTATTTTAAAAGTATTTAAATATGTTTTTAAACTCGACTAAAAAGTATAATTTCTCAAGCGTCAACTACGCGTCACAATATCTGGGGATGTAATTTGAATATTGCGATGGAATCAACGTCATTGTTTATGTGATTTGTCATGCTGTGGATTGCTGAAGAAAAAATATAGGGTGTCCATTAAAAAAAACATATGTTTGTGTTAAAAATACATTTGCTTTCGTTTTAGAATGTTTCTAAATATGTACGTTCATGGGCCCCAGCCGTACATTGATACCGGTGAAAGTCGTTTTCCAATATCTGTTATTCTTCCAGAGATATTTTGGGTGAACAAGATAGCTGGGACACCCTGTATATTAGATTTCGCTATAGATAAACCTACCCGTCTCCCACTCCAGTGCAACTTAGCGAATCGGGAGTTAGGTAAGTGTCGTCCATTGAAAATACGCTGGTGAGTAGGAGCAGTCGTATTTTCGGGCTGTTGAGAAAGAAGCAGAGGGTGTGTGACAGATGCGCAGGTAGTCGGCGATTGCAGGCGGTGTTTGTTTTTGCACCGCGGCGGCTGCCAGATGACCCCCCGCCCTCTTCAGCCGAGCGCCGGCGGCCTTCAGCCTGCACTTGGCGATTCACAGCTGCACTCTTCAGAAGCGCAACATAGGGGCTTTCAGGCGGAAACATTAGGGCCACTGTCACGCGGAAGCACAGAGTAAAATCACAGACAGTCGCGAAACTCTGTAGGAAAAACATTGTAGCTGAAGCGATACTAGCGCTCCAAGCGATCAGTAGGGAATAACAGTGGAATGGCACAACGCAAACTGAGAAGTTGCCGTTTTTAATTCTGTTACTTTAATATTTAATGGTCACTGAACGTTGCTGTGAACTTTCTAATACAATTACGAAAACAGCATTAAAGTAATATCACTGCTTCTGTTAATGGCAGTCTATAATTTAATAAACTGTCAGTGCAGTGTAAGTCACACAGTTCACAATACCCGAATCATATTAATATCGTCTGAAACCTTTTGAAAGCAGAAATGAATTGCAACCTGATGTGCTGAAGTATATAAAAAGGAACTGATTATGATTATGTTCGCATTCTCGATGCGTACTGACATGTTGCACCAGTTTTGTTTCAGCGAATTTCGGACACTGTAATGTTTTGAAATGCACACACGATTTTCACATTGTAGGTGACTAGATTCTTCATCGTCATTTAAACCATCTTTTCACCTCGTCCTTGCTTCTGTGTCTTTCGTGTACATTACCTATCACAATTTTTTAGCTACTTGGCAGGTATCAACTGGATATCTTCAAGAATGTGACGTCCTAACATTAACAGCTTATATATGGACATATTTATTTGTAGCTACGTATTCACTTAATCAAACTAGTAGGTAACCGACAAAATATGTTTGTATACAGTGTTATCATTTTTGTGAATCTGAGGTACGAACCTAATGCAGTCATTCATACAATACTTTTATTCAGCAGTAATATTATGAAATAGTGGTCAAGTATTTGCGATGTTCATTAACAGCAGAAATTTGGACGTGAATGAATTGTTAAAGATTTACTTCTATGCGTAAAAGTATAACTAACCACAGTAAACGAACACATTTATTCATAACATTATTCCGTTACTGCTGAGCATCCTTTGCAAATGAGAGATTTCGAGAATTATATTTTTGACAGTTGCTACAATTTATAGCGCCACAAAAGCTCGTAAATATGAAGTTACTTTGAAAAGCTGCTTCAGTCCAAATACACACTCAATACTTAGTCGCTTCGCGGTGTGTTTTTACGACCAGGCCGCTTGGCAGCGCTGCAATCGCGAAGTTGCAGAAAATCACTGCGTGTTTCGCGACTCTTTATGTTAGACTCTGGTAAAAATATACAGAGAAGCAGCCCCCACTAAGCCACTGTCCTACGCTCCCCTCGTAGTTCCGTAAGATGCTAGCAGGTGTCAGGCGGTTCCCTGGCTTAGTACCGGTAGACCACACTAGAGGCACTTCTGAGGGTGCCTCTCGTACGTCAGAGGGTAGCGTGGAGGGGAGGCCGAGGGGAGAGCTCGTGCCGCCTGCCACGAGGCCACAGCTGTGTCCGGCTTGCTGGCGTTTGCGGGGAGGTGGTGGTGGGGGACAGCCGCTACCTGCTGCCTGCTCTTGCCAGTTTAAAGGGCTGCTTCTGACTGCAGCGCCATCATGGGACATCTTATGGAACTGCTTCAGCACCCCCCCGCCCTGCACACCTGAGCGTAGGACTGGGCCCTTACGGAGGTTTCCCGTCTGTATATATTTGTCTGTGGCGGAAGGCCGGGCGTCCAGGTGCAGACAGCTAAGGACGTCCCCTTTACACTGAACCCACAGTGTCCTTTCACAGGAGCGATACAGTAATTCACGATAGGAGCTCTGCAGCTATCTGTGTCAAATGGATTACCCGTGCTCGCAAGGTAGCCTATGCATATGGCAAGAGTGGCGCATGTGTCCAGCCGTGTCTCCCCTGGTATGTAGCCGAGCGGTCTAAGGCGCCTCGCTGCAGAGGTTCGAGTCGTCCCTGCGGCATGGGTGTGTGTGTTTGTCCTTAGGTTAGTTTAACTTAGTTTAAGTACAAACGTAGGCTTCCGCAGCTGTTGTCACTATCAATAAAATTCTTCCGGGTATGAAACCGCTTCGTCATTTTATAAACTCTACGGACGTTTCGGCCACTGTTGCAGGCGGCCTTCATCAGGGTCTGTGTCTGTCAGTCAGGCACAGATCCTGATGAAGGCCGCCTGCAACAGTGGCCGAAACGTCGGTACAGTTTATAAAATTCAAATGTTTGTATAGCTTATGGGACTTAACTACGGGGTCATCAGTCCCTAAACTTACAAACTACTTATGAACTAGCTAATACTAAGGACGGCACAAATATCCATGCCCGAGGGGGGAGTCGAACCCCCAACCGTAGTAGCCGTGCAGCCCGTGACTGGAGCGCCTCAGTTCCCTCGGCCACCGCGGCCGGCGGTAGAGTTTATAAAATGACGACGCGATCTCAGAATTTTATTGTTAGTTTAAGTAGTTTGTATGTTACGGGCGGATGACCACAGTTTGGTCTGATAGATTTACAAACATTTGAGCATTTTGGATTTGGTACACTTCGCCAAGTTAGCATCTTGTATTGAGCCCTACTCACAAACTATAGTTCCCATACATTTCGCAGCATACGATACACTTGATCATTCGTAATATACGATACGAGTACCTATGAATGTTATATGTCAGGTAATCAGACAGTTTTATTTTTCTTAATGAACAGTTTTACCCTGTTCTTTTATCTTTTACGAATATCAGATGTTCGATCTTATGGAATTCCGTATCAAATTCATTTCAAAAGGCATGGCCGCGGCGGAAACGGCCGAGCGCATTGAGGTGCTACGCTACGATGCGCGAGGCCGTTCCTCGACGGGGGTTCTAATCCCCCCCCCCCTTACCCCCGCCTCGGACATGGATGTTTGTGCAGTCTTTAGTATAAGCTAGTTCATAAGTAGTTTGTAAGTTTAGGAAATGATGACACCACTGTTAAGTCCCACAAGCCTTACAAACATTCGAATCAAATGTCATGTTATGATACATTACAACTCAGACACCGAATATTGTATAAAATTGTATATGATCATCTTGTGATGGTGCAGCCCTTGTATCTTCCTTGATTGCTGTATTTGTGTTTAAATCCGCCTTGCCTTGTTTTTTTGTTTTTTTTGTTTTTAATACCCGAACAAGTTTCGGCACTTATTTTGCCATCTTCTTTGTGTTTTTGCCTTTTATTTTCTAGAACAACATGTTACAGTTTTTTGTCGTTTGATTTGACAGTGTTGTTAGATATATTAGGCCTAATTTATTTACGATACTTACATTATGTCATTCGCAGGATTTGCATATGCGTTAATTGAGGAATGACAAATTTTCATACCTGTTTCTGCAAAGAAAAAGGCGTTTTTATTTACGAAAACTAACTGTTTTATTGTACAATCGCCTGGAAGTTATGTTGAAAATTATTTCTATGTAGCTGTTAACAAAATTATCAAACAACTCGTCGAAATCACTGTGTAACCGAAATCTTTAACACGTTATTCTAGAAAATAAAAGGCAAAAACCCACGGATGATGGCACGATGAGTGCCGAGACATGTTTTGGCATTGAAATAAGGCGGATTCAACCACAAAATTGTACAATTTGCAAGGATTTATATGCCAGTACAAACTTCGGCACCATTAGTCAGTTTTAAACCAAAAATACCATTTTGTGAATTATTAATTACTTTAATATTATTAGAAACAATTTCTGTAAGCATATTAGACACTTCGATAGTCATTTTAAATAATTACATGCAAATTCAACGATGGTTGGGGCAAAATTCATGGGAGGAATGGGACATATAGAGACGAAAGGACCATTATTAACTACCTGTGTGGACAATGAATAGCACTGAAATATAGTAAAAAGATCAAGGGGATCAAATATTTGTATAGCTTATGGGACTTAACTACGGGGTCATCAGTCCCTAAACTTACAAACTACCTAAGAACTAGCTAACACTAAGGACGGCACAAATATCCATGCCCGAGGGTAGATTCGAACACCCGACCGTAGTGGCCGTGCAGACCGTGTGTAGCGTACGTCGTGAATAATAACACAGATTCACTGTTTACGTTCTGTATTTTCAAAGATAAAACTACAGGAAAGATTCAATTATTAATCCAGAGATATTTACAAAGACATTCCAAAATAATTATTCAAAAAATGTTCAAATGTTTGTTAAGCTTAAGGGACTTAACTACGGGATCATCAGTCCCTAAACTTACAAACTACTTATGAACTATCTACAACTAAGGACGGCACAAATATCCATGCCCGAGGGGGGATTCGAACCCCCGACCGTAGTGGCCGTGCAGACCGTGACTGAAGCGCCTCAGTCCCCTCGGCCACCGCGGCCGGCGAAAATAATTATTTACATAGACATTACAACATAATATATTATCAATTCCTAACATCCTCCCCACCCTGGTCAGCCTCCAGGGGGATGACCAGTTGAACGGGACGAACTATTTTGTGTCCTTCTGGTGTGCATAGAATTACTGTTCGTACTTTCTGATCTCTTCCTTCGACTAGTCTCTCTATTCTTGCTTTCTTGCATAGGTGGCGCGGGCGTCCATCTTCTTGTACCAGAGCAACATCACCGGGTCGGGACTTGATGGCTCTTGTCGAAGTACCCCGAAGTTGCAATAGATATTCTTTAGTCCATCGCTTCCAAAAGTCATCTGTCAACTTCTGTTGCAGTCTGAATTCTTTTGTCAAAACAGATTTAGTCGACGGTTCTGGTCCTGTTGGCACTGTCAGTAGTACTTTACCAATAAGAAAGTGGGCTGGTGTTAAAGGTTCATCGTCGTCTCCTTGAGAAATTGGTCTCGAATTCACTGCGGCTTCGATATTAATCAGCGTGGTATTGAGCTGCTCTTCCGTCAACCTTGATTGACCAAGTACTTTTCGTAGGCATCGTTTGATGGTACCCACCATCCTCTCCCAAAACCCTCCCCACCAAGCCGCACGGGGGGCTATAAATATCCATGAAATGCCATCCCTGGCTAGGACACGCTGAGTCTTTGGGTTAGATAACGCACTCCATATTTCAGACAGTTCAGCATTAGCTGCATGGAACGTCTTTGCATTGTCTGTGTAGATTGTATGGGGTAGTCCACGTCTACCAGCGAATCTTTGAAGAGCCATGAGGAATGCGTCTGTTGTCATGTTAGAGCACAATTCCAAGTGCATTGCACGTGTCGTCGCACAAGTGAAGAGTGTTATGTATGCCTTTTCCATGGTAGTGCCAACCTTTACATAGAGAGGGCCTGCAAAATCTATGCCAGTTATAGAAAATGGCTTGGATGGTCTTACTCGATCGGCTGGTGGGGGTGCTTCAACTTGTTGGCCCCGTAGAGTGTGTAGAATTTTGCAGGGAAGGCAGGAGTGCAAAACTCTCTTGATAACTTGACGGGCACGCAGGATCCAGAACTCTCTTCGAAGCTCTGCCAACACTATTCTCACGCCAAGATGATGTAGTCGAATGTGCATTTGCTGAACCAGTAAAGTTGTGAATGGATGACGTTGCTCGTTAGGGACAGCTGCGTAGTGTAAGCGTCCTCCAAGTCGGAGAAGACCATCTTCTAGGTAGGGATTGAAGCATGCTATTTTTGAGTCTTTCGGGACAGGTTGATTGTTATTGAGTGCATGGAGCTCCTGTGATAAACATTCCTGTTGAACAGCTCGTATCCAGTAATGACGTGCTTGAGCAAGCTCCACTGCCTTCAGCTCTCCCTCGAGTTTCGAACTTTGTCGAATGTTGTGAATGAATCGTAGTATCCACCCTGTTACGCGAATCAGTTTCCAATAGGAGCTAAATTTGGAGCAGTCCATAAGGTTAGAAGAAGTGGCTACTGCCATCACATGCTATAAGTTCTTTTCTTCTGGTAGGTTATCAGTCATGAGTGAAGCGTTAGATGGCGTTAGATGCAAGCCATGGAGGCCCCTTCCACCAATGGTTCACAGATTGTATTTGGTTACCATAAAGTCCTCGTGTAAGATGGTCGGCAGGATTCTCACTCCCAGGGCAATGTCTCCATTGACTGGGATTTGTATGGGTGTGGATCTCTGTAACTCTGTTGCATATAAATGTCTTCCACCTGTTTGGGTCACTGCGTATCCAACCTAAAGTCACCATAGCGTCTGACCACAATTCTGCTTCAGTTATTTTATGCCCTGTTGCTGTGCAGTAGTAATACAATAATCTGATCCTATTAACGCTGCTAGAGGTTCAAGCCGCGGAAGTGTTAACTTCTTGATGGGGGCGAGTCTGGTTTTGCTATATGCCAAATGAACAACAATATGGTCTTTCACGGTCGTGCGAATATACAAAGCCGCTCCATATGCTCTCTCAGAGGCATCACAGAAGACGTGGATCTGAGTACTGCTCTTTGTTGAAGTTGCTATCCATCGTGGAATTTGTATTTGAGACAGTGAAGGTAGGGTAGAAAACCAAGTGTTCCATCGGGACCCAATATCGGGTGGCAGCAACTCGTTCCAATCAATACCTCTGCACCATGTATCCTGAAATAACAGTTTTCCAATAAGAGACACTGGAGAGAACAATCCTAATGGATCATAAAATTTGGCTGTAATTTGCAACAGTGTCCTCTTAGTAGTGGGGCCTACAGGAATCCTACTAGTAATATCCATTGCGTTCATGTAGAAGCAGTCTGTTTCTGTATTCCAGTAAACACCAAGAACTTGCGTTTCCGGGTTTATGTCTTGTCCTTCAGCCCTCCATATGGTCTTTAGTTGATTCGAATTGGTGGTCCATTTGGCTAAATCGAAACTCAGTAGTTTCATCATTGCGCTGAATTCATAGGACAGAGTTATAGCATCATTATCATTCTCCGAGCCAGAAACGAAATCATCCATAAAGAAGTTGCTCTCAGCAAGAGGTGTTGCAAGGGGAAATTTAGTTCTATGTCGTTCAGCTAGTTCTCTTGGTGTTGTGGAGAGTAAAAATGGACTGCATGTTGGTCCAAATGGCAGTTTCGTGAAGCAATAAGTCATTACTTTGTCTGTCGTGTGGTAATTCCCATCACTGTCTTTGATTACGCAGTACCATAAGAATCTGGTTAAGTCCCTGTCACTTTCATGTAAGACTAATTGCAAAAATGCTTGTTTAATATCACTGACGATTGCTATCTGATATAGTCTGAATCGTAACAATATAGCGAATATCTCTGGTAGAAGATTCGGTCCCGCTTCTAATGCGTCGTTGAGAGAAGGTGTATTGGCTTCATGCGATGATGCATCAAAGACTATCCTCCACTTCGTCTTACCAAATTTCTCTCTTTTCACTGCTTGATGTGGAAGATAGAATATGCCATTTCCAAGATCTTCCGTGGGGGCACATTCAATATGACCTTTTATAATGTAGTCCAACATGAGATTGCAGTACATGTTCTTAAGGTTTTCGTTATTGCAAAGTCTTTTATGTAATGTGTTAAATCGACGTTCTGCGTTGTGTCTGTTACTTGCCAGCGGAACATCTTGTTTTCTTGGGAGACGTACGACTCTTCGATGGTCTCGCACACAATAGGATG
The DNA here is from genome assembly GCA_026315105.1 of Locusta migratoria. Lineage (NCBI taxonomy): Eukaryota > Metazoa > Arthropoda > Insecta > Orthoptera > Acrididae > Locusta > Locusta migratoria. Next base: position 319,416,908 of record CM048745.1, read on the forward strand.
AACTAAAATCCTCAAGAACTGCGGAATCACTTTTACTCAAAGCTCGAGGAGGGTTTGCCGTTATTCCAATCGTTTCTAAGTCCCAGAACTTCCGTAATTCATCATCAGATGGTGAGTATGTTTTTAATGGATGCTATTTACAGCAACTGAATTAGCACAAACTCCCGAACGATTTCCACTTAGGACCCAACCAAATATGGTGGGAATTAGAACAATCGACGGAGAAATACGGACAGGTGAACTATCCTTGACTATCCTCCAGTAATGGTCACTACCGATTAAGATCTCTATTGGTAAGTCTTCTTGAGATCCCGTTTTAGGATCAGCTAACTGAACTCTGCAAAGATTAACTTTGGTTACAATGTCTTGTGAGATCACTGGCTGAGGTGAGAAAGAGTGATCACTTTCGTAAGCAGTAATAGAGACAGTCGAATTTGCCCAGGCTCCTTTAATATTAAAACGAACGAGTTTACGGTGACATGAGTAACTCTTCTCTGCCTCAAAAGTAAAAATGTTCAAATGTTTGTTAAGCTTATGGGACTTAACTACGGGGCCATCAGTCCCTAAACTTACAAACTAATTATGAACTACTTATGAACTAGGACGGCACAAATATCCATGCCCGAGGGGGGATTCGAACCCCCGACCGTAGTGGCCGTGCTGACCGTGACTGAAGCCCCTCAGTCACCTCGGCCACCGCGGCCGGCGCCTCAAAAGTACAGTCATCTCATGTTGATCAGTGATTTGTAGTTTTAACTCTTCTATCAGAGACTTTGATATAAATGTAGCTTGGCTTCCGCTGTCTAGTATACACCGAGTCAAACGCCTTAGGCCGGTCGGCCCTATGATGCAAACCTGAGCTGTTTGCAGGAACGTGAAATTTCTGGTCGTAGCATCGATTTGACTAACAGAAGCGACATTTATCTGAACCCCTGTTTCCTTAAGGGTATCCTGATTCGTTCACAAAGACCTATGATGTGACTTTTTACAGTTAGTGCAAAATGCCTTGCCTTTCTTCCCACAGTTAGCTGCTTTATGTCCTCTGTTCAGGCATAAGAAACAACGGTTAGAATTTTTTAGTGTCTCTTTTCTTTTCGCAACGTCTGTAACTGTCTTACAATCCTGAGCCCAGTGGTCACGAGATTCACAGAAAACCCAGAACGGTACTGGTTATTTAGTTACCTTTGTTAACTTTTGCTTGGATTTTGTGCGAAGATGGAGAGCTGCCGCGGTAGAGGTGTAACTTGAAGACGTAGGCGTCATGCAACGGATCTTTTCTGTGGTGAGAGCTGCCTCTACTTCTTCTCCTATAAATTCAATAAGTTTAAGAATATCACCCTCTGACAGACCTTCACGTTTTACATGTATGATCCAACGCCGACACATGTCGTCTGGAAATGCTCTAAGTATTTTCGGTGCGAGCACTCGGCCATAGGCATTTACATCTTCTCCGAGTGCACGCAGAGCTTGAATACGGCGATTGCAGTCAATAAATGTGGAGTTAAGCACATCTGGAGTCACAACCTGTATTGGCTTAATACTTTCGAGATAATCCAAGTGAGCATGTATAATTCTATCTTTGTTACCGTAATGTGCCTTAAGCATCTTATTTGTCTCATCATATGTTTCGGCTGTCACAGCGATACCTTCCACCAAAGTTTTTGGTTCCCCTTCTAAATAACCGCGAAAAAATATGTGCTTGTGAACGGTTGACAATGAGGCGTTCTTATCAACTGATTACTCAAACTGTTCCCAAAATCGCGCCCACGATTGTATATCTCCTGAGAATGACACAAGCTTTATGGAGGGAAGCTTAACTGTGGTTACTGGAGCAGCAGAGGCAACTGTTGCTGCAGGTTGGGCGTCGTTAACTGAAACATGCGACATGGCTCTCGACAATTTTTTCTCCATTTCTTCAGAAGTTAGTATGAGGACACGCTTGGCAGTATCTATGTACTCATCGCATTTGGATATGTCAGCGGCGTAATCATTATCGTTAAGAAGGTTGTGAATTTCGTCATCAAGTCGTATCAATTTATCTAAGGTCTCCTTTAATCGTTCCCTACAGTACTCCACGTTCTCCACGGACGAAGAATCGGTAAATTCTTGTATCTCCTTGACAAACTGCGTAATATTGGCTCTTTCTCTAGCTCGTCGTCTTTTCAGATGATGCAAACGTGCGCTTGCGTCAGCAGTTTCGACGTCAGACATCTTGGCTATGTTATACGGTACTTCGCAGTGTATGGAATGCGTAACTGAAGCAGACGAGATTTACTTTACTTCGTAGTAATCAGTGAATATAGCACCACTCAAAGAACTGCGTAAAATATTAACGCACGTTGCGTACGCTACTTTTAATAACTTCGTACTACGATACTGTTGTGAATGCCAAACAAAAAATCGACAGCGCGTGTGACGTCATCAACTGCAATACCTATCTGCTGTCGGGGATTATTACGTATGGTATTCAAGTTACAACAATAAATATTTCTGTGAGGCTTCTACTATTCTTTGCTACTTCAATAATGTCTCGCCGTGAAGCAAGGCTACGAATAAGAAGTCATTGTACTTATCTCAGTCAGCTGTTGAGACGATGTCGAAGTCGTGACGTGATTCCTCATTCACAGCTCCGTATTACTCTGATACGGCGTGCAGTATGCTTACACAATTATCACTGAATCTTGAGTCTGCGTTATTTTTCCCTTTCTTGCGTTCTCCTCCCGGGTTTCGGCACCAATTTTTTTATGTAGCGTACGTCGTGAATAATAACACAGATTCACTGTTTACGTTCTGTATTTTCAAAGATAAAACTACATCAAAGATTCAATTATTAATCCAGAGATATTTACAAAGACATTACAAAATAATTATTTACATAGACATTACAAAATAATATATTATCAATTCCTAACACCGTGACTGACGCGCCGCAGTCCCTTCGGCCACCGCGGCCGGCTGAAATATTGTAACACAGTAATTTACTAAGGTAATATACAGGACAACTGGCCTTCACGGTGCAAAAGAAGCACAACACGATACACATACACTTGGCATGACACTGTTACCACACGCTGCCAACGACGTGGGAGGCGTTGTCTCAGCATTTGTCGCACCATGTCTGAATCGAGTCAGCTGTTCGCGAACAGCATTGGCTATGTCCTCTCGTGTTGTAGACCGCCTATTACATAGAGGTTCCTTGATCTTTGGAATGAGAACAAAGTCACAGGGCGAAATATCGGGAGAGTACGGCGAGTGTTCAAATGTTCAAATGTTTGTTAAGCTTATGGGACTTAACTACGGGGTCATCAGTCCCTAAACTTACAAACTACTTATGAACTACTTACGAACTAAGACGGCACAAATATCCATGCCCGAGGGGGGATTCGAACCCCCGACCGTAGTGGCCGTGCTGACCGTGACTGGAGCGCCTCAGTCACCTCGGCCACCGCGGCCGGCTACGGCGAGTGCTCCAGTTTTTCCAATCCCCAACGGTGCTCATCACTGATTGAACACGTCGTAGCTGAAACTTTCCTACCCACCGTGCTAATATACGGTATGATAAGACATTATTCCTAAAAGCTTCCACTAATTCACTGTGACATTCCACCGCATTTCTCCCTCGGAGAACGGCTATTTTGATGTAAGGGCGCTGCTCAACATCTCCATCTCCATCTCCATCTCGCACGACACTCACCAACTGACTGACTTCACAGTCCTCACTGCGCTACTATAGTTGGCGTCATGTAGGAAATCGCTTCCGCGCATAGAGGCGGAGCGATAGCATAAGCGTGGCAGGAGCTACGGCCGAGCGCCAACAGTTGAGCCTGCGGGAGAAACACTGCGTAACGCATCCAGCCACGCGCCTAGGCCGGCCGCGGTGGCCGAGGTGACTGAGGCGCTCCAGTCACGGTCAGCACGGTCACTACGGTCGGGGGTTCGAATCCCCCCTCTGGCATGGATATTTGTGCCGTCCTAGTTCGTAAGTAGTTCATAAGTAGTTTGTAAGTTTAGGGACTGATAACCCCGTAGTTAAGTCCCATAAGCTTAACAAACATTTTTTGAACACGCACCTAGCTAGGGAATGAATATTATAGGCTGCCAGTGCGGTAATGGAGGGAGACGCGCGAAATGGCTAAAGACTGGACCGCCTTCCCACGTCGTGCTACCGACTATAACGGTTATCACACAGTCAACTGTTGTACTGCATACACACTATACCTGCAGGACTTCCATACAACACACTTACGTTTGTGATCTGTTCACTTATATACAAGAAGGAAAAAGTTTGATATGACTTTTGTCCCAAACCTCATATACATTCGTAAGATACTGTTCTCACCTTCCGCTCTGTTCTCTTGGGCTCCTATCTGTATTAGCTAGAAACCGGTGCTTCTTGGGTATATACTCCAATATTCAGTTAGTCCACTGCTCCCCCCTCCTCTCTCTAACCACTGAGCGAGATGGCCAAGTAGTAACACACTGGACTTGTATTCAGGAGGACGGTGGTTCAAGTCCACCTCCATCCATCCAGCTTTAGGTTTCCCGTGATTTTCCTAAATGAAATGACGGGATGGTTCCTTTGAAAAGACGTGGCCGATTCTCTTACCCAAACAATCCGAGCGTGAGCTCCGTCTCTAATGACGATGCTGTCGACGGGACGTTAAAACCTGTTTCCTTCCATTCTTCCTCTCTATACGTACCTACCTCTGCCTCCCTCTCCTTGTCCTTCTCTTTCTCCTCCTCCACTTGTTGATCTACCTTCTCCTGCTCCCATTCTTTCTACGCCCATTCCTCCTCCTTCAACCCCCCTCCCCCACTCTTTATCCAAACATCCATCACCCTGCCGTTCTCATTTCCTTCCTCAGTCTCTGACGATCTCCTCCTGTTCCTCTTCCACTTCATCTCCCGCATAAGAAAAATTACATATACTTGCCAGATTTCATGGTGATTGGTCAAAGGAAGTCGAAGGCAGGTGCAAAAGTACCTTCCACGATGCGCCGTACGAATTATTATGTAGACAGCGATGTCTGTCTTATTTTTAAGGTTTTTAATGACATAATTACGTGTTTTTTGCCATCACTCGTAATCTATATGTTGATAGTGTAACTCAAAATATTTTTAAGTGCCACCCAGTTTGAAAACCTTTTTAAACGCCACTCGGTTTTTTATTATGATAAAACAATTTTAGATTCATTTTGAAGACAGTCAATTTGAACTAAATAGAGCTTTTGGTTGGAAACGATTTTCAATGTTCATAATTATTAACCACGGTTATCCGTTGGAAGATGAGTGAGTGGACGGTGTGCTTTCAGTGCATATGTTGTTGTTGTGGTCTTCAGTCCGGAGACTGGTTTGATGCAGCTCTCCACAATACCCTATCCTGAGCAAGCCTCTTCATCTCCACATAAGAGCGACAACCTACATCTGTCTGAATCTGCTTACTGTATCCATCTCTTGGTCTTCCCCTGTGATTTTTTCCCCATACACTTCCCTCCAACGCTAAATTCACAATTCCTTGATGTCTAAGAATGTGTCCTACCAATCTATCCCTTCTTTTAGTCAACGTATGCCAGAGATTTTTCTCCCCAATTCTGTTCAGTACCTCCTCATTAGTTACACGATCCACCCACCTAACTTTCAGCATTCTTCTGTAGCACCATATTTGAAAAGCCTCAATCCTCTTCCTGTCCGCATTGTTTATCGTCCATGTCTCACTCCCATACAAGGCAACACTCCATACAAATGCCTTCAGAAAGGACTTCCTTAGGCTTAAATCAATATTCGATGTTAACAAATTTCTCTTTTTCAAGAACGCTTTTCTACCCATTGCCATTCTGCATTTTATATCCCCTGTACTGCGACCATCATTTATTTTACTGCCCAACTAACAAAACTCCTCTACCTCCTTCATTGCTTCATTACCCAATCTAATTCCTTCAGCATCACCTGATATTCTAAGACCGCATTCCATTACCCTAGTTTTGCTCTTGTTAATGTTCATCTTATATGCACCTTTCAGCACACTGTCCATTCCGTTCAATTGCTCTTCCAGGTCCTTTGCTGTATCTGACAGAATTACTATGTCGTCGGCAAAACGAAATGTTTTTAATTCTTCACCCTGAACTTTAATTCCTTCTCCAAATTTCTCCTTGCTTTCCTTTATAGCTTGCTCAATGTACAAATTGAACAACATTGGGGAAAGGCTACAACCCTGTCTTACTCCCTTTCCAACCACTGCATCCCTTTCATGCCCTTCAACTCTGACAACCGTTGTCTGGTTTTTGTACAAGTTGTAAATAAACTTACGTTCCCTATATTTTACTCCTGCTTGCTTCAGAACTTGAAAGAGTTTATTCCAATCAACATTGTCAAAAGCCTTCTCCAAATCTACAAAAGCTAGAAATGTAGGTTTGCCTTTTCTTAATCTATCTTCTAGGATAAGCCGTAAAGTGAGTATTGCCTCCCGTGTTCCTACATTTCTCCTGAACCCAAACTGATCTTCCCCGAGATCGGCTTCTACCAGCTTTTCCATCCTTCTGTATATAATTCGCGGTAATATTTTGCAACCATGACTTATTAAACTGATGGTTCTGTAGTTTTCACACCTGTCTGCACCTGCTTTCTTAGGGATGGGGATTATAACATTTTTCTTAAAATCTGAGGGTATTTCACCTGTCTCATATATCTTACACACCAGGTAAAACAATTTTGTCATGGCTGCTTCTCCCAGAGACTTCAGTAGCTCTGAGGGAATATCATCTACTCCAGGGGCCTTATTTCGACTCAGGTCTTTCAGGTACAGTACCTCCTATTTCATCTTCATCTACATCCTCTTCCCTTCCTACAATATTGTCTCGAAGTTCATTTCCTTTGTAGAGCCCCTCTATATACTCTTTCCACCTTTCAGCTTTCCCTTCTTTGCTGAGAACTGGTTTTCCATCAGTGTCTTTGATATTCATAGAGCTGTTTTTCTTATCTCCAAATGTTTCTTTTATTTTCCTGTAGGCTGTATCTATTTTTCCCTTATTTATAAATTCTTCTACATCCTTACATTTGCCTTCTAGCCACTCCTGCTTAGCCATTTTGTGCATATGAACAGTCACAAAATAAAATCCTGGCACGTGTTGATAAGAAGATGAATTACTGCCTTCGAAGACAGGGAATTATCGCACACCAGAGCGGCTTTGATAGTGGATCCGGCATCCGATAAAACTAGCCATTGAATGAGAGAAAGGGCTCAGAACATGCACAATGATTTGCAAACTCCGGAAAATATATAGGGTCTACATAAAGCCGGGGAACACATTCAATTAATTGTACATCACGTGGCAGAGGCGGTACATACATCAGATCTTTAATGAGTTCCCACAGAAAAAGTCACACGGAGTGAGAGCTGGAGATCGGGGACGCCACTTCATTAAACAGCTGTCCCCTTCTGTAATACGGCCGATCCATCGATGAGGCAACACCGTGTTCAGGTACCCACGAACTTCACGATGGAAGGGGGATGGAGCCCCCATTCAGCTGAAAGATGAACGGAGAGTTCCATTGCATTTGGGCATCAGCCATTGTTGCGACATGTCCAAGTAGGGATATCCAGTGACAGTCCCTCGGGCACGGATGTTTGTGTTGTCTTTAGAGTAAGGTAGTTTATAAGTAGCTTGTAAGTTTAGGGACTGATGACCAAGCAGTTAAGTCCCATAGGCTTAACAAACATTTGAACATTTAAGATTTCTTTTCGATGTATTATCGCATTAGTAGAGCATCGGGAAGTGTGATTAATATTCAGTTAAGTGAATTATTTGTTTACACTCTATATTTGAGATACAATAAACAATAGTGCTAAACAACAAAAATAAATTATATTAAATAAAAACATCTTAGTTTTTTATTACATAATTCTAAATACTGGCGTCTATTCGTCAATGATCTCAAAGTCAGTGGAGTCAAACCAGCGGACGCAGTAACTCCTGCGCAGTAGCAAGCGCATTTCAGTCGTACTGCGCATGACGTCACGAAAGAAAACTTCCCGCACAGCCAGAGCTGTCTGTTCGAGGCTTTGTGTTTCGCGAGTGCTGTCCATTTCGCTGAGTTACTATTGTTTAGTGAGTGATTTGCCGGTGGAAGTGCCATTCGTCTTATATTCTCCAGCAAACAACAAGTAACGTTTGTATGTATAATTTATACACACGAAAGGTAAAGTTTAGATCAGTGTTCCGTCTAGGCTTATAGGTCACCTACCGCATCGCAAAAGATGTACAGAGATACGATAACTTAAAGGAAAACAGAACAAAGGGACTGCTATTCCTTTTCAAGGTAAATAGACCTACAGATCAAAGAAATACACATCACAAACTTCGATTGTTTTTCTATTAAGACAGCGGAATGTTCATCGAATTATGCTTTTGTTTAATATTGTAGCTGGAGAACTATTTAAATCGAAATACATCGCGAGGTTGTACGACTCCTGCGACTAACTACGACTTTATGTTTAAGAGGAAATCGCATCAAGAGATAAGACATTCAGACCACGCAGGACTATACTAAACACAGAATGGAACCAATCATCGACTATGTTTTGCAGATAGAAGGCGATGCAGACGTTAACGGCCACACAACGTACCTCCGAGAACCCGACAAAAACACACAATGGACAGACAGAACACTGTCCTCGTTATCCATATACGTAAGAAAAGGGGTTCGCTACGCCCTCTGCTAGCGAGTTTGCACTACTTGCCATCGCTGGTATTAGTTAGGCTTGTTACTATTTTAAAATTGGAAAGTGACTATCATTATTAATGTGCGTGTGTCTACAAGTTCGAGTAGCTAATCCAAATGAGTTCTGAAAATGAGGCTTTTGCATAATTACTCGAATGAAACGTCAGTGTCCAATAGTTAGTTGAAGTTCTTGTAGATGGGCGATGCTTACAAAATAAAAATGATCGTTATATAGATCTTGTTTACTAGTTAACTCTTTCTTGAAGGCAAGTCAGAAAATTTAATGATCATTACCAACATTTACTTTGGTAGGTAAAAAAAAACCACACGATGTATACTTGTCATTTCGAAGACAGCCGTGTCGAGAAGGGTGAACAAGTTACAGAATTCACCAATAACAGTCTAGCAATAGCAGAACATTAAATCTGCTTGTCATTGTTTCAGTGAAAACTGAAACATAGCTCAAATACGCCACTCAAATGCGCGGCCCACATACTGTAGCGCTGTTCCCGAGGCAGCCGCTGTTCCTCCGTGACGTCACAGCGTCAAGCCAATAGCAACACAGAACGCTTACTTCTCAACCTTATTTATTTTTACGGACCTTGGATCAAACGTTTCACAAAAACAACTAAACCACAAATATTTCTCACACTGTGCTTGCCTTGATGCGGAGCGCAAGGTTCATCGCCGTCGGAGGTTCGAGTCCTCCCTTGGACATGGGTGTGTGTGTGTGTGTGTGTGTGTGTGTGTGTGTGTGTGTGTGTGTGTTGTCCTTAGTGCAAGTTAGTTAAAGTACTTTTTAAAAAAATGTTCAAATGTTTGTAAATCTATCGGACCAAACTGCGTGGTCATCAGTCCGTAGCTTACAAACTACTTAAACCTAGGTAAACTAACATAAGGACAACACACACACTCATATATAACAATTTACAGTGCATAGGTGCACTATGTCATTGTAATAAAACATAATTACCACTGTGATAATTATGTTTTACTATAATGACATAGTGCACCTATACACTGTAAATTGCTTTATATAACAACTGATTGACATTACAAGATTATGGCCTTGTAAAATATTTTATTTGACCAGATGATGCTGACATAGTTCACCGAAACCGGTCGTCGTAAATAAAAATTGATGATCAGCGATCTTGGCTTTTTTATATCTTTTTACAATATTAGTGGATCGCCTCCTATAACGTAAACCAACTGAAAATTTTGATATTAATTTTGATAAATGTGAAAAGTATAAAGCCATATCTTGTGTGACAAATTAATTTTAAATCCAAATGTCGATTTACCTTTCGACATGTGCAACAGGAAAGAGGCAAGCGATAATAGAAAAAAAAATCAATAAAAAAAAAGCACCTGTTCCTTTCAGAAGCTCACGCTATCACCGCTTGGAACTAAAATGGCGGTGGAAGCTGTTACAATAGCAGGAGTTGATGAGCACGCCCGGCTGTGTCCAGGTGCCGTACAGTGGCGGCACGCGGTGCGTGGCCTGAGCTGAGCTAAGTTGGCCTGGCTGTTGTCTGTATAAGGCGCCCGCCGGCTCTCCTCATTAAGAACGCCGGCACGACCAGGCCACCGCGCCTCTGACGCCATTTAACTGCCGCTCCGCAGGCTCTGAATGTCATCTCCAGCCGCCACGCTGCCGCCGACCAGGAAAGCAAGAGGAAACACTGCGGTCATCCGGCCAGCGCTCGTGATATCCCCATTTTCTTAAACTACTTACAAGGAAAGTACTTTGGCTCGAAGAAACATATCTGTATGAACGTTTGGTTACAGTATCTCTACGTACACCTCAAAGTGCTGGTGGGTGTCGTATTACTGCAAAGCTCTGCAACCATGCTCTAGATAGCACTGTAGATGTAACTGTAGACGCCATACGTAATGCAAATATCTGAACTATAACTAATGTAATAATCTTCGTACATGTTCTCTAGCGTAATGTCATCAAAAGCCGTGATGATAGTTGTAACTTTAACCTTCTTCTCGGAAGACTGTTGGTATTCACTGCCACTGCTTCCATCGCCTCTTCCCGCACTTACCGTAGCACTACCGCTTACATTTAGTTGTTCGTCATTATCATCCCTATTATAAATATTATGAATTTGTAACAACAGTATCTAACTTATGCTCATATTTCTGTACCATAACAGATACGAGAAAGCATACAAATGATTCATCTTCTACAATAGTATCATCTTCACGAAGAAGGGTACTTCGTAACTTCATCTCAACTAATCGCAATACATTAGCAGGATTGATTAGCAATCGCCACCCCATCTGACGCTTCACCACACAGATAACATTAAAAAAAAAGCAACTTCGGAGGCACACTGCACCGTCCCTACTGCCGAACCGACAGGTCAAAGTGCAACATGGCAAGGCACACGCAGACTCCTCTAACGGAAGACTGCAGAGTTTTGCAGATGTCACTAGTGCAATAAGGGATCTCGTATGATTTTGATGTATATGTGTTTGTTCGAGCCCAAGTACTTTCCTTGTTAGACGCAGTATCAGAAAGGTCTACGTAGCCCTGAACGGATGGCAGAGAGTAGGCAAAGGTGATTTCACCCTTCGTCCAGTCTTAACAAAATAACAGTGGAAAATCCAAGTTGGAATTTCAGTAATGAGGATAGGAACTCATCGCAAAGACGACCGCTGAGCCGCAGACAAACAGATACGAGGGCTATTTAGAATGTAGGGAATGTTTTGACATGAAAAAAAAGTACAAGAAAAACATTTTATTAAATACGTATGAAAGAGCGACTACAATTCTATTTTTCCGCATAGTCAACAACCAAATTGAGGAACTTATTATAGCTGTGAACAACCTTTGAAATTCCTTCGTCTCAAAATTCTGCCGCCTGAAACTTAAGCCAGTGAGTCACGCCTGCAAAATGTACAAATGTTTGTAAATCTATCGGACTCAACTGCGTGGTCGTTAATCCGTAGCTTACAAACTACCTAAACTAAGGTAAACTAACCTAAGGACCACACAAACACCCTTTCCCGAGAGGGGACTCGAACCCCCGACGGTGAACGATCGCGCGCACCGCAGCACGGCGCTCCAGTACGCACGGCTAATCCGCCGCGGCAACGACTGTCTGAACTTTAGCGTTGTCATCAAAGTGCTGTGTTGCAAGTTCATCTTGGGAAACAAGTGGAAGTTACTACGTGCAAGATCGTGGCTGTAGGCCGGACGAGGGAAAATTTTCCATTTGAATGAATCCAGGATTCTTTAGTGAAGTTTTCCGTGTGAGTTCGTTCATAAACAAAATTTTGGTCGTCAGCTTTCCTCAGCGTTTGTTTTGAACTGCTCTTCTAAAACTGTGCAAAATTTGACAGTACCGGTCATAATTTATGGTTGCACCACGTTCGAGAAAACTAATAAGAAGCACACCTTGTCTATCCCAAAACACTGTCGCCATCATCTACCTTGCTCACAAGGTTTGCAAACATTTTCTTAGTTTTTTGGGAGGATCTCGTGTGCCCCCATTCCATAGACCGTAATTTTGTCTCACAACTGGCGGTCTGATGACCCCGTAGTTAAGTCCCATAGACTATACAAGCATTTGAACATTTGAACATCCATGCCCGAGGGGGGATTCGAACCCCCGCGGCGAACGGCCGCGCGCACCGCAACACGGCGCTCCAGTACGCACGGCTAATCCGCCGCGGCTATTAATAATGTAATTTAGATTCTAGGACAAATTGTATTATTTAGGTGACGGGCTACAAAATTGTATAATAATCATACCGAATTATTCGGCTATAGTACCCGCCTCTTTTCCAATTTATTTACTTCTGATATTAGGGAGAGTAACTCTAGGCGGAAACTTCGTAAATTCAACAGTGTATATTCAGTTGGTTCAGGATGGTCTACATTTGTCACTCATTTTATCACACTTTGCACGAAATGTCTATTTTATTAAAACCATTTCATATTAAACTAATGTCTTATTCAACATACCACAGTTTCAATCACTAAAGTCGGCCTGTGTCATGTTCTTCTTAAGTGGCAGTTAGTGGCTCGCAGAAGCCACGTGTTATTACAAGTAAACCCCAGAAATAGGAAAACTTCCAATTCACGAGCTGCCGACACGGACACCATTATTCATTGCAAACTTGACACCTCTTAAGTTAAATGATACCGTAAAGCTAATTCTCCAATCACCGATACTTATTTTCGTTTGTTGTTCACTCTATAAATCTGGGTTCAGCACTAATTTCGGGAAAATGCAAGCAAGTCTAGCGATTGTTCCAAAAGCCAGTGGCAGACAATGTTGCCGAATTTCGCGTAAATTTGTGGGTCGAATGTCACAAATTTTCGTGATTTTTTAAATTTCGTATTTTGACCTCAAAAATTAAGGGGGGGGGAAGGGGGTTCTAAAGGTGGTAGGGTACTGTAGCCGAGTAAATACGCCAATAACAATAATAATACTATAGAATTTTAAAATATCATGTGCGTCTTGAAGTCCTTGAGAAGCGGACTAGCTCAAACAAGCTGCAACGTACCGCGCAAAAACTGTACCTTCAGCGAAGCAAACATTCAGAACGGAACGATATTGTATGCTTGTAGAGCTAGCGTGTGGTGTAACCGGAAAGTCTTCTTTTGAGCAAATGTGTACCTTCCCTTTGCGGGCAAGAGGTGTAATAAAAGTTAACTGTGGGAAAGGCAGATGCCAGACTGAGAGCCATTGGAAAAGTTCTCAGGAGGTGTAGTCCATCAACAACTGCAGCAGCTGTCCCCCCGCACTGCCCAGTGGACTAGATTGCTGCCTTCCACGCACGGGAACCGCGTTCGATTCTCGACAGGCGACTGGGAGTTGTGTTTTGTCCTCATCATCATCGGTACGCAATCCTTCCACATGGCGTCGAATAAATAGGTTTGCATTATGGAGCGGAACAACCAAAGATCAGGCCTTCGAGCTAATCATTTCATTTCAAAAGAAAATGGTTAGAAAACACTCTCAGGAGAAATTCCTGAACATTACTCGACAGTGCAGAATCCGTAACAGCCAGGAGTGATAAGTGTAGTTGTGCAAGGTCCAAAGGAGAGCAGCAGCACGCATCTTTAGAGGCTCATTTACTCAGTGTAAAACCGTTATGGAGAAGAGCTGCCAACTCCAGTTCGTTTCTAGCAGATTCAAGCAATATATTACTTCGTCTTACATATATCTCGCCAAACGACCATGAGGACAAAAGCAGAGAGATTGGAGTACATATAGACGCTTATGGGTAGTCGTTCCTCCCACGATATGCAACGAGAAAAGGAGGGAATGACAGTAGCACACAAGAACTGTCCACCACACCGTGAGGTGAACTTTGGAGTGTAGATGCAGAAGAAGGAAGAATGCATAACTAGGGAGAAAGATAGATACCGCCTACAGGAAGATAAAGGAGATATTTGGAGACAAGAAAAGCAGCTGTCTGAATATCAAGAACTCAGACGGAAAACCAGTACTAAGCAAAGAGGGGAAGCTGCGCTGTGGAAGGACATAGAGGGCCTATACAAAGGAAGTAAACTTGAAGGCAGTATTCTACAAATGCGAGACGAAGTGGAGGAAGATGAGATAGGAGATATGATATTGCGGGAAGAATTTGATAGAGCACTGAAGGACTTGAGTCGAAACAAGGTCCCTAGAGTAGATGATATTCCGTTTGAAATGCTGATGTCGTTAGGAGAGCCAGTCGTGAAAAAATTGTATCACCTGGTATGCAAGATGTATGAAACAGGGGAAATACCCTCCGACATCAAGAAGAATGTCGTAATTCCAATTCCAAAGAAAGCAAGTGCAGACAAGTGTGAAAATTACAGAACTATCAATTTAATAAGTCATGGGTGCAAAATGCTAACACGAATTATTTATAGACGAATGGAAAAACTTGTGAAATCTGACCTCGGGGAAGAACAGTTTGGATTTAGGAGAAATGTAGGAACACGGGAGGCAATACTCACTTTACGACTTATCTTAGAAGATAGGCTAAGGAAGGACAAACCTATGTTTTTGGCGTTTGTAGATTCGGAGAAAAATTTTGACAATGTCGATTGGAATACACTCTTCCAAACTCTGAGGGTATCAGGGGAAAACTATAGGGAGCGAAGAGTTATATTCAACCTATACAAAAAACCGAACAGCAGTTATTAGAGTGGAAGGGCAAGAAAGGTACGCAGAGGTCGGGAAAGGAGTAAGGCAGTGTTGTAGCCTTTTCCCAATGTTGTTCAATCTGTACATTCAGCAAGCAGTGAAGGAATGGAAGGTGAAATCTGGAGAGGGAATTAAAATTCAGGGAGAAGAAATAAAAAGTTTGCGGTTTGCCGAAGACATAGTAATTTTGTCAGAGACTGCAAAGGATCTGGAAGAACAATTGAATGAAATGGGCAGTGTCTTGAAAGGTAGATATCAGATGAACATTATCAAGAGTAAAACGTAGGTAATGGAATGGAATGTCAGAAAATCAGGCGATGCTGAGGGAATTAGATTAGTAATGAGACAATAAAAGTACTGGATGAATTTTGTTATTTGGGTAGCAAGATAACTTCTGATGGCCGAAGTAAAGAAGATATAAAATGCAGATCGGCTATGAGGAGAAAAGCGTTTCTAAAGAAGCGAAACTTGTTAACATTCAATATTAATTTAAATGTTAGAAAGTTCTTTCTGAAAGCATTTGTGTGGAGTGTAGCATTGTATGGGAGTGAAACGTGGACAATAAGGAGTTCAGATAAAAAGATGATAGAAGCTTTTGAATGTGGTGCTACAGACGAATGATGAAAATGAGATGGGTAGATCACGTAACTAATGAGGAGGGTTTAACCAAATTGCGGAGAAAAGGAGTTTCTGGCACACCTTGACTAAGAGAAGGGATAGATTGGTAGGACACATTCTGAGACATCAAGGAATTGTCAACTTAGCTTTAGAAGGAAGTGTGTGGGGTAAAAATCGTAGAGGGAGACCGAGGGACGAATACAGCAAGCAGACACAAAAGGATGTAGGTTGCCGAACGTATTCTCAGATGAAGAGACTTGCACAGGACAGGGTAGCGTGGAGAGCTGCATCAAAGTCTGCGGACTGAAGGCCGCAACAACAACAAAAGATGTAAAAATCGAATAACTTCTTAATTTTGGTGGCCATTTTAGAAGGAGATGAATATCTACTCTACTCAATGTTAAATCTAACTTTGGCACAGATGGGGGAGAATTATGCTGTCACTAATGTGTTTGGTCACTTACCAGATAACATCAAATGTCTAACAGAGAACCAACCATTATTTGAAAATATGTTGAAAGAATTTCTGAATGACAACTCCTTCTACTCAGCAAATGAATATTTACGTAGAAATTAGTAATTTTACCAGAAAAATTGTATGTCATGTAGGGTAACGTTATCTTTTTCTAAACCAACGCCACATTATTACGAAATCTTGTATTCGTGATCTGTGAAACAAGTATCAGTCTAATGTAATATAATCTCTATTGTAGAAGATTCAGAAGAGAAACGCCTTAATGTATGCTGAAAATGAGATATTCTTATTTCTTTTCAAATATCCATATGCATTTCGTCGTCTGAACTAAGGTGTCAGCGTCGCCGTTGAAATGGAAATGTGCTCGAGTTATTCAGTATCTCACCATATCGGAAAGTCTCAATATTAAAAACTAGTGAAATAGAAATCGTGTACAGCAATGTTAGGTTTATGAGAAAACCTGCCGTGTGTCATCTAACAGAAAACGTTTGTATCTGGACCTGATACATTCTTTATCCACTAGGCTCAGTTGTGGATGTTCTTCCTGTCGAGTCACATTTAATCACCGCGCTCCTTCTTAACGACTACTTCAGGCGAACGAGGATGAATACGTGGCTTTATCGCAGGACGCACACTGACCTACTGGTGAGTCAGCTTGGCGATGGCTTTGTTCTCCAACTGCTTCCCGTGCTACGTGAAAACGGAGGCTACTTTTGGGATTTCCGCCGTATTCGCGTTGAAAACGTACCGAGTCTGTTTGGTAGTCTGGGTTGTTAGTGAGACACCTGCTGTTCTTGAGTGCTGTACCGCTACTGCCGTTATACTTAACGTGTTTATTCTGCCATCAATGCTGCATCCCCCTCAATCCATGGCACAATATAAAGACATTCCCAGCTTAAAGTGGACAATGGCGCAACTCGGCGATAAAGACCTCAACACCTCCAATTGGTCAGCAGTCACATGGATAAAAAATTGTCACATCACCAAGATTTGATTTGGTTGATTTCGGGTCGATTATCAGCGATTCTTTCAGCTATAAAAGCTGCTACTTTCAGTCTAACTTGTACTTCTTGTAGTTTGGTAATGTTCAGTTTTTAAACTAGAACTTTACGATAACATTTGTACGTCACAGTCATGAGTTCTTGAAAATGTTCAAATGTACTAGGGGGAGTTGGAAAATACACACACACACAAATACACACACGCACACATACCCGACGGGGGACACTAAACTCCGACGGGAGCAGACGGATGATCCATAACGTGGCGCCTTAGACCGCACGGCTAACCTCGCGCAGCTCCGGGTTAATCGTACTTGATTAAGAGACCACTCGCCCTTTTCAGGAACAAAATGAAACAATAACATTATACACGTATTACACCCCTTCTGTCATCGAAGACAGTCCGGGAAGGTGTTGAGCTTACTTCCGTAAGTTCCGCAATGGATGTTGCCTATGGTTTGTCGGGATTCTGTACTTTTCGTGCAATATTAATTACCATCAAGGACGTTAGAGAGATCTTAGCCGCGCGGGGATGGCCGTGCGGTTTGGGACGTCACGATAGAGATGGCACGGCCGCTCTTGTCGGAGGGTCGAGTCCTACTATGGCATGGGTTTGTGTGTTTTGATATTAGCAAACGTTTGTTTAAGTAATATGTAAGTCTAGGGGCCGATAAACAGAGTAGTATAGTCACTTAGCATTAGAAACATTTCACATTTACAGGCATTTCAGTTAATTTCTGTGTGCATTGAATGAAATGGTATGGTTGAACATTTGTGCCTAGACCTGAAATCAAACCCGGGTACTGTTCTTACTACGCACTTTGCGTATTTGCATATTTGCAGGAACTACCGTGGCACACTCTCAGCCAGACACAAATTATCAACTTGTATCCTACACTACTGTCACCCGCTCGGCTAGCCGTGTGGTCTAATGCACCGCTTTCCGAGACTGGGAGGCGTACCGGTCCCGGTTCGAATCTGCCCGCCGGATTAACGAAAGGGGTTGGAGTGCTGGCCAGCCTGGATGTGGTTTTTAGGCGGTTTTGCTCATCCCCTTAGGTGAATACCGGGCTGGTCCCCAAGTCCCGCCTCAGTTACACGACTCGCAAACATTTCCTAACACTTTTCACTTTCACACACATATAACACTATACGCAGACATTTGGGGTACACATTTCCCCCTTGGGGGGCATGGGGTGACGGCAGGAAGGGCATCCGGCCACCCTGTAAATATTAACACATGCAAAATCCGCGTTTAACTCAGTGCCGACCCTATATGTGCTGGAAAGGGCAAAGAGAGACAGACATTATTCTCATTTAATGAAGGCCATGGTTAGCTGATTTTTGGAAAGGGACAGAGTGTCGTGTCGCTTAAATAAATATATACCACTGTTGGGTCCTGAACGCAGAATTGTGCGTTTCTGGTTTTGCTCCCTTTATTTCTTTGCGAAGTTCGGACCTGCATCACACAATCGTGGATGGACTGAGGTAACGTGCGTAACGTCACAACGTGTTTACTTCCATGTTGCTACACTGTATGGCACCAGCAGTTGGCAAACTTCAGTACACTTACAATGGCGACAAGAAAGACTTGTTGACAAGGTGTACATATCCTTGTTTTGACATGTGAAGCTATCAGATTTGACATCCAGTTGATTTTATTCGATCCTGTGACGTTATTTCTTTCAAAGACATGTTACTGTAATATGGTGCAGGTCATATAATATGTAGTGAAGGCCCAAAACAGACAATATTGTGTGGGTACAAAAATTTTGAAATTAATTAATTTTCTTTTTTGTAATGAATTACTATATGTATTTTGTATCTTAAATGTCCCTCTCTATATTAATGTCACCTTAGGTCTGAAACGAATATGTGGTGTCAGTTCTTATGGATGAAGCTAATATGAATTACAATTAAGGATGGCAAAGAAGTTTTATCTGGTTCGATCCCGGTATAAATGTATCAACCAACTCGTTGAATTTAATTCAGTGACCACAAAAGCAGCTAAAAAGTCTCTGACATCCTTAACTGCTCTGTTCAGTGTGTGCCGGTCGCGGTGGCCGAGGGTGCTGAAGCGTTCCAGTCACGGTCTGCACGGCCCCTACGGTCGGGGGTTCGAATCCCCCCTCGGGCATGGATATTTGTGCCGTCCTTAGTCTTAGCTAGTTCATAAGTAGTTTGTAAGCTTAGGGACTGATGACCCCGTAGTTAAGTCCCCTAAGTCTTACAAACATTTGAACATTTTTGAAACTTGAGCGACTTTCCGAGCGCCGGTCGAGCGGTCCAGGGCTTGGACTGTCAAGTCGTGGATCCAGGTTCGAAGCGACACGTTCAGCACGAAAGAGTATGGACCGACCTCGTCTGTTGACTGACAGAGACCACTGACAGTTGAAGAGCGCCGTACAATGTAATAGGCAGGCATCTATCAAGACCATCGCACAAGAATTCCAAACTGCGTCGCGATCCACTATGGCAGGCGAGAGGTGATAGATCATGGATTTCATGGTAGAGTGGCTGCCAATAATTCACACTGCATGCAAGTCAATGCCAAACGATGTTCGCTTGGTGTAAGGAGCGTAAACATTGCGCGATTGAACAGTGGAAGAACACTGTGTGGAGTGACGAATCACGGTACAGAATATGGTGATCCGAAGGCAAGGTGTGGGTATGCCGAATGCCCGGTGAACATCATCTGCCAGCGTGTGTAGTGCCAAGGAAAAAAAAAAGTTCAAATGTTTGTTAAGTTTGGGGTCATCAGTCCCTAAACTAACGAACTATTCATAAACTAACTTATACTAAGGACAGCACAAAGATCCTTGCCCGAGGGAGGATTCGAACCCACGACGGGGAACGTCCTCGCGCATCGAAGCATAGGGCATCAATGCGCTCGGCCACTCCGTCGCGGCGTAGTGCCAACAGTAAAATTCGGAGTCATGGTATTATGGTATGGTCGTGTTTTTCATGGAAGGGGCTTGGACCCCTTGTTGGTTTTCCGTGTCACTATCACACCACAGGTTTAAATTGATGCTTTGAGCACCTCCTTGCCTTCCACTGTTGAAGAACAATTTGAAGATGGCGATTGTATCTTTGAACACGATCGTGCACCTCTTCATAATGCACGCCCAGTGGAGGATGGTTACACGACAAGAACATCCCTGTAATTGAGTGGCCTGCACAGAGTCCTGACTTTAATCCTACAGAACACCTGTTGGATGTTTTGGTACACCGACTTCATGCCAGGCCTGACCGACCTACATAGACACCTCTCCTCACTCCGCATCTCGAGAAGAATGGGCTGCCATTCACCAAGAAAGCTTCCAGCAGCTGCTTAATCTTATGCCTGCGAGAGTGGAACCTGTCATCAAGGCTAACCGTCGGCCAACACCATACTGAATTCCAGGATTACAGATGGAGAGCGCCACGAACTTATCAATCATTTTCACCAGGTGTCCGGATACTTTTCTTCACATGGTTTATAAATATAACAGTGAGCATGATTCTACCTATTAGTCTAAAGAGAAACCGAATTCGTTCACCAAATCAGGACGTAAAACAGCTGTTTCCCTGACGGTGTGTTTGTCTGGGATAAGAAATTCGCGCCGCGGTGGAGTTGCCGAGCGGTCTAAAGCGTCTCGCTGCGGAGCGCGCGGTTGCTCGCCGTGGAGGTTCGAATCCTCCCTGGGGCATGGGTGTGTGTTTGTCCTTAGGTTAGTTTACCTAGGTTTAAGTAGTTTGTAAGCTACGGACTGATGACCACGCAGTTTGCTCCGATAGATTTACAAACATTTGAACATTTGAAGAAATTCGCTTTTCGCCTTAACATGTAAACAAGATTGCGAAAAATGTGTTACGAAGTTCGGTTTTCGTCTTCTGGGAGATGTGTCGCGCGTAATCATTGTGTTAGTAACTGGTTGGAAATGTTCAAATGTTTGTCAAGCTTAAGGGACTCAACTTCGGGGTCATCAGCTCCTAAACTTACAAACTACTTACGACCTACCTTATACTAAAGACGACACAAACATCCATGCCCGACGGGTAACGGCCTCGCGCATCGCAACATAGCGCCTCAATGCGCTCGGCCGCTTCGCCGCGGCTAGTGACTGGTTGGACGTGATTCCGCTGCACCAGGTCCGCTACACGGCCTGTCCTAATCGCAGAGTCAGCCCACCGCAGGTCAGGCGGCGGTGTTTTGAAGCTGTGTCCGCTATTGTTAGTGCGGACTTGAGACGGGCTGCGGCGCGCCGCCTTGCAGCCTCGCGACGTGCCGCCGTGGTCGCTTTCCTGAGCGCCGCGCATGCTGCCCACGTTTCTGTGTCACGTGTCTGTCTCCGGTTGTCGCCATTAGTCACGTCTCGCCTAGAGCTATGAACCTAGCTGCGTGCTCTCTCGCGGAATAGATGCAGCATGACGGAGCCCCGCTGCTGTGTCTGCGTTCTATCGGAATAGCGTGGCTGTCTGCAGCGGCACACCAGTGTCACAAAAATAGCTTATCCCTGAGGGGCCAGATAGTGGAGAACCGTAACCGAACAACAAATTTATTACAAAAGACACCCCTGACCTCTACCTCATATTTATGACCACTGCATGCACTTACGTGGCCAATGAACACTTCTGTATAACAAAATTTAACGTATCGAAATTTATTCGCAATAGGAAATTTTTAGGACTCCACTACATGAGGTGTAGATGTTCTACCAAATGGTGGCAAACGAAAATTTTGCGGACGGTCATTTTAATCGGTACGCTATCCGAACACGCTTCCAGGACCGACCATAACCTTCATTTGCTCCATTGACTATGTAGAAGACGATCTACTTGGGATACTACGCAAATCACATTTAAGTGCCTGGCAGAGGGTTCATCAAACCACCTTCATACTACTAATGTACTATTTCCGTCTTGAATAGCGCGCGGGAAGAAATAACTTCTGAATCTCTTCGTTCGAGCTCTGATTTCTCGTATTTTATTCTGATGATCACTTTCACCTATGTAGGAGGGAGTCAACAATATATCTTTGCATTCGGAGTAGAATGTTGGCGATTGGAATTTCGTAAGTAGACCACGTCGCAGCGATGAACTCTGTTATTGCAATGATTCCTATCCCAGATCCTCCATTTCCGTGAATATCACCCCTGTATCGTGACAATACAAAACGGGCTGCCCTTCCTTTGACTCTTTTGATGGCTTTCGTCACACCCATCTGATAAGGGTCCCACAGTGGGTAGCAATGCTCTAAAAGAGGACGGACAAGCATGGTATGTGCAGTTTCTTTAGTATTTCTGTTGCATTTTTAAGTGTTCTGCCAATAAAACGTTGTAATAGTAGTTCCTAGCTATTTAGTGGAATTTGCGGCCTTAATATTTGACTGATTTATCTTGTAAACAAAGCTTAACGGATTTCTTTTCGTACTCATATGAACGACTTCACACTTATCATTATTTATCATTATTGCCAATTTTTGAAACATACTGATATCTTATTTACATAGTTCTGCAGTTGGGTTTGATCTTCAGGTGACTTTACTAGACGGTCATCTGCAAACAACCTAAGAGATTTGCTCCGATTTTCTCCCAGATCGTTTATGTAGTTAAGGAACAGCAGAGGACCAATAACACTACCCTGTGGAATGCAGGATATCACCTCTGTTTTAGTCGATGCCTTACCATCGATTAATACAAATGTGTTCTCTCTGACAGGAAATCCCCTATTCAGTCACAAATCTGGAGCGATATTCCATAACCATGCAATTTCATTAAAAGCCGTTTGTCAGGTACTTTGTCAAAAGCCTTCTGCAAACCTAGAAATACGGAATCGATCCTTTGTCGATAGCACTCATGACTTCTTGTGAGAAAAGAGCTAGTTGTGTTTCACATGAAGATATTTTCTAAAACCATGTTCATCTTGGGTCAATAGATCATTCTCTTCGAGATAATTAATAATACTTGAATACAGGATATGTTCCAATGCCCTGCTGCAAATTGACGTCAATGAAATAGTCAACTACGGTTCAATGCCCAAATGAGACAACAACGGTAACACCGTAGCTTAATACCTCGTTGTTTCCATTCTCCCTCATGCGGGAACAAAGTATAGGCTGCGAGCAATAGGGGATGAATGGTAGTTGACTGTCTTCTGCATAGTCATTGTGGCATATGAAGGTTTGTGTTGGTCATGGAAGTCTGTTGTGATAGCGTAATTGTTAACAATGTTCGCGAAAAGCAAGAAATGCTGGTTCGAATTCTAGTCTGACACAAATTTTCATTTGCCTCCATTTGGTAGAACATTTACACCTCATACAGTGGCGCCACCAAAAATAAAGATAAAAATGTAACGTATGGTATCATTAGCAAGTTTGCACAATGGGTGTAAATAGTTGTGCAGAATGTTTTGCTTGATGGTAGTTGTTTATTATTACAGACGCTATCTCGTTGTATGGTACCGAGCGAAGTGACGTAGTGGTAACACACTGGACTCGCATTCAGCAGGACCATGGTTCAAATCAACCTCTGGCCACCCAGATGTAGCTTTTCATTGATTTTCATAATTTACTTCAGACAAATGCAGGGATAGTTCCTTTGAAAAGGATCTCCGTCTGAGTCGCGGTGGAGTAGCCAAGCGGACTAAAGCGTCGCCGGCCGCGGTGGCCGAGGGGACTGAGGCACTCCAGTCACAGTCTGGACGGCCACTACGGTCGGGGGTCGAATCCCTCCCTCGGGCATGGATATTTGTGCCGTCCTTAGTATTAGCTAGTTTGTAAGTAGTTTGTAAGTTTAGGGACTGATGACCCCGTAGTTAAGTCCCATAGACTTTACAAAGATTTGAAACATTTGAACTAAAGCGTCTCGCTGCGGAGCGCGCGGTTGCCGTGGAGGTTCGAGTCCTCCCTGGGGCATGGGTGTGTGTGTTTGTCCTTAGGTTAGTATACCTAGGTTTAAGTAGTTTGTAAGCTACGGACTAATGACCACGCAGTTTGGTCCGATAGATATACAAACATTTGAACATTTCTCCGTCTCTAATGATCACGATTTCGACGGGACCTTAAACTCTAAGCTTCTTACCTTCTTCGTTGTATGCTTTTAAAATTAAATACACAGGACCACTATGAGATAATAATCCCTCCACGTTGACTTAGAACTGCGTCGAGTAAAAATTGTAGAAAGAGACAGAGAAGAATACAGTAAGTACATTCAAAAGGATGTAGGTTGCTGTTGTTAGTCAGAGATAAAGAGGCTTGCACAGGATAGGGTAGCGCGGAGATCTGCATAAACAGGTCTGCGGACTGAAGACCACAACACCATCTTCAACACATATTGTAATTTGTATTACAATTTGTATTTAACGAAATTGTTCGGAAACACGTAAGAAAAAAAAAAAAATATTTGCGACCAAGACACTTCAAGAATATTTAGTGCCGCTACGTTCCGAGTTTGAAGGCGAGTGTCGACTGTTCACACGATAGACTATCGTCGCTACTGGAGTATCGGAAAGACGCGTGTAGTTGTATTGAGGGGAGTAAGGCGTGATTCTTACGTAGGCGTGTGGACGGTTCCGGCGAGCCGCGGTCCTCTGGAGCGGAGTTGGTGGCGCCGCTGAGTGCTGAGTGCTGGGAGGCGCCGCTATCGCCTGCCTTCCACCTGAGCGGCCGCACCATCTCAGCTGCCGGCTCACTGCTCCGTCTGCCGTCCGTCTGTTCACCACCCGTCCGCCTATTTTATGCACCGCTGGATTCCTACAGTGTGGCTTATTTAAAACTAGCTGAAAAACACCGCGTCCCCGGGGTACTGATTTCACTATTAACCCTTTGCTGCACATCAAATTAAGTTTTAGAAAATCAGCAATTGTTCCATACCAAGTAACAAAAGAGACCACTAATGTTTATATGTAAGACATATTAGTTTCACATAATTACAAAATTATGCGTGGTATTTTCACAATACCACTAAGACATTAAAAGGCGGAGAAGCTAATAAAATAGTGGTATTGTGAGAATACCACTGTGGAGCAAAGGATTAACCCTTTGAGTCACATAAATATTTTTGAATACGATATTTTTGTTGTGTCTTCAGTCCGTAGACTGGTTTGATTCAGCTCTCCAGGCTACCCTGTCCTCTGCAAGTCTCTTCATCTGAGAATACGTTCGACAACCTACATCCTTTTGAATCTGCTTACTATGTTCGTCCCTCGGCCTCCCTCTACGATTTTTACCCCACACGCATCCCTCTAATGCTAAGTAGACAATTCCTTGATGTCTCAGAATATGTCCAACCAATCTATCCCTTCTCTTAGGATATGCCAGAAACTCCTTTTCTCCCCGATTCGGTTAAGCACCTTCTCATTAGTTACGTGATCTACCCATCTAACATCTCTGTAGCACAACATTTCAAAAGCTTCTATCATCTTTTTATCTGAACTCCTTATCGTCCACGTTTCAGTCCCCTACAATGCTATACTCCAGACAATTGCTGTCAGAAAGGACTTTCTAAAATTTAAATTAATATTGGATGTTAACAAGTTTCGGTTCTTTAGAAACGCTTTTCTTCCCACAGCCATTCTGCATTTTATATCTTCTTTACTTCGGCCATCAGAAGTAATCTTGCTACCCAAATAACAAAATTCATCTACTACTTTTATTGTCTCATTACCTAATCTAATTCCTTCGGCATTGAATATAATAGGCATTGAAATTTTGTTTTATCCTCTATTGCCTTATTGGAGCATATTACAATACTTAATTTTCTTTTTCAGTTTTTATAAAAAATATACCGGGGTGGTTTCTCTGTGAAATCACTGGGACACAAGGGAGTTTCCAATGTCAAAAAGTCCACTGACTTTGAATTTTTATCATTTGTTATTACACTAATATTAAATTTCCTTTCATATTTCTTTCTTTTTTTTCAAACTAAAGGTTTTTTTTAGTTTTATGCATATTTCGAAGTACTTCTCATAATATTGCAAAAAAGTAATATTTGCACATTGTTTCGATTTGCTATGAGCAGGCAAATGTGATTTATTGGATTATTAATCTAATTTAGCAATTTAATAATCAGCCAGCCAGTTGCAATAATAGTTCTATAACAAACTTGACCACGGTTTAGACGGATGTAAACCCGTCTTCGTCAGAAATACATGCATACATATAGACAATGTGACATAAAAATTTCAAATTTATAATCGTTATGCCTGAAATATGCGTCATACCAAGCCTATTGTCTAAAACAATGTGAAATACAAATCAGAATAAAACTCTTACTCACTGTACTTGCATATCACAGGAATTGGACATCCCTATGATCTAGTCAATGCGGTTTAGACCGAAAGATACGTCAGCGCATCTGCAGTCATTCACGCTTACTGATTTGAAGCAAGGAGCGTGTATACCAGGACCGGTGGCGCAGGCGCCGTGGAACTTTCAGTGGGTTACGTAGCTATTGGCAGAATGTACATCGAATTTATAACGATGTCAATAATTGGAATATTTGAGAAAAAGAGGATGAGAAGTTTGAGGGAAGCTGTGGAAACAAATACTACAAAGGTCAGTTGTAAAAATATGCTGATTAACAAATACTGTTGAAATACATTGCGTAAACTAACAACAATAATAGAAAAGTGTACCTCTCAGATGAATAAAAATGAACTGGATTAGTACCTGGCTTACAGTATGGTGACGTAAATGAGATAAAATGGCTGCCATGTCAATTACAAAGGAAAAATACAAATGTAAGCAGGTTTTAGATTTTTGAGGAAATGAACAAACAGCAAAAGCTACCGGTGGCTGTAAGATTTCATGAGCAGTATGAGTTTGAAACCTTCAAAATATTGTCTACAGGCGAGATTTAACTATAAATTCAATAAATTGCCATCCTTGAGTTCTAGATGTTTAAAGATCTGAAGTTCTTCCCAAAGATCGAAATTTCAGTAAATTGCCGTCCTTGAGTTCTAGATTTTTAAAGATCTGAAGTTCTTCCCAAAGATCGAAATTTCATCCTTTAACTTCTCTATGTCAAATGATAGTGTCTTCTAACTTTTTCGGAGTGTGGTTGGCAATCAGTAACTGTCCTGCAAACGTAGAATTATGTATGTTCACTTATTTCTTTCCTAATAAGTGCTCTTCGTGTCTTGTCTTCACGGCTCTGCCTATCTGGCCAATGTAGTATCAAATTTGCTATTTGCTGAGACGCAGCCATGTTTAAAATATTGTAGTCTAATTTACTTTATTTCAAGGCGGTATTTTCTTTTCCCGTGTCTTTTCGGCAAGGTCTTCTTTTCATTATGCATCTAATTGAAAGACCTCGGCTTTCTCTGTTTGTAGGATTTCTTGTTTTGACTAAGGCAACATGTCTGCGGCTGACTTAAGAGAATTCTTCCCATTGAAGAATTTGTAGTTTTCTTTATTTATCTGATTTTACAGGCGGCCTCAGAACAGAAAATGTTACTGTCACTGCCGTCAGTGTATTTGTTAGAGAGTTCATATTCCTTTTTATTTCGCCCCAACTTTTATTTCTTGTGTGGTCACCGAAAAGAAGGTATATCGTCACTTTTTTATGAACCCCATGGATTCTTTCAGAAGCAGTTTGTTTTAAATTTTGGTTGATGGCGGCGCAAATTCTCACTTGACGTTTTTTTCTGTTTGGTTTTCCTTTGATGTCAGTGCGCTAACAACAAAGAAAATAAAAAATTTAGTCCATGTCTCCTTCCATACTCTCTCTCTCTCTCTCTCTCTTTCGACCTTCTGTCAATTTCCTCCATCTCTCTCTCTGCCCCTGTTCCTCACCTCCCCTCTCTCTGTTCATCTCTCTCTTCTCATCTCCACCTTCACTTTCTCTGTCTATCACCTTCTCCACTCTCTGTCCAACGATCGGGGATTCGAATCCCCCCTCGGGCATGGATATTTGTGCCGTCCTAGTTCGTAAGTAGTTCATAAGTAGTTTGTAAGTTTAGGGACTGATGACCCCGTAGTTAAGTCCCATAGACTACACAAACATTTGAACTCTCTGTCCAACTCCTCCTCCACTTCCTCAATCCATTGACTCCTCCATCTGTGAAAAATTATAAAGCTATCTTAACTTTTGGGGTTATCAGTGAAGTAGTGTCTAAGTTCATTGCAAGGTACTCTCCGCAAGACACCGTGTGAAATATTAGATAGACGGTAATGTTCCTCTTTTCTGACCAAGCGAGGTGACGCAGTGGTAACACACTGGACTCGCATTAGGGAGAAGGGTAGTTGAAATCCACTTCCGACCATCAAGGTTTAGGTTTTACGTGATTTCCCAAAATCGCTTTAGGCAAATTCCACTTCCGGCCATCCAGATTTAGGTTTTCCGTGATTTCCCAAAATCACTCTAGGCAAATTCCAGGATGGTTCCTTTGAAAGGGCACGGCCGATTTCCTTTGCCAACCTTACGGAAACAATCCGAGTGTGACGTCCGCATCTAATGGCTTTGCTATTGACGGAGCGTTGAACCATAATCCTCCTTCGTTACTTCCTTCTTCAAAATGTTCAAAAGTTTGTAATTCTATAGGATCAAACAACTGTGGTCCTTAGTCCCTAGACTTACAAACTACTCAAACTAATAACGATGCCCTCTGTGAAATGCATTCATTTTGTCATCATTTTGGATGTGCAGTTCTTAAGATTTCCGAGTTTTCAGTCACAAATTCAGGATATGAAGTCCACCTGATATGCAAAACAAAGAATTTTTACTTTTTACCCAAACATGTTCAGCACCTCTGCACTGTCATCAGTGGTTTTTTTCTTTTTATTACAGCTGTGAAGATCAAAATAAATTATTTTTGTACTAACCTGTGTTTGAAAATTTTCCCTAAAAGACGTATATCTTATTTTCGGTCATTATCTTAGCTTTACATCTTGTGGTCATGTAGGAACCGATTTTACACATTCATTTTTATTGCACCTGTGAGGCATCGCAATTTCTTAGTAGTGTAAGTAAACGTCTTGCTTCACTGTCTGACTCACGACAGTGATCTGATAGCAAGTTGGCAACAAGAGGACGGTTACATTACGAATGCGCCGTCGTGTACAACCTACACCTTACAGAGAATTGTAAATGTAATCATTTACTTACAAATAAATGGTAAGCACGTTTACCGAAATGGAATAATGTGTTTTTGTCAAAAATCTTCTAATGTTTGTAAAGCTGTGGGACCAACCTGCTGTGGTCATCAGTCCCTAGACTTACATACTACTGAAACTAACTTATGCTAAGGACAACAACTACATACACACACACACACACACACAAACAAACATGCCCGAAGGAGGATTCGAACCTCCGATGGGGAGTAGGAGCGCACTCCGCAGTAAGGCGTCTTGCAGCTCATGG
This sequence comes from Locusta migratoria, assembly GCA_026315105.1. Classification (NCBI taxonomy): domain Eukaryota; kingdom Metazoa; phylum Arthropoda; class Insecta; order Orthoptera; family Acrididae; genus Locusta; species Locusta migratoria. The sequence continues at coordinate 319,446,225 of CM048745.1, forward strand.
CCACTGCCGCGCGGCACTTTTTTTTTTTTTTTTTTTTTTTTGTCAGTTTTTGTACAGAGTGTACATAAAATCCGGTAAAACGATCAGTTATTTATTGGACAAGAACCAAACAAACATTGTACAGATATCACACACATGTCTTTTGAAAAGAACACGTGGTAGATATTTTTTTTTTTCATGTCATCAGTGGGTTTTTTCTTTTTATTTACAGCTGTAAAGATCAAAATAAAGCCGGCCGCGGTGGCCGAGGGGACTAAGGCGCTCCAGTCACGGTCTTCACGGCCACTACGATCGGGGGTTCGAATCCCCCCTCGGGCATGGATATTTGTGCCGTCCTAGTTCGTAAGTAGTTCATGAGTAGTTTGTAAGTTTAGGGACTGATGACCCCGTAGTTAAGTCCCATAATCTGTACAAACATTTGAACATTTTTTTTATCAAAATAAATTATTTTTGTAGTTTGGTACGTTTTCGATAGCGCTAGTCGCAAACATGGCGCGTTCAGGTGCTATACCGAATGATGAAAATTACATGTGTAGATCACGTAACTAATGAGAAGGTGCTTGACCGAATCGGGAAGAAAAGGAGTTTCTGGCATATCCTGACTAAGAGAAGGGATAGATTGGTTGGTCACATTCTGAGACACCAGGGAATTGTCAACTTAGCATTAGAAGGAAGCGTGTGGGGTAAAAATCGTAGAGGGAGGCCGAGGGGCCGGCCGCGGTGGCCGAGGAGACTGAGGCGCTTCAGACACGGTCTGCACGGCCACTACGTCCGGGGGTTCGAATCCCCCCTCGGGCATGGATATTTGTGCCGTCCATAGTTGTAGCTAGTTCATAAGTAGTTTGTAAGTTTAGGGACTGATGACGCCGTAGTTAAGTCCCATAAGCTTAACAAACAGCCGGCCGCGGTGGCCGAGGAGACTAAGGCGCTCCAGTCACGGTCTACACGGCCACTACGGTCGGGGGTTCGAATCCCCCCTCGGGCATGGATATTTGTGCCGTCCTAGTTCGTAAGTAGTTCATAAGTAGTTTGTAAGTTTAGGGACTGATGACCCCGTAGTTAAGTCCCATAGACTATACAAACATTTGAACATTTTTCTTAACAAACATTTGAACATTTGAGACCTAGGGACGAATATAGTAAGCACATTCAAAAGGCCGTAGGTTGCCTAACGTATTCTCAGATGAAGAGGCTTGCACAGGACAGGGTAGCGTGTAGAGCTGCGTCAAACCAGTCTGCGGACTGAAGATCACAACAACAACAACCGTCCAAGGAGCGGATCCTGTTGACAGGCAACACTCATGATGCAGTGGTGTACCGGGAAACACACTCAAGAGGCTGCAACATGCCCAAGTAGAAATATGCAGTTACAGTGCTCTCGGCAAAGAAGAATGGCCCATAGAGTTTTCGACGTGACAAGGCATCTTTGAGGAAACACGCTCAAATTCAGTTCATTCGTGGCTTTGACGCTAAAAATTAAGCGATTAATCAATGCCATTCCCATTGTCATTCAATTGTTGCAACTGCGAACAAAACTCAAGACGCTTGTCTTTGTCGTCGTCATTGAGCTTCTTCCGTAGCTCCGATTTGGATGTTTACGTAAACAGCTTATGTCGCAACAACGTTTTGAATCTTATACCAACACCATTTCCCTTTCTGTTTGACAGAGATTTTAAAATTCGTTTGAAACTCCGAGCAGAGCAACCAAATTACTTTAAAGCCAGGACTCTAAAATTCATATCGGTTAAATGCTTGCAGCTCATAAGATATGCATTTCCACGTCCGTTTTTACTGCACATTTTCTTCTTTTATTTCGTACTGCCTCCTCCCTAATAGTGAAAGCAAAGAGTTTGCAGTAGAACGCATCTGTTTCACGATGTGAAATAAACAGATGTGCTCAAAGCATCAATGGCTGAAATATGCGGACATTGTTTGCTCACTAAAATATTGTTTACTCACTCCCCTCTACAAGTACTTGAAGGTTGTAACGAGTATGTTCGAACACCGCGTAGATGGGCTGCAACCTACTCATAAACAGCATTGAGTAAAGGAATTGAAAAAATGAAATCATAATAGGCGGAGAAGAAATTCGGATAAGGAAAGAAACAGGAAGAAAATTGGTTGCACCTTTCATCCCGGAATTTCCGCTTAAGTGATTTAGAAAAGGTGAAGACTGAAATTAAAAACAATCGTAATGCTTCTTGCACCAGTTATCTTTCACGATTAATTATCTTTCACAAGTGGACAGTACAGAATATTTATACGTTGAGAGAAGTGTAAGAGACTAGTGTTTCGCCTAATAACAGATTACAATGAACGTAAGGAAAAGTTACATTTTTTGCCTGCACAAACTCGGGCGGATTCGAAGGCTGTCCGTGTTGGATTCACGCTCTAAATTTTCAACGCAGTTTGGTCCGATAGCTTTACAAACATCAAAACAAAATTATTACTTGGGATATGGAACAGCTGTCCAACACAGTCCACTTTGAATCTCCTAGTCATTTCCAATACTCTACTCCCCCCTCCTCCACCGTTACCGAATTTTAGCGGGGTCACCCTATTCGCTTCTTCGAATCAAATGTTCAAATGTTTGTTAAGCATATGGGACCTAATTGCGGGGTAATCAGTCCCTAAACTTTCAAAGTACTAATAAACTAACTTATACTAAAGACGACACAAACATCCATGCCGGACAGGGGATTCGAACCCACGACGGGGAACGGCCTCGCGCATCACAGCATTGCGCCTCAGTCCGCTCGGCCACTCCGCCACGGCTTCTCGCTCTCGCGGGCAGAGCTGGGTAATGAGTCAACTGTGCTCGTGATGGCGCTTCTTATTTTAACACTGGAAGGTGTCCACTGATTATGAAACAACATTCGCGCGAAGTGTTCCTGCCGCACCAAATGACACGGCCGCGGCGACTGCCCGCTGGCTGAATCACCGCCGGCAAATTCTTCTGCACGATTAACGCTGGCGCAGAATCCGGCAGCTGTTACGCGCTTCTTGCAAACGGCCGCATTAGTTGCTAGACGACGAAGAGGGCAGCTTCGCACAGCGAGTTGGTTGACCTCTCCACGTACATGATGAGTGTCTAGTTTACTTTTGCTCGCGTTGCCGTTTATTCGTACAATCAAAGGCGACACCATCCGTCGTAATAAGATGTGTGTTTTGTCGTAGATATGAATGTTCTGCTGACAGTGCTGCTATTATCGGTGCGTCATACGTCGTCATGTAGACTCGTCTTATTTGAAATAGCATATACCGGGTGATCAAGAAAATTTGAAAACTTAATAAATCACGGAGTAATGTAGATAGAGAGGTGAAAATTGACATACCTGCTTGGAACGACATGGGTTTAAATTAGAACCGAAAAAAAGAATTGCTAGACGCGTGAAAGATCTCTTGCGCACGTCGTTTGTTGAAGATCGTGTGCTCAGCCGCCACTTTCGTCATGCTTGGCCTCCCAGGTCCCCAGACCTCAGTCCCCGCGATTATTGGCTTTGGGGTTACCTGAAGTCGCAAGTGTATCGTGATCGACCGACATCTCTAGGGTTGCTGAAAGACGACATACGACGCCAATGCCTCACCATAACTCCGACATGCTTTACAGTGCTGTTCACAACACTATTCCTCGACTACAGCTATTGTAGAGGTATTATGGTGAACATATTTAGAGACTGAGCATTTCCTGTAAAGAACATCATCTTTGCTTTGTCTTAATTTGTTATGTTAATTAGTCCTTTTCTGATCAGATGAAGAGCCATCTGTCGGACATTTTTTGGACTTTTCTTTCTTTTGTTCTAATAAAACCCCATGTCATTCCAAGCGCGTGTGTAAATTTTTAGCTCTCTATCTACATTATTCGGTGATTTATTAAGTTTTCAAATTTATACTGATTTTTTGATCACCCGGTATTACGAAATAACCCACTCATGTGTAAGGCCGGTGTTACACAGTCATATTTCTTTTTTTCAAAAATTTACATAATTTATTTAAATCATTAAAATTTGATAGTGTAATACGGAAATTTGACATATGCATGCTTTCGTCAAATAAATATGATCATATCTAGTGCCTCTCAGTAGATTTGATTATAAAATTCGTTTGTCTTTTATTCACTGCAATGCGAAATCCAACCGCTTCGAGCGCTAGCATCGCTGAAGCTCTCTTACCGCGCTCATTTGGAAACAAAATTCCTTTCTTGAAAAATGGCGTTGTAGTTGGTGTGTGACATCTGCGACAAAATTAATCGAACTTTATGAAGTAGATGAAGCACTGTATAATCCCAGACACTCTGAATATAAGATCAGAATAAGGAGACTCGAAAGTTACAAGAGAATGGTGGAGGTACTCAACAGAGAAATTCGGCTATTCAAAAGAAGATTAATGACCTTGTGTGTTGCATCAACCACAAAAGTAATAGAAATATATGAAGCAGATTTTTATAAGCTCTCCATTCTTCTCAGTCTAATAATAATCGATGCTGTTCCTGCTCTGTTGTTGACAGGTTCTTGGGTTCTTGTAGGCGCTTTTGTCCGAGCAGTAAGTTAATCCTTCTCGTATAGCGATCATTTCGTTGCCAACATGAGCACGATATGCCGCCGCGGCGTAAGTAAAATTTAGCCCCAGTAGCAAGAAATTGCTGTGTTACTGTAAACCTGTCTTCTGCCGATAAAAAATCTTCAAATGGTTGTTAAGCTTATGGGACGTAACTTCGGGGTCATCAGTCCCTAAACTTACAAACTACTTATGAACTGCCTTATACTAAAGAGAGCACAAACATCCATGCCCGAGGGAAGATTCGAACCACCGACGGGAAACGACGTCGCGCATCGTAGCATAGCACCTCAATGGGCTTGGTCGCTCCGTCGCGGCTCTGCCGGTATATTGTCACTTTATTGAGTAAATACAGATACGTTGTATAATCCAATCTCCAGTAATTTATATTTGACTTGGCGTCCTCCGCTTGCAGCTCCCGCAACACGAAATGATTTCCAGTTTCACCCAATCTTTCTTCTTCAAAATGCAGTTTTCGTAGTAGCAATGACAGCGCATGATAACATGTGTTTACTGTCCGCCATCTTGAAATATGACCAATAATATGACGACAGTGTAATAACGGTTTTTAGTGTTAACTTGTCATACAGGGCAGATACACCTCTAACTTTAACAAGGACATTTTCACCTTTTATAGTGCCGTGATAGGAGCAGTTTACATTCTGGTACCGCGTTTTATTCTAACATAGTTGGTTATATGTTGTAGTGACAGGTTGTGCGTTAGGTCATCCAAATTTCTTCACGAAAAATTAAATAAACACTAAATTTACAGTTATTTTACCACAATTACTTAAAAGTCGTATTTTAATTAACGTTTAAATACGAAATGATGTAAATTTTAGTCCACCGTTCTTTGGACGTCCAACGAATCTGTGCAGTTACGAAATATGGCAGGACTTTGTCATACTGTTTCGACAATGCATAGTGATTTTTCAATTCAAAAAACTCATTTTCAAGTTATCCATATAACTACCTTCGTGCAATGTTGTAACAGATTCACAGAAGTTTAAATTGTAGAATTAAGGCGCTCAAAAGTAACAATTCATTGCACGTAAAATTCGAATCAGGTCAGAACGATGCGCATAAAAATGCTGCTTTCAGCTGAGTATTAATTAGACCTATTTTGCGAGACAATTAATCAACTGGTATAATTGCCGCGTGGGAGTAGCCGCGTGGTCTAAGGCATCATGTGACGAACTGAACAACCCCGACAAAATGATGAAATATGAAGTTTCTCGCTTACTTTCTTCTTGTTCAAGTAGTAAGACCATTCAGTACTTGGTTTTGTACACAGTTTTCTAATATTCCACTAAAGACATGCAATATTATTTTATTATACAATATATTGTTGAGGAGGTATGACGTCATAAGGATTAAGATGCGTGGAAACAAAACTGAAATGGACAGAAAGTTAGGCAGAATACCCTGGCAATGTCGGGAATTAACGCTGGCTTTTGAAATAAAACGAAAAGAAAAAATACAATTGATCAGTGCTGAAGTTGGAACGCTATACATAGAAAATGCTTATTCACATGAAATGAATATAAACATAGTGTACACGTATTAAAAGAGTCCTTTATCACATTCATCCTTATTAAAAGAAAGTATAATAATGCCACTATTCAAAAACTCTACTTTCAAAGGACCTAATCGCTTTAAACTCCATGGCACATTAAAATTGTGGGGCGGCATCGTGATTCGTGTCGGGATATCTCAGTCGGTAGAGCGCTTGCCCGCGAAAGACAAAGGTCTCAGGTTCGAGTCCCGGTTCCGGCACACAATTTTAATCTGTCAGAAAGTTTCATATGAGCGCACACTCCGCTGCAGAGTAAAAGTTTCATTCTGACCTAATCGCTTATTATCTGCATTGTCTGTTCTCTCTCATTTCGATTTCCTGTGTTGCTGCCTGTTTGGACACCACTACATTGCTCGTACGTCGCTTTTGGGCTAACACGAGTACCGTGTTACGTCACTACCCACTGAGTTTCGTCAGGCACAAAGGTAACACGCGTGCAGGCAATTATAGCAGCGTTCGTCATCAGCAATATTACCTCCTTGGAGGACAAGGTTTCTCAGAGAACAATGAAGTACCGGCCCAGAATAATAACTGAAGGCGATTTCCTATTCTGTTCTATAGATTGACGCGATTTAATTTCACGTGTTAGTTGTGTTGTTTCAGCGAACAGCTCTCCATTCCTAGAAATTTCACAAAATTTCATAATTCGTTATGATTGCGCTTTTCATTGTATGCACTAACATAACATTTCGTTGCTGTTTCGGGTTTTCTTCTCACAGGGACGAAACATACGGATTTAATTTGCAAAATGCAGCTGCAGTGTGGTGTATACAAAACTTTCTAATTGATAAAGTACATTAAAATGGGCGTGTGTCTTCCTCCGATGAAAACAATTCAGGATGGTCACTTCGGAAACATACAGTAGCGTCGAAGTAACGGAGCATACTATTCAAAATTGTCATCATTCCAGTATTAATAACAGTACCTTTACACGAACATTTAAGTGCATGGCAGAAGGTAACGGAGCATCAAAAATGTCATCATTCCAGTATTAATAACAGTACATTTACACGAACATTTAAGTGCATGGCAGAAGGTTTATCGGACGTCTTTCATAATAATTATTTACAGTTTCATTTTTTAATAGCACGCGGAAAGAAGGGGCCTGTAAATCCTTTCGTTTTATATATCATTTATTTTATTATAATTTGTCATGTTCCTGCGGAGATGGGTGCTAACAAAACATGTTCGCATTCCGAATGGAAAGTTGGTGTAAGAAATTTCACAAATCAATCTCGCTGCAAGGAAAACGCCTGTCTTTTAGTGATTTCCACCACAGCTCGTGCATCATTTCCGTGACACTCTCTCTCTCCCGTAACGCGATAATGCAAACGAGCTGCCATTTTCTGAACTTTCTCCATATTCTCAGCCAGTTCCGAAGATACAGTTGGAGAGTCATAGGAAAGTTGAAAGCAGGACACACGTAAAGGGAGGTGACTGCACCTCTTGGACTGTCCTAAAGTGTAATTTCCAGGACCTGGACGTGACTTCAGACAACAGGAACCGTTAAAGTAAGGCAAGGCATGAGGCTGAATACAACTCATCTGCAACTCACCCTCTAGGCAGCAACAAGACGCGGAACATCAACACAGTCCGAAATCGTCTTCGGGAATGTGGCCTCTACGCACGGAGGCCTATGGTGTGTGTGCCATTAAAACCACGACACTGTTTAGACCGCAGAAACATTAGGATTGGAGTCGTAACGAATGGCGCCGGGTTCTGTCCACTGATGTGTCAAGATTTTATGTTTAGCCGGGCAATCGTCGTTCCATGATCTGGAGAGGACGTGGAAGTTGGAACGATCCTGCTTATGTGCAGGAAACATCAGCATATCATGGCGGTGGATGAACAGTGTGAGCAGGAGTTTTGGTGGACGTACGGACCTCTGTGTCGTTCAGAATGGCGCTTTGACTGTTCAGAGGTATAGAGACGAGATTCTTCTACTTTTTGTTGTGCCCTACGCTGGTGCCATAGATGGATTCCTTCTGGTGGACGATAGCGCTGGTCCCCACAAAGCTGCACTGATGGACAAAACGCTTGAAGGCGAGGGAGTTGAAAGTATGGAGTGGACAGCTTGTTCCAAATGAATTTTCCCTAATAAATATATAGTATAAAGTCCAATAATTGCGATAACATTGAGAGTGTGAAAGCAGGACAGAGTAGCGCCGTGGGGAGTGCGGAAAATGCGCCGTACAGCGGGCACGGCCGGGCGCGACTGGCGCTCGTCCACAGCGCACGGCGCAACAAGCACGGCGCCGGACTGAAAGGGTTAATCCCGGTTGTGCATGTCTGGGATGCACTCGGCAGACGTGTTGCAACCAGACCAGCACCTCCCACAATAACGGTGGCAGAGATGGATATTGCACTCGTGGAATAATGGCTAAATATCCCTCAAGAGCTGACTTTTTCACTATTATGGTAGCCCCATGGTGCTTCGCTCGAACAAGGAGACCACATGGGTATCAGATTATAGAATTTCTTTATATTTATGGTACGTCAAGCTCACAACTTAAATAACAATCGGCCAAAGCCATTCGACGCAACTCTCAAAAATTCTCGAGAAAATTGACTTTGAAGTTTGCAAAATATACGTAAGTACAAATAATCAAAACAGTTAAATCGTCTGTCGGTGTAGCTGAGGTGGTCGCTTTCTGCCCTCAGAACCATTTATTCGGTGGTTCGAATCCCACAGTGACAGATATTCTTTTTTAGTTTTCGAATTTAGTTATATAAAACATTTTCGTGTCTCTAATTCCACGTGTTGTGTAAATATTTATTTATGTGCATGTATACGAGCTGAAAACCTTGTCGTCACCTAAAAGAATGGTTGAATAGGTTAGCTGCTTCGAAAGCCATTAGTGGCTATGGAGATGACTTTCCAAAACCAGAGCCGTAGCTCTTCACATACTGAACAATCAAAGACTACAAAGACTACCGGCATAAATTAATAGTGAAGCCAGTACTCTAAAAGATGTAACTTATGTTTTTTTTTTCTTTATTGAAAGCATCATTATTAACAACCTTCTATGAAATTGCAAATAAATAAAAATAAAGTTCACTTTTCGTAAAAATTAGCATTGGATATTAAAACAGTGTAAGAATTCGAACAGAACGAAAGTTTGACACTACAGGATTCGAACCTGCGAACCTAGGATTATAATGCCCGTACGATGCCACCTGAGCTACATATACTGTAATTCATTTATAATCGGTAGTTGCCGCGGTGGAGTAGCCGAGCATCTAAAGCGTCTCGCTGCGGAGCGCGCGGTTGTTCGCCGTGGAGATTCGAGTCCTCCCTGGGGCATGGGTGTGTGAGTTTGTCCTTAGGTTAGTTTACCTAGGTTGAAGTAGTTTGTAAGTTACGGACTGATGACCACGTAGTTTGGTCCGATAGATTTACAAACATTAAAAAAAAAAAAAAAAAAATAAAAAATAAAAAATAAAAAAAAAATTTATCGGTACTTATGCTTAGTTCCAAAATTTCAAAGTCGATTTTCTCGATAATTTTTGAGAGTTGGGTGGAATGGCTTTGGCTGATTGTTTCTTTAGTTCTGAATTTTACGTACCATAAATATAAAAAAAATTCTAATATCCGTTGCCCATGTGGTCTCCTAGTAAGTAAACGTCTTGAGATCCTCAAGTAAAGAATTGAGAGACCATTATATCGTACTGTATCAAACACAAATTACAATTGTAAAAAAATATCTTAATAAAATACGTACCACATGTATATTGTGCAGTTCAAGAACGAACTAGTTCGGAAGAGCGCTCCCACAGGCGAACTACACGAACTAGTTCGCAGATCGCTCGCCTCTTAGTTGGTCCGAAGACCGACGGGGAACGCGCAGCATCGCGTGATTTGTAGGTAATGTTCCTTCAGTGACCTATTAAATAAATAAAGAAATCCATTTTAAAAATAAAATACTACGAGTACTCTGTACGCACAGTAGATGAATATCATTGTATCACTCAGTCGTGTAAATAACTGGTTTATTTGCTTAAGAATTTGATGTCTAATTGCCCAAAAATACGTATAATAGCACACGCTTGGGCTCTTTTAGTAGCGGTAGCAAAAGCCAAAAAGAGCGGACGAACTAAAAAGAGCGATCTACTTCGCGGTCGAGGTGCGATCTAATACGAGAGCTACCGGTCGCGGACTAAAATATGCACGATCGGTCGCGAACTAAAATTTGTGCAATCGGTCGCGAAATAAAACATGTGTTATCGGTCGCGAACTATTATGCCAAACGTATCTCGTTTCTTAGTTCGTTGGATTCTTTTCCGAAGACCGACGGGCAATAGCGAGAGGGCGCGCAGCAGAATTAAAAATCACGTGTTTGCCTGCTGAAGAGAGCCATTTAGAGGTGAGCGTCTACCTGCTAGATTACATAGCTCAGTGCTACATAATTTGTTTTGAAGTATTCTGCACACTACAAAATCTGACTAATAAATTCCATAATGCCGAGATATAGAGATAAGTCTAAACTTAAAATCGAGAAATTAACCACAAACTGTTTCTTTTGGTTTGCGTGATATCTTTAGCGGCTCACGCAGCAAGCGCATGAAGCAGCTAGGTGGGGGAACTTCTCCCTCCACCTGCATGCGCAGATCACGCAGCTCAGCCGTTACTGGGAGCGGACGATCTAAAAGAACGAACTAGTTCGCGGCGGAACAGCGAACTAAATTGAGCGCTCCCGATCGCGAACTATTATGTGCAATTCTAATATTGTGTGTGATATCTCACCTGATCCTCTAATTGTTTCGAGCAGTGTACTTTAAACTACATTATCTTAACGACAAAACACACACACACACACACACACACACACACACACAACACACACACACACACCACACACACACACACACACACATACACACGACTCGAACTTTGACGGGAGAGGCCGCGTAATCCGTAACATTACGCCCCAGACCGCACGGCCACTTCTGCGCGGGAATAGAAAGAGAAACGGCAGTCCTTTGTCTCCAGAAGTCACCGTCGTAAGTTTCGACTGTATTACTGTGCCCCCTTCCCACTCCCCCATGCGCTATGCCCAGAAAACTGGAACGGCTTCGGTGGTTTAGGCGCGCACGATTTCCTTCCGAGGAGGCGGAGGAATGCTAGGCGGACAAGGCACGTTCGGCGAGCGGCCAAGGACGGGTCGGGCCGCTATTTGCAAGCGTTGCGTCACTGTTACTCACGGAACCATCTGCCGACCCACAGTCTCACCGACACACGACAGGTTGCTTCCTGTCTCACTTACCTGAGGAACCCCTGTCACTCCGTGCGGAGCTCTACATGTACTTTCGTGGATATAACTGCACTTGTACACGATCCTTAGAAATACTTCCCTGCTGAAAATTGCGTGTAATTATTTAACCCTCTATTGCACTGTGTATATTTAAATATGCACTCCTGGCAATTAATATTGCTACACCACGAAGATAACGTGATACACACGCGGAATTTAACCGACACGAAGAAGACACTGATATATTCAAACGATTAGCTTCTCAGAGCATTCGCACAAGGTTGGCGCCGGTAGCGACACCTACAACGTGCTGACATGAGGAAAGTTTCCAACCGATTTCTCATACACAAACAGCAGTTGACCGGCGTTGAAAAGTTGCTCTGATGCGTCGTGTAAAGAGGATAAATGCGTACCATCATGTTTCTGACTTCGATTAAGGTCGGATTGTAGCCTATTGCGATTACGGTTTACCGTATAGCGACATTGCTGCTCGCGTTGGTCGCGATCCACTGACTGTTAGCAGAAAATGGAATCGGTGGTTTCAGCAGGGCAATACTGGATCCCAACGGCCTCGTATCACTACCAGTCGAGATGACAGGCTTTTGTGTCTCGTTTCCGCCGGTTGTCCTAGGTGTCGGTGGCCGAGTAGAGAGAGACCGACACAGGGAAATAGGATGCACGCGTGTGCGGGTAGAGAGTATGAGGTGACCAGCCAGTGGGACAGCAGAAACTGGAAACACTAAGGTAGATTAGAACAAGAGATATATATTTCGTAGAAATAATACATTACTTAACTTGGAGGGCAGCAGACTAGTGGAATGCAGATGCAGGGTTAATCTAGGTAGAGGCCTGCCTACTGATGAGTCCTAGTGCCTGTCCTAATCCCAAGTGCCCGATGCAGTTCAGTGGTGGCCACGGGCGGGGTTGCAGCAGAGGGCGCTCGTGGCCGACGTCGTAAGAACGCCGCGCCGCGCGTGCATGGCGGCGCGCGGCGAAAGTACGTGGCGCGCACTTCAGACTTGTGCGACACCACACAGGCATCTTATCCGCATCGCTGTAACGGATCGTGCACCCACGTCTCGATCCCTGAGTCAACAGATGGAGACGTTTGAAAGACAACAACCAGCTCCACGAACAGTTGGACGTTTGCAGCAGCATGGACTATCAGCTCGGAGACTATGGCTGCGGTTACCCTTGACGCTGCATCACAGATAGGAGCGCCTGCGATGGTGTACGCAACGACGAACCTGGGTGCACGAATGGCAAAACGTTATTTTTTCGGATGAATCCAGGTTCTGTTTACAGCATCATGATGGTCGCATCCGTGTTTGGCGACATCGCGGTGAACGCACATTGGAAGCATGTATTCGTCATCGGCATACTGGCGTATCACTAGGAATGATGGTACGGGAAGCCATTGGTTACATGTCTTGGTCACCTCTTTTTCGCATCGACGGCAGTTTGAACAGTGGCCCTTAGATTTCAGATGTTCTTTATATAAAAATATATAAACATTTCAGATGTTTTACGACCCGTTGCTCTACCCTTCATTCGTTACCTGCGAAACCCTACATTTCAGCAAGATAATGCACGACCGCATGTTCCAGGTCCTTTATGGGCCTTTCTGTATACGGAAAACGTTCGACGACTGCCCTGGCCAGTACATTCTCCAGATCTCTCACCAAGTGAAAACGTCTGATCAATGGTGGCCGAGCAACTGGCTCGTCACAATATGCCAGTCACTACTCTTGATGAACTGCGGTAACGTGTTGAAGCAGCATGGGCATCTGCACCTGTACACGCCATCCAAGCTCTGTTTGACTCAATGCCCAGACGTTTCAAGGCGTTTATTACGGCCAGAGGTGGTTGTTCTGGGTACTGATTTCTCAGGATCCATACAGCCAAATTTCGTGAAAATGTAATGTTCAAAAAATGTTCAAATGTTTGTATAGTCTATGGGACTTAACTACGGGGTCATCAGTCCTTAAACTTACAAACTACTTATGAACTAACTAAGATTAAGGACGCCACAAATATCCATGCCCGAGGGGGGATTCGAACCCCCGACCGTAGTGGCCGTGCAGACCGTGACTGGAGCGCCTCAATCCCCTCGGCCACCGCGGCCGGCGAAAATGTAATCACAAGTCAGTTCTAGCCTAATATATTTGTTCAATGAATACCTATTCATCATCTGCATTTCTTCATGGTGTAGCAATTTTAATGGCCAGTAGTGTACATACACTCCTAGAAAATGATTAAAGAACAACATGAATTCGTCGACCCAACAGAGGGAAATTTTACTGACACATTCTTGAGGTTGTATACAACACACGATCACACAAACAGAAACATACGCACGTGAGTACAGTCACCAGAGCGTGGGCAATGTTCTTTTGCAGCAATGCAAGCTGTAATTCTTCCATGAACACGATTGTCGAGGTGGCGAATGTGGTCCTGAGGAATAGCCTGCCATGCAATTTCCACCTGGTGCTTCAGTTGGGCCACATTTCGTGTCGCTCATGCGGACCGCCCAACACGACGTTTCATTGCAAACTTAGATGACAAGAACTTTTGCATAACAATTTTCGAACTATCTCGAGACGATTCACAGATCATGTTGTCACACACTGCCCAAAGGTTCTTACTTTTACTTGGGGCTGTACAATTTCTTAGAAGTGTACGGAGCAATATTTGATTACCTCTTTGTCACTTTAGCGAAATGTGACAAACATATTTTTCATGATATTGGAAAGATCAACATAAAAATGAAAATCGTGAAAGGGGCAACACAAACCTGTTGCTGAAGTGTGGCTTCGTTGCAGCATAATAACAAAATCCTGTTTCATAGAAATATGATGCAGTAAACGCAAGCAGAAATCTACTTGTTTTGATAAATACAAATATTCTTCTGATGAATTTACCCGGAAATTACGGATCGGCTTATCTTCGTACTTTTGATTTAAATCGGAACTACATTTTCATTCTCTTGCGCGTAATTCTGCTGGCTTAACTGTTACAGAAAATGGCTTTCGATGGGTTAATTCTCATTATTATTCGTAATATATTGGATAAGATTTTTCTTTTAAGACTTGTATGTGGTACGCAAATAGCTTAGGAACTTCACCTACTTTAAAATCTTTTATGTTGAAGATTCTCAAAAGCACGAAAATAAATAAAATTTTCTTGAATTAAAGATTTTCAAAATTTAACTCATTTCACAGAATTCCTTTCTTGTATCTTTTATTAAATATTGTTTTGCCATTTCCTTACAATCGTCTCGTAACAGATCGCTGTGTTTCGTGAAATTCCATTACAGAGAGATTCTATTTGATAAGTGCTTGTTTATAGTAGCGAACGTGAAATTAGTTATATGGAGGCTGTTGTAAGGCAATGAGTAGAAGAGTGATGACTTTTTGAACATCTGTTTAACACAAAATGTTCAAATGTTTGCAAATCTATCGGACCAAACTGCGTGGTCATCAGTCCGTAGCTTACAAACTACTTAAACCTAAGTAAACTAACCTAACACACACACCCATGCCCCAGGGAGGACTCGAACCTCCACGGCGAGCAACCGCGCGCTCCGTAGCGAGACGCTTTAGACCGCTCGGCTACTCCACCGCGCCTTTTAACACAAAGTCAGGCAGCATTTAACTTCACTAGTAGCTCACATGGATTGGCAGTTGTTCCAATAGTGACGGCTTCGAACATGTACAGACCATTAATAATAATAATAATTTCGTGTAGCTCATTGGCCAAGTGAAAGTCTTTTCGATTGGACGCCATTTCGGCGACTTGCGTGTCCCTTACCTACCCCAGTTATCCAACCGCGAAAAGAGGACCTACAGCTTAACGTGGAATCCGAACCATTGTTAATAAGAGGGAGGAACCAGGCTAATGAGACATAACGATAGATGTTTTTTTTTTTTTTTTTTTTTTTTTACAAAAAGAATATAAACTGGAATAAGTGACTACTGGTAAACATGCGTACTAGACGTGTCGTGGCCCCAACAGTGAACTGTTATGAAATTAGTTTTGTCAAAAGGCGGAAAAAAGTTCTTCTATCAGTAGTTTTTCACGGAGTACTTCTACACATCCCGCGGAACACAAGTGTCCTGCGAAAGACAGTTTGGAAAACCCAGTTGTACAAATGGAGACCGAGATTTTTCATAACCTGAAGGAAATGTACACACGTAAATGGGTACTTTAGTTGGGTCTACGATAACTACTTGTCCCAAAATGGTAGACGGACACAAGCTCTGTGTGGTAAAGGTGCCCAGTGGTTCAGGTAAAGCTATCAGACTGACAGCGACGAACACGCGACGGTCTGAGGCCGTCGAACTGGAGGTTTGTGACCGCTGCTATCGACGCCTGTCCTCCACGTAATTCTGGGATCGCTTCTTGGCGTGACAGAGACCAATCTCACAACTACTCTCCTAATCCAGTTCCTTCCTAAATTCCGTAGAGGCTATTAACAGGGTACCACAAAATATGCGATCATATGTACATAATCCTCCACGACCCTTGCGATTGGTTGCGTGGCTTGAAGTGCCACTTTCCAGGACGGGGAGGTCTGGCAGCCTCGTTTCGAATACGCCCGCGGATTAAGGACGAGTATCGATCAACCAGCCAGCCTGGTTGTGGTTTGTAGGCGGGTTCTCACATCGCAATTTACTAGCCTGTATCCAGTGGCGGATTAAGTCTGTCGGAGGCCCGGGGTGGGGGCAAAACAAAATGAAGCCCCCCGTCCACTAGCAAATGCATGTATTGCTACACTCCTGGCCATTACAACTGCAACACCATGAAGATGACGTCCTACAGACGCGAAATTTAACCGACAGGAAGAAGATGACCGTTGAGTCCATACACATATAGAAACTCTACTTTGCGTTAATATTACTATTCACTTCTCTTCCGCTAAATGGTGTGGAGCAAACCTATGACTTACGACCGCCCTCTGGGTACTCAGAATAGTTGCGTTTGTTCGGTCATCCGACGAG
Organism: Locusta migratoria; assembly: GCA_026315105.1. NCBI lineage: Eukaryota > Metazoa > Arthropoda > Insecta > Orthoptera > Acrididae > Locusta > Locusta migratoria. The sequence continues at coordinate 319,462,610 of CM048745.1, forward strand.
TTGTTTGCCATCTTCTAATGCTTATACGACACGCTTTGCCTTCGATTTCTGTTCCGAAGTCAGAAGGGCTCTGAGGGACAGAATATCAGAGTGCCATTCCTTCATTATATTACATTACATCAGATGGACGTGAGGATTCGGCTGCACGTCCTCCAACTTACCACGAATATGCAGAAAGGTGACGTTATGTTGCAGAAGGTAGCCGTGATCTGCTGTAGTGTTATACACATAAAGTGATACAATGTTTTGAGGTGCTGGAACAATGGATTTGATTGCCGAGTATGTATGTTTCTGGTAGGAATTGTAAACTTTGCTCTCTTTCTCTCTCTCTCTCTCTCTCTCTCTCGCTCTCTCTCTCTCTCTCTGAGTGCTTGTGTGTGTGTGTGTGTGTGTGAGTGTGTGTGTGTGACACTGGTGGACCATTTCAGACGAAACCGTAGTTCTGCCTTGTTTGACGCTTTTGTACCTTGCTTTCAATATACATCATCATCTGCCCTGACTCATCATCACAGGCGACTGTGCGTATGCTTGTATCTATTTCCTCACGTGAAGTCAGCAGGAGGAGCCTCCTCGGTTTCTGTACTTCACTGAAAGGAGATTGTTCTCAAAGGTTATACATTACGTAACATTCCATTAATTCAGACTAGTTCCGTGAATTGAACAAAGAGTGATCTGTGAATTTTAAAATGAATTCAAAGATGAGTATTTTACTACACCAGAACAATACAGTAACTTTAGAAAAGGTTACGACTCACTAAGGTGATGATATCGCGACATGCATAGATCCAAATAATGATAGTATCGTTTACACGAGGCATAAAAGGGCAATCGGCAATCATTTATGCTCGATGGATCATGTGGAAAGATTTCCGATAAAATTATGACCGCACGAAGGGAATTAATAGAATAGATGCCCCAGATATCGGCCCTGCGAATAATATCGCCTATCCGTATTCCCAAGCTAGTATACATACCATCTACTAATTTACGTAGAGCTTGAGCTTTTGTGGATTTGCTACAGCCACAATTAGTTCGAAGCTTCCTAACAGTGATAGCCTCTAAAGCTTTGTAAGATCTATTAATCATATTTGCTGTTTGCGGAGAATGGAGAGAACTATTAAGTAATGATTCACTTACAATAACCACTAGAAAATAAGTTAAATAAGCACCTCGATTCGGCGGCAACATCTGCACAAGAGATGTTCACCGATCTACATTAAGAACAACAAGTAACAGAGCGAAAGAGCCTCTATCGTCGGTTTTCTTACTGCGAATTTAGCCCGGCTGTTTTCTTTTGGAGGCAAAAATAAAAACTTGTCGCCAGTGCGACCAAAGGTAGCGCTCGGAATTGTTCTGTCCCGCAAGAACAGGTATCTTAGTTCTGAGGTTAGGGGATCTGTCTTGGCGCCAACTTGACAGAGAAGGGGTAACGCACTGGTGTTCCTCCTCCAAGAAGCAGCCGTGTCCCAAAATTCAAACTGACGGCTCCAACAGGCCTTGATGCACTTCGCAATATTGCAAATTTATAATAATAATTCATTCCTGGGACTGGAAAATAACTCTGACCACGCGAGACGATGGTCCTCTGCTGAAGCAAGCCAAGAGTGTTTTTGATTGCCAGGGAAAATTAATTCGATAGTGATTAATTTACGATTAATTTAATATATTTTCTGATTGCTATTTCGGTCGACCTTTGTGACGTAACAAACGATTCAAAGTTTTACACACAGTGAGCATTCATTATCAGATTAATAACTGCAGTGCTGAAAATGGGCCGGCCGCGGTGGCCGAGGTGACTGAGGCGCTCCAGTCACGGTCAGCACGGCCACTACGGTCGGGGGTTCGAATTCCCCCTCGGGCATGGATATTTGTGCCGTCCTAGTTAGTAAGTAGTTCATAAGTAGTTTGTAAGTTTAGGGACTGATGACCCCGTAGTTAAGTCCCATAAGCTTAACAAACATTTGAACATTTTTTTTTGCTGAAAATGGCTGAAAAATGCACTCACAATGGGGCACAGTTAAGTGGGGGGGAGGGGGGAGGGCACCACCAGGGCCCTGCTATGGTACTACTGATTTTTCTCATTTATATAAATGATGTGCCTTCTACCATAAAAGGAAATTCTAAAGTATTTATGTTCAAATCAAATGTTTGTAAATCTATCGGACCAAACAGCATGGTCATCAGTCCGTGGCTTACAAACTACTTAAACCTAGGTAAACTAACCTACGGACAAACACACACACACATGCCCCAAGGAGGACTCGAACCTCCACGGAGAGCAACCGCGCGCTCCGCAGCGAGACGCTTTAGACCGCTCGGCTACTCCACCGCGGCTGGCCCCAACAACTAAGGCATCATGGTACGGACTGTGTGGTCACTCCCGCCGGAGGTTGAAGTATTTTTGTTTGCTCATAACACTAGCTTCGTCGTGAAGGATGTAGTTGGTAATATCGATGCAACGTCAAATATTGAGTTAAAGAAATAAGTTGATGACTTTTAGAAAACAATTTGATGGTAAATCACAATAAGACTCGGGTTTAACAGTTTCTAATACACAAGTCAACAAAAACTGACGGTTTATTAAAAAGAATGGGCACTTGATAATTGAGACTGAACCGTTCAATTTCCTAGGCATTCGGCAAGATAGGCAGCTATTGTGGAAGCCCAAGTTCACTATCTGGTTCGAAAACTAAATGCTGCCATATTTACCATTCGCACAGTTTCTGAAATAAGTGATAGTTCAACACAAAAAGTAGGCCACATTGTTTCTCTTCATTCGCTTACGACTTCTGGTGTTATTTTTTGGAACTTCTCCGGTTTGGAAAGATTATTCATTGAGCAGAAACAGGCGGTTCGAGCAGTATGTGCGGTAAGCTCTCGTATCTCTTGTTTAGTAGCCTTGGAATTCTGTGATTGGTCTCTTAATATCGTTTGTCGTTAATAATATTTGGCTATTCCCAAGACTTATCAGCTTCCACTCAGTTTATACCAGACTGAAATCGAATCTGCATTTGTATCACACCTCCTTGACCCTTGTGCAGAAAGGCGTGCAATATTCTGCCGCGCCGGCCGTGGTGGCCGAGGGGACTGAGGAGCTCCAGTCACGGTCTGCACGGCCACTACGGTCGGGGGTTCGAATCCCCCCTCGGGCATGGATACTTGTGCCGTCCTTAGTGTTAGCTAGTTCATAAGTAGTTTGTAAGTTTAGGGACTGATACCCCCGTAGTTAAGTTCCATATATCTTTTTTTCTGCCGCATCCTTTTTCAGTAAACTTCGACGAGAATTTAGAATGCTTAGTAGTATTCCTCGGACTTACAATGATGTACTGAAAAGTTTCCCTATGGGTCTATCTATCCTGTCGATGAATTTTTAGAAAAAAAAATTAAAAATTAAGCTAATTTCTGTGTTACATTATAGATTCATTTTATTTATGCTTTGACCCGTCGTGTGCACGGGATTGCTGTACGTTTCGCTTTACCTATTATATCCTTTTATTACACTTTGATGTATTGACTCGTTCCATTACCACGGAGACTTGCTCCTCAATTTGGCCTCATAAATGTAAATAAAGAAAATTAAAATAAGAATTATTTAATTAAGACACTCTCCGTTCGTTATAAGACTGGACAAGATGATGCCATGCCTCCACGTACTTTACCTAGGTACGCAGCGCAATATCTCTGTGCCACTGATTCACCGCAACGTAATATCCCAGTTCACTCCACTGCGTCGCGTAATGCTGCTGACTGAATACCGCTTTGCCTTCCGCCTGATGAATCACCGCACAACGTAGTTTGAGCCGCACGAGGGCAATTCGGCCAGCGACTGCTGTCTTCACCTTTAACGTCACATTACAAAACACTCTGGCTGCAAATCGTTCCTCTGATGCTTCTCTAGACCAAGACAATGAGTCCTCACACCGAATCAAACGTTGCCATTACTGGCGATCAAACTTCGTACTGCATTCGCATATGCCAACTTGTTGACGCAGGCAGCAAGTCTGTGCCTCGCAGTCAGTAAGAGTGTCACGGCAGCTTGTGCTAAGGCGACGTTGTGTGCCAGAGCTGCGTCAGCGCAACACGCCGTACAAACGCCAGTCTGTGCACTTCGCGTTGGTTTTGTAGCACCGCATCTGAATCACCATGTCTTCTCGACCGCTTCGTTCTGTTTGTTGTAAGGCCTTGAAGTTGACTCCAGTTTAAAGCAGAAAATCGTACCGAAATAAATTATTTATAAAAAAATAACGACTGTTCGTTCGTTTAATTTAACAATTTTATGGTGGTTGTTTGGATTGAGTGCTTGTCTGCGTCACCTTACAACAGTCGCTCTGGACAGAACTGACGTAGCTTACCATCTTCTCTCGATCGGTCGTCGTTTGAATTTAAACACTGCCTCTCGATCTGCTAAACAGTTCCAACCATCAGCACTTCAGTGATCGTTAGATGCTACTACATTTTTGGTGAAGAGAGCTAAAGTTGTTACTACTAAAAATCAGATACTCTTATCTTTGTTTTGATAGTATATTGTTTAACGAGAAGGCTGATAAACAGGGGCCAGCCGCGGTGGCCGAGGGGACTGAGGCGCTTCAGTCACGGTCTGCGCTGCCACTACGGTCGGGGGTTCGAATCTCCCCTCGGGTATGGATATTTGTGCCGTCCTTAGTTGTAAGTAGTTCATAAGTAGTTTGTAAGTTTAGGGACTGATGACCCCGTAGTTAAGTCCCATAGACTCTACAAACATTTGAACATTTTATAAACAGGGAAATAATTTTTTATAAAGTTTGTAAATTTGTGTGACTTAACTGTTGTGGGTATCAGTCCCTAGGCTCACTAACCACGTAAACTAACGCACACCCATGTCCAAGAGAGGACTTGAACTTCCACCAGGTAAATCATGGTAGCGAGGCACCTTGCAGTGCTTGGCCACTACACTGCGGAGTAAATAATTATAGTAGGCCATATATGTGTGCCGATACTGTAGCCTTTGAACGCGGAAAAGGTGAAGAGTGGTCACAATCCGAAAAATACCCACCAATATGCTTCAGGATAATTTCGATAACACAGTGTACACCATTCCTTCACATATACAACTTCAAGACCTCAAATAACAATCAGCCGAAGCCATTCAATGCCATTCTCAAAATTATCCAGAAAATAGAACTATTGCAAAGCACATTTAAATATCTGCAGAAGAAACGACCAAGGGGAAGGCGAAGGGATAGATAGGTAAAAGAAGTGCAGGATTGTGTCAAGAAGATAGGAGAGCACTGGGCCAGAGTGAAAACAGAGAAATGGTGGGAAGACAGGACAAAGTGGCGAGGCTTGTGTTCCAAACAGACCCAGCCTGTGGCTGGAAATTGTGCAAGATGATGCTGGTCATTTAAATATGGTTATGTTCAAATGTTTGTTAAGCGTGTAGGACTTAACTACGGGGTCATCAGTCCCTAAACTTACAAACTACTTATCAACTAGCTTATTATAAACACGGCACAAATATCCATGCTCGAGGGGGGATTCGAACCCCCGACCGTAGTGGCTGTGCAGACCGTGACTGGAGCGCCTCAGTCCCCTCGGCCACCGCGACCGGCAAATACCGGTTATGATGCCGATTATTTCAATTGTCAGCGTGACTCATTTGGGAGCAACGTAGAGTATTGGCAGAGTTAACATAGGTTCGGTGGTTCAATTTTTTTTTCTTTTAGTCGTCTGCGCTCCTGATCGAACGAGGACATGAAAACAGTGATAGAGAGGATTGCATAAAACTACATTCAGTTATTGAGCACAGGAAATCATCTTTGGCTACGTTGTCAGGTATGCGTGGTTCTCCTCTAAACATTGGGAAAAAGTAGATATCTTCATGAATGTAAATGAAATTTGCTTTCCAGTTGATATTTGGAAAAAATTTGCGACTGTAAAAATGCAGTATTTCTACATTCATAGGAGTGTTATCAGAAGAGTTCAAGGTAAAGATTGGCGTCAAATGGGAAGATGGATTGTCGTCAATTCTGTTCAACATAATACTGGATGGAGTTACCAGACAGTGGAGAATAATAAACGAGAAAATAGGAGTGCCTAAAACGAATGTGGGGGAACAGAAGAGACAAATGGACCCAAGTATACTGCCTAACCTTTGTAGACGATATATCGATAGTAAGTAATACAGATGAAGACGCAAAAACACAGCTTGACAATGTAAGGAAGACAACAACACATTCGGTTACCGATGGATTGGTAGAGGCGGATCAATTCCATGGCCTCCGCGCTCTCCTGACCTCAACCCTCTTGATTTTCATTTATGGGGGCATTTGAAAGCTCTTGTCTACGCAACCCCGGTAACAAATGTAGAGACTCTTCGTGCTCGTATTGTGGACGGCTGTGATACAATACGCCATTCTCCAGTGTTGCTTCAGCACATCATGGATTCCATGCGACGGAGGGTGGATGCATGTATCCTCGCTAACGGAGGACATTTCGAACATTTCCTGTAACGAAGTGTTTGAAGGCACACTGGTACGTTCTGTTGCTTTGAGTTTCCATTCCATGATTAATGTGATTTGAAGAGAAGTAATAAAATGAGCTCTAACATGGAAATTAAGCGTTTCCGGACACATGTCCACATAACATATTTTCTTTCTTTGTGTGTGAGGAATGTTTCCTGAAAGTTTGGCCTTACCTTTTTGTAACACCCTGTATAATTTTTCAGGTATATATTCATTTGTATTAGTGCTGTATGTAAAATTTGTTGCGAATACAATTTGTAGTAAAGAAGTAATAGATTAAAACTTGGTGCGTAATGGGGCGTGTGAGGGATTCCATTAACGTTACTGTTTATGTGCTCATATCTCATGAACTACGAGTCGTTTCGAAGGTACATTCAGCAATATGTGTGTATACTGTTTGTAAAATTTCCTACGGATACAATTTATAGTGTAAAAATTATAAATTGCAAATTTCTACCGATTGGCGTAGTTTTACTCCGTAAACAGCGGAAAAGTAGTAAGCGAGAAACTTTTTTCCTTACATCATTTTGGTATGACTGTCAGCGAGAAAAAATTTAATAAAGGTCTGAAATTATGTTTAAAGTTTGTTGCAAGTCGATAAGTACTCTCATTCTCATATAGCGTATTTTTAAAGACTCGCCACATTATGTGGTAGTTTTTTTTTTTGCGGTTCTTGTTGTTTATGACGTCATATCTTCTGAACCATGTGTCGTATGTGGTTTTTAACGCTTCAGCAATTGTTACCTCACGGTAAGTGATAGGTGTACCAAATTTGGTTGAAATCGGTCCAGTGGTTTAGAAGAAAAAGGGCAGCATTGTAGCTAAATGTAGCAGTTTTTCGCTCATCTCGTTGGTTTTGACGCCATATCTCATGAAGTATCGTAAGTGAGTCTTACACTTACGGCGAACGTCCTCATAGATTGTTTAAAGTTTGTTGCAAGTCGCAAGTACTGTCATTCTCAAATAGTGGACTGATAAAATCACACTACCACGTGCCGCAAGACGAGAAAGTTATAATTGTTTATGAAGTCATATTTCGTAAACTATCGGCCCTATCGCAAAATCCTTTCATAGCTGACGCCTTCTAACTGTAAACTACATTCCTGCCAAATTTCAGCATCATAGGTGAAGTAGTTTTCGAGATTTCGTGTTTAGTCAGTGAGTGAGTGAGGGAGAGAGGGAGTGTCTTTTCTCTTTCATATAGATAGAGATTACAAAAATCCGATAACCGTGTGGTCTCCTTGTAAATCTTACCTTCCGATTCCCTGGTACCGAGTTTACACGATGGTCGCATTTCGCGTCGCAGGTGAGTTGACTGGTGAGAACACGCCCAGCGGTGCTGGCAGGCAGGAGTCAACGTCGGCTAGACCTCTGGCCACCGGCAGACACCTGCTAGCGGCCGCTGCCGCCGCCGCTCAGCGCAGCCTGACCGGCGCGGCGTGACGTAGCGCGGCGCAGCGCGTCGAAATAGAACCGAAAACAAACATGCCCGCCGCTTTGATCGACTGCTCGCCCTAACGCGCCATTGTTCGCTGCTCGTTGCTAACGTCGTCACCAGCTGACGAGGCTGACGAGCTGGAATTTCCGCGCATCTGCTTCCCGAACGTCTGCAAGGTGCTTGCGAAAAGAAACGTACCTTTCTTTCTCGTCAGAAAACATTTCGTTACGTTAACGTACAAGTCTCTCGCGAAGTGTCAGGCATCATTGGATATCTGCATAAAACTCAACAATCTAGTATAGATGACACCTTCCTTTCTTAAAAGCGGCATGAGACTTGTGTTTATTTTAAAGATGCCTCTAGTTTTCCCACCTACCGCGAATTCTAGAGTTAATACAATTTCACCGTTATTTTTAATGTAAAATTAACGTAGATGAACTATGAACTATGGTTTCCTTACTTTCCTTCGAAATAGTCTCGCCCCATAACTATGCACCCTGAGCTCTGCCATACATGTCCTGGAAACTTTGTACGACGACTTGTTTGAGGATAGTGTTCAAAAGCTTCGTCACGTTCCGTTCGATGTCAGGAATATCGTAAGATCTCTTTCCTTTCAAGGAGAGTTCTAGTCGAGGGAATAGGAAGAAATTCAAATATTTGTAAAGCTGTGGGACCAAACTGCAGAAGTCATTAGTCCCTAGACTTACAAACTACTTAAACTAAATTATACTAAGGATAACACACATTCTCATCCCCGAGGGAGGACTCGAACCACCGCGTCTCTCCCCGACAGAGGATCAAGTCCTCCTTCGGGCATATGAATGTGTGTTGTCCTTATGTTTAAGTAGTTCCTAAGCCTAGGGACTGATAACCTCATTTCTTCTTTTAAGAAATTCTGTTTTTTTTTTTCTTTCTTTCTTAATATTTCCTGGACGTGCGCCTGTTTGTATATTACAATAGGGGAACTGCCCTACCCTGCTTTTCCATAAAGAAAACGGTTCCTCGAAATTACAACGAATATTTATAACCTTACCGCAGCTTACAATAACTCTTGATTTTGCAATAAAATTGTAGTACCAACATTATTTAACGCTTTAATCTGCGTTCATTAATTATAAAATTCATTTGGTACTATTGGATATGTTTTTAAAAATATATAGTAATTAAAATTTAAATAGCTGCAACTGTCAATTCGTAAAAAAAAAAAAGAAAAAAACTGTATGATGTAAATGATAACATTTTATATCATTCCCACAGGTAGGATCGAACACAGATCAGGGACAGGACAGTCAGACACCCTACTGCCTATGCTATTTCACCATACTGCTGTACATTATTCATGGTCTAGTGTATAACATACGAGGGGTGGACCTTAATTACTAACAACTATGTATTCACAACCGATACAAAAGCGTTACATGTTTGCACCTGTTACTGTCCTTCAAAGTAGTAACCAGCGTTGTGTAGAACCCGTTTCCAGCGATTTGGAAGGCCTAGTAAACCATTAGCAGAGCCTGTTCTGTTGACGGTGCGAATGAAGCGGTCTACTGCCAGTCGAACCTCTGGAACAGTTGAAGCTAATGCTACGAAATGATTCCTTCATTTTCGGAATAAAATCAAAGTCCGGGGAGTATGCTGTTTGGTGCAGTACTTTCCAGTCACATTGATCGAACAGAACAGCTACAGCCCGCGCATTGTCGTTCAAAATTATGGATGGGTTGCGTTTAAAGTGTTGCCGCTTCTTTCGCAAAGCTGGTCGCAGGTGATGCTCCAAAAACGAACAGTAATACTGTGCACGGACGATATACCGTGGAGGAACATAATGCGTTAGGATAACACCATTACACTCGTACTCGATACTCACCTTAACTTTCACCATACTGGAGCTCTGACGCACTTTCAACTTTCGCGGCGATTCATAATGACGCTATGAAGGAAGTGGGATACCAACAGCCATATGTTTAAAAGAAATATTTATTGTTTCACTACCAGTTTCGGCATTCCATTATGCCATCTTCGGGTCCTTACATCGGAGTATAATATCCAAATGTTCAAATGTCTATAAATCTATCGGACCAAACTGCGTGGTCAACAGTCCGTAGCTTACAAACTACTTATACCTAGGTAAACTAATCTACGGACAAACACACACACCCATGCCCCAGGGAGGACTCGAACCTCCACGGCGAGCAACCGCGCGCTCCGCAGCGAGGTGCTTTAGACCGCTCAGCTACTCCACTGCGGTGTATAATATCCATTAGGTAGGGATGTCGAAACTGGTTTCGTGGAATACTATCTCTCAGTAGGAACCAACAACAACTAGATGACATAATAGAATGCCGAAACTGGTAGTGGAAAAATAAATATTTCTGTTAAACATACGGCTGTTGGTTTCCTACTTCCTTCATACTCTTGACCAGCCACAGTCCCGGTTCCACCAGCAATGATGGATTCAATAAGATTTAATGACGCAATTCGTTGGATTGGCGTTTCAGTTTTGGCTCGTACGACGTGGCCCATGTCTCATCCAGTGTTACGATTCGGCGCAGGAAAGCCTCTCCTTTGCGTTCATTGTGCTCCAGCGCCGTAACGCACCCATTTCTGCATTTCCGTCAGTTCATGCGGAACACATTGTGATGCAAATTTTTGCATGCCCAGGCGTTCCTTCAGGTTGCGAGTCACAGTCGTATGCGCTACTTCGGTTTTGTGGGCGAGTATACGAATCGTCTGGCGTCGATCACTGTCCACTCACGCGGCAACAGTATGCACTTCTCCTTCAGAGACGCAAGGGCAGTGACCCCCTTCCAAGTAAAAATATTCTGACGACAACCTTTAAAATAAAAAGTAGTGTGGCGACCACCCCCTCCCCTCCTCACGAACCGTAACTACACTATTTTATGTCAAAGAAAACTAATTTAATTTTTTCTTTTGCATCATCTGTCTTTTAAATTGATGGACGAAGTTTTAAGTGTATTTTAGGGGACGGAACAGTTTATCCTAGTTTTACACGATTTCCGGCAGAAAAATATATTTTGGGAAACGCTTACATTTCAGGAAAGAATATGATGCGAATTATGTTCAGTAAGAAAGGTCCCACTGGATAGACCAGTTTTTCTCAACCTGTGAGTCGCGACCCCAGGAAGTGGGGGATGGGAGGAGGGTCGTAAAGTCTTCCGACACAAAAACACTTAATCCGACATTTTAAAAGACAGATGATGCAAAAGAAATAAGATTAAATTCGGTTGTTTGATATAACATACTTTAGTTACAGTTCGTGAGGAAGGGATGGGGACTCTATAATATTTTTATTTGGAGGGAGGGGGCCACAATATTTTACTTGGAAGGGGATCGCATATTTGAAAATGTTGAAAAACACTGGTATAGACAAACTGTAAAGAAGTAAATCTTCTTATTAGAATTTTTCAGAGTTACTTATTGTATCATCATCTTTTACCTATCGACTGTTTCCTGAAAACAGTTTTCATAACTACTACACTGTATCGTTAAACTATCTATGGTATATTCCATTCACACTCAATGTTACACAAGAAGCTCCGTAATTTTATCATTAAATGCATGTCACTTAGACAAACGTTTTTGTATTAGTGAACCCCCAGTTATTTTATGGTGCGAGTACTTCCCCCTGTGACAGCGACACCCGAGCAAGACTTGGCAGCTGATTACAGGGGCCGAGCGGTATGCGGCGCGCCAGTCACAGTCTCCACGACCGCTACGATCGCGGGTTCGAATTCCCACTCGAGCATGGATGTTTGTGTCGTCTTTAGTATAAGGTAGTTCATAAGTAGTTTGTAAATTTAGGGACTGCTGATCCCGCAGTTAAGTCCCTTAAGCTTGACAAACATTTGAACATTTTTGAAGAAGACTTGGCGACGCCCCTGGGGGTCGTGACCCACAGGTTGAAAACACTGCGCTAAGACGATCTGCCCGATGCATGTCTGCCACAATTACCGACCTTCGTTGAAGGCTTCTATCCAACGTGCCACTGTTCTGTACGCCAATGCCGATTCCCCGCACGCCTCTTGAAGACCTTGATGACACTATGGTGCTGTACGACCTCTGGCACATTCAGTCTTGATCCAGCTACGCTGTTCCTCTTTCGGAAACACAGTAACACCGTTACATTAGACCGCTCGCTCACAGGTGACTGTGTTTCCCTCGGTTGTGCGCAGACCGGTAAGTCCATTTGCTCGGAGTTAAGGTACGTGTGTCAACAACGTGTGCTATCGGCGACAATAGTAAATTCCATTGTATAGTGTTCAAATGTTTGTAAATCTATCGGACCAAACTGCGTGGTCATCACTCCGTAGCTTAAAAACTACTTAAACCTAGGTAAACTAACCTAAGGACAACACACACACACACACACACCCATACCCCAGGGAGGAATCTAACCTCCACGGCGAGCAACCGCGCGCTCCGCAGCGAGACGCTTTAGACCGCTCGGCTACTCCACCGCGGCCATTGTATAGTGTCTCCACAGCAGTGTTGCCATTATTTAAATTCCAGCCATCGTAGATCTACGTCTACATAGATACTGTGCAAATCACATTTAAGTGCCTGGCAGAGGGTTCATTAACCACTTTCATAACTTTTCTCTACCGTTCCATTCTCTAACAGCGCGCGGGAAGAAAGAACACTTAAATCGTTCCGTTTTCGATCTGATTTCTCTTATTTTATTGGGATGGTCATGTCTCCCTAAGTAGGTGGGTGCTAGCAAAATATTTTCACATTCAGAAGTAAAAGTTAATAGATCACGCCGCAATGAATAACGTCTTTCTTGTAATGATTTCCACCCCAATTCGTGCAACATTTCCGTGACGCTTTCCGCCCCGTAACGTGATAAAACAAAACGAGCTGCCCTTCTCTGAACCTTCTCAATGTGTTCCGTCAGTCCCACGTGGTGAGGGTACTCTAGGAGAGGACGCACAAGTGTGATGTAGGCAGTCTCTTTGGTGGAGCTGGTGCATCTTCGAAGCGTTCTGCCAATGAAACGTAACCTTTGATTCGCCTTCCCCACAATATTTTCTGTGTTCTCTCCAGTCAAAGTTGTTCGTAATTGTAACTCCTACGTATTTGGTACAATTTACGACCTTAAGGTTTGACTGATTTATCGCGTAATTGAAGTTCTTTTAGTGGTCATGTGTATTACTTCACACTTTTCTTTATTTAGTGTCAATTGCCAATTTTCGCACCATTCAGAAATTTTGTCTAAATCGCTTTGCAGTTGCTTTTGATCCTCTGTTGACTTCACTAACCGATAAACGACAGCATCATCCGCGAACAGTCTAAGGGAGCTATTCAGATTGTCTCCTAAATCGTTTATAAACACGAGGAAGAGTAGGGGACCTATAACGCTTCCCTGTGGAACGCCAGATATCAATTCTGTTTTCCTCGATGACTTACCGTCAATTACAACGAACTGTGTCCTTTCTGATAGGAAATAAGCTGCGCTTATCCTTAGAGCTTTTTTTCTCGGAATTTTCTGGATAGTGCACTTTACTATTAACAGGCGAGGTCTCATCCCAAATTAAATATCCGACACCGGAAAGACTCTTTGTCAGTTGCATGCAAGTAGAAATCGGCTCACGGCAGTGTAGGCTATGCACGATCCGGGAGGCCGATGGGAGCCGGGAGAAATGCAGAGCGGCGAGTTCCGGCGAATCCTCGATCGGCTGAGGCGCGTCGTAATTGGCGCAGCTTCCGCCGGATAGCCTGCGCTGCCCTGCCCTGCCCTGCCCAGCCCTGCCCTGCTCTGCCGGCGACGCTAATGCAGCGGCGGAGTGCGCGTCCCGAGAACTGCGCCGCTACACCAAGGGCTCTGCCAGTGGAGACGGCAGGGAGCTGCGCTGCTGGATACCTGCCAGCTCTGGGCACAGCGCCGTGTCGAGTACCTGTGCGCCGTCTACTGGACCACTACCACTGGCAGGGCACACTTTGTCCACGAAACTCTGAAGCGCTCGAAACCAATCGCAGATTGACACTCGATCATTAAAACAACAATTGCCTGCGTCGTTTCCATTTCATTCTACCACAAGTGACATTTTAATGTAAACATATACAGGGTGTTTCACTAAGTGTGTTTGCCTCTGTAACTTATTAATTAATAGGTGATGGGAAATTTTAATTCGGTAGGTCAACACAAGAAATGTTACACTTTCTGCGGAGCTTTGAACAAAGTTTATTGTATCATTTTCCAAAGAGTTACAGCACAAAGATATAATTTTTTAAATTGAACAATAGTTTTTTTTCTATCGGGCATTGGATTCGTTGAAACCAGCTGCGTCCAAATCAATTTAAACTACATTCCTATCACAGTTAGTTTGGGAGCTACAACCCTTCAAAGTTTAGGGGGCGGAGGCTGAGTGGCTGGTGGTCATGAGACAGTGGGCCGTGCCCCAGGGGATAGCCACTCGGCCAGTCAGCTACGCTATCGCAGCCTCCGGCCCCGGAACTTTGAAGGGTTGTAGCTCCCAAACTAACAGTGATAGGAATGTTGTTTAAATGGATTTGGACGCAGCTGGTTTAAACGAATCCAATACACGATAGAAAAAACTATTGTCTGAACTCGGCTCTGAAATAGGCAGTCACTAGGACTCTGCACAGCTAGCATCGTGCATGAAGACGACGCCACGACAAGAGACAGAGAAATTAGAAGTCGAGTATCTTTGTACAGTTCTGTAAATAAAATTTGTATTACTAATCTATAAAGCTGTTTTAGCTGTTCACGATTCGTAATAGAACCTTTCCTGAAAGACAGACTGGGATAGAATTAAACAGAGGCTGACCAGAACGACAAAACACTAACATTTTTATTACTCTTTTTCCCTGAAGAATACTGTACTGAACTGACTTGTTACAAGAAAGTATACATTAACATGAAAATTTAGTTAAACTTACAAATTAGTTTTCTTGTTTTCAATTACAGAATGTAAAAGCGTGTGCCCTGACATTTTAGTCCAATAAATGTACGAATTGATTCCTATCATTTGCTGCACATATTTGCAATCAACCACGCAACGCATGTCTTACACGAGGCAGATCATCTGGTGTAATGTTGCCACAGACTGCCCCAATACGACGAGTCATAACTTCTGAGGTTGTAGGCACCTCGCTGTACACGTTCTCCTTTAATGTACCCCACAGAAAGAAGTCTAAAGGGGCAAGATCAGGGGAACGAGTTGGCCAATTTACGGGTTCGCCATGTCCTGTGAAACGCCCGTCGAACATTCTGACTTGGATCAGCCTACTGCTCATGGCAAAATGTGCGGGAGCACCATCTTGGTGATACCACATACGCCTACGCGATTCCAGCGGGACATTTTCTAGGAAAGTTGGCAGATCATTTTGTAGAAACACTGTTTGGGTGCCTT
Source organism: Locusta migratoria (assembly GCA_026315105.1). Classification (NCBI taxonomy): domain Eukaryota; kingdom Metazoa; phylum Arthropoda; class Insecta; order Orthoptera; family Acrididae; genus Locusta; species Locusta migratoria. The sequence continues at coordinate 319,477,939 of CM048745.1, forward strand.
CAATGAAGTGAGGACCAATGAGGTGGCGCCAAGTATTCCGTACCATACAATCCAAGGTCGCTGTTGCACTACCGGTCGAAGCCAGTGAGAATTGTTTACGGGCCAGTAATGCATGATTCGTAAATTCACTGTCCCGTGATTTGTAAAACCTGCTTCATCGGTAAACTGGTAGAAATAGAACTCATTCTTTCTGAATGCCCATTGAAAGAAATTCACTCGATTAATAAAGTCTTCTCCATGTAATAACTGATTCAGCGACACATGATACGGGTGACGATGAAGTATGCGCATTACACTGATTCATTGCACTGCCTCTAGAAATGTCACGTGAGCTCGTGTGTGGATTCACGACAACAGCAGCTAACACACCAACTGCACCTGCTTCTCCTGTGATGGGTCTGTTACGGACGAGTTTGCGTGCTCCGACCATATCTGTTGCACACCATTGTTTGTAGATGTTTCCAAATGTGTGGCGCGTCGGACAGTTTCTGTCTGGGTATCGTTCTGCATACAATCTACAGGCCTCAGCTGCATTTTTTCTACACTCGCCATAGATATGTGTCATTTCTGCCTTTTGAGAGTTATAATAAATCATTTTCAGAGTTCTTACAACACTGTACATACTATTGTACTTCCGACATGCTTAAAATAATTTAGCTTCCCACTTTACTAAAGTGCGTAGTTCTGTTGTTACGTTTACTGCGCAATACACAATCACAGACGTCTGGTAACACAACGTACAACGCTTATTCTGAGTACAAAGACTAATTCATAATAACAGTAACAGAAAGCGCTGCATGCAGACACTGAGGCGACTAGGCATACCAAAATACTGTATTGCAACCAAACTCGTAAACACTGCAGCCTTCTTAAACATACCCCTACAGATTCTGATCGCTGATCACGCATCTTGTTTGTTACACCACACGATTGAAGTGCTGAGGAGTTACTCAAGCGTAAACTTTAGGTTACAGTAACTCTGGATGTAATTGACATTTTACCAAGTAACAAACGGCATTACTTAATTATGTTTTCCTATTTAGCTTGTGCTAAAAATAATAATAGGTATCCATTTAAAAAAACATATGTTTGAGTTAAAAAACATATTTCCGTGCGTTTGAATTAACCAATTACACAAGCCCCTCTTCTCACTTTCAGTCTGCGAAATTAGTTATTAAATATTTGTTGTATAAAACGTATAGCGCAAATTAGTTTCATTTTCAACCACACTGTTCAAAACAGTCAGCGGATCAGCTGAGATATCGTACATAATATGCAAATGGCAATGCATTTTATTCAGATATTGATTACAGTTATAATTTGTGATACTACGGTTTTTTGCTGCCTCAAATCTTTACTTGTGGCATAACGAATAGAAGGTAGAACGTGTTGTGTTTGGTGGTGGATTTTGGAAGGGACTAAACTACAAAGGTTATCGGTCCCTCGTTCCAATCACAGATATGTTCGCTTGTGAGTACACCCGTTTCACCGCTTGACGACGTTAGCTCCGATTTACGCGTTATTCTCCCATGCAGTAAAGTTACACTTTTGCATTCGTACCTTTGTTGTGCATGTTTGAAGTCGCAGTTTCCATATAGGCCCCTATATTGTGATAACATGTGTAAACTACATTATTTAAACCCAGTCTCAATAATTGCTATTTTTATTGTCCTGGAATGGAAACAGGCAGTGAATAACTGTACAACTTCACACACAGTCATTAATTTTTGGGCTGTCACGTATTAAAGTAGCAAGAAAAGGGAAGAAAGGAATCATTAAATGTTGTATGCCAACACTAATATTTATTGCTACTGCGTCACTTCATATTCCTGCAGCAGACCACCTAGGTAACGATCGTGAATCTACTACGATGTTAACACATTCACAACTCACTTTTAGTAATTCTGCGAATAAACTAGAGTGAAAAGTTTTCAGCTCTATAATGCGTACTGCAGAATATTATCGATCTTTAATCGTCTCCTAAAATTGTGTTTTTAACTATTACTTTCCAGCAGTTGAGTCAGACTTTAGAATGCATCAGCAACTGAACAGCAAAAGGGGACGAAAATTCTGCTTGCCCAGAAGTGACTGTTGTTTGCCTGCAACAGCACAATTACTCCAGCCTTATGTGACTTGAGTTTATTTGAGTTTATTGTTTGTCCTGTCCAAGCTACTTTTTTTACTTGCCCTTTCCCTACATGTACTTTAGACCTAACAAATAGCTGGGTTCTATTTATGTCAGAAGTGGTAGCACTGTCACAAATTGGTGGGTGTTTTATTCACAATTTTTCAGTCATCTTTCCTTTTTGTAGGAGATTTTCATAGCTTTCAGTGGATAGACAAATGCTTGACCAAGTTCTCGAAAATGTAAAGAACTGAATTTGGTTTCAAGTGCCAATAAATTCCGGGCAGATATAATTCATTTCCACAAATAATGAATTTGTCAGTTTCTAATTTTCTAATATTAAATTTTCAGTAAAGTAAGGATCATACTATACACTCGTATAGTATGATCCTTACTTTTTAGCGCCTCTTTTTTTTGGAATAATCTTGTTTTCCATTTGTTTAAATTTTCTGAATCGTTTGGTGACGTGAGAGAGCGTCTTAGTTCTTTGCAACTTCCATATCGTGACTTGTAACAGGTACAGAAAACGAAGGCATCGTTACTTCACTTTAGAAGACTGTCTCACTATTATTCGTTTCAATCGAAATATTTCCTTGGCATTTGCGTTTTTCTGTTTAATTAAATTTGGAACACACTAACAATCTGTACCGCTGTCCAGTTCTTCACAAAACACACGACAAATCCATAAATCAGCAACGAAGGACACGATAGAGCGTTTCTAAACATGAAAACAACTTTTTTATAGAGTAAGTCTATGAACACCACTGCACGCAAAACGATCGCAGCGCTGCGCAGTGGGGGATTCCCGCACTAACCCTATTCAGCCTATGTTATCGGCGATGAGAGATCACACTTTCTACTGCTATACGCTACGCTTGAGGTTTACTTGGCTTTTACTTACAGCGAGGCACCAAGGGACTACCTTAATAGTGAAATAGTCATTCTCGTTGCCCTCTAATACAGTAAAATGTAAAGTCGTATGACATGAATGGCTGGAAGATACTGAAGGGCAGGTTCAGTCGATTAATTGGAAAGGTTTGCCCTATCCTTCGAGATCTCAGGCATCCTTCCTGTGTGCTGGAGTGTCTGTTTATAGGTGTAGTTGAACGTAATGGGCGCGAGTGTAGTGTCGTGTTCGAGATGGTGAAACACAGTGCCGGCACATAGCCTACTCATCTCGAAAAGCAGCAAGGAAGCTGCAGAGCTTAAAGTTCCCATCCGACGGACGGATCACCACCAAGAATGTCCCATCACCACCACCTAGAGAGAAGGCCGCGGCGCTCTCGTGTGACGTCAGGCAGAGAAGGTTGCGCGCGCATAGCTGACTGGCTCCCTCCTTTGGCGTACTGGGCCGTTCCCCAGCGGGTAGCCAGTCAGCTATGCGCGAGCAACCTACTCTGCCTGACGTCACACGAGAGCGCCGTGGTGGTGTTGGTTCCATGTCCTCACTCCATGAGACACTGGAGAAAGGTTTGTAATTTAATCCAGGAGATAGGTGCAAAGACTGGAGATCAAGGACCACCTCTACTGTAGTATAAGCTAGTTCATAAGTAGTTTGTACGTTTAGGGACTGATCACCTTGCATTTAAGTCCCTTAAGCTTAAGAAACATTTGAACATTTTCTGCCGTAAGGCAAAGGGAAAATTGACAACAGCGCGTGACGTACCCGGACGACTGCCCATTCAAGCAATGACCATGCCCTATGGTGCTTAACTTCGGTGATCTGGCTGGAACCGTGGCACGGCCGTTTACATCGTTCGGCCAGTACAGTGGCACACCTGCGTGGAAGGACAGTATGAGGCTAGCAATCAGCTCTTGAAGGATACTTGCCCATTCTTCCACGAGTGCAATATCAAACTCTGCAACCATTGTGAAAAGTGCTCGTCTGGCTGCAATGGGTATGCTAAGTGCATCCCAGACTAGCTCAATCTCATTTAAGTCCTGTGATCAAGCTTTGCATTCCATTCGTTCAATTCCCTCAGCTTCATGCATGTTATTCACCAGTGCATCTCTGTAGGGACGAGCGTTATCGTCCGCCACAAAGAACCCATCTCTTATGACACCTGCATAAGGCACAACAAAAGATGGAAGGTTCTCGGCTGTATACCTCTGAGCAGTCAAGGTGCCATTCTGAACGACATACAGGTCCGTACGTCCGCCAATAGAGATTCAGTGATTCCTGCTCACACCTCGAGATGGTGATGTTCCCTGCACACAAGCAGGTTTGTTCCAAGTTCCACGTTCTCTCTAAGGTAGAACATTCAAAGATTTTAGGTGTGTGCATTGGTGAGAAATGGTCTCGTCGCATTATGTGGCAGTTTTCAGCGATTCCTATTGTTTATGACGTCAAGTCTTCTGGACCAGGGACGTATGTGATTCTTTAGCCTGCAGCAATTGTTACCTCGCGGTAAGGAATATGTGTACCAAATTTGGTTGAAATTGATCCAGTGGTTCAGTAGTAAATGAACAGCATTGTCGCTAAATGCAGCAGTTTTCCGCGTATGTCATTGTTTATGACGTCTTATCTCGTGAACTATGTACCGTACTTGATTCTTACACTAATGGCGACCGTTCTCATGGATTGGCGCTTACGTGTACAAAATTTCATAAACATTGGAACAAAACTGTAGATTTGTATGCAACATGTACACACAAACATACGGACACTCTGCTATATATATTGGAAGTTATATATTCAGTTCCGATTCAAAAGTGTGCATAGCTACAACACATGGAGAAAGGATGATCTACACTATCCAAGGTTAAATCTAACTTTGGCCCAAAATGGACTGAATTATGCTACCACAGACGTCTTTGGTCACTTAGCAAATAACATCAAAAGTCTGACAGACAGCGAACTACCATTTAAAACCAAATTGAAAGAATTTCTGAATTGCAACTCCTTCTACTTAGTAGATGAATTGTACAATATAATATTACCTTTTACTAAACCGACACGCTCCACATCATTAGAAAAACGCGTATTCATGATGTATGGAACAAGTATTTAATCTAATCTAATCTGTTCTCCTGTTTTGGCCCGGTATACGCCACCTGCTAATACGCCAGATCAACTTTTGCAATATGTGGAAGCAAGATGAACTGACACATCGCAAAAACACATGTAGGGCTTCTTTGATTCAATTTCAAGGCGAGTAACAGAAGTTGCAACCAGCATACTCAATACTCATCTCATAATATTCCTTACATTACATGGGACTTCTTCAGTTACATGATGTTTGTACAACGTGTCGTCTCCTGAATAAATTTGCTGTGATATCTCCGGTCCCCCTTGGTGGTGCATTTTTAAGGAATAGTGGGGTAGTTATAGAGTCAAACAACTTTACCGTGAATCGTTTACTGTTGAAAATTTTATCAAATTGCCTACACCAGTTCGTGAGATTAGCCTTCACAGACAGAAAAACGCTGTAGATATTTTAATTTAAAATACACAATAATGTACGTGCTGGCTCCTTACGCCTTTCATCGATCAACTTTTCTTTACTGTTTTTATTGTTAACTGTCCAGGAGAGTTTATTGGAATACTTCGTGGGTGCCGTCATCGATTTAGGCAGTTCGCAAGGTAATTCTCTCTATTACTCCCATTCAATTCAGAGAGTCTATATTGAGAGACTTGCAAAGTCGATCACTTTATTTAGAGAGCTTGGAAGCATGCAGCTTCATGAATGTCGTGTTGTAACCCCATTCGTCTGATTTACGAGCCACTTAGTGAACTATCGGAACGCCGCAATTGCATACGTGCTCTCCAGTCAATTGTTCATTATGGTTGCATATAACTGTCGCTGTACATTTCTTAGAGCAGGAAATCTTCTTATGCGAGATACGGCTCCCAGTAGTTGTTATTATCTTCAAGTCTACTCAGTTTTCCCTATTTCTAAACGCAATGACCCTTGTCTATCGGCTAAGGCGGATAGTGTTTATGTCAACGTAGAGAGTCAAATCGATAAAAGCACCAGTCGTGATCTGTTCGTCTCACAGATTCTACAATTTTCACATTTTCAATTTATTTGTAATACCTGCCTATAGGAAACTATTTGGTGACAAAGTGAACCTTTTGTGTATAGCTGCGTTCTCTGTATGTAATATCTGTTTTGCCTACAGATCTGAACGTCTACATGTGACTGCTGTGTAACTATGTAAACTTTATGCGTATTCCGTACCGTTGCACTTCTAATGCAAAATATTTATTTTGTATATCTGTTAAAGTCATCTCAAGCGTGACCCAGGAGAGTGTTATACGGCCGTTGATTTTCACAATATACATAAATCACCTCGTAGATCAGATTGGAAGTTCCATGAGGCTGTTTGAGGATGATGCTGTAATTTATCTAGAGGTCACAGCACCGGGAAGGGTAGCGAAATGTTTGTAAATATAAGGGAGTGAATTACGTTGGTCTTCAGTCCCTAGGATTACAAACTAACTGACGCAAAGTACAACAAATACACCCATGCCCGAGGAGGACTCGAACCTCCAACATTTGTAGAACAAGAATGGTGAAAAGATGCGGGCAAATTGAGGAGTACCAGACATGCCAGAGCTTGTCCTGTTCATGGACAAATGGTTATCTTTATTACATAAAGAGTTTCCATGTGTTTGTATTGCACAAAAGTCTGCAATTTTGTTACATTCTTTGATGAAATTTTGCACACATAACCTCCATTTTAAGAGAACGGTCACATTGTGAAAGTAGCCTGTTATATTCTTAAGCAAAATCTCGGGCAGTTGAGATCTGCAAATGTAAGTTAAAACGCTCATTGTTGCTCTAACTTACTTTACGAGTGGCCACAGTACATTCTCAATGGAAAATTATCTAACTGCTCACTCCTTAAGGGAGCAGCCTACGTTTTAAAAAACAAAAAAACTATGTTAAAAAAAATGAATAGGTAATTAAACATAGGACAGGGATCATGAAATCATAAAGCAGAGGTTTGATGCTTTAAAATCATTATCTATTCAGTAAAATAAACAAGCAAATAAATTTGCTGAGACCAAATTAAGCACACACATTGTACAACAGTGAATTAAATCATAAAACTACTGCCCATCATAAAATTGTTTCTGCTCTTTATGAATACGGACGTAAGGTGAGAGGAAATTTGTAAACACACAATGGCTAGCAGCGAAACGAAGTGTCGGCAGCATCTTGACAAGATGGTGGGTGAATTGATCACAAATTTAATTATACTGTGCACTAAACGAGTTCATGTTCAGGGAGGCAGGGGCTCACTATTCTTAAGTACCACATGATGTGTGACCACACCGCATTCCATAGCATTTACAAACAGAAATTAATTTAGAATAAGCAAGTAAAGCACACACGAGAATTCATATAGAAGAAAGCTAGTATTAATGGAAGCATGGCTGAAGGCCGAAGTAACGACCGTTACGAAAGCATGTGGTACAATCGGTCATACAAGACAGGAAAGACGAAAATCTGAGAAAATGCTTAGCATACTCGCAGATACAGTAACGATGCAAAAAGTCAGTTAAAAACTGCAAGGATATTCAAACACTCTAAATTTATACAAAGGCTGAAGGCCACATGTGTCTATTCTAACTTGAGCAAAACTGGACACACAATCATCACTGTAATGAAAATGCAAATAATCAATTTACACTGAATTTACTCGAGTTCTGTAAATTAAGAAACACTTCACCTCGCAAAAAAATTACTCAAGAAAACTATAACTGAAAAACCAAGACTGCTGATCACAAATAAACCAAAGTTCTAACAGCATGCCTTCTCCTCAGCATCATTCGACTTCCACAGTCGATGGAACCAGAATCAAGAGTCCCGCTCTGAGACCACGGGAAAAAACCTCCCCCTGCTATATACCAGATGTATAGCGCGCTAAGAGCGACGCAGAGTGGGTTCAGAGCGTCTCGTCTACCAACCCTTGCTACCTGGCGAAGACAATTCCCTCTACATCCGCTCCCAGAGAGGTGTCCTGTCACCTGTTTCGTCAAAGATTAGGTTGGTACCACACTAACAACACGGCCCCCTCGCCACCCTGCCAAGTAAGCTTGTCTCTGGCCAGCCATCAGACGCCAGTGCAGACGACAAACGAAGTCATGCGTTCTTAACTACAGCGAAACAAGGCCTAAAGCGGGATGCGGCGACTGTAAGCCATTGCGCAGCAGTCAGTCAATATTAACAGCAACCTTCCACGTCCACATGAACATATAAGTTCAATCACACGGGTGGAAACATGTATTAAAATGGGGCAAACATACATAACATGGGGCATTGATCATTGATAGCCGAACGCGGTGGCCGAGAGGTCTGAGGCGCTCCAGTCACGGTCTGCACGGCCACTACGTTCAGGGGTTCGAATCCCCCATCGGGCATGGATATTTGTGCCGTCCTTAGTATTAGCTAGTTCATAAGTAGTTTGTAAGTTTAGGGACTGATGACCCCGTAGTTAAGTCCCATAAGCTATACAAACATTTGAACATTTTTGATCATTGATAAAAATAATAAAATGATTAACACACAGATAGATAACATTAATGGTGCAGAAACACTTTAGGTTAAAGAATAAATCAAAATGGAACACTACCATACAACCAGTGGACGTGTTTCAGTTGGATGTAAGAAGCACGCAAAACACAGTTCAAGAGATATGACGTCATAAACAACAGAACGCGCGAAAAACTACTGCATTACGCAACAATTTTACACATCATCTTCTAAACCACAGGAACGATTTCGACCAAATTTAGTGCACATATTCCTTACCATTAGGTAATAATTGCTGTAGGGGTAAGAACCACCTAAGACGCATTGTTCACGCGATATGACGTCATAAACAATGTGAGGCATGATAAACCGTCCACTCTTGGAAACGGTTTTATTTTCCTATGTCTTCACTACTAACTCACTTGCCAGTTTCCTAATACTCCAGTGTACAGCTGTGGAGAATTTCATTGTTGCGTGGTACCTTATCAGGAGAAATGACGTCATAAGAACTGAGCTACGTGGAAACGAAACTGCACGCTGGAATCCAGTACAGATACGGGTGAATTGGACAGAGTGGGAGAGTAGGTGATGGACGCAGGGGTAAGAAGGAGATGAATGAACATAGCCTGCCAACGGCAAAGAATGGCAGCTAGTTCTCAATGTAGAAAAATGTAAGCTGATGCGCATGAGTAGGAAAAACAATCCCATAATGTTCGATTACAGCATTATTAGTGAGCTTCTTGATGCTGTCGAGTCGTTCAAATATCTAGGCGTAGCATTGTAGAGCGATATGACATGGAACGAGCATGTAAGGACAGTTGTGAATAAGGCGGACAGCCGACTTCAGTTTATTGGGAGAATTTTGGGAAGATGTACTTCACCTGTAAAGGAGACCGCGTATAAAACGCTTGTACGACCACGTCTTGAGTATTGCTCAAGTGTTTGGGACCCGCAGCAGATTAGTTTAAAGGAAGACATGGAAGCCGTTCAGAGGCGAGCAGCTAGATTTGTTACTGGTAGGTTCGACTAATGCGCGAGAGTCACGGAAATGCTCCGGCAACTCAGTGGGGGATCGCTGGAGGAAAGACGACGTTCTTTTCGTGAATTTCTGTTAAGTAAATTTAGAGGGCCGGAATTTGAAGTTGAGTGTAGCACGATCTTGCTGCCGCCCACTTACATTTCGCGTAAAGATCACACAGACAAGAAAGAGAAATTAGGGCTCGTACGGAGGCATGTAGGCATTTTTTTTTCCTCGACCAATTTGGGAGTGGAATAGGAAAGGAAAATGCCTAGTAGTGGTACAGTGTACCCTCCGCCACGCACCGTACGGTGAATTGCGGAGTAGATGTAGATGTAGATGTAGATGAACGGTGGTTTTTCAGCGACTGATGAATAAAACAAATTGCTGGTACAATAGTTGCATTGCAGTAATGCTGATAGTACCTTATCTTAGTATTTCAGTGTGTTACAGTAACGCTCGTGTTAAGTCACCTCAACTAGCGGTATCGGACGAAGGACGTGATTCCGTAAGTGGAGAGGCTTAGTGCGCAGTATGTAGGCCAGTGGCGAGGGCCCTTGGGCCACGGTGACGCGGCATATGGCGGGATACGGGCCGTCTCGTCTCGTGTCGTCTCGTCACGTTCCCTCCGGCTGTCGGATAACGGGCTGCTCAAACAAACACGCGAAAAGTAGGTGGGGGGTCGCTGACTTGCCACTCTGTCCCGGCCACGCCACACTGCGGATATATGCGGCCAGCTCTGGCGCGAACCGCCACAGTTACAATGTGGCATTCATTTATCCAGGTAGCCGAAAACTGCGTAACACAACGCGCCTGAGGAAACCGTGATTTTTGGGTACCAAAGCTGCGAATTGCAGGGATGGTCTGTCATTTCCATTCATCGTCAATCGCTGAACGTTTTACATACGAATTGCATATTTTTAAATGGGCTCACATTTGTGGGAAATCGAGAAAAACTGTTAAATCCTAAAAGTATTTGCATATTTTTTCATATATTTATTTAATATGACAGAAATGTGATTTTATAATGTAATATTAAAGTAATTAATTGTTAAAAACTGGCGCCATTAAAGAAAACATGTTTTTTTTTTTTTTTTTTTTTTTAAACCACATGCTCCTTCTTATTCATGTATCTTTAAAGCAAACAACATAAAACGAACAGTTCTGCATTTTGCAATAGCTATGCACAATTTTACAACAAAAATCGATATTTTACAGACCATTTACCCACCGTCCCGATCGTGGTTCTCTACAGGCCCCTTCATAATATCTTCCTAGAAAGGCATATGTTTGTCAGGCAGGTAACGCTGCATTTTTCCAAGTCTTATTGTATTGGACTTAATTGGAACCTTTCCTCATGGGTATGCTGGTTTGTTTGACTCAGTCAATTCAAAATGTTCAAATGTTTGTATAGTCTATGGGACTTAACTACGGGGTCATCAGTCCCTAAACTTACAAACGACTTAGGAACTACTTACGAACTAGGACGACACAAATATCCATGCCCTAGGGGGGATTCGAACCCCCGACCATAGTGGCCGTGCAGACCGTGACTGGAGCGCCTTAGTACCCTCGGCCACCGCGGCCGGCCACTCAGTCAATTGGCCACGGTGGAATTCCAGAAGAAAAGTGTGACAACTAAGTTCGTTAATTATCGTAATGCAACCCACTCTGCTACTATAAAAAATAAAATGTGAAAAAGTGCTTATAGAGATAGTTTTCTTTCCTTGTTTTCCACTCTTTTGTTTTCCTTCAGAAATTCTGGTTTCAAATCAAATGTTCAAATGTTTGTAAATCTATCGGACCAAACTACGTGGTCATCAGTCCGTAGCTTACAAACAACTTAAACTAAGATAAACTAAGCTAAGGACAACACACACATCCATGCCGCAGGGAGGACTCGAACCTCCGACGGCGAGCAACCGCGCGTTTCGCAGCGAGGCGTCTTAGACAGCTCGACTATTCCACCGAGGCAATTCTGGTCTTCCTGTAGTACGGTGGCCAACATGGCTTGAAGTCTAATATTTCAGTAGCACCAATTCCTTTAACAAGAAATTTACCTTCCTTCAAACTTCTAAGAATCACCTCTGTATCATCGTGTACAGTAAACAATCTGTCCTGTTTCCTTAGTTTCTTTTCTTATAATTTCAAAATCCGTATCAGTAGTCCGAAAACTGTGACCCTCATTGGAAAGTACTGCTGAATTTTGCTGAATCTCCTCGAATCGGTTAGGTACAACAGAAATCTGCTGTGATTGGTTTGGGCTGAGAAGTGTCTGAAAAGAGATGAGTTGCGGTTAATTTTTGTGGTATATCCTTTATATAATCATTTATAAATCAGCACACTTCATTTGGAGTTTACCTGCCTTCACCTTCATGATACATGTATGCTTTACTTAGTCTTTATATTGTGTATGCAAAATTCATTAATAGTAAGTAAGTTATCTTAAAAATGCAACTTTCACTGTAATTTTCGGTAGGAAGCTGCATGAAGCTGAGAGAAAGAATGTGCTCTTATAATATCCCTGTTGAAGAGCAGTGTAAAATGTTCTGCTCTTCTAATGAAGAAGCAGCTCAAACACTGATCCGCGTTTCGTTGCATCATTTAGTCGAGGAGACTTCAACTGAATATTTAGCTCCTCACACGTGCAACAAGTATCTATTTTGACCTTCCGAATTTATAATTAAAATTTCTGAAGAATGTATGGTAAAACCAATTTCAGCATATCGTTTGATTCTCCACACCGACAGTAATACCATCTAGTAATGTTGTTAGAAAGTATTACAGATAGGCAACTTCGGTTTGTGCTGCCACCTATCTTCCATTTGCAAAGGGGCATGTGTCGAAACTCGTAGTTCGTCTTTTTATAGGGCAGGAGTCATTATCTGATGCTTCTACAAAAATAACACTGTTTTCCAGTAAATCATTAAATACACTTTAACTAGTGTATTTTAGCCTTTTTAATGTCAGTTGGTGCAGCTATATTTTAAGTATATGAACTAAAATCACCAAATTGCTGTCTGATGCCCATTTAAAAATATATATTTCATATATTCTGAAGATGATATTCTCGTGTAATTTGTTTTTTTAATTTACTCGTTATCTTTGTTATCGAGATCTAGAGTTTCACGACCTAAGCGAAAAGAAAAAAAAAAAAAAAACTGCGTAAAAGTTTTTAGCCATAATTTGACTTGCGGACATCAAATATCTGACAACTAACCAGTGCAAATGGCTAAAATTCTAATTGTATATTATGTAGAAACTTACCCGGAAATTGCATTTTTCCCTGTTTGAACATAATTATCCGCTATCAAATACTCCCGAAAACCATGATGTTTGGGTTTCGAAAGTTCTGATTGTCTGGATAGCAAGTTTTTTTTAATAAGCACTGCATATGGAGTGCATGAAATTATTACATTTACAGATCAATAGTTCAAGCAGTACTGAGGTGTTGTTCCATGCTGTAAAACCGATATTAGTCCGTAGTTTTGTCTCCACGAACGGCAGTGAAGGTGCTGATTCTGGGACCCTTTCGACCATATTGATGGCAAATACTGTCTTAGGTACTTTATTCCACGCCTGCTGGACCTGTTCACGTAGTTCTGCAAGAATTACATCTACATCTACATTGGATACTTTGCAAATCACAGTGACAGAAGGTTCATCGAACCATCTTTATACTATTCATCTCCAGTTCCACTCTCGAATAGCGCGCGGGAAGAAAGAACATCTGAATCTCTCCTTTCGAGCTCTGATTTCTCGTATTTTATTCTGATGATCATTTCTACCTATGTAGGTGGGAGTCAACAATATAATTTCGCATTCGGAGGAGAACGTTGGCGATTGGAGTTTCGTAAGTAGCCCACGCCGCTGAAAAGCACCGTTGTTGTAATGAATCCCATACCAGGTCGTGTATCATTTCCGTGGCGCTGTCTCCTCTGTATCTTGACAATACAAAACGAGCTGCCCTTCTTTGAATTCTTTCGATGTCCTCCGTCAAACCCACCTGATAAGGATCCCACAGTGAGCAGCAAAAAAGGACGGACAAGCGTAGTGTATGCAGTTAATAGATGTCCCTCTTCGAGGTGAACAATTTTTATTCCAACTGTTTTATAATCCCATTTGTATTTCTCTAAATATTCCCGAAAAATATTTATACGTTTCTCACCCTGTATGTTAAAATTGCCTTTTAACATCTCTTGTTGTTTTCGTATTCCTTTAATTTTATCTGCTAATGTAGATCAGCGGCTCGCAGTTCTTGGAAGTCGGCGATGTGATGTATGCGAATAGGTTTCTTCATTGTCCCGAATAGACAGTAATCAGAAGCTGCCGAGTCAGGAGAATAAGATGAGTGTGGCGTATCTGGAACCCCACTGCATCGATGGTAGCCATGGCGTCTTCATATCGTAATGGGGCGAGCTTTGTCGTGCTGCAAGAACACTTTTTATGACAATGTACACTGTCGGGCATTCACCGTCTCTGAATATCCACACCCTCCTTTCTCAGAAACCACGCTGTCCAGCGGTGTCCATGACAACACGCCAGCTTGACTGGTCACGTAGTGCTAGTAGTTGAGAAAATAGGCTGTACTGTGTAACGATTGCACTTCTAGTGCTCATCCTGTTACCCACAGTTAAGCTTGCATCTGTAGTGAGCAACAAAATGGCGCACCACCAATTATGGGAGAAAAATTGTCACATCAAGAAGCTGAAAACTGCTCCTGACCGATTACTTTAAGACAAAATTTCTTATTTAGAAGACTAACAAAAAAAGTGGGGAACCAGCTGCCTGAGTACTCATTCCACAGTAAAAATAGGGCCTGAGAACATACGAGAATGTGTACGCTTTTAACGAAGAGCATGATAGCTTGTTTACGCAGTTTTTTTGTTTTTGTTTGTTTGTTTGTATGAGTGTGTGTGTGTGCGTAATGAAGTCGTCATACACAGTATCTCCCTCCCATTAGCAATACCAGCACAGTCTATACGTATTACTCTCTCCCAATATCTCTTTTTTCTCCTATTGTCATTTTCCCTGCTCTCTCTCTCTCTCTCTCTCTCTCTCTCTCTCTCTCTCTCTCTCTCTCTCTCTCTCTCTCTCTCTCTCTGTGTGTGTGTTTGTGTGTGTGTGTGTCCCTGTCTTTTCACACTCCTCTGAACAATTGCCTCCTCCTCTGCGACTTTTCTTCTCCTGTTGTCATTGTTCCATTCATTTTCTATCGCACTGCCACTGTCTGTTTCCTTCTCAACTGAGTTGAGTCATCATAGTCTCCTCTCTCACAGGTCTTGTGGATGGTTTGCTCTGGGTTGTCACCCCTAAACCTGGTATATTCCACACATTGATATTTGAGATGTTTATGGTTGAAAGTGGTCTAATATTTTCTTGTTGAAGTATACCTAACTGTGAGGGATTAACTCTCTCTCTCTCTCTCTCTCTCTCTCTCTCTCTCTCTCTCTCTCTCTCTCTCTCTCTTTCCCACGCTGTTACCACTCTCTTTCGCAAATACTGTCTCTGTACTAAACTTTTTCATCTCAAAGACAGGAAACCCGCTCCCATTAGAAACGTTTTGTTCATAAAGTGAAGTAGTGATTGAGGCATGCAGTTCTCCACTTTTTCATCTGAATCTTTTACACGGGAACGTAATGGCCTATTTTGTGTTCCGACAGCAGCAGTTTTCGATCAGTTCCCTTATTATGTAAAACAAATTCTGTAGGTGAGTAAAGTTTTAACAATTTATTTACATACTTCCACGTGACGAATAACAAAAAGAAAGTCATTTTACGAATGAAGATATCAGGCGGTACTATGTGCAAAAGTATCACATTTACTAACTGAATTGTTTTCTGGAAACGGAACAGTAAAAGTGTCAAGACGGACTCCAAGCCTATATGAACAAAATGAAGCACACCGCCCAGCTTCGTCCGTAGGATGTGCTGTCAATACCTTTAGAATGAAATGATGTGTCACTGTGTTCTCAGTTTAATTTGCAATTTCTATATCGACTCTTAATTTTATACAGTGCGGAATATGAGATAAACTCGACCATACACAAAGTCTACGTAATGTGCTTTTATCTCTGCAAACACTCTGAATTCTCAAATGTCAGAAGTATTTACGTAATTCGTAAAATTCATGGCACATTACTGCTTCAATCAACTTTTTATTATTCACAACCTGATTTGATCAATGAGGATCATTTGCCGGGAAAATGTTTTCGTTGAATCAATCAAACGTGTATATAATAACATGACAAACGAGCTGACAATATAACATCATGCTGATTGCTGCTGCACAGGACACCGTATTTGTTGTCGTCATATTTGTTCTCTTAAGCGAATTGTAAATCTCTATGGGGGTGCAAGGATTTTTATTTTGGGTAGTACATTTTGCAAATACTATTTTCGCCCTAATAGTGAACACCAATTATGTTCCTTTCAAAGAATGCTGATGCAATAAAGCAATACCTAACAATGATCTACATCTGCTCGCTCAAGGACTATTCTTGCCCAAAGACTGAAAAGTTGCTCAGGCCAGTCCAGTATTTAATAAAGACGATACGAGTGATCCGCAAAATTGCAGAATTATATAGCTGACATTGGTCTGTTGCAGGAATTTAGAACATATACTTTCCTCAAATATTGTCGAAGAGAACGATCTATTGACACATATTCAACAAGGATTCAGAATGTATCGTTCTTGTGAAACAAAGAAGTGATGAGTGCTATCTCAGATCGATTCAATATTTCTGGATTTCCGGAAGGCTTTTGACAATGTACCTCACAAGCATCTTCTAATTAAATTGCGTACTTATCGAATATCGCCACAATTGTCCGATTAGATTAGAGATTTCGTGTCTGAAACCACACAGTACGTTGTAATTGACGGAAAGTCATCGAGTAAAACAAGTGATACCTGGCGTTCCCCAGGGAAGTGTTTTAGTGCCGCTACTGTTCATTACCTTTATAAACAATTTGCGAGACAATGTGAGGAGGTCTCTTCGACTGTTTGCGGATGACGCTGTCATTTATCGGTTAGTAACGTTCCCAGAAGATCAAACGCCTGTAAAAAGATTTAGATACGATATCTGCGCGGTGATAAAATTGGCAATTGACCCTAAACAATGAAAAGTGTGAAGTCATCGATAAAAGTACTAAAAGAAATTCGTTAAACTTCGCCTACATTATAAATTAGTCAAACCTACAGGCCGTAAATTAAACTAAATGCCTAGGAATAACAATTTCGAACAACTTTAATTAGAAACAACACATGGAAAATATCGCAGGGAAGGAGAATGAAATTTTACGTTACATTGGCAGAACACTTAGAAGGTGCAAAAGTTGTAATAAAGAAGCTGCCTACACCACATTTGTGTCTCCTATTTTGAAGTACTGCTGCGCATCATGGGAACCCCATCAAATGGGATTGACGGAGGGTATACAGAAAGTTCAGAGAACGGCAGCTCGTTTTGTATTAATCGCGATATAGGGGAGAGAGTGTCACAGAAATGATGTAAGAATTGGAATGAAAATCATTAAAAGAAAGGCGTTATTCGTTGTGGCGAGATTTATGAAATTTCTTTCACCAACATTCTCTTTCGAATGCGAACAAATTTTGTTCCACTAATGTAGGAAGACATGATTATCATAATGAAATAAGTGAAATCAGATCGAAAACGGAAAGATTCAGGTGTTGCTTTTTCCTCGCGCGCTATTAGAGAATGGAACGATAGAGAAATATCGTAAAAGCGGTTCGATGAACCCAAGTGTGATTAGACTAGTGTTGCCTGTGGTCTTAATTCGACCAGTTATGTTTTCAAAAGTCACTAAAATGCAAAAAAAAATTAAAAAATTAATGTATTTGGATTTTATGGGCACTGCAAATTTATAGGTTTTGTGTGAATGCTATCAGAACAGCTTAAAAAGGGGGGGGGCAAAGAGGAAACTTGAGAGAATGAAAGACACAATGAGGGAATTAATAGCTTTATTTCAAAATTTAGTATTACAAAACGTCAGTAAAAACAGCGTTTATCATAAAACCCCTTTCATCCTTGTTCTCTATGTTCACAAATATAAAATTTCAAACCATCAAAGGATCGAACTCTACTTGCAGTAACTTATAGTTGACCACGTGTGAAAAATGTTTTATTATTATTATTATTATTATTATTATATATTTTTAATAGAATCCTAACGTTTTCAAATGTTTGTGCTTGAGACTTATTAAAACACTGCGTTCAGAAACTGAATTAAAAGCTATTTAATTATATTTAAAAACTATTTTTAAAGTTAAGAATAAAACATTACGAAGAATTTTAAAAAAATGTCTGGGGGCAGTGGGATTCAAACCCCGGACCTCAAGTTTGAAACCCTAAGCGCTAACTGACTGAGTTAATTTTGCCTGTACCAATATGCCACCTACGACGGGTTATAATATAGTGTCATTTGGAGTGGCAACCTAAAATTTCTTTTTTTTTTTTACCACTCTTGACGGCTACGTGTACATATCTAATATATAAAGCAGAGTGTCCGTATGTATGTACGTGTTGCATACAAATCTACAGTTTTGTTCCAATCTTTATTAAATTGTATGATTAATATTAAAAATCTGTACCCACAGGTTTGAGTTAGCGTATTTATATAATGATGTAGACAAACCTATGAAGCCGGCCGCGGTGGCCGAGGAGACTGAGGCGCTTCAGTCACGGTCTGCACGGCCACTACGGTCGGGGGTTCGAATCCCCCCTCGGGCATGGATATTTGTGCCGTCCTAGTTCGTAAGTAGTTCATAAGTAGTTTGTAAGTTTAGGGACTGATGACCCCGTAGTTGAATCCCATAGGCCTTACAAACATTTGAACATTTTTTGAACCTCAGAAGTCGGTTCGACGACGCCGCGGAGGAGTAGCCGAGCGGTCTAAAGCGTCTCGCTGCGGAGCGCGCGGTTGCTCGCCGTGGAGGTTCGAGTCCTCCCTGGGGCATGGGTGTGTGTGTTTGCCCTTAGGTTAGTTTACCTAGGTTTAAGTAGTTTGTAAGGTACGGACTGATGACCACGCAGTTTGGTCCGATAGATTTACAAACAGTTTTTTCGGTTCGGCGACGCTCACTCGTGAGCAGAACAACAGATTGCGAGGTGTGCCTGCGAAGATAATTTTTGGCTATTGGGCTGTGGGCAACAGGTGTCCGCAGAAAGCTCCCACCGCCGGATACAGTCACGCTCGATTTCTCACAGCTTTTCTGCCTGCAAGGTAGTGCTCCAGAGCTTCAAACGACGACTGCCGGTCCAGTGTAACCGCAACCCGGCTGCTTTGCCTTTTGAGACGCGTTCGTACTGCAGGTCTCGCGCGGACGCAAGTGACGCAGTGGGCGCTCGACCTGGGCCAAATCAGGAGCACAGGTGACGTCACGGGCGGCAGGAGGGGGCGTGGCACCTGTTGCGGCGCCGTGCCCGCCGACCGGCAGTAACGTGGACAAAGGCCGGCGAGCGCGGCCTTCCAGCCCGACGCCCCCGCTCACACACGCACATACACGCACGCGACGCACCGCCGCGTTACACACGCCTCGCTGCCTACGCCCGGCTCCGAAGCCACTTCTTCCGGAACATCGGCCGCGCGCGCGCCTCGCTTTGAAGTTCTCTGAGCCTCCCTCCCTTCTAATCTGCCGCGTAGCTGCCCTAGCCGCGGCACGGATCTGGAAACCACTGCGAAATGCGTGACAGAAGGTACTTCACGTTCTGCCAGTTTATTAACGCCTCTAGGCTACATCTACAGTCATTTCATTACGGACAACGGCCGAGATCGCTTATAATTTTTTATTTCCAAAGGGAGGGAAGAAGGAATTAACAAGTTAATCAGTTTGGAAAACATTGTTTCCTTGTTTTGGAATAAACAGCGAACTTATTACTTAAAGATAAAAATAACAAAAAGATAAAAAATCTTTGACCCCACACTGTCTTCGATTTGAAAGTTATTATTATCAACTGCCAATAGATGGCAGATATTTCCTAGACAGACAACTTCTTTTTATTGGTTAATGCCTTAATTATTCTTTATTATAGACATGTCAACCATCTTTTATTGTTAACAAAATGCATTTTGTACCCATTATGGATTATATATATATATATATATATATATATATATATATATATATATATATATATATATCTTATTTCTTACTATATGACGTTCCTCATTGGTTTATGATGGGCTGATGCTTCAGGCGGTGGGCGGGACTTTTCCTTTATAACGCACAGCGTTCTCTCGCTGGTTAGCATTCGCCGCACGCTCACTGCCTGAACATCTATAGCGATGTATACTGTTTTAAGTAATTTTTTTAACTTCTTTGTAAATTTATTTTAGTGACTAATATTGTACCTGTTTCCCTCTATAGCATATCTCTTTTTCTATTTTCATAGGTCTGAAGATGATCTAAACCTAGATCGAAACCGGTAACCTATATTAATAAATTGTAAAAATAATTTGCGAACTGGACTGTTATTTTTATCTTTGAATTAACAAGTGTTTTGGACAGGCCAGGAAAGTTGCTAGTCAATCCTGTGGATGCCTTGGGCAGATGGAGGGAATATTTTGAAGAATTGCTCAATGTACGTGAAACGTTCAATGATGTATCAGATTTTCGGGTAGAATGGGATAGGAACTACGATGGAAACAGGATCTCATTTAAGGAAGTGGAGAAAATGGTCAGTAGATTACAGTGCAATAAAGCGGCTGGGGTGGATGAAATTAAGCCGGAATTCGTCAAATACAGTAGAATATCAGGTCTCAAATGGCTACACAAGATAATTGAAAAGGAGTGGGAATCGGGACAGGTTCCGTCAGACTGGACGAAAGCGGTAATCACGCCAATTTTCAAACTTGGAAACAGAAAATGATGGTAAATTAAGCTCATGGTTCAGGGTAGTTTCAGTGGTAAGACAAGGCTGTAACCTGTCACCACTGTTGCTCATACTATTCATGGATCATATGTTGAAAACAGTAGACTGGCAGGGCGGAATTAAAGTAGGTGAAAACAAAATAAGCAGTCTCGCATAAGCGGATGACTTAGTTGTAATGGCCGATGCGACTGAAAGTTTGCAAACTAATATTTCAGAGATCGATCAGAGGTGCAAGGATTATGATATGAAGATCAGCATCTCCAAAACGAAAATAATGTCTGTGGGAAAGAGATTCAAACAGATTAGGAGGAACAAAGTTAGAACAGGTAGACAGTTTCATGGCAACATAGCGAAAGAACTGGAATCGAGGTGCAGCAAAGCTAATGCAGTGAGTGCTCAGCTAAGATTTACTCTCTTCTGCAAGAAGTAAGTAAGTACCAAGACGAAGTTAGCAGTGCACCGCTCTATCTTTCGACTAACTTTCTTGTATGGGAGTGAAAGTTGGGTGGATGGAGGTTACCTTATTCATAAGATAGAGATTACAGATATGAAAGTAGCAAGAGTGATTGCAGGTATCAATAGATGGGAACAATGGCAGGAGAGTGTCCATAATGAGGAAATCAAAGAAAAGCTGGGAATAAACACCACAGATGAAGCAGTTAGAGCGAACAGACTGAGATGGTGGGGTCATGTTACACGCATGGGAGAAGCAAGGTTACCTAAGAGACTCATGAGCTCGTCAGTGGAGGGTACGAGGAGTCGAGGAAGACCAAGAAGAAAGTACTTAGATTCGGTGCAGAATGATTTTGAAGTAAAAGGCATAACATAAGATGAAGCATCAATGTGAGGATTGATTAGGGGATCATGGAGGAATTTTATTAGAGGTACTATGCTCCAGACTGAACGCTGAAAGGCATAGTCAGTCTCTAATGATGATGATGATGATATCTAAATCTACGTACTTACTCAGCAATCCAACCAAAATGTGCGGTGCGGAGGGAACTCACTACTACTACTGGTTATTAGCTTTCCTGTTCCACTCCCATATAGAGGGTGGTCCGAAATTCCCGTTACAAGCCACTAGGACTTGTAGAGGGTAGTGAGTACATAACATTTTGAACAGGAACCTATCGTTTCCGTTCTACAACACTTTCAATTCATATGTGTAACTCGTCAACGTCTGCTTAGGGACAGAGAAACGTCTCAGAGTTCCACAGGAACAAGGATGGAGAGAGTATACCAGAACATTCCTCGGAGGTATAATATGTGTAACCTCGTTGGTAGTCGCCACATCGAGCCGCTGTTGTAATGCTTCAGAACATTTCGTCTGGTGTCATACATGCTGGGTTCTTGTTGTTGTAATCCATAAAATGTAAATTGTAATGAATATGCTTAAGTGATAACGGAACGAGTTAGTATTCTTTTCAAACTGATTTCAACGATTGTACTGGGTCACGCCCAATTACATTCCTCAAGAAGAAGTAGATGAGATAATCATCTGAATTTAAACCATCGTGGAACGGAAACGATACGTTTACTAACATGGGTTCCTATTCAAAACGCTATGTACTCAAAACCCTCTACAAGTCCTAGAAGGTTGTAACAGGAATTTCCGACCATCCTGTAGAGAGAGGAAAAAAGGAATGCTTGTATGCAGCCGTACGAGCCCTGATCTCTCTGATCTTATCTTTGTGGTCTTTAGGCGAAGAGTAGGTTGACGGCAGCAGAATCTTTCTGCAGTCCGCCTCAAATCCCTCTAAATTTCTTCAACAGAGTTTTTTCGAATTACTCCAGCGATTTCCATTTGAGTTCTCGTAGCATTCCAGTAACACTCGCGCATTGATCAAATCTACCAGTTACAAACCTGACCACACGTCTATGAACTACTTTAATATTCCTTTAAACCGATCTGGTTGGGATCCCAAACACTTGAGCAATATTCAAGACGGGGTCGTACAAGCGTTTTATATGTAGTCTAATTTACAGACGAATCACACCTTCCCAAAACTCTCCCAATTAACCGAAGTCGACCATTCGCCTTCCCTACGACCGTCTTTATATGCTCGTTCCATTTCATATCACTGCGCAGCGTTACACCTAGATATTTCATTGAGGCGACTTTGTCATGCAGCACACTACTAATGCTGCACTCGAACATTACGGTATTGATTCTCCTACTCATCTGCATGGCCTTTCGTTTTTCTTCATTTATCGCTTAATGCCAATCCTCGCACTACCTAGAAATTTTGTCGAAGCCACCCTGCATCCTATTACATTTGATGCCGACACCCTCTTGTCCACCACAGCATCATCAGACAACAGCAGTACTTTGCAACTCACTCTGTCCGTCAGATCGTTTACAGAGACAGAAAATAAAATCGGTCCTGTCACGCTTCCCTGGGCCCCTCTGACGATACCTTACTCTCCGATGAACACTCGCCATCGAGGATAACGTACAGGGTTCTATTATTTAAGTAGCCTTGAAACACTCATATTTGGGTATCTACTGCATACGCTCTTACTTTCGTTAACTGTCTGCATACGGCACCGTGTCAAATGCGTTTCGAAAATCAAGAAATATGCAGTCTGCCTCTTGCACTTCATCGTAGTACGCAAGATGTCATGAAAGAAAAAAATTATAGGCGATCTTGGCTGTTGTCCATAATAAATTTTTGATTGAACGAATCGCACCCCCCACCTCCTCTCCCGCAAACGTGACGAATTTCATATATACAGCCATACTCCGCGAGGTGTGTGGAGGAGAGTGTGTAACGTTGTCACTTCCTCCTTCTCCAGTAGTGTCTAGTTCGCGGAAAAAACGATTGCTGGTGTTGCTCTATGTGGGCTTTAATCTCTCTTATTCAATCCTTCCGGCCACTTCGCGATATCCCTGTGTCGCGTGGAGTCCACTGTAGTAGGCGGCTGTTATTGGTCGCATCCCATGCTCCTCCTTTCGTTTTTTTCGTGGCAACGATAGAGTCCTCTCCGGCCCCCTTATTATTCTTTAGAAGTTGAATTATTTGTCCAAGATCTCCAATGAAGGAGGCAGTGATTCTCAGTTTGGTGCGGTCTTTTTCGTAGACTTCAAAAAATTGTTCAAATGTTTGTAAATCTTATGGGATTTAACTACGGGGTCATCAGTCCCTAAACTTACAAACTACTTATATACTAGGACGGCACAAATATCCATGCCAGAGGGGGGATTCGAACCCCCGACCGTAGTGGCCTAACGGACCGTGACTAAAGCGCCTCAGTCCCCTCGGCCACCGCGGCCGGCTTCGTAGTCTTCCCTGGGTGGATCACAAATGAGTAACTTTTTAAAGTATTGAGCTAAGAGGTGGCAGTTGTTCTTGTCGTTAAAAACCAGTTTGCCCTGCGAGACTCTGAAGTGGAGGCTTGGCGGATGCATTTTCTAAGTGTCCGATACAGTTCATTCATTGTAAAAACAGCCCACATCATTACGGAGTTTCCACCTGCTTGCATTGTGCCTTGTTAATAACCTGGAACCATGTGTTCGTGAGGGTCTGTAACACACCTCGAAGGCTACCAGCAGCTCTCATCAACTGAAATCCTGACTCATGTGACCAAGCCACGGTTTGCCAGTCGTCTAGTCTCTGACCGATATGGTAAGAGCCCAGAAGAGGCGCTGCAGACCATTTAATGCTGTTAGCAGAAGCACTCCAGTCGTTCGTCTGCTGCCGTAGCCCATTATCGCCAGATTGCGCCACACAGTTGTTGTTGTTTTTAAGGGGACTTCTAGGTCGTCCCTCGCCACACTATCCTGAGGGATAAGATCCGGTACGTTCCACACTGATTTCTGCGGTTTGGACTTGCTTGTCGGTTAGCACTGGCAAGTCTTCGCTAATGACACTTCTCTCGATCATTAAGTGCAGGCAGTCGGCCACTGCGTTGTAATGCCCAAGTCTGATGATTCCCTTCGTGCTGCTGTAATAATATCGAAAACCATTCCACATCGATTACTGCAGTTCAAATGACCGCTATGACAATTCCCCTTCCTTTTGTACCATCTACGTGCGGTACTATCGCCATACGTATCTCTGCATGTTCCTATCCTACGTCTTTTGGCACCTCAGTCTAGACTTCGCCATGAAATTCAGCATACCTATGTGATTTTTATAGAAAATACAAAAAAGGAGATGGAAGGAGATAGGCCAAGGAGAAGACAAAGAGTGAGAGGAGAAGATGGGCATGCGAGAGAAAATGAACAGATTGTGGCGTAAGAGGAGATGACTGAGGAAGCGCAGCGAAGCTGGTGAAGAGTGGAGATATATTACAAAAGACTGGAACAAATACACAGTGCAGAAAATGTTAGTGTGAATTACACGTACCATTGTTTATATAAGAAGGAGGGGATCAAGAGACAGTCAAAGAGAGATACAGAGAGGAGGAGGAGGAGCAGGAGGAGCAAGAAGAGGTAAATACAGAGGGAGATGGAGATGGAACGATTTGGGGTAGTTCGCAATCGCTCTTTTCATAGCCCTATACATTGAAGTATTACGATAACGTAAATGTGACTTCTCGTTAGCAATTTATCGGCCAAACCCAACATGAACAGAATAAAATCTAAAAATTTCCTTTCATAAACCAAAAGTTACATTTCAAATATCTGAGCTGTAACACAAGCTACGATGATGATAATACAGATAAAAATTGCACATATTCAAACATTGTTTGGAACAATTAACAGAACACTGAATTACAGAACCCGAAACTGTATTGAATTTTTGCAGTATTGTGTCGTACGGAAGCGAAAATTAGATTTAAAACAAGATCGAAGCACATTATGAAGTCAGTGGCTCTTCAAAAAGACATTGATATTTGTACATCTATATGACCAAACTGCTGTTTTCGTCAGCCCCTAGACTACTTAAACTACATGACACTGAGGACAATGCCCGAGGGAGGACTCGAACCTCCAGCGAGAGCGGCCACTCAGTCCCTAGCGTGAGACCTTTTTTTTTTTTTCTTTTAATTCTTTATTATGGCTTTTGGTTACAGTGACCATACAGCCAGCGGTTATTACAGTGACAACATTACAATAGAATTGAGATTCTTACAATGTATAGCACAATATTAATAAGTATCTTACATCATTCAGCCTTAGAATAAAAGTAGAAAAATCATATGTACAAGACATAAAACAATACATATTTAACAGTACGAGTGACATATGTAATACAACAAAAGTGCAAACAGCATGGGACCATATTAGAGGTGCAAAGACATATAAAAGTCAAAATATAATATAAAATCACTTATGCAGTTCAAGTTAAACACACTAGCTCTATAAGTACAGCTGTATGCCGGTGACCTTCAGTAAACGGTACTTAAACTTGTCGAATCCATGAAGGAGGACAGTGGCACTTGTGGGGAGGGGGTAACCCCTCACAACCAGCGTTCGGTAGAATACACTTTGTGCGGCCGTGTACTTGGTGCATGCCAGTACGATGTGGTTGAGATCCGCCACTGCCATTACATCTTTGTCGCAATGCCGAGAAGCGATGATTTTCAAACGGTGTAGGTGGGCAGGGTAGCATCCATGTCCCAGTCTCGTCCGTAGCGTGATACCTTAGACGACGCGACTACTCCAGCGGGCCTCGCTAATATCGCTGTGTTACACAATGTTTTACTCAATAAAGCTCTGAAACTAAAAGACAGTTGCACATTCCAAGCAGGCGTGTGAAAGGATGTCAACCGCATTTAGCTCCATCATTCCATTGATGCGATATTACGAATGTTTCGGAATTTTTAGAACAGCCCTATTATACAACCAACATAGGTAAAGTAAGTACGTCAGTGAAGATGCACAGCAGATGTCGAAACCCATTACGGAAATCCAGCGAAACGTAGAGTGCGACTTACGGAGAATTTGTGGTCGGACTCGGGACTGGAGTCGTAACCTGACGGCCAAAGTCGGGAAACAACCACTAGCGTAAAGTGGGAATCTGGGTTGGAATCCTGGCCCATCAAAAACTTTCACCTGTGTTACAGCTAAGATCGACAATTATCTTTGATTCATAAGAACAGAACAGAATAAAGGATTACAAATTAGTAAGTCGTTCCTCTAGCATAGTCGTTAGTAATTCACTTTTGGTTCTCCCAGTATACAACTGGGAAAATGAATTTCAATCGGAAAGAAAGGAGATATATGTTGCCCAAGGAAAGCAGACCAGAACAAGTATATGTCGAATCTCTGTGTACGAAAAAGCAAAGACGACGACTACGAAGTCGACAAGTTGTTACATGCACGTCTTTTTATGAAGCGACTGAATCCAATATCATTACAGCAGTATTTTGATCACAGGATATTACTTAATTTTCGTGGATCGCACAGTTTTATTCTTTGAACATGTAATCAATTTGCCATTCATTGGTCCACTTTGAGGCCGTAACACAATGTACATAAATATTTGACAAACTTTTTTGTACATTGCACATTACAGATAAGTGTGTCAAATGGAAAATCTGGTGCAAAACGTTCAAATGTTTGTTTAGCTTATTAGACTTAACTGCGGGGCCATCAGTCCCTAAACTTGCGAACTACTTATAAACTAACTTATACTAAAGACAACACAAACTTCCATGCCCCTGGGAGGATTCGAACCCCCGACAGGGAACGGCCTCGCGCATCGGAGCATAGCGCCTCAATGCTCTCGGCCACTCCGCCGCAGCGGAAATTCTGGAATTCGTATTGTCTACTAGGACACTTATTTACACAAAGCTCAAATGATACTTCCTCTAGGCTTGCCTGCAGTTCCTTCGTCACCTATCGATGACTCTTAAATGAAGAAACCATTCTGATTCCTCCCTGTCAACAAATACAAGAAGCAAAAAATTTCGTATGGTCACTTATGTGATAGTCCTCTAATTACTAAGCGACGGTGTTTTACTAATTCAAATGCTTTTCTAAATTCTAGAAACACTGCGTCTGCCTGGCACTTTTGATCCCTGACTTTAAAAAAGTCATGCGCGGAAACCAAAAATTTGGTTTCGAATGATAAATGTTTTCTAAATGTGGGCTGGACGGCACTGAGGAAGGCATTCTCTTCGAGATAACTACGGCAGAGCTCATTCGATACGGTCTTCATCGCAGGAGATGTTGAAGAGTCGACAATTATTTGGCGCTCTGCCCTGAGAATGTCGTGCCCTTTCGTTTGTTTTTGAGCTGCGCGCTATTTTGATGGACGTTGTGAAACGATACACAAAAATAAATCAGTTTCGTGATGCCATCCCACGTCACGATCTTCCTGGGAGGCAATTAACTGTTGATAGCTGAAGCTGATCGTAATGAAATTAAATTTTATCTTCATTTCAAATCTCTGGTGTTTGTAATTTGATTATATTTAAGTTGGGGCGATATTGACTATGCCGCAGTTAGCCGATGACGTGGACGTCTTGCGTTTTCCAGGAAGCTCTGATAATTAAATCGTGGCTCGACACTGGACTTACAAGCTGTTCACGTGTTTTGGGATACCGTAAAGTTTCCGTACGATCGTTGCATCAGTACACTAAATTATTACACTTAGCACAGCAGTGACAGGCTTCACGTATTACGCATTTCAAACAAGAACAATTACAAAATTTTCGCTTTCGCATAGTTCTTTCTCGATAGTGAAAGTGAATCTAGACATTGATTATATATAAAAGGACAATGCACACGGTTTTGGCAGCCGCCATAGTGGTTAAACTTTTCTGCCTAACATGGCTGTGGCACAGCAACGCGAGCAAAATTTTGTAATCAGAAAATTAGGCATTAGCTATAGAAAGGCAGTATACAGTGTGTATAAATACCGAGACGTAATAATAAGAATGTATGTCGAACTGGGAAATGCTCGAATTAAAAAGAGTCTAAGACAAGAATATAATTGAGTCTTTCTTTCCTCTAGTTCAATGTGTGCATCGTAAAATCACAGTTGCAATTACAAGAATGGTATGAGACTGGGATTTATTTTCAGCAATATATGAAAATAATCAATAATGCATTCGCAATTTCCGAATTCTGTCTTCATTAGCTGCACTTCTGAAGGTTCTCTATCACTTGGTTTGACCGGGGAACGGATGAAGCGGCCGTTCGTGAAAGCGGCAGAACTGAGTTCGAGTTCCGGTCAGCCACAAGTTCTCATTTGTTACGAAGTAATACACCACCTTCAGAAGCGGAGCTAAAGTCGGAAGAATTCGGGAATTGCGAATGATTAATCTAGTCCCTTTCTGACCCCAGGTTGTAGGTGATATGACATTAATATAGAGAGGGACGTTTAAGATAGAAAATACATACAGTAATTTATTACAAAAAAGAAAATAAATTGATTTTCAAAAATTTTGTACCCACACAATTGTCTGTGTTTGGGCCTTCACTACTAATTTTTATGATCTGCACCGTCTTATAGTAACATGCCTTTCAAAGAAATAATAACATGGCAGGATCATATAAAATCAACTATCAGATATGATAGCTTCATATTTCAAAACAAGGATATCAGTACCTTGTCAACAAATCTTTTTTGCCGTCATTGTAAATTACCGGGAGTGTGCCGACTTTGCCGTCCGCTGGTGTCACCGAGTCTAGAAACATGGAACCAAACTACGTTGCGCACATTGTGTGATGCAGGCCCGAACTTCCTAGCGTGTATCTCGAAGAAATAAAGCGAACAAAACTAGAACCGCACAATTTTGCGTGCAGGACCTGAAAGGGTTACATACGTAGCCGCGGACCATCTACCATGTCTGTTCCTTTGGAATAGACGTTCCATAGTAAACTAGCTAAAAAAAACGGCGCCGCCTGGGTACTTATTTATTCCAGTCTTAAGTTATTCCATCTCTTCTTCCCTTTCCTCTCTCTCTATGTCCATCTCTTCCTTTAGCTCCCCTTCCCCGTCTCTCCCTCTCCCTCTTCATCTCATCATTTCCCGTCTGTCTGTTCATCTCCTCGCACTCTCTCTCTCTCTCTCTCTCTCTCTCTCTCTCTCTCTCTCTCTCTCTCTCTGCCCATCTGGAACTTCCCCTTTCTCTGTCAATATCGTCCACGTACCTCCATCGAACTCCTTCTCTAGATCCTTCAACTGTGAAACATTACAGAACTTTGTCAATCAGTGAAGTGATATCTAAGTCTATTGATAAGTACCTTCCACCATACACAGTTTGAAATCTTAGGTAGGCGGTGATGTTCCTCTTGTTTTGAAAGTTAAATGTGTAAAATTTCAGATAATTTTCGAAGTTCGCGGGTAAAGCACTCTTCGCCATGCACCGTACAAAATTTTACGCCTATAACCTTCGTGAAAGTTCTACCAATATTTTGACAAAGTTTCAACGCAATCGGGTGAACGGTACAGCAGCGCATAAAATTCCAACATACATACCAAACAAATAAACACTCATTTTTATACATTAGGTAGATTGGTGTCACGATTAAGTTTAACTGGTGACATTTACTAGAAACAGAGTCGGACACAAAACATACCATGCAACAACACCACGATGGAGTCACCACGAGACTGGACAATGACTTGTTGATAACTTGGGTCCACCGTTCGTGGCCTTTGAGCAACATTCAAATCCTACGATGAGCTCTTACAGACAGAAATCGGCACTCATCCACCATGACCCGGTTTTCCAGTCGTCTAGGGTTCATAATACCCCAAAAGCAAGGTGGTGACTTTTTCTTTTTTGGAGTGCGCTTGGCATCTTGTTCTGCTGGGGCCTCCGAATCTCAAGGGTTTTTTTTTTTTTTTTTTTTTTTTTTTTTTTTTTTTTTTTTTTTTTTTTTTTTGTCCCGTGCCTCTTGTCCTGGTAGGTCCTTAAATCTTTTTATAATATAATACATGTATTTCTAAGTTGACCGGGGGGGGGGGCTCATTTTGCTTTAGCGCCGCCCTGGGCCTCCAACAGCATTAGTCCGTCACTGATCAGACTGTAATGGCGTCAGTGCGTAGACAACAGATGTAGGTAACCAGTACGCATAAATTATTGAGATACCTTAGCAAGTCTTTTTTTAATTTCAAAACGGTACTTACTAAAAAAAAGAAAAGAAAAAAATCGTACGCAGGTTTTGTCTCAGTTGAATCCTGCATTTTTTATTGTGATACGCTCATTTTTCAAAGGATCTTACTAACACACTCGTCTCAGGTACATTATGTTCTAATGTTTGTACAGTTTATGGGACTTAACTACGGGGTCATCAGTCCCTAAACTTACAAACTACTTATGAACTACTTACGAACTAGGACGGCACAAATATCCATGCCCGAGGGGGGATTCGAACCCCCGACCGTAGTGGCTGTGCAGACCGTGACTGGAGCGCCTCAGTACCCTCGGCCACCGCGGCCGGCAGGTACATTATGCCCGCCCGCTGAAAACCTCGCGGTTGAGCGCCCTGCACTCATCATTATCTAGAGCCCATGGCCATCCCCGCGCAGCGAGGGAGTATTATTCGGTGTTCCTGACATTTACTTGCTTCGGCTGGTTGGATCAATGGGTGAGCAGGCTTCCAGGAAGGCTCCCTTTAGCCGGTGCGGTGTGAGACGCGGCGGCTGCTGGTCAGACGCGTGGATTAAAGAAGGCGCCGCTGAGTGGTCAGGTAGCGGGCTATTTCGGCGTGACGGCGGCATTTCCGGAAGACGCGGATCTGCCACGGGTGGCCGGCCGCTCAGAGACACCGGGAATAGCGGCGCTAGCACAATGAGCCGGCAAAGGTTAAGCTATTACTGGCGCCTCGCGCTGCTCGCGCCCAGCGCTGCCGACGTAGTCCACACAAACTACACCTCACACTCTCACTGGGCTTCGTCGTTTCAACGTTCTGCTGTTGTTATTAACCCAGATGATCCTGACGTACTTCCAGAAGGAAGGTGTCTACTATTTCTAAACATTTAAGGTAAACTGTTTCCTTTTGGCACAAAACACCTTCTTCAACGTCGGACTGTTATTTGAATAACTGCTGTTGAATCTTCCGGGTTATATGGTCGTGGTCGAAGATACATATCTGCTCCTGACGTTTCGTCCAGAGCTGCGCTGGACATCCTCAGAGGTGCTACTGGTAGCGGTGAGTCTTGCCGACTACCAGTAGCACCGCTGAGGATGTCCAGCACAGCTCTGGACGAAACGTCAGGAGCAGATATGTTTCTTCGACCGCGACCACATAACCCGGAAGATTCAACAGCAGTTATTTCAGCCGGTCGTGAAAGCCTTCACTGCGTGATGTTATTTGAAAGCCGATCATTGACATGCATATACTAACAATCATTGTTACAGCACGTTAATCTATATTAATCCCCTTTGAAGATAGGGATTCAGAAGAAACATATCAGTTAACTCATGATTTTAGGTGTGTAAGTAATTATACATCAATTTTATTTCCATTACTCAGAAACGTATGGATGTATTTACAATTAAAACGTCATGTCTAACACGTAATATTAGTGTTCTCATTTGTACTTCGTTCCAGAAGGACGGCTTATTATGCCGAGACTAAGGATGCAATTCGTGTAAAATCAATGTTGCAACATTTGAACGATCTATTAGAGGTGTAATACACCACTTTTTAAACCAAATGTAACTGACAAAAAAATTCAGGAACATGTGGGTTAAGGTCTTTAGTCCTATAGTCTGGCTGTGAAGTTATCAACCGAGCAAGCACGTCCCCTCTCTGCTTATTAGGGCTGGGCAAAAGATACTCGCGTTCGAACGTGCTCGGGATTTCCCGATACGGTGGAGAGCTCGATACAGTATCGAACGGTTCCAACACTCTGATAATAAATGACTGGCGCTGCGTATCAGCCATCGATACACGGGAAATTGTAAAGTTAGAGGGCTATCGCTTTGCTCAGAACTAATTTCATAGGAAGTACAACTACATGTAAAATAGAACTGGAGAGAACACATAGAAAATATTGTGGGGAAGGCTACGTTTCATTGGCAGAAAGCTTCGAAGATGCACCAGCTCCACCAAAGAGACTGCCTACATCACACTTGTGCGTCCTCTCCTGGAGTACTGTTGTCCCTTGTGGGACCCTCACCATGTGGTACTGACGGAAGACATTGAGAAGGTTCAGTTCAGAGAAGGGCAGCTCATTTTGTTTTAGCACGTTATGGGGGGGGGGGGGTGTCACTGAAATGTTGCACGAATTGGGATGGAACTCATTAAAAGCAAAACGTTATTCATTTCGGAGTGATATGTTTGCGAAGTTTCAATCACCGACTTCTACTTCTGAATGTGAAAATATGTTGCTGGCACCAACCTACTTAGGGAGACATGACCATCCCAATAAAATAAGAGAATTCACATCGAACACGGAATGATTCAGGTATTCTTTCTTCCCGCGCGCTATCGGAGAATGGAACGGTAGAGAAAAGTTATGAAAGTGGTTAATGAACCCTCTGCCAGGCACTTGAATGTAATTTGCAGAGTATCTATGTAGATGTAGATGTAGAAGGGGAACACTATGAAAAAAGTGTATATTTTGTTTAAAACAGTGCATACGTACGTGTCTGGTGTCACTGCAAGTTATGATCCATTGATAAACAAAATATCTGCTACTAGAACAGAACTACTGCACCTCATTACTGACAGCTAACATTCAATGGAAAAAAATGTGAATCCTTCAAAGTAGAAATTAAGTTTAATGTGATTAGTTTACCGACAGTTTACAAGACTAGTTAAAAGTAGCTATCCGCGCTTGTCTAGCCTGTATCGGCTTTTCCTTCTTATTTTCTTCTTCTTCGTCTCTGTCTTAATCCTGGTATTGACGCGGATCGCCATATTTAGTATGGGTTTATGCGTCGTTAGGCTAATGTGATGCCGGATGCGTGGACGGTTTCTGAATATAGGTTGATTCATGCAAGGAAGAAACATCAACCAGTCACTACTAACGCTGCTATTTATTTATAAAATAGCACGAGCGCCAGTTTCTGACCTATAGGTTTATCTTCGCGCGGCTATTGACGTAGAAATACATTTGTTAATGACTATATCTGAATTCTGTTCGCAACAGAACCTAGTGACTAAATGTTCTGGGGTTGGTAGCGTTACAAATATTTCGACACATGAGGCTGTTTAGAATTGAATTCGGATCTGAATAACAAACGTATTTGGATGTGAATAGACTACCAAAGATGAACCTGTGGCTTCGAAGTCTTTATTAGCGCCACAATAATGACTTTCATGAGTGCCATACATTAAACCAAGGCTATGAGGCACCCCAAGCTGTAAAAGATAAATAAGACATAATAAAAATAAAAACAGCAATTGTGGAAATTGTAGTTGCACCTCTTAGAATGTAACCAACCGAAAATTTTGCATCATTCGAACCTATACGAAATTCGAGGCAAATGAGTTCTGGAATTGCACGTGGCTCTTCATCCAAACTGATTGAATTTGATGTCACGCATTTCATACTACCTCTAAACGCACTTTGAGCAAGACTTGACACTGTAAACAGTGGTGTCTTGTGGTTCCGAAAATTAAAAGTAACCCTTTCGTTCCCAGTGTTTCTCCTCGACAACAACGTATTAAAAGCTGATTTATATCGTATTTAGTGTATTAGTTCTTAAAGTCGCATTTTTGTTAATTAACATGCTTTTTCTCTTGATGACTATTTTACCTCCGGAATATTTTACCCAAGAAGACGCCATCATCATAGTCATGCAGTAGAGCTGCATGTCCTCCGGAGAAGTAACGACCGCAGTTCCCCCTTGCTTTCAGCCGTTCGCAGTAACTGCATGGCAAACCATGTTAGCTGATGTTACAAGGCCGGCTCAGTCAATCATCCAGACTGTTGCCCTGTAACTACTGTCTGGCCTCTTTACAGATACCACTCCACTTGGGTTGCACCTTTGGTACGGCTATCTGCATCGTTGAGGCACGCAAGCCACCCCACCTCGGCAATGTGCTGACTAAGAGAAGGGATAGATTGGTTGGACACATTCTGAGACATCAAGGAATTGTCAACTTAGTATTAGAAGGAAGCGTGTGGGGTAAAAATCGTAGAGGGAGACCGAGGGGCGAATACAGTAAGCAGATTCAAAAGGATGTAGGTTGCCGAACGTATTCTCAGATAAAGAGACTGGCACAGGACAGGGTAGCGTGGAGAGCTGCGGACTGAAGACCACAACAACAACAACAACATGCTTGTAGTATGATATCTTGCCGCTTGGTAGCCACTTCTGAGGCTTTAATCTGTCCATCTTGGAGGTTGTGTTACATTGCTGTCTGACGTGGCTGTGAGTGCGAGCGTGAGTGTGGTTCATATTATTTTATTTCGGCAATGAATTGTCCTGTCTTAGTGCTGTGACAGGAATTATGCTAGCATTATTGATCTGAAAGTGTTAACTATCAACAAAATAACGTCTCAGGTAATAAAATACCTCGACACAAACGTCTGTGTTGAGCACGAAATAAGTGACAAAAAAAAAAGAAGAAAAAAAAGAGAGAGAGAGATCGAGCAGACAATTCAAAACACGTATTATGATCTTTATTGCTCTGTATTAATACAGAACACACTGAACTTAAATTTTTCCAATGTTGAGTTCATAATTCGGGTGAAAAGGTTAATGATGTCTTTCACAACAAAGCATTGTTTACCGGCCGCAGTGGCCAAGCGGTCTGCGGCGCGTCAGTCACACTCTGCACGGCCGCTACGGTCGGGGGTTCAAATCCCCCCTCGGGCATGGATGTTTGTGTCGTGTTTAGTATAAGGTAGTTCAAAATGTTTGTAAATCTATCGGACCAAACTGCGTGGTCATCAGTCCGTTGTTTACAAACTACTTAAACTAAGGTAAACTAACCTGAGGACAACACACACACACCCGTGCCCCAGGCAGGACTCGAACCTCCACGGCGAGCAACAGCGCGCTCCGCAGCGAGACGCTTTAGACCGCTCGGCTACTCCACCGCGCTATAAGGTAGTTCATAAGTAGTTTGTAAGTTTAAGAACTGATGACCTCGCAGTTAAGTCCCTTAAGCTAAAAAGCTTAACAAACATTTGATTTGAAAGTATTGTTTACTTATTGATGAACAGTTAACTTTGGACAAATACACTGAACTTCTATAAGTCACCAGTAAATAAAAACTCAGTGGGATCTGAAAAATCGTGTTACAATAGGTATACCCTTTTTTTTAAATAATTGTATAGGTTATTGCGATTCTGGAACAAATTAAAAAATGTCCAAATGTTTGTATAGCTTATGGGACTTAACTATGGGGTCATCAGTCCCTAAACTTACAAACTACTTATGAACTACCTACAACTAAGGACGGCACAAATATCCATGCCCGAGGGGGGATTCGAACCCCCGACCGTAGTGGCCGTGCAGACCGTGACTAAAGCGCCTCAGTCCCCTCGGCCACCGCGGCCGGCCAAGTTATAGTGATTAGTAATATTTTAGTACATATGACTGCAATTCCTTTAGGTGCAACGATGTAGCCCGAAAAACATTGTCCCAATATATTTTCGGCAATATACAACTTTCACTCGGCATGTAAACGTAATTTTTTGGACGGACTACATTTATCGGAAATGAAATGAGATAGCATTGTTGTTGCAAGAAACAATACTTTTGCCAGTTCTGTGTCTGAATTAAAAAAGGAATATTTATAGACATGTGTATCCTTTACTTCATTGTAAAGCTTTGTGGTTCTCAATAATCAAGCTAAGCAGTCGATGAAAATTAAACAAAACAAGAAATGAAGAGATGTGAAAAAGTGTTGAGACGGGGGTGAGCTGCGACGTCGGAATTTGTACTGGCAGCAAATATTCTAGTTACGGCCAGGTTATTTTAATTATTGTGTAACTTTTTGTCTCTCCCCCTTATACACACTCACCATCGAACTCCGGTCACATCCCCATGCAGTCCACTGTTAGGGGACAGCGGAATATCGGTAGTCGATGTGCGAGAACGTGGGCGGAACGCCCGTAGCGACAGTCGCGCCTGCCGGTTGTCCAAGTGATTCTCGCGTCCTGACATGCGTGGGTTTTACCCTCCACACCTCTACACGAGTGGACTACTCCAGTCACCGTAAGGAACGAAACAAGCTGCACCAGTGACATTTTTCCTCTTTCTAGTGTCATTTGACAGTGATTTCAAAATGTTCAAATGTTTGTAAATCTATGAGACGAAACTTCGTTGGTCATCAGTCCCTAGTCTTATAAACTACTTAAACTAAGTTAAATTAACCTAAGGACAACACACACAACCATGCCCGAGGGAGGATTCGAACCCCCGACGCGGGAGGCCACGCGATCCGTTACGTGGCAGCCCAGACCGCTCGGCTACTCTCGCGCGGTTGAGAGTGATTTCATGACGGAAAAAGATTGGTATTCCTCCACAGAAATCATAATTTATATGATTTTTGACTCGCACACTGTCAGAAAAATTACTACTCATGGAAAGACGACGTCGATTCCGGTCTGATGGTCGCAGATGCGGCCTGATAATGGTTTAACGTAGCCCGCTAACAGATAACGTAATGACGAATCTGACAGAGCGCCATCTCTGTGTTCCCTTTAATAGGACATGTCTATAGCTATAACCAAAAATGCGCTATGCCACGGAGATGGCTGGGTTAGCTCAAAAAATGTTCAAATGTTTGTAGAGTCTATGGGACTTAACTACGAGGTCATCAGTCCCTAAACTTACAAACTACTTATGAACTACTTACAACTAAGGACGGCACAAATATCCATGCCCGAGGGGGGATTCGAACCCCCGACCGTAGTGGCCGTGCAGACCGTGACTGGAGCGCCTCAATCTCCTCGGCCACCGCGGCCGGCGCTGGGTTAGCTCCCTACATCTAGCACAGCTATTTTCAAATGGGTCAAATTGTGGCCTTCCGAGTTTTGGGATGGTCATTTAGAAGAATTACCACAAAAGTTACGAAATTATTCTACTTTCGATGGTCTTTGGCGAGTTTGCAAGGACGTAAACGCAAGCTAAGCCATGGGTAAATGCTAATATGACATTTATTACAAATTTGGTACACTTACATAGAAACGCACACGTATAACAAATTAAAGTACTGTCAAAATTTCGAACCATTCGTTCAGGAACTTACGTACATATAATATTTTGAATGTGCTAATAAGTAAGGCTCTAGGCTAGACAGAGAGAAGATACAGGAGGGGGACGAAATTGGTGTAGAGAGGGAGAGGAGGGGATGAAATGGAGAGATAGGAAGTGAAACTTCATAGAAAGAGGTGGAAGCAGGTTTGGGTGGACGAAGAGAGTGTGGAGGAGATGGGTAGGGGTGGGAGGGGAAGAAGACAAGGAGAAGGAGGGGACGAACGTAGGTAGGAGGAGAGTTGGACGTGCTGAGTCAAATGTCCAGCGATGCTGTTTGGGTGGACGAAGAGAGTGTGGAGGAGATGGGTAGGGTCGGGAGGGGAAGAAGACAAGGAGAAGGAGGGGACGAACATAGGTAGGAGGAGAGTTGGACGTGCTGAGTCAAATGTCCAGCGATGCTGTTTGGGTGGACGAAGAGAGTGTGGAGGAGATGGGTAGGGGCGGGAGGGGAAGAAGACAAGGAGAAGGAGGGGACGAACATAGGTAGGAGGAGAGTTGGACGTGCTGAGTCAAATGTCCAGCGATGCTGTTTGGGTGGACGAAGAGAGTGTGGAGGAGATGGGTAGGGGCGGGAGGGGAAGAAGACAAGGAGAAGGAGGGGACGAACATAGGTAGGAGGAGAGTTGGACGTGCTGAGTCAAATGTCCAGCGATGCTGTTTGGGTGGACGAAGAGAGTGTGGAGGAGATGGGTAGGGGTGGGAGGGGAAGAAGACAAGGAGAAGGAGGGGACGAACGTAGGTAGGAGGAGAGTTGGACGTGCTGAGTCAAATGTCCAGCGATGCTGTTTGGGTGGACGAAGAGAGTGTGGAGGAGATGGGTAGGGGCGGGAGGGGAAGAAGACAAGGAGAAGGAGGGGACGAACATAGGTAGGAGGAGAGTTGGACGTGCTGAGTCAAATGTCCAGCGATGCTGTTTGGGTGGACGAAGAGAGTGTGGAGGAGATGGGTAGGGGCGGGAGGGGAAGAAGACAAGGAGAAGGAGGGGACGAACATAGGTAGGAGGAGAGTTGGACGTGCTGAGTCAAATGTCCAGCGATGCTGTTTGGGTGGACGAAGAGAGTGTGGAGGAGATGGGTAGGGGCGGGAGGGGAAGAAGACAAGGAGAAGGAGGGGACGAACATAGGTAGGAGGAGAGTTGGACGTGCTGAGTCAAATGTCCAGCGATGCTGTTTGGGTGGACGAAGAGAGTGTGGAGGAGATGGGTAGGGGCGGGAGGGGAAGAAGACAAGGAGAAGGAGGGGACGAACATAGGTAGGAGGAGAGTTGGACGTGCTGAGTCAAATGTCCAGCGATGCTGTTTGGGTGGACGAAGAGAGTGTGGAGGAGATGGGTAGGGGCGGGAGGGGAAGAAGACAAGGAGAAGGAGGGGACGAACATAGGTAGGAGGAGAGTTGGACGTGCTGAGTCAAATGTCCAGCGATGCTGTTTGGGTGGACGAAGAGAGTGTGGAGGAGATGGGTAGGGGCGGGAGGGGAAGAAGACAAGGAGAAGGAGGGGACGAACATAGGTAGGAGGAGAGTTGGACGTGCTGAGTCAAATGTCCAGCGATGCTGTTTGGGTGGACGAAGAGAGTGTGGAGGAGATGGGTAGGGGCGGGAGGGGAAGAAGACAAGGAGAAGGAGGGGACGAACATAGGTAGGAGGAGAGTTGGACGTGCTGAGTCAAATGTCCAGCGATGCTGTTTGGGTGGACGAAGAGAGTGTGGAGGAGATGGGTAGGGGCGGGAGGGGAAGAAGACAAGGAGAAGGAGGGGACGAACATAGGTAGGAGGAGAGTTGGACGTGCTGAGTCAAATGTCCAGCGATGCTGTTTGGGTGGACGAAGAGAGTGTGGAGGAGATGGGTAGGGGCGGGAGGGGAAGAAGACAAGGAGAAGGAGGGGACGAACATAGGTAGGAGGAGAGTTGGACGTGCTGAGTCAAATGTCCAGCGATGCTGTTTTCAGTGGTCACGTGAACGTATTCACACACCTAAACAAGCTTATGGACGTCCACGCAGCACAGACGTCCGCCAAGATCGTAGTATTGTAAGGGCAGCATTTAGATCGTACAGCTATCATAACACAAATGAGAGTGTTGGTGAATCCAGAAATGTTAACATGAACTGTATCCAACCGGTTACTAGCAGTGGAACTACGGGAACGCATACATATAGCCCCTGTTACACTCAGGCAACAGAATCGATGTGCACGGCTCGAGTAATGCCCTTAGAGGCTTAAAGGATCGCTTGGACTGGCGGCTGGTGGTCTTCAGCGATGGAAGCAGCTTCTGCCAGCATGCAAGTAGGACATGGATCTGATGAGCACTGTCTTGTAGAATGTATTCGTCCAAGCGACTGCCCCCACTTTTCGCTATTTAGTCTGGGTTGCGGTAATCTCCAACTCTCGTTCACCTTTGAAGTTTATGGAGGGAAGGCTGATCAGCGCTTGGTACAAGCAGAAAGTTGTAAGAACCGTTATTTCATCACTCTTGCAATAGTAAGGTCATTCCAACAGGATAATGCTTGCCCACACATAGCATATCAAACATTTAGAGCTCTCAAGACGTGTAACAACCACCCTGATCAGTGCGATCTCCGATGAGACTCGTTAACCCACAACTCGTGTAGAACTACGTGGACTGTTCGAGCAGGCGTATAACAATGTATACCAATTGCATGATCGCATGGATACCAGAATAAGCCTCGGCGGAGTGACCGAGCGCATTGAGGCGCTATGCTTCGATGCGCGAGGCCGTTCCCCGTCGGGGGGTCGAATCCCCCCCCTCAGGCATGGATGTTTGTGTTGTCTTTATTATAAGTCTGTTCATAAGTAGTTTTTAAGTTTAGGGACCGATGACCCCCACTTAAGTCCCATAAGCTTAATATTTGACTTTTTGCCAGAATATGTGCCTACGTTGCTGCCCAAGGACGCTACACCACGTACTTACATGAATGTTGCAGCACGGATAGGGATCTAATGCTCACATATCGCAGTTCCGCGTAAGCTACTGATCTGTAAATGTAATCATTTCATGCATTCCACATGTACTTTTTCAACAATAAAACCTCAGTAAACTGGCAAACTCCAAGAGGTTGTACTAATTTGTATTCCAAGCAGATATAAGTTTTTGAGGAATTTTTTTTTTTTTTATTTTTATTTTTTTTTATTTATTTCTTAGATTCTGTAAATCTGTAAGCGATGCACGCCAGCTTTTATACAGATTCTTCCGTAAGATGTTTTCAAACATTACTGTTGTCAGATATTGATTATTACTGCCGAAATTGCTGAGAGGCTGTGCGAAACAAAAGGGACGCACTCCATGCTGAGAAATAAAGACCATCGGAGATGACAGGCTAAATTTAATCCATATAGGCGGTAAAAAAATCTCCCTGTAAAATGCAGATACCCTCAGCCACCATCCCAGGGTAGAAAGTTCCCTTTCGTAGAATCAGCGCGTAACTTCATACAGCGTCTAGACGCTGTTGTAAGATGTTACATTAGTACTGGTTGCCAACAGGCACGTCTTGATGTAAGTAGCAAAGTTTATACCAGTCCCTGGACACAGCAACGTCAGTGGCTTTACGAGAATAGAGTGATAGGATAAAGGAGTAAACATGCTACTTAGCAGCTCCTCGCTGTGGAGAGGGCGTAAGACGTGGCCAACTGACGTAAAACATAGTTGTTACTGACTATACTGGGTAGTACCGTGACGTGTGCTTTTCAACTGAACAATGTTGCTACCAAGTATGGAGTTTGTTAGTGCAAAATCATGTCACATCCCCACCCAGGGAATTGGCAGAAGGGACAGGGTTGAAACGTGGTTCGCTAGAGGACTCGGAGAGGTGGCAAGATCCAAGTTAGATAGCTTGAACATTGCAGTGGCCAACAGGAATTTGTTAGGCACCGGAAAGTGGGAAAAAATAATGCGCCCACACTGGCCTTTTAAACCCCCGGCTTTTCGAACGAGCAAATAGTTCTCAGTCAGACGTGTAGTTCGCTACCAGCCTCAGGTAAGCTCCACGACAGTCTGTTTCTAGCAGGGAGTGCGTCTTTTCGTGGAATGCTGCTAGGAAGGGTAGCTGTATAAGGCTCTTCCCCAGTAAACACTGACTTCTATTGCGGCAACATATGTATTCTTTTGCTTTTATAAATGATTAGCCACAATGTAGTAGTATTAGTAGATGGGATGCAATAAATATATTTCCATTTACCTGTGAGTTCCCAAATTTACCGGAACAAATATCCTCTCGAGTCCAAAAATCCGAATCTCTAGTAGATTCCTGTTACTTGTTTTTCTGCAGTCTATTCGGGACTTGCAGATTGACCTACAACTGCGCTGATTTTTATTTTTATTTATTTTTTTTATTTGAGTTCGCGGAACTTTAGCTCGTTTTCGTTATGATAAGCTTATGTATTTGGCTTGAAAGAGTTATTTGCCTTTATTTTTATTTTTTTTTTATTTTTTTAACCCCCTTTCCTCTCTCCTGCGTTAGGACACGACACTGTGATCATGCCCATTAACTGAACTACCAAATGGTGAAGTACGGTACTAATTCCAAAATTTTCTCTCCCACTTCCGTTTACTCAACATGGTGCGGATACAATTTCGACTAGCAGCACTGCAGGACATAATACGTATACTTCAAGACTGTGATGAAGCGAACTATCAGCATTAAAAAAATCGAAATGAAGCTCACAGTTGTGAACACAAGTAGCCGTAAACTTGTAATGGTGTGGTGGTAGAATTTACTTATTTATGCATCATAAAGTAAACAAACTCACTAACAAACACCTACGACTATTCCGTGCAAGCAGTGGCGTAACTATGGGGGGTCGGGGGGGGGGGATGAGGGGGATAGAACCCCCCCCCCCCCCGCCCCAAAAAAAAAAGAACCACCCCCGCCCAAAAAAAAAAAAAAAAAAAAAAAAAAATCGTATAACAGCAATCTGGTAAAGGTAAAGATTGAAAACTTGGGGTGTTTCACCGTACTCTTTCATTGGATGGGAGTGAATTAGTGTCTCTTCAACGGGAGTGGTAGATGGTAGTCTTTCTGGAAACTGACTAAAATTTTGCTCGTCAAGCAGATCTATCACCCCCCCCCCCCCAATGCCAAGTCCTAGTTACGACGCCACTGCGTACAAGTAAGTCTAAGCAGTAACAACTCAACAGTAACCGGTTTCTGATTTTCTTCTTCATTTTTCCTTACACGCTCTTTACCTCGACCGTGATTTTCTTCTGGAAATTTGGAGCCGGTTTCACTTTCTCAGAGACGTTCAGCCTGTTTCAGAAAACTCATATTCTACGAAAACTTTCACGCCGACTGCGACCTGGGAAAGGCTCAGTAACGAGACGGAGACTGATCGTGTTGGGCAACGTCCGTCGCACGCCTGAAGTTTGCGAACAAAGCGGCCGGCAGCAGAAGAAATATCGGCCCACTAGCAGGAAGCTTATTAAGGCGGCCTGCGACACGCAGCCAACTGATTTACGTAAGGCGGCCGGTGGCGACTGCCTCCCACTAACTGGAACACGTGTGGTTGCCCGCGCGTACACTTCCCTCTGCGTTGGCGACATTAACCACATTCAGTCGCAGGGGCTCGGCTGGTGACCCTTTTTGATATATGAAACATTCTACAAACTGCAGACAAAAGTGTAATTTCTTAGATTTTTTACGGAGTAGTAACTGTTGATGCTCGTCACGCGCGCCATCTTCAGGTGAGACTGGTGCACAATCACTTTCGGCGTGACTGTGCACCAGTCGCACCTGAAGATGGCGAGCAAGTGGACTGCTGAAACAGCGTGTCAGCAGAACACGTACTCCGTCCGCAAACCCGTGAAGTGCAGGCAAAAGTGCTCGAAGCCATAGAAACCAGATCTTCGCCAGATAATATTTAAGAGCGTTCATCGAATATCACAAGTCTGTTATGTTGTACATTAGAGGTCTCCAAACCTGTTTGTCTCTTAGATCTCGTGCTATTTGCTACCTGTTTTGGTAGACACTATACTTTTCAGACACAGAAATTTATTTCATCAGCTTCAAGTCTTGACACGTAATGTTGGTAGCTGATGTACTGTTATTCACTTTGATGGATCTAGAAGTAGAAGTACAGAGTGAGAAACGTAAAAATATAAAATAGAAAACTGTCTGGGGCTATCCGTCACTGTGACTCGTTACACATTAAATGGAAACGAAATAAAAGAGAAAGCACACATTTCTGAGATATGAAAGCAGGTTCTGCTTGGACGCAACTGCCTCGTAGAGTGAATTCGCCCACCCCTAGCGTTTTAGCCTGGGTTGCGATAATCTACAGCTCTTGTTCACCTTTGGAGTTTGTGAAAGGAACGCTGACCAGATAGATGCAGAAAGTTATTTTACCAATTCGTTGGGGCCAACGAGGACCACGTTAAGTCTTGGTGCACTTAGCAATGAGCCTGGCTTTTCACTGATCCCAGACTTCCCTCATTCGTTGTGAGTATACCTGCTTGCGCTCGAGTTGTTATGTTTGTCACTGAAAAGAACTCTGCCAAAGACATCGTCGGGTTTGATATGTATCATCTGGAAGTATCCTTTGGTGCTTTTAAACATGGCATCATTGTTTTTAGTTTTGCATCCATTAGTTTGAGGTGACCATAAAATCGTCTTTTACGGATTGTGTCTGTAATTTTTTCTATTTTGCTGTAGATTTCCTTCTTGCATATTTTTACGAAGTGTTAAGGTAATTGTGAAACTTTAACACATGTACAGAGAGTTCGTGAATGCCTTTTAACACATGTGTGGTGAGTTTTGTATAGTATGTCCATTTCGACTGCATTTTGTAAGGCTAAATTTTTTGTTGCGTGTACGCAACAGTGGAAAGAAATGGGTTAATTTATATAAATTTTATAATAGGGAAACTTTGTTACAAAAAAAAGGAAAAACTTGAATATAGATTTATATCATACATCAAAATCAAATAGGTATCTAAAAACCTTCCTATATTAGAAAGCAACGTCAAAATTTCAGAGCATTCAGTGAAATACTCTCAGAGATTAAAGATTTTGCACAAACAAAAATTT
The DNA here is from genome assembly GCA_026315105.1 of Locusta migratoria. Classification (NCBI taxonomy): domain Eukaryota; kingdom Metazoa; phylum Arthropoda; class Insecta; order Orthoptera; family Acrididae; genus Locusta; species Locusta migratoria. The sequence goes on from CM048745.1 coordinate 319,522,555, forward strand.
ATATTTTTATTAATACAATAAGGTATTACTGTAAACTGAAGTAGTACATTCAGCAGCAGTTAAGAGATACACGTCGCCTTACGATCTGCCGTTAAATAAGACAGGTTGGGCAGAAACAATGGTGCCTTACGTTTTGTTTAAAACAGCGCGGGCCCTGTGCCACCTAGTCAGAAACGCGGAAGCAAATATTTACGGTGCCCGCTGAGCTGTCATTACTGCCGCTAACATCCTCCGCAGCGGGCGCCTTGAACGCGATACGCACAGTTCGCATCCCTCCACTTTAAGCCGCTTCTCTGAAGCTCATTAGTCTCGCGTATAAACCGAGTAAAGTAAATACCTTTCTTCGCGGGAAAAAAACGATGAAAGAGGTCAATGTTGGTGTTCCAGATGGACCGGTCGGTCGACAGAAATATACTTCGCTTCCGACCTGAACCTAGACCTTGTCCTCCTAAGACGCGGGAGGTTAAATTAATCATGGTTTCTCGGAAGATCAACTTTGAGGTACTTTCCAGCACTAAGCTTCTGAAGTTGTAGCCAGTGGCGAAAACCTACTCACTTCCACTGACATTCCGGTGTATAATCCCCACATTAAGCAATTCTTTTCCGCGCAAACACCTTTCAGTTGTTATCCATTTGTTTCAGGTGTAACTTGAGTTTGGAGAAACTTTGCGAGTGTTGGAATGAATGGGAGCCCGCAGTAGTAACACGCCTGTACTTCAATTCTAATGACCACGCTGCCGACGGGTCATTAAATTCTAATCTTTCTTCTTTTTTTTAATTCACAGAACTCTTAATAAACGATACTGAGCGTTTGTGAATCCTAAACACTAGTAAATAAAGCGAGGAATTTCGGGAGGGCAGTGAAATAACTAATTGGAGTAAATTCAGCAGAGCCGCGGTGGAGTAGCCGAGCGGTCTAAGGCGCCTCTCTGCGGAGCGCGCAGTTGCTCGCCGACGGAGGTTCGAGTCCTCCCTGGGGCAAGGGTGTGTGTGTGTTGTTCGTAAGTTAGTTTACCTTAGTTTCAGTAGTTTGCAAGCTACGCTCTGATGACCACGCAGTTCCGATAGATTTACAAATATTTGGACATTATTTGAACGTTTGAAATTCAGCAAGAATAATTATACAAGGCCGGAAGTGCGCATCCTACTTTTGCTGCGAAGTTGTATTCACCTTTTAAACGAAACGCTAAATTTGCAGTTGAAATAAAGAGTGTAACTGATTTACCTTCTGTAAACAAAACGATGGTGAAGTAGATTTTCGAGGACTGGCATCCAGTAGATAATGTGAAGTGCGAGAGACACTGTTCAGTTGCGTATGATAGCGGAGGAAAGACGTTATGTCATCTTAGAAAAAGCATTCGTTAATGTAAATTAGTGCAATATGTTCCAAATTATCAAAAGATTAATTGTGTGCCGGCCGCGGTGGCCGAGGGGACTGAGGCGCTTCAGTCACGGTCTGCACGGCCACTACGGTGGGGGGTTCGAATCCCCCCTCGGGCATGGATATTTGTGCTGTCCTAGTTCGTAAGTAGTTCATAAGTAGTTTGTAAGTTTAGGGACTGATGACCCCGTAGTTAAGTCCCATAAGATTTACAAACATTTGAACATTTTTGATTAATTGTGAAGTATACGGACTGTCAGGTAATATACAATACAGAGCATTTATATTACGTAAAACAGGCAAGATCTCTTATACTACTTTTGCAGATGACCGGTTTTAGCTTATTAAACTTCCATTATCGGATCTTTCATTTTATTCACTACATCACAAAGAAAAACTTTTAAGGACATACTTATTAACAAACTTTATGGTCGTTTGTCATAATACAAGTAAAATATAAAACATATTGCTTTAATTTGATGTGGTCACACTAAGTTAAAACTTTTTTGGACACGCATGTCATCAGGCTGATTACATACATGTGCAAAAACAATAGTTTCTTACTATAAATTTTGTCATGAAGCAATAAGTTTCAAATCACTTGCTTTATTATGGTTGACGCTCGAACGATGTGTTCTTAAACTAGTCACAACCTCTTTATGAGTGTGCAATTAGGACGACGTTGAAGATGAATAAAACATTGTTAGATTGGTGCATTTTTGTCATATAAACATTCCAAACAAATCTACTCGCGACACCAAAATCTAGAGAATTTGTGAGGACGGGCCGTCATTCGTATCGGGACAACTCAGTGGTAGAGCGCAAAAGGCGAAGGTTCGAGTCCCGGTGCCGACACACAATTTTAATCTGCCAGGAAGTTTCATATCAGCGAACACTCCGCTGCAGAATGATAGTTTCATTCTGGAGGTATAATATTAATGTAAAATAATGCAACACAAAATAACAAAAGATATTTTTGGCAGTTAATGGTTTAAGGCTCGCAGCTTCAGAGGAGTTTGGAAGGAAGATGACGAGATACTGGTAAAGCTAAAGCTATGAGCAGAAGCCCCAAGGATCGCACAGTTAGCTTAGTCGATGGACAGCTTGCCTGCGAAAGGCAAAGGTCCTGGGTTCGAATCCCGGCCTAGAACTAGACTTGCTCATAATAGTTCGCGATCGGGACCACTCACTTTAGTTCGCAGTTCTGCCGCGAAATAGTTCATCCTTTTAGTTCTTCCACTCCCAGTGACGCCTGAGCGGCGTGGTCTGCGCATGCAGATGGAGGGAGAAGTTCCCCCACCTAGCTGCTTCATGCGCTTGCTGCTTGAGCCGCTAACGATATCACTCAAATCAAAAGAAACAGTTTGTGGATCAATTCTCGCGTTTAAGTTTAGAGTTATCTCTATATCTTGGCATTATGGAATGTATTAGTCAGATATTGCAGAGTGCAGAATACTTCAAAGCAGATATTTTGTAGCACTGAACTATGTAATCTAGCAGGCAGACGCTAACCTCGAAATGGCTCTCATCAGCAGAAGGCAAACACGTCATTTTTAATTCTGTTCGCGCATATTTTAGTTCGCGACCTATTGCACATCTCTTAGTTCGCAATCTATTGCACATGTTTTAGTTCGCGACCTATCACGCATCTTTTAGTTGGCGACCTTTCGCGCAAGTTTTAATTCGCGACCTCTCGCGCATCTTTTAGTTCGCGACGTATTGCACATATTTTAGTTCGAGACCTATTGCACATATTTTAGTTCGCGACCTATTGCGCATATTTTAGTTCGCGACCTATTGCACATATTTTAGTTCGCGACCTATCACGCATATTTTAGTTCGCTACCTATCGCGCATATTTTAGTTCGCGACCTATCGTGCATCTTTTAGTTCGCGACCTATCGCACATGTTTCGTGACTTATCGCACATGTTTTAGTTCGCGACCTATTACGCATATTTCAGTTCGCGACCTATCGCGCATCTTTTAGTTCGCGACCTATCGCACATCTTTTAGTTCGCGACCTATCGCACATCTTTTAGTTCGCGACCTATCACGCTTATTTTAGTTCGCGACCTATCGCACATCTTTTAGTTCGCGACCTATCACACATATTTAATTTCGCGACCTATAGTGCATCTTTTAGTTCGCGACTTATCACGCATATTTTAGTTCGCGACCTATTGCACTTATTTTAGTTCGCGACTTATCGCGCATATTTTAGTTCGCGAGCGGTTAGTTCGCAGCTCGGCCACGAAGTAGGTCGCTCTTTTTAGTTCGTCCGCTCGTTTTGGCTTTTTCTACCGCTACTAAAACTACAGCTGAGCTGCATCTCAGCTCGAAATGACTGCAAGGGAATCACGCTCTCGCGTCCTCTCGCTGTTACCCGTCGGCCTTCGGAAAAGGAGCGGACGAACTATGAGGCGAGGGATCTGCGAACTAGTTCGCGCAGTTCGCATGTGGGAGCGCTCTTCCGAAGTAGTTCACGAACTACACAAGACTACCTAGAACACAGTTTCAATCCCCCACGGAGTAACAAACAATTTTTGTTGGTTTTTTGTTCAACAGGTAATTCTGAAGCATTGTAAGTAGGGGTGAGATGCCTTACAGTGCTGTAATAGTGTGTTTGTGCTTGTGTTGCAGCTGCTGCAGCTGGTGGTGGGCGGGGCCCTACCGTGCAGCAAGGAGGAGGCGGCGGCGCTGGCGGGCATCCAGCTGCGCATCGAGGAGTCGTGGGGGCGGCCGCACCCCCAGCCGCTGCCCGCCTCCCCAGACGACTCCGCCACGCTCCGGCCCATCTCCGAGGGACAGGTGCGTCTCCAGTAGTGCTGCCCTAACGATAAATACCACGACAGCGTTGTATCACCTTCTTTCCAAGATGTCCTGAACACTGACGCTGAATGTCTATATTGGTCCAATAACAGTTCCTTCATTTGTCTAGCAGCTGAAAAATGCTCCTGCCGGAGCACAGAAAGGGCGAATATGTTCTCTGACACAAAAGTGTGGAACCAGCTGCCTCAATCCACATTCCGACTTCCTCACCAAAATTTTTGGCATGCGAACATATTGGCGCACTTCTAGCGCATAACAGAGCGAGGGGGCGCAGTGGTAACGCACTGGACTCGGATTCGGGAGGACGATGGTTCAAATCCACCTCCGGCCATCCAGATTTAGGTTTTCCGTGATTTCCCTAAATCAGCCCAGGCAAATGCTGGGATGGTTCCTTCCAAAGGGCACGACCGATTTCCTTCCCCCAGCCTTATCCAAAACTCCGAGCATTAGCTCGGTCTCTAATGACCAAGCTGTCGACGGGACGATAAACCCAAATCTTCCTTCCTCCTTGTAGCGCATAGCTTTGTAAATACTTTTGCCCAGTTAAGCCGTCATAGTTAGCAATGTTGTCTCACTGTCAGTCTCTATACATGTCTCTGTCCGTTTGTTTGCTGTCTCTCCCACTGCCGCTTTCTGTCTGTGTCAAATTTTCAATGTCTTCATCCCTTTCCCTCGCGATTCCTCACCGCTGTCTGTTTCTGCCACTTTCATCGTCTCTCTGCCCCACTGACGTTGTCCCTTTCACTTCATGTCCTGTTGCCAGTATCGTTTCTTTCTCACTTAGAGTCGGCTTTCATTGTCTTCAATCACGATTGTCTCCTTTAGACATATGTCCATGGGGATGGTTTGCTTGGGGTTTGACCTGTAGACCGGAAAACTTTAGCACGCGGGTACTGGGGTTGGAAAAATTGGACAAATTGTTTCGTGCTATAGTATTGTATTGGAGAGCCCGCACGCTCATCCATTACGTGTGGCCTCCATTCGTCTCAGTTTCCCACTATTTTCTCTTTTGCTCCAATTGCTACTATCTGCATCTGTCTTAGTTTGTTCCTGACTTCTGACATCTCGTTTCACTTCCCACTGCTGTTTTCATGCATATGCCTTTCTCCTGAACTGACACTTTCTCTGTTTTATCATATATGGCTCTCTCTCTGCCTGTTGCACTATCTCTGTCCTACTCACATTCAGCCGAAAAAAGCGCGAATATGTTCGCATACCAAAATTTTTGGTGAGGAAGTCGGAATGAGGATTGAGGCAGCTGGTTCCACACTTTTGTGTCAGAGAACATATTCACCTTTTCTGTACTCCGGCAGGAGCATTTTCCAGCTGGTTTCCGTCTTTTTTCCTGTTACATCAGAGTGTACTGCTTATATAACATGCAATCAATGGTAAGTAAAATTTGGATAGTATAGCGTTTTGAACCCATTACTGTCGCGTGCTATCATTCAAGGACCGATATCTCAAGAAACACATAAGATATCATTCTGCTCTAAAGTTTAAATGAAATTAAGATATGTTATCTACATTTCATATGCAGCTATGTGTAACCTAAAATCAACCATACGGGAAGTCTATGCAATGTGTTTTTACCTCTGCAAACTCTTTAAAATGTGTTTCAATAGTTCATTAAACCGGATGCAGCATATTAACTGTAAAGAAAACGAAAACAAAAAATTACCCCTTTATCGACCGAAGATTTAAATCTTTAAGATGTACAAAAATCAAATTTTTTCACCGAATACCTTTTTTCAAATCGCATGGTAAGTTTCAGAGCTGTCCGAACGCCGTCTTTCAGCACAATACGCACTTATTCTAGCAAAATAACGCGTTTTTTCAAAATGTTCAAAATGTTCAAATGTTTGTAAAGCTTATGGGGCTTAACTACGGGGTCACCAGTCCCTAAACTTACAAACTACTTATGAACTACTTACGAACTAGGACGGCACAAATATCCATGCCCGAGGGGGGATTCGAACCCCCGACCGTAGCGGCCGTGCAGACTGACTGAAGCGCCTCAGTCCCCTCGGCCACCGCGGCCGGCAACGCGGTTTTTCGGCGGTATCTTGTTAACGGACTAAGATTTACGATAACTGAAAAATGCCTTTTATAGATGTCTACAGGACGTATTGTAAATATTTGAACAATTTTCTATGATGGGTTATTTAGGTATTTGCGATTCACGATGCTAAAACAGCTTAAAATCGGGTTTTGTGATTTTGTGCAAAACTATGATAAGTTTCAACCTCTGGATCTCGGTAATGGAAAACGATATCAAAAAAATTTAAAAACGACATCGAGAATATCATATGGTAAAAATTTCGAAGATTTGCAATGGAGAGAAAATACCGAACTGATCATCCCCATATTCGTATTTTTGGTAACCAAAAACCATGGTTTTTTTAGATTTTCTCAGGAACCGCCCATGAATGAATGGCGCTTTTGTAAGCCGTTTAACTCCCACCATATACTACACGTCTTGAACAAAAGCCAACTGATTTTCTCAATTTGGATGGGCTCCAGGAAGTGTGTAACTTTGAAAGTTTTGACGATGTACTGTATCATAGCTATAGTATACCCATTCTTCTAATATGCACACAAATGATCACTAGGCCAAGATCTGTCCAGAAGACTTTACCCCTTCACTCTGAGATGAATAGAAACTGAGATATGGGCCCCTAAAGAATCGCAAATTCGCACGCGCCGTTTACGAACATATTAATACCGCGCGCTGTCGTGCGATATATGACTAGAGGACCCGTGCGAATACTCCGCACCGTTAATGGAATTATAAAAAAAGTTGCGGAAAAAATGATAGTAAAGTGGAATGTTCACGCGTAGCTTTCTTTAGAATCAATCAGTGCAAGTGTTTAAAAGCGACTGACCCTCTTTCCTCCTAGATATTCAGCCAAGATATAATCTTCTTCAAATAAGAGACATTATAGAAGGACCTGGAATGAAATTTCAAGGGAATCAACATCGTCCATCTTGTGGTGTTTCTTGAGATTCAGCAATGCGTTTATTATCCGAAGTGAGGGTCCGGTGATTGTGTTGTAGGCGTATGGCAAGGCCGGCAACCCGCTGTACACTGCTGTTTGTTTGGTGGCTGGTCGGTAGGCGACAGTGAATCACTTCAGCAACCAGTTGTACAATGAGACGAGTAATTTGAAGGATTATATTGCCTACTGAATAATTGTCGCCAAGTGATACATGTGGCAACAATGAATTATTCACTAAACAGAGCATTATGTTCTGTGCATATGACACAAATATGTCTGAGACACAGTCAATATTTGCTCAATATTGTGTAAAATGTTACAGGAACTGTGTGCTCGTTTATTTTGAATTTGAAATTCTTCTCGCCAAAGTGATGTTACTAATGGAAAAAGTAACTGTTCCTAAACAATAGCAGCATAATCATCTACAGAAACATTTGTGATACATATGATGTGCTTATGAAAAGGGTGGGCCCTTCAATTTATTTATTCAAGATCAACACGAAGTCAATAGTGCACCGTTCAGTCTTTCTACCAACTTTGCTGTATGGAAGTGAAAGCCATATGGATACAGCTTACCTTATTAATAATCTTGAGGTTTCAGATATAAAAGTACCAAGGATGATTGCAGCTACTAACAAATGGGAACGATGGCAGGAGGGTGACCATAAAGAGGAAATCAAGGAAAAAATGGGATGAACACCATAAATCAAGCAGTAATAGCGTACTTGCTTAGATAGTGGGGTCATGTTACACACATGGGAGAAGCAAAGTTACCTAACAGTGTCATAATTCGGTAACAGAGGGTAGGAGAATAGAGGTAGGAAAAGGATTCGGTCAAGAATAATTTTGAAGTAACAGGCTTAACATCAGAGGAAGCATCAATATTAGCATTCAGTAGGGGTTTGTAGAAACGTTTTATAAATGGGATTATGCTCCAAACGCTGAAAGAGATAATCATTCTTACATTATGACTATGATTAAGTTTGGTTTTATCAGTTATAGGAAACCTTCCCTTATATGAAGAAAACTTCACAATGTTGCGAACTCAATAGGCGTATTCTATGTGCAAGGTGAGTAACAAGTTGCAGTATACTCTTTTATTTCAAAAATTCTGGAGAAACTGGGAAATCAGAATATTCCAGAAAGCTGTGGGTGAAGATCTACCTTATACGTCATCTACCGAATATGGGTGCCATTAAATTACTGTTCTTTATCGAGTAAAATCCAGTCTATACCTCCAAAGAAAAATCTTGTAACCTTTAAATCATAACTGCTTTGTCGAATCTGTTTATAGGAATGAACTTGTTATGAGATACTGAAGTTATATATCACACTACCCACTTTCCATTAAAAAAAACTGACTGGGGTCAGAATGGGCAATTTCGATATGATGTCAATAATACATGTTCAAAACCGGAGAAAAGCATAAAACATCGTCCGAAATTGTACCGAACGCATTTTCTGAAAATTATCTCGAGCAATTAGTTCATGAACCAAATAAAACAGTAAATTGTTCTGAGAACATACTTGACCTCCTAGCAAGAAATACTCCGGAGCTAACAAACAGATCAAAACAGACACAGGGATTAGTTAACACAGAGCTGTCGTAGCGAGACTGAATATCGGACTTTCGAAGTCCATCAAAATTAAAAAAAAAAAAAAAAAAGTATATCTATTCTAAAATGCAGATAAAATTCGATTAACGCTTTCCTGAGTGAGAATTTCCATTCTTTCGAAACTAACAATGTGAGTATAGATTAGATGTGGCTTACATTCACAGAAATAATATAGGCAACCATTTACAGATTCATACCAAACAAATTAAAAATTGAGGTGGCTGACCTGCCATGGTACACGAAACAGGTTAGATCACAGTTACAAAAGCAAAGAAAAAGCATGCCAAATTTAAACGCACAAAATCCTCAAGACTGCCAATCTTTTACAGAAACTAGAAATTTAGGTCGAACGTCAATGCGAGAAGCTTACAATAGTTACTACAACGAAACCCTGGCGCGTAATTTTGTAAAGAATCCTAAGAAATTCTGGTCATATGGAAAGTATAATAGCAGCAAAACACAATCAATAGATTCATTACACTATAGAAATGGTGATGCTACCGATGACAGTTCTCCTAAAGCAGACTTGCTTAACACAGATTTCCGAAATTCATTCACTAGAGAAGACGAAGCAAATACTTCAGAAATCGTATCAAGGACAGCTGCCAGAATGCTTAATTTGGAAGTTAATAACTCTGGAGTATTAAAACAACTTAAATCACTGAACAAAAGTAATCTTCCGGTCCCGACTGTATACCAATTGGTTTTCTTTCAGAGTATGCTGATGCAATAGCCCATACCTAACTATGATATACAACGTCTCGCTCAGCGAACGTTCCGTACCCAAAGACTGGATAGTTGCACAGGTCACTCCAATATTCAAGAAAGGCAATCGGAGTGATCGGCAGAATTACAGGCGTATGTCATTAACGTCGGTTTGTAGCAGCATTTTAGGACATATATTTTCCTCAAATATTATGTAACTACCTCAAAGAGAACGACCTATTCGCCCATAGTCAACACAAGTTCAGGAAATATCGTTCTCGTGAAACACTTCTAGCTCTTTACTCACATGATGGGATCAGTGCTACCGGCAAGGGATGTCTAATAGGTTCCGTATTTCTAGATTTCCGGAAGGCTTTTGGCAGTGTACCTCACAAGCGTCTTCTAATCAAACTGCGTGTTTATGGAATATCGCCACAGTTGTGCGACTGGATTCGTGATTTCCTGTCAGAAAGGACACAGCACGGTGTAATTGACAATACGTCATCGAGTAGAAGTGATATATGGCGTTCCACAAGGAAGTTTTATAGGGCCCATACTGATCCTTATTTTTATAAACGATTTAATAGACAATCTGAGTATCTCTCTTAGACTGATCGCAGATGATTGATAGTAAAGTCACCAGAAGATCAATACGAACTACAAAACGATTTAGATAAGATATGAGCATGGTGCAAAAATTAGCAATTGACCCTTACAATGATGTGTGAGATCATTCATATGACCACTAAAAGAAATCCGTAACATTTCAGTTACACCATAAATCAGTCAAACCTACAGGCCGTCAATTCTACCGAACACCTACGAGTAACAATTAAGAACAACTTAAATCGGAAAGAACACAGAAAATATTGTAGGGAAGGCGAACCAAAGACTACGTTTCATTGACAGAACACTTAAAATATGCAAATGTTCTGATAAAGATTCTGCCTACACTACACTTGTGCGTCCTATTTTGGAATACTGCTGCGCATTATGGGATGCACACCAGGTAGGACTGACGGACGATTTAGAGAAAATTCAGAGAACGGCAGCTCGTTTTGTATTATCGCGATATAGGTGAGATAGTGTCACGGAAATGATGCACGAATTGAAGTGGAAATCATTAAATGAAGGCGTTATTTGTTGCGGCGAGATCTATTTGCGAAATTTCTTTCACCAACATTCTCTTCGGAATGCGAACATATGTTGTTACCGCCCACCTACATAGAGATACATGATCACCATAATAAAATAAGAGAAATCAGATCGAAAACGGAAAGATTTATGTGTCCCTTTTTCCCGCGAACTATTAGAGAATGGAACTATCACGAATGTGGTTCGTTGAACCCTCTACCATGCAGTTAATTTTGACTTGCAGAGTATCTATATAGGTGTAGATGTAGAAGATAGGCAGTTTACACGATAGACTTACGAGTGAAAATTGACAACTCGAACTGCGTGCGCCTTTCTTGTCTACTTGTAAATCAATAGACAATCCCAGTGCGGTTGCGTGTATGACGTCGATGATCTATAGATGATACCGAGTGTGGAGCGCTAAATTTCCAAATATACTGCACAATGCGCATGCGCAGAAGCACGGAAATGATGCGGTGTCTACCAATATCGGAACGTAACCTATTCTAGCCCAACTTGTAATACAAATACAAATTAGCTCACATCTTCCTAAAATTTATTCTGGTGTGTGCTTCCATTCTCATTAATCCTAAATTATTCCACCAGAACCTAGTATTTTTTCTACTAGCGTTCTCATGCAAAAGAGACGAAATATCTATAAGCAGGAAGAAATTAACATCTTACAGGGAAAATGCTTACGAATGTAAATACATAAACGTGTTTTAATGAAAAGTAATTCAACAGTAAATGAAACATTACATTTAATATGAATATTAATTTAATATTAATTTGAAAATTATTTTCGAAGTTATTTGACCGTTAAGAATAGGGTAAGGTGGTACAAATTCGATATAGGTACAATTCCGATCAACATACGTTTTCGCGCCATTTGTCTTTCTCTTAAAGAGGTAAGTGAAGCTCCTTAGTCTAACGCGTTCTAGTTAAGGGTGACAGGATTCGCTGCCAAAAATGCAATGCTTGGTACCACGAAGTATGCGTTGGTGCGTGACAGAAAAAGTGCTTTTTATGTGGAAGATGCCCGTAATCAAAATTGTACGAGGAAGTGATCATAATTGTACCTTGTGTGGATATTTTCGATCGATGTTTCTCAATTCCGTAACCTATTTTTGTGTTTATACCAACATCTATAACTGTATAATATTTGTGTTACATATTCATTAAACATCCAAGAACAAGTGCCATAATTAAAATTATTCCTTTTCACAATTTATTTCCAGTGATAATAACATTTGTCCGAAATGATCGAAATTGTACCACCTTACCCTATAGTTTCCCAAATTCTCTAGAGTTTATGAAATAAAACTGTGACTTTGAGTCACCCTGCACGTTTTATACACCATAAGTACACTGAAGAGCTAAAGAAACTCGCCGGCCGCGGTGGCCGAGGGGACTGAGGCACTCCAGTCACGGTCTGCACGGCCACTACGGTCGGGGGTTCGAATCCCCCCTCGGGCATGGATATTTGTGTTGTCCTTAGTATAAAGTAGTTCATAAGTAGTTTGTAAGTTTAGGGATTGATGCCTCCGTAGTTAAGTCCCATAAGCTATACAAACATATTTTTTTAAGAAACTCGTATAGGCATGTGTATGCAAATACAGAGATATGTAAACACTGAGAGGACGGCGCTGCGGTCTTCAACGCCTATATAAGACAACAGGTGTCTGGCGCAGGCTAACGTTTGATCGGTTACTGCTACCACAATGGCAGCTTATCACGATTGACTTGAGTCTGAACGAGGCGTCACAGTCGGTGCACGAGAGATGGGACACTCCGAAGTAACGATGAGGTGGGGATTTTCCCGTTTGACCATTTCAACGAGTGCACTGTCGGTATTGGGAATCCGTTAAAACAGAACATCCCCGACATTGCTGCGGCCAGGAAAAGATGACGCAAGAAGGGAACCAACGCCTACTGGAGAGAATCGTTCAACGTGACTGAAGTGCAAGCCTTCCGCAGACTGCCGCGGATTTCAATGTTGGGCCAGTTACAATTGTCAGCGTGTAAACCGTTCAACGAAAAATCAGCGATATGGACTTTCGGAACGGAAGGCTCAGTCGTGTGCCCTTACTCACTGCACGACACAGAGCCTCACGCCTCGCCTGCGCCCGTCAACACAAACATTGGAACTGAAAAGTAGTCTCTGTTGCGATTATAATATGTATTACTCTTAACGCGTTTCGCGCTTTTGGCGCATCATCAGAACACTGTAACAAGGAAAAATGTGTCAGTTTCATTGCCGTGGACCTAACCACTACAATAACAAGAGGAGACAATGAATATGGGGCGTGAACATACCTCGGAAACAGCTGGATGGCATTAATTGGTATGTTCACGCCCCCCAATTCATTCTTTCCTTTGTTATTGTAGCGGATATTTTCCCTGTTACAGTGTTATGATGATACGCCAAGAGCGCGAAACGCATTAAGAGTAATAAATATTGTAATCGCAACAGAGACTGCTTTTCAATTCAAATATGGATTCACTGTTGCTACATCAGGCCAACGAACTTTGGAGTAGTGTATACAAACATTGGACATTTTGACTGCTGCAAACATGTAGCATGGTCTGACGAGTCTCTTCTCCAGTTGTATCGAGCAAATGGACGTGTTCGGATATGGAGACACTCTCATGAAACCATGGACCCTGCATGTTAGCAGAGGACTGTTCAAGCTGGTGGAGGCTCTGGAATGACGTGGGACGTGTGCAGTTGGAGAGATGCGGGACTCCTGATACGCACAGAAGCGACAGATGACACATACGTACGCAACTGATTACCTGCTGATTACCTGCCTCCATTGTCTACCTCCGTTGTCGAGTCGACAGCGTGATGGGTTGCCACGCAAGGAGCTTAGGAAAGATTCTCGGTCGGGTTGGGGATTTTCTTCGCTCGAGGACGGTGTGTTGTGTCGTTTCATTATCACATGAATGAAGCCGAAGTGACGTCAGCTAAAATGACTTGCACCAGACAGGCCGACCATGATCCCAGTTGGGCGTCTAACGACCACAAATGCCATACGATGAATGTCGTCATCACCTGCATCCATTCGTGTCCATTGTGCACTCTGACGGACGTGTACAATTCCAGCAAGACACTACGACATCCCACAAGTCCAGAATTGCTACAAAGGGTGTAGGAACACTCTTCTGAGTTTTTTACATCTTCGCTGGCCAGCAAACTCGCCAGACACGAACATTATTGAGCATATCTGGGATGCCTTGCAACGTGCTGTTCAGAAGACGTCTCCACCCCCTTTTCGGATTTATGGACAGTCCTGCACGATTTACGAGGGTCACTCCAAAAGAAATGCATACGATTTCTTTTAATACAGTTTTCATTCTGCATGTTTCAAAGTGTTACAGTTTGTAGATACATCCTTCCCGCTTGCTTTCAAACTTAGTTCATCCTTTTCCCGTGAGTGGCGCCGTCACAGCATGTCTTCAAGATAGCTGCTACAATTGACTTCCGTCAGAAACAACGTGCTGTCATTGAATTTCTGTGGTGTGAAAACGAGACAGTGGGAAACATCCACAAGAATTTGGAAAAGGTGTATGGAGATGCTGCTGTCGATCGCATTACAGTTAGTCGATGCGAAAGCAGGTTACGTGATGAAAGCGGGCACGGCAATTTTGAGGATTCTCCTCGCAGCGGCAGGCCTCGTACTGCACACACTCCAGACAATGTGCAGAGAGTTAACGAATTGGTGACTGCTGATTATGTGGAGAAATGAAAATCTATCTAGTATATGAAGCAGAGTGTCCGTATGCTTGTACGTGTTGCATACAAATCTACAGTTATGTTCCAATCTTTATGAAATTTTGTACACGTAAGCTTCCATCCATGAGGACGGTCGCCGTAAGTGTAAGAACCACATACGATATATAGTTCACGAGAAATGACGTCATAAACAATGAGACGCACGAAAAACTACTGCATTTTGCGAGAATGCTGCTTATTTTCTCCTAAACCATTGGACCGATCTCAACCAAATTTGGTACACGCATTCCTTACCGTGAGGTAACAATTGATGCATGATTACGAATCACATACGGCACATGGTTCAAAAGATATTACGTCATAACCAATAGAAATCGCAAAAAAATGCCATATAATGCGGCGAGACTTTGGAAATACACTGTATGAGAATGAGAGTACTTAGCGACTTGCAACAAACTTTAAATATAATTTCAAACCTTTATTAAACTTTTTCTCGCTGGCAACCATAGTAAAATGATGAAAGGAAAAAAGTTTCCCCCTTACTACTTTTCCGCTGTTGATGGAGTAAAACTACGGCTCTCGGTATGACGTTACAATTTATAATTTGGTCACTACAAATTGTAGCGACAGGAAATTATACAGACAGTATACACATATATAGTTGAATGTACCTTCTAAATTTTATCACAGTAAGACACGTAATTATTCATGAGATATGAGCACATAAACAGTAGCGTTCATGGAAAACCGCCCCATCACGCCCAAGTTTTAGTCTATTTCTTCTTTACTACTAATTTTATTTCCAAGAGATTTTACAGATATCCAGCCCTCGGTTGCACAGTGGTAGAGTGCCACACTACAAATCCAAAGGTTGTGGGTTCAATCCCCGCCAGGTCCACTTCCTTCACCTCTGGCAGTATTGCTCGAGTGAAAAATACTGAGTAGCACCGTGGTTAGAAACCCACGTTAAACTGTAGGTCCCCCTATAACTGGCTGGGTAAGTCAGTTCGAAGGTCGGCGGAAGGCAACGGCATACCTCCTCCAAACAGGACCATGCCTAATAAAGCAGTGTGGTGTTCAAACCAATCTTCGGACAGTTGACTGTTTTACCTTTACAGTCATTATACAAATGAATATATACCTGAAAAATAGCAGCAATAAAGAGATAAATACCCGGGCAACGCCGGGTTTTCAGCTAGTATTATTCCTAAAGGATGAATCTGTAAAACTTTCACAAACATGTAAAAATAAAAACTGTATTAAAAAAATTTGTGTGCATTTCTTTTGTAGTGACCATCGTATGTTTGCGCTCCCTCCAGCACTACTTAAGACAGTTGTCGAATCCACTCACTTCTGTGTGATCTCGGGGACCCTGGACGATATTAGGTAGGTATACAAGTTTCTTTGGCTCTTCAGTGTAATTTTGGTAATCAAGCTACTTAGAGGCCAGGTGTGGAGGATGTTTTGAGGGCTGGAGTACTGTTTCACAGCATCCTGTGTTGATCTGCCGTCCGCACTGTGATCGTCATCAATATGGTCACTTAAGAGGAGTATTGGGCGACCAGGTTAGTTAAGGAGGGGCGAAACGCGCCAGTGTAATTTTGCGCTTTATGGTCGATGAATCGATTCGGACTGCCACCACCAGTGGCGAGACACCAGGTGTCGGCCTACTTTTCAGTGTTCTCGTATCGGGGCTACATGGAAGCGCCCACGGCACAGGTGCTTCATCACGTGGCGGCAGCGGCGTTTGCTTTGTCGCGTGGCGCGGTCTTCCGGGTGCGCATCGCTAATTCATCAGGCGGCTGCGGCCTAACTTTAGCACACATCCGCCGCGCTGGCCCACCGGCCGTCGCTCAGCGGAGCATCCAGTGGGAACCTCGCCGCAGCCAGGTTGTTTTCGCAGCCGCGCAAACATCCGCCAGTTCGCCGCTCTCCGTCGTCACACACACTTTTCTCCTCTCCTCCTCCTTGTTATCTTCCACGCCGTCACTTGCTGGCCCATTTTACTGCTTCACTACAGGTAAACTCGTTTCTCGAGCAGCGTTCATTTCGTCCCGAAACCAAAAGAATTCAAATGTTCAAATGTTTGTAGAACCTATG
Source organism: Locusta migratoria (assembly GCA_026315105.1). NCBI lineage: Eukaryota > Metazoa > Arthropoda > Insecta > Orthoptera > Acrididae > Locusta > Locusta migratoria. The sequence goes on from CM048745.1 coordinate 319,539,054, forward strand.
GGACTTAACTACGGGGTCATCAGTCCCTAAGCTTACAAACTACTTATGAACTAGCTAAGACTAAGGACAGCACAAATATCCATGCCCGAGGGGGGATTCGAACCCCCGACCGTAGTGGCCGTGCAGACCGTGACTCAAGCGCCTCAGTCCCCTCGGCCACCGCGGCCGGCCCAAAAGAATTATTTGCGACGAGTATTGCTCAAACACTCTAAATACGAGGTATGTCCACAAAGTAAGTTCCGTTCGGTTATATAAAAGAAACGTGTACAGATACAGAAAAAATATGTATTGTACAAAAATACACAGAAGAGCTAAAGAAAGTGGTATAGGCATGCATATGCAAACACAGAGATATGTAAGCACTCAGAGGACAGAGCTGCGATCTGCAACGCCTATATAAGACAACAGATGTCTGGCACAGGTGTTAGATCCGTTAATGCTGCCACAATGACGGGTTATCATGATTTATGTGAGTGAATGTTTTGTTTCGGTGCATAAAAGATGTCCAAATGTTCAAATGTTTGTAGAGTCTATGGGACTTAACTACGGGGTCATCAGTCCCTAAACTTACAAACTACTTATGAACTACTTACAACTAAGGACAGCACAAATATGCATGCCCGAGGGGGGATTCGAACCCCCGACCGTAGTGGCCGTGCAGACCGTGACTGGAGCGCCTCAGTCCCCTCGGCCACCGCGGCCGGCAGCCGCATGAAAGATGGGACACATCATCTCCGAAGTAACGATGAGGTAAGGATTTTCCCCTTGACTATTTCAACTAGTGCACTGCGAATATCTGGAATCCGTTAAAACAGATCATCTCCGACATAGCTGCGGCCAGAAAAAGATGATGCAAGAACGGGACCAAAACGACTGGAGAGAATAGTTCAACGTAACGTGACAGAAGTGCTGGGCGATCAACAAGTGTCAGTGTGCGAACCATTCAACGAAACATCATCGACATGGACTTTCGTAGCCAAAGGCCCAATCGTTTACCCTTGGTGACTGCACGACACAAAGCTTTACGCCTCGCCTGCACCCGTCAACAAAAACATTGGAACAGAAAAGTAGTCTCTGTTGCGATTATAATATTTACTACTCTTAACACGTTTTGCGCTTTTGGCGAATTATCAGAACACTGTAACAGGGAAAATATACAAAATGTGTCACTACTTTTCTACATAGCTTACGTGGCACACGTTTTTGTATGCCTTCTTCGTAGAAGGTTGTCGCCTGTGTATTCAACCATGTGGTAACATGTTCTTTCAACTCGTCATCATCGTTGAAGTGTTCACCACCATGAAGAGGCTTTTGGTGTAAGAAGAAAGTCGCTGGAGCGAGACTGTACGGAGGCTGATCAAAAACATCTCATTGAAATTCCCGCAAGAGTTGTTTGGTCACATTCGCCTTGTGAGGTTGGGCGGTAACGTGAAGGGAAAACGAAAACTCCTTTCATCTCTTCTTACACCTAAAATCTGTCCTTGGTGGTCAACACATCAACGATGATGAGCTGAAAGAACATTTTACCACATGGTTGAATACACAGGCGGTAACCTTCTATGAAGAAGGCACACAAAAACTTGTGCCATGCTATGACAAGAGGAAGTTACGTAGAAAAGTAGTTGAACAGTTGTAGATTTTTATACAATAAATATTTTTTCTGTATCTGTAAACGTTTGGTTTATATAACCAAACGGAACTTACTTTGTGGACATGCCTCGTAAATAACCTTCGGATGGTAAATCTTCCTTCTGCGCATTATGAAACGCTCCAAGTCCCCAAACATTGTAATAATTTCAAAGTAATGTTCTGTGCTCGTGTCATAGATAACTATGAAAATGGCAACAAGTAATTATAATCGAAATTGAGAATCGAAGTTCTTGTAATATTGAAGGTCTTGTGGTCTAGGTAGTTGATTGTCACTTTTGTAACAGATTGAAAATGCAATTCTTCAGCACTCAGGAGTTTTGACACTTAAACTCATTTATTTCCAAGTATCAATCGATGTCCAGAGACATATTTTGTCTCGACGTACGAGGTATGTCCACAAAGTAAGTTCCGTTTGATTATATAAACTGAACGTTTACAAATATAGAAAAAATATTTACTGTATAAAAATCTATAATTTTTAAAGTACTTTTCTACATAACTTCCGAAATTTAGTAGGCACTTGTCATGGCGTGGCATAAGTTTTTGTGTGTCTTCTTCATGTAAGGTTGCCGCCTGTGTATTCAGCTATGTCGAAACATGTTCTTTCAGCTCATCATCATTGAAGTGTTGACCACCAAGGACAGATTTTAGGTGTAAGAAGAGATGGAAGGAGTCTTCTTCTTCCCTTCACGTTACCGCCCGACCTCACAAGGCGAATGTAACCAAACAACTCTTACGGGAATTTCACTGGGACGTGTTTGATCATCCTCCGTACAGTCTCGCTCCTAGCGACTTTCTTCTTACACCTAAAACCCGTCCTTGGTGGTCGACACTTCAGCGATGATGACGAGTTGAAAGAACATGTTACCACATGGTTGAAGTGAATTCACAGGCGGCAACTTTTTACGAAGAAGGCATACAAAAACTTGTGCCATGCTATGACAAATGCTTATAAAATTCGGATGTTATGTATAAACCTAGTTTAATAGTTGTATGTTTTGGTACAATAAATATTTTTTCTTTATCTGTACATGTTTCTTTTATATAACCAAACGGAACTTACTTTGTGGACATACCTCGTATATAAAATATATAAATTTGAAGGAAAGTCATTGAATTAAGACCTGTGTCACGGCCGGAATGCGAACCCAAGACTTCCTGCTTACTAGGCAGGCGCTATACCACTTTTTATTTCTTTTTATTTATTTATTTATGTATTTTTCCCTTTTTGCTCAATGGGTTGTTCTGTTCTTTGCTGTCACTGATCGTATTTGTTCGTTCTTGTTGTTCGATGTATTTTTGGGTCAGCTTTTTTTATTACAGAGAGCGTTCAGTTCTCTGACCTGGCGCGCTGAGCCGCAGTGTCCGGCATACCACTAAGCCACCGTGACTTAATGGATTCAGTCCTCGCAATCGCTGTATCTGTTACGTCACGGCTGCTTAGTGGTATAGCACCTGTCTAGTAAGCAGGAGGTCTCAGGTTGGACCAGGCCGTGGCACAAATTTTATTTCAATGCCTATCCTTCACGTTTTAAATTTATTTCCAAACACATGTTACAATACATGTCCGCCATATTGTACAAACACATAATCAAAGTGGTCATTCTTTACATCAAGTTCTTTAACACATACTCCAAAGCTGACAAACACGGACACTAGACTGAACTTGTTGAAATTTATTTTATAGAGTGCTCAAAACTGGACGTATCATCTCTGAGATTTTTCACCTATTAATGATATGATTCAAATGACAGGTGAACCGGCATCAATCTATTCTAAGTGATGTTGTGACATAATAGACTTCACTTTCTTTTGTGGTACTAAGCAGATCTCAAAACTTATGTGTCAGCATATTTACAACGTTTCTTTTCCTACATATTTTTATATTTACAATATGTTTAAATCATGTGAGCATCATTCTGAAATAGATTATATGCCGCAACACGTTTTCTTAAAACTTCATGACAATCTAGAAACAAATAAGGTTAGATTGCACAAGTATCTGAAAAGTGTTAAAAGTTCGAGAAACGGGTGATCTGTTGGTTTATAATACGGTATCGTATGCTTCATTATGGCGTTATTATCAGCATGGCTTTAGGAAGCATCACTCGTGCGAAACTCAGCTAGCCCTTATGTCCCATGATATCTTCTTAGCCATGGATTTAGGCTAAAAGTCAGACTGCACATTCCTTGATCTCCAAAAGGCGATTCACTCGTGCACCACTGAAGAGCGAATCGAGTAAGTTCCCACATATAAGGGTGGCTCAAAGACTTGTTAACTAATAAAACCCGGAACTTTGTCTTGTACGGCAAGTGTTCATCGGAAACAAAGGTATGTCAAAGTACGATGCGCCGCTTATTATTTTCCGTGTATCAAAGAGACCACATGGTATCCCATTTTAGAATTTTTAAAATATTTATCTTACGTGAAGTTCAGAACTCAAATAACTATCAGCCAAAGTCATTCGACGGAATTCTCAAGAAAATTGAAGTTTTCCGGGTACAACAGTTGTAGGACCAGTCTGTGTAGCTCAGGCTTCATGGAGGAAGAGTTGTATTGAAATTATAACCTTTTCAAGAAGTTTATGGTTAAATATATAAACGAATAAAGTTGATTATTAAAAAAAAGGTGCTAGCGTTCAGATCTCTCAACCGTCGGGTCGTTGGTCGAATCTCGAAAAAATGTTCAAATGTTTGTTAAGCTTATGGGACTTAACTACGGGGTCATCAGTCCCTAAACTTATAAACTACTTATGAACTACCTTATGCTAAAGACGGCACAAATATCCATGCCCGAGGGGGGATTCGAACCCCCGACCGTAGTGGCCGTGCAGACCGTGACTGAAGCGCCTCAGTCTCCTCGGCCACCGCGGCCGGCATCGAATCTCGCCTTGACATATATATGGAACACACAATTTTATTATGTTGTACTTTTTACAACAAATGCACATATTTTTGTTTGTTCGTAATTGTCTATACTTTATAAAAGGTTCGGTTTCTTTTACTGATTGATTCTTGGAGTGGACAATCCGATCCCGCGTTGTACAATGATTTGTTTTTCTTTTTTTTTCCGAAACGACAGGTGTCTTCCTGTCTGCAGCGTGCAAGTAATTCCGCCAAAATGCGCCTCATTTATGCAGCCTTACAACGTGTATTTCTACCGTGAAGTAAAAAATTTCATTATGCACCTGAAAAACTGTGCCTATCTGATCTAACGAGGACATGAAATTAGTGATTAGAGAAGGTTGCGTGAAACTTCAATTATCCATCACCAGCTGTCCTCTCCAATCTTCGGTGCAATGATCAGGTATGCGTGGTTCGCTTCTAAACTGTGCGATACAAGAGAAATCTTCATGAACGTAAATGAAGTTTGCTTTCCAGTTGACGTATCAAAGAAGAATTGCGACTGTAGAAATGCAGCATTTGCACCAAGTGCTCGATCCCGAGAAAATTACTGTTTCTCATATTTTTACGATGCTAGCATGTATGATACCACATCGAAATAAGATTTTTTTTTATTTTTCAGTATTTCCACTAATATGAAATTTGCAACGTTGTTTTGTATTTTCTTTTTTTAATTTAAATCATCGTTATTGAAAACCTTATATAAAATATAGAATCTAGATAGCACTATAGATGTAATTGTAGACGCCATAAGTAATGAAGATATCTGAACTATAACATATGTAATAATCGTCGTACATGTTCTCTAGCGTATTGTCATCAAAAGCCTTGATGATAGTTGCAACTTTAACCTTCTTCTCGGAAGACTGTTGGTATTCACTGCCACTGCTTCCATCGCCTCTTCCCGCACTTACCGCAGCACTACCGCTAGCAATGAGTTCTTCGTCATTATCATCCCTATTATCATCATTATGTGTTAGTGTTACAACAGTATCTAACTTATGCTCGTATTTCTGTACCATAACAGATACGAGAAAGCATGCGAATCATTAATCTTCTACACTAATACCATTTTCACGAAGAATGGTTCTTCGTAACTTCATCTCAACCAATCGCAATACTTAAGCAGGATTGATTATCAATCGCCGTTCCATCTGACGCTTCACCACACAAATAACATCACAAAACGCAACTTCGGAGGCACACTGCACCGTCCCTTCTGGCAAACCGACAGGGCAAAGTGCAATGTGGCAAGGCACACGCAGAGGCCTCTAACGGACGACTGAGGAGTTTTGCAGATGCGAGTGTCACTAGTGCAATAAGGGATCTTTACATTATCTCTCGTACGATTTTGATGTATATGTGGTTGTTCGAGCCGCAGTACTTTCCTTTTTAGGGAAAATTTCTAGCCGGCCGCGGTGGCCGAGGTGACTGAGGCGCTCCAATCACGGTCAGCACGGCCACTACGGTCGGGGGTTCGAATCCTCCCTCGGGCATGGATATTTGTGCCGTCCTAGTTCGTAAGTAGTTCATAAGTAGTTTGTAAGTTTTAGGGACTGATGACCCCGTAGTTAAGTCCCATAAGCTTAACAAACATTTGAACATTTTTTTGAAAATTTCTAAGTAGTTTAATAAATTGCTCTAAATATACGAGGCGCATTTCAAAAGTAATTTTGTTTATAAAAAAAAGACAACATACTTACAAGAAAAACTTTATTGGCAACAGATACCGAATGTTTGAGCTATTTTTCAAAATAGTCACAAGGAGAATTGAGACAGTTGTCCTATCATGCACTTAACTTCTGTATACCTGAGTCGTAGAAGTCTACCGCCTGTGAATGGAACCAGTACTTCGTTGCAGATGGTACGGTAGGAGACGGTGTTCGTGGCCGACACCCCGCACGGCACTTTTGACAATGTGCAGCACTTGTGACCCTAGTGAGGCTGGACCCTCTTAAAACACTGTCAACACGTCCTCCTCCATTTGCCGAGCGTGGAAAAGGACGAACGGTAGCGTGGGGTGGTATACGCAAGTACCAAGCATCACGTGTTTCTTCTTTACTGTACAATGGACACATCTCAAGCGGAAAATACCTTCGCGTATAACTTTCTAGCTTTTCTGCGGTGTCCCTCAATAGCCGCTAACGTAGAATGATGCGGGCAATGTCTGTTTGAAGAGCGTTCTGCAAATAATCTTACAGCAGCTTCCCCGCTGCAATCCGCTTTGCCGTATGCAAACTCCATGTCGGTCGATTCCGCAGCTGTGCGCTGGAAAATGTCACAGTGCTGTCAACACCGTTGCTGCACTGACAAACCACACAAGGTCCACAGTCGGATGCACACAAGGGCTATGTGTAGCGCATGAGGATGAATGTTACTGGGCTCAGGTCATACACAGACAGGTACAAGATAACATACCTTCCCTATTCAAACACCAAAGCAAATCGCTCTCCAGGGCCCAAGACGTATTTAGTCTTTCCGTATTGCATACTAAGCACAGTCAAATGTTTTTGTATACAGCCTTATTGCCAAGTTTCTGCAAGTGAACTGTACAAAGGGCGTTCAAAACGTTTTGCATAGTCGTCTCCATTTTTCTTTATTTTTTTGCAGGAGGAGAACTACATTTTTTTGTGTACATACTTGGAACACTTAGCTATGCATTGAGCCTAATCAATATAGCATCCATCAGCTGTGATGCATCTGGTCCAAAGTTCTTTCCATGATGAAAATGCACTTTCGTAAAATTCTGGGGACTGACTTTTACGCCATTGCTTGACACTGGAAATAAGGTCTTTCTCACTCTCAAATGTTTTACCGCGTAGGTAGGCCTTCAGACGACAAAAGAGTTAAAAATCAGACCGAACCAAGACCGGACTGTAGAGACGACGAGGAACAATTTTCCAACACATTTTCCTCATTTTCTTCTGCGACATAAGGGCTGTATGGGGTCTGGCACTGTCATGGTGTAGTATTTTGAGCTGACCCTGAAGCTGTGATCTGTGGGTCTCGATGGCTCGTCGCATCTTGTCCAATGACAAACAGTAATAGTCCCGGTTAATGGTGGTGCCAGCTTCCAAATTGTCAATGAAAATGACACCACGCTGATCCCAGAAGAAGGAGAACATCACTTTTCGGCCTGCTGTTCGTGAAAGTCTTGGTTTCTTCTTCCGAGGGGAACCCGAATGGCTGCGGTGGAGTAGCCGAGCGGTTTAAAGCGTCTCGCTGCGGAGCGCGCGGTTGCTCGCCGTGGAGGTTCGAGTCCTCCCGGGGGCATGGGTGTGTGTGTTGTCCTTAGGTTAGTTTACCTAGGTTTAAGTAGTTTGTAAGCTACGGACTGATGACCACGCGGTTTGGTCCGATAGATTTACAAACATTTTTTGAACCCGAATGTCACCACTCCATGGATTAGGCGTTGCTCTCGGGTTAAGACAAAACCAACCATGTTTCATCCTGGGCAATGGCGCCGTCAAAACGCTGTTTTCACTCTTCAGTGAAGTTCTTCTTGAGACCTTCACACACACTTTTCGTCATTGTTTACACATCTCTTGTCAATAATCAAGGCACCCAAAGTGCACAGACTTTTCTGTACCCTAGGGACTGTACAAGTGATACCAAACTACCTAATGACAGACGAGTCATTACAACAAGGTGTCGTGTCCTCACACTCCTGTCATTTTGGATGTTTCGATCCATGGTCTCCTTATTCACACCGCTCACTGCCGTCGATGGCCTACCGCATCATGGATTGTCCAGTAGAGAGAAATCACCTTCTTCAAACCTCTGCAACAACCAGTGGATACTGCTTCGATCCACTGTGTCCTCTCCATAAAGAGGGAGCAACTTCTTGTGAAACGGTGTGGGAGAATCACCACCGGTCTTGAAGATGAACTCCATCACCGACCGTTGTCGCAACCTGATACCTACTTCACGGTCCATTGTGTCTCACCTATAAATAGCTAAATGTTCCAAGTAAGTTCACAAAAAGTGTCATTCTCCTCCTGAAAAAAATAATAAATAAAATAAAATAAAAAATAAAAATGAGACGACTGTGCAAAACGTTTTGAACGATCTTGTACTTGTATCAGTAATATAAAGCTCAGAAGTAGGCTGTCAAATATTTTTATTTGTTTTCTAATGAAATCAGTAATCTTTAAGGATATAAATAAAAAACAGACTAAGACTGGAAATGTGCAGTCTGATTACCTATATGAAAACCGTTTACGAACTCCGACAATAACAGATACAAAATTCCTATCAAATAATCATAGGTGTAGAGGGGAATCAGAAAATCAATGTATGGTAGTAATCAGTTTTCGGATTGATGTTGATGCAGATGTAGATGCACCGCTACGAAGAAAAGAGTCTTCGAAAGAACGTTATAGCATCATCAACCCTGCATGAATTGCAAAATTTGCTGGAAGGAAGGAAGATTAGAGATTAACATTACGTCAACAGCGTGGTCATTAGAGACTAAGCCAACGGTCAGATTAAGTTTTCTTAAGGATTCGGATGTAAATCGGCCTCTGCCTTTGACCAAAAAAATATCAAATGTTTGTAAAGCTATCGGACTTAACTACTTTATCAGTCCCTAGGCTTACAAACTACTTAAAACTAAAACACACACACCCATGCCCGAAGGAAGACTCTAATCCCCGAATCGAGGCGCCTTAGAACGCTCGGTCACTCCACCACGGCCCTTTTAAAGGAACTGTCTAGGCATTTGCCTAGAGTGATTCAGGGAAATCACGGAAAACCTAAATCAGGATGGTGGAGGGGGATTTGAACCACCGTGTCTAGTGTTTTAATACTGTGTCACCTCGTTCGGTATATGTTCGAAGTGTCGACTACGACTTTCGTTAGTTAATGTTAAAATATAGGGCGTACACAGTGCCAAAGTCTAGAAGTTACAGGGCTCTCTAGCATCTGCCTCCTGGAAAGAACTGATCGCGCAGTAGGATTCGATGCGATGCAATGCGGAAGAGTCGTCAATAAACAGACGTCAGGTTAACACTGAAGCGGGCGCTGCTGAGTACACAGGCTTGAAGACTGGTGGAGTTCCAGTTGTCATAACCAGTGTATGATAGCCAGGAAACCAAATGTTTCCCGTTCTGTCAGTGATTTATCCAGCGCAATAGTGTGGAATTTCCTGCAGTCGTTAGTGGTCACAGTTGAGGTCGCTTTCAAATGTGATTCCGTCTTCCTAGTTTTGAGGAACGTATTCTATATCTTACACCACATCATCTTGTGACTTTTTCAGTTCTTATTATTCCCGTTTTTGCGAAAATAAACTGGAGAGGAATTCCGCATAATGCGAGACACCTATTTCTGTAGTTTATGAACCAGACATGAGCTAACTGCAGCAGTTATGTATATTTATTTTCTTTTTCACATTAAATGGCGGTATAAACAGAGTGTTTTCATAATAAATAGTACAGAATCTCAAAAACATGAATAACAGCAGAAGAATGAACGTGTTAGCACAACGAAGCGACGAAAATAACACCACAGAACACAATATATCACACTTTGTAAGGTATTTGCACACGTTAGGCCACCAATTATACTGTGCCGCGACGGACTGGCAGAGCACATTGAGGTGCTATGCTCCGATACGCGAGGCCATTCCCCGTTGGGGGTTCGAATGCTCTCTAGGGCATGGATGTTTTTGCTGTCTTTAGTATAGTTAGTTTAGGGACTGATGGCCCCGCAGTTTAGTCCCATAAGCTTAACAAACAATTGAATTATACTGTCAATAACGTCACGTAAGAAATTAAATATATAGGACCAATGCATACAGCACATAAGTGCTGAAACATGCCTTTGTGGAAAACTACATGAAAGGATTCTTACACACAGCGTAATTGCTCTCCAATATTTTTCCACATTGTCGATTCTCGCCAATGATCTGATCATTCCGAGTATATTCGGAAACATCTCATTCGCTCGAGCATTATTTGACCAATAGAATCTAATGCTTTATACTGGCCGGTGAAGATCCCACAAAAACCAAAATCCGGTAACATCGATATAAATGGTGGGGCAAATAAAAGTACCCCGTAGAACATAGTTCCAGGGCACAAAGGAACACAAAAGAGGAACGGAAACACAGGACAGACCTGACTACCGTGTGGGAATAGCAGCGTGGACTAAGACGCCTTGGCACGGATCGCGAGGGCGCTACCTGTCGGAGGTTCCAGTCCACACTCGGGCATAAATGTTTGTATTGTTATTACCAGAAGTTAGTTTAACTTGTTTCTAAGTCAAGGGACCTATGACGTCACCAGTTTCGTTCCTTCGGTTTACACAGATTTGAACATCTGAACTAAAGACACTGGCAGATATTGAAAGTGACCACCATTCACCTCTTAACACCTGTGGCCCCTGATCAGTTAGTTGCTCAAGAAGTTTACCCAGCCATACATCTTCGACTTGAGGATAGCCCCCCTTCACAAAATAATGGCGCACTGACACATCAGGTGACCTGCATGGCCAGCTAGGGCCGCCAACAAGACTGAACTCTGCCAACACCTCTGGCAGGCGTGGCGATTGCGAAAATGTGCTCCAAGGTTCGTCAGCTGTATGCGCAGTTCCTTCATTCTGTTGGAAGCAATTCTACCTATTATTGTCCTCCTTTAACGCTGCCACAAATGGTTTCAAAGTGTTGGCAATGTAACGCGCTGAATTTCAAATGTTAAAATATTTGTAAACATGTTGGACCAAATTGCTATAGTCATAAAAACTCTAGACTTACAAACTATTTAAACAAGTAACATTAAGCACATCAGAGAGGACTCGAACCTCCAGCGAGAGCGGCGGCCCAGTTCTTTATAAAGAATTCAATACTGAGAATAAGATTTGCTAAAAGAAGAACTTGTTAACGGTAAAACGCGTGTGCTACGTACAGAAATTTTCACACTCCGACGTCCCGCGCTAGTCTGGCATTCGATCAGAAAACTTTCCTCTTGCATCAGAATTTGACACCAACCGAACTTTCTAAATTTTATGTTAGTATTTTGTCTCTACTTTTAACCATAAGAAAGAATAAAATACATTACATTATAGTTTAGTATATATACATTTATTATCTAGCTGGAAATTACTATTTACCCTTTAGTTTATTTAATACAAATAACTGAATCTGGGGAGAGTGGCTCCTAACAAAAGGTGATAATTACCAATCAGATAACGCATCGTACATATTTGTGCAATATTCCGCAGAATACCATCTCTTGTGCCATTTGGATGTGTGTTATCCATACCAAGTCATACGTCACCATGTAGTTACTGTTTAGAAGTCTAAGTTGAAATCTTATCTATAACTAGCTGAAAACCCGGCGTTGGCCGGGTATTTATTTCTTCGTTCCTACAAGCCTTGAGTTAGTACTTCTCCTACTCCTACTCTCTCTGTCCATATTCTTCCTGAAAAAAACACATTTATGTGCTGACTTTCATGGTGACCAGTCAAACAATTTGGATGTTTGTTGTAACGTATCCTCCGCCATGCACCTACGGAGGGTTACGAAAGGCAGCCCATGTATTAATCAGGGTATAAGATACCTCTGTTCCAAATTTTATTCATATCCTTGAAACCATTTCAGCTTGAAGTCGTAAGAAACGAATTAACTAATTGTAAAGCACCCTCCGCCATGCACCACACGAAGTTAATTTTCGTATGCCTATAATCTTCGCGCGAGTCGACAAAGTTTTATCGCAATCGGATGTACCGTATGGTCGTGCATAAAATACGAACAAAAAGATAAACAAACGAACATTATTTTTTATATATTAGATACTAGCTTAAGCCCGCGGCTCCGCTGGCGTGTTGGATGATTATGATAGATAAGCTATCTTTCAGTAGTGTGCTATGAGACTGGTTTTGAAGGAATTGAAAAATATTTCTATCAGATTGCGCACTTACCGTTTATCAGGAAAGAAAGTAGTATAGATCAAACCACACGTAAAAATGCACTCGTTTCGTAGAATCCAATCACGAAATTCAACAATAATGATTGTAATAATGTCACAGATCGATCACTTGATGTAATGCGCGAAACGTCAAATCGATTTTTTTAAAGAGATGTGTTAAAAGAAATTTCTTTTTTACTGCTTTCTTTATTTATTCTTATATTTCCTTAATCGTATGCTTATCCTTACAAAGAAAGAGATGAAGACATTGTAGCACATATAGAGCAAAGTTATGGTATGTGGCATCACGTTTCGCTGTATGTTACCTCCTTGTTATAGCGTCGCAAACGTCATCGCTGGCCTTCAGTCCGAATTTTTTTATAATTTGACGACTTTCAACCACCATATCTTCCACGGCTATCGGCATGGAACTGCCATGGTGTACAATTGGAGACTTTGGACAACAATTACACACAGACCTTTCGTTTGCGTTCTGCAGTTTTCACTGCAGAGCGAAATATTAACACACACACACACACACACACACACACACACACACACACACACACACGTAGAATTTTATATACACCGATAACTTTCCATCCCAATATACTCCATCCTTTTATCATTATGAACCCTCAAGCAATCAATAAAACCATTTTCAAAGAGGAAATATAATTTTCAAAGAGTAATTATTGTTCCGCATTTCGCATTATATTCTTCAAATTACTAAATATCTATCAGATACCTTCCTCAGGTATAAATTAGTAACTGTACAAATATTTAAGTCTCTGCGTCTTGTCGTTCGGACGTGATAAGTGTGCACCGAACAGACATTCACATTGATATATATAGATAAATAGCTATCCGAACACCATATAACCGTGCCTAAAGCCTTCCCCGAGTGAGTGTACACATTGATATATATAGATAAATAGCTATCCGAACACCATATAACCGTGCCTAAAGCCTTCCCCGAGTGAGTGTACAAATTTTTAGCTCTTTATGTCTTGTGGTTCAGACGTGATAAACGTACACCGAACGGACATTCACATTTATAGATATAGATGACGTATGTGTCGTACATTCATATAAATTAGATGGCACATTTAGTGATACATGTCGATACTATATGCAAAATATTTTTATATACGAAGTGTGTCGTACAGTGATATAAATTTGATGGCTCATTTGGTGATACATACCTATACTATATGCAAAATATAGTAATGAGCAGTAATCAAGTAAAACATCATAAGATCATGCCTGATGCGAAAGTTTAACGACATTTACAAGGAAACTGTTGTGAGCGGTAGACTTCGTTTCATCATGTCTGAAACTACACGCAAACTACTCATGGTTTATGAACACGTAGGGGACATACAGGCAAACATTCATTTTCATATATATAGATAAGTCAGTAAGTGTAAAGCCAGAATACCACAATTTTCTTGAAACTGGCTGGCTGAAACCATTCAGAACACCGAAAAGACGTTAGTTCCAAGGATACAAGCGGAAAGTTATCTGTCAGACATAGTACCTTAGTAGTTTATACAATGATTCTCCCTCTCCCCCCAGTTTTACAGACGCGCGGAAGTAGCTGAGCGGTCTGGAGCGCCATGTTGCGGATCGAGCGGCCTCCTGCGGTGAAGGTTACAATCCTCCCTGGGGCATGGATATTTCTGTTGTCTTTAGTAAAATTTAGTTCATAAGAAGTTTGTAAGTTTAGGGACTGATGACCCCGCAGTGAAGTCCCATAAACTTACCAAACATTTTGAACCAGTGTTACATACTATGTGATCAAATGTATCCGGACACCTGGCTGAAAATGACTTACAAGTTCGTTGCCGTCTCCATCGGTAATTCTGGAATTCATTGTGGTGTTGGCTCAGTCTTAGCCTTGATAACAGCTTCCAGTCTCACAGACAGGTTTCTTGTTGAATGACGGCTCCTTCTTCATGGAGTTCTGGACCGAAGGGAGGTATCGATGTAGGTTGGTGAGCCTTGGCACTTAGGATGGGTTCCAAAAATTCCCAAAGGTGTTCTATAGGATTCAGGTCAGGAATCTGTGCAGGCCAGTCCATGCCGTGCATTATGAACAAATGCTCTATTGTGTTGAAAGACGCAGTCGTCATCCCCGAATTGATCATGGGGGAGGAGGGAGGTCTTCAGTGTAGGCCTGTGCTGCGATAGTGACACGCAAAACAACAAGGGATGCAAGTCCCCTCCATGAAAAACACGACCACACCATGACACCTCCGCCTCTGAATGGTAATGTTGGCACTACACACGCTGAGAGATGATGTTCACCGGGCATTCGCCATACCTACACCTTGCCATCGGACCGGCACATTGTGTACCGTGATTCATCACTCCACACAACATTTTTCTACTGTTCAATCGTCCAATGCTTACGTTCCTTACACCAAACTAGGGGTCGTTTGCTACTGATGTGCGTGATGAGTGGCTTATGGACAGGCGCTCGAGCTTGAAATCTAAGTTTTCTCACCTGATGCCCTGGGTAGATGCCTGCCTATTACACTGTACGACCCTCTTCAACTGTCGGCGGTTCCTGTCAGTCAGCAGACAAGAATGGAAGAATGGTCTGTACGCTTTCGTGCTGTACATGTCCCTTCAAGTTTGCATTTCCATATCACATGAGAAACAATGTACCTAGGGAGGATTAGGGTTGTGGAAATCTCGCGTACAGACTTCTGACACAAGTGAGACCCAGTCAACTGACCTCGTTCGGAGTGAGTTCCGCGGAGTGCCCCATACTGCTCTCTCACGATGTCTAATGGCTACTGAGATGGCTGATATGGAGTACCTTGCAACAGTGCACCTAATATGAAACACGTAGGGGTAAATCCGGGAGACATGACGCACATTTTCAAATTATTCATAAAAATACCATAATGAACTCAAGTCAAAAAATGTCTTCTCCAACTAAACAATCCAGTTTTCCTTAAAATATTTTTTTTGAGAATTTTACATGCACTCATTCGTCATGATATTTGACCATTCATCACGTAACCTGCTTTGACACAGACTAACTGTACTGCGATCGACAGAAGCATCTGCATACACCTTTTTCAACCTATCGTGGATGTTGTCTCGTTTTCATAGCACAGAAATTCAATGACAGCACGTTGCTTCTGACGAACGTCAAGTGTAGCAGCCATCTTGAAGACATGCTGTGACGGCGCCACTCACGGGAACAGATTGAACTAAGTTAAAAACAAGCGGGAAGTATGTATCTACACACAATAAAACTTTCAAACATGCAACATGACAACTGTATTTTGTTAAAAATAGTGTGCATTTCTTTCGAGTGACCCTCGTATTTTTAAAGATGAAACTTAGGCCTATCAGAGTTTTTCAAAATAAATCTTTCCATCAATAGCTTTTATTCCTAATTTCCCTACCACAGTCAACACAATAAGTATCAAAGATTGCGGCATGTATGCCGATCTATCACGGATAGACGCCGCACCCTATGACTGTGTGACTCTAGCAGCCACGTTGGACGAACTACAATCAAAAGGCACCCATCAGAAGTTACTGTTCGTGCAGATACTCAGATATTTAAAAATATATCACTATTTAGCACCATCTAATAATTAACCGTAACACTAAAAAGATTCCCATGCAAGCTATAGAGACTTACCTTGTTTGTTAACACTAAGTTGGTTAAAACTACCATTACTGAAACGAAAGCAGTTACCTCTCCCCGGACTTACAATACAGGGTGAATCTAAATTCGCGCACTCGGCCTCGCAGCGCGATTCCTCAATTGCTAGCAATGAAAAAATGTCTCTCACAAAATTTCGTCTTGCGCGTATTTCCGGCAGTAATTGGACGTCGAAGATTGAGATGGGTGTGTGTCCCATACTTCAGTGCGTATCAGAATTACACTACTACAACAACAAACTTCTAGGGGATGTGGGAGGTGTCTCGAGGAACAAAGTGACCATAGAAACCCATGCCCAGAAACGCCATTCAACGACGCTATGGAGAGTCGAAGTGACAGGCACCAGCTTCTGCCACTAAACATCGCCTCCAGCAACTTTGACGCTCTGTAGCGTCATAGGACGACATTTCCCGGCATGCTCACTTGTTTGCTCAAGACAACTCCCACATCCCCTAGAAGTTTACTGGTGTAGTAGGGTAATTCTGAAACACACTGACGTATGGGACACACACACAGCTCAATCTTCGACGTCCAATTACTGCCGGAAATACGCGCAAGACGAAATTTGGTGACCGACATTTTTTTATTGCTAGCATGTGAGGAATAGCGCTGCGAAGCCCGAGCGCGCGAATTTACCGGGTGATCAAAAAGTCAGTATAAATTTGAAATCCTAATAACTCACGCAATAATATAGACAGAAAGGTAAAAATTGAGACACATGCTTGGATTGGCATGGGGTTTATTAGATCAAAAAAAATTCAAAAAAGTCCGACAGTTGGCGCTTCATCTGATCAGAAAAGCAATAATTATCAAAACAAATTAAGACAAAGCAAAGATGATGTTCTTTACAGGAAATGCTCAATACGTTTACCATCATTCCCCAACAATAGCTGTAGTCGAGGAATAATGTTGTGAACAGCACTGTAAAGCGTGGCTGCGTAGGCTTTCCCGGCGTAATGCTTCATAATATTCTTCTCGGGTTTCCTGCCGGATCAAAACGTCATCTCGACACAATATTTCGGCGGTCCACCTGGCCGCCATCCTCAGGTGACAGTGCTGGTACACCGACTCGCCGACACTGGCGAGTCGGTGTACCAGCACTGTCACCTGAGGATGGCGGCCAGGTGGACCGCCGAAATATTGTGTCGAGATGACGTTTTGATCCGGCAGGAAACCCGAGAAGAATAGTATGGAGCACTGTAAAGCATTTCCGGAGTTACGGTGAGGCTTTGGTGTCGGATGTTGCCTTTCAGCATCCCTAGAGATGTCGGTTGATCACGATACACTTGCCACTTCAGGTAACCCCAAAGTCAACAATCGCACGGACTGTGGTCTTGGGACCAGGGAGGCCAAACATGACGAAAGTGGCGGCTGAGCACACTATCATCACCAAACGACGCGCGCAAGAGATCTTTCACGCGTCTAGCAGTATGGGGTGGAGCGCCATCCTGCATAAAAATCGTATTTTCGAGCAGGTGTTTATCAACCAGGCTGGGGATGATGCGATTCTGTAACACATCGATGTACCTCTCACCCGTCACGGTAGCAGATACAAAACCAGAAACACGCAGTCCCTCGAAGAAAAGGAGGCCCGATAACGGTAGATGTGGTAAACCAACCCATACCGTGACTTTCTCGTCGTGCAATGTAGTTTCCACGACAGTTCTAGGATTTTCGGTGGCCCAAATTCTGCAGTTGCGGTCTTTGACAGATCCTCGGAGCATGAAATGTAGTTCGTCGGTCCACAACACAGAACTCAACCAATCGTCATCTTCCGACATATTTTGAAACGCCCACACTGCAAATGCCCTCCGCCTTACAAAATGGCCAGGTAACAGTTCATAATGCCGATGGATTTTGTAAGGATAGCATCGGAGGGTACGCCTAAGCGCCAACCCAAGAGTAGTGTATGGAATGCCGGTGCGACGTGCGACTGCACGAGCTCTGACTTTCCCGCGCATAGACGAACCCGCTACAGTCTCCATTTCTTCCTGATCTGTCTAAGCAGCATTACGCCTTGTGCTCGGTCGGCCCCTAAAGGGTCTATCGTTTAAACAACCCGTGGCTTCGAACTTCGAAATCATTCTCGCTACAGCTGCATTTGTCAACGGACCTTTACCCGTTCGAATCCCCTTCCTATGGCGATAGGATCGTGACGCTGAACTAACACATTCACCATTATGATAATACAGCTTCACTAAAGGCGCCTTTGTAGGTAACGTCAACATGCTGCGACTGTTGGTGCATCTGATTCTCTCTCTCATTACAGCTGCTTTTATACACGATTTTCATCCGCAGTCACTGACGTTTTGCTCTGTCCAGCGCGATCTGTCGGACATTTTTTTGTTCTGATAAAACCCCATGTCATTCCAAGGATGTGTGTCAATTTTTACCTCTCCCTCCATTATTCCGTGATGTAGTAGGTTTTTAAATTTATAGGGTAAGGTGGTACAATTTCGATCATTTCGGACAAATGTTATTGTAACTGGAAATATATTGAGAAAAGATGTAATTTTAATTATAGCACTTGTTCTTGGATGTTTGACTAATAGCCGGCCGCGGTGGCCGACGGGACTGTGGCGCTTCAGTCACGGTCTGCACGGTCACTACGGTCGGGGGTTCGAATCCCCCCTCGGGCATGGATATTTGTGCCGTCCTTAATTGTAGGTAGTTCATAAGTAGTTTGTAGGTTTAGGGACTTATGACCCCGTAGTTAAGTCCCTTAAGCTTAACAAATATTTGAACATTTGTTTAACTAATATGTAACACAAATATTGGACAATTACAAATGTCGGTATAGACACACAAAAAAGTTACAGAATTAAGAAAAATCGATCGAAAATGTACCACACTTGGTACAATTGTGATCACTTCCTAGTAGAATTTTGACTAAGGGCATCTTCCACATAAAAAGCCAATTTTTCCGTCAGGCACCAAGGCATATTTCGTTGTACCAAACATTGCAGTTTGGGTAGAGAATCTAGTCACCCTTAAATAGAAAATTTATAAGAGCTCGTTAGACAAAGTAGCTTCACTTACCTCCTAACGTGAAAAATTTATGTCTCCTTAGCACAAAGTGGTATATTCTTGGAAAAGACAGGAGGAGCTGTAGAAACCTGCTACGCTACAATGCCACACAACGAGACACTACGAGACTGAACAAATGTTCAAATGTTTGTATAGTCTATGAGACTTAACTACGGGGTCATCAGTCCCTAAACTTACAAACTACTTATGAACTACTTACGAACTACGACGACACAAATATCCATGCCCGAGGTGGGATTCGAACCCCCGACCGTAGTGACCGTGCAGACCGTGACTGAAGCGCCTTAGTCCCCTCGGCCACACTACGAGACTGACAAATGGCCTGAAAATTTATGTTGATGAGAATTGTACCTATATCGAATTTGTACCACCTTACCCTACTGGCTTTTTTATCACCCGGTAGATCCACCCTGTATGTTTTTTGGTATGTCCGGATACTTTTTGATCACGTGGTGTACATATTTTGAAGACCGGTGTCCACTTTTCGGCCAGTGACACTTGGCTCGTTTGCCAGCAGGAGAGCCTGCTGCTGCACGTGCCCAGCTTCAGCGTGGCGCGGCCCGTCAGCCCGCTCACCGAGGAGGCGGAGGACAGCGGCGGGGGCGGCGGGGGCGGCGGGGGCGGCGACAGCGACCCGGGGGCGGACGGGCCGGGCGGCGGCGTCGTGACGTGCGGCTCGTGGCGCCGCGGGCAGAGCGCCACCGCCTCGGGGGCGGCCGGGGGCGGCGGAGGCGGCGCGTCGCTGCGCTTCTCGCCCGGCCGCAACTCGAGCCTGCTGCGCAAGTGCTACCCCTCCTCCTCCGTGCAGCCGCCCTTCCTGCCCGCCGGCCGCCTCGAGGACTGCCTGCCGCCCTGCTACCACGCCAACAAGAACATGGCCAAGCTCATCAAGGTAGGCAGCTTTCTCACCCAACGGCTTGTTCCATTCACTTTATACAGGTGTCTTGCATTGTGGGACCGCAGCTGGTCAAAGTTGTAAATCAAAATGTTTATTCCAAGAGCCAAAAGTTATTACTGAAGCTTGTGGAATAAACTCTTTCAAGTTATGAAGGTATCAGGGGTGAAATATAGGTAGCGAAGAGTTATATTCAACTTGTACAAAACCAAGCAGCAATTATTAGAGTCGAAGGTCATGAAAGGGTCTACATCTACATACTGTGGTGTCGCACAAGTCTAAAGTGCGCGCCACCTACTTTCGCCGCGCGCCGCCATGCACGCACGGCGCGGCGTTCTTACGACGTCAGCCACGAGCGCCCTCTGCTGCGATCCCGCTCGTGGCCCCACTGAACGACATCGTTCACTTGGGACTGAGATAGGAACCAGCTAACACTTCGGAATCAGATAGGCACCAGTGAAGACTTGGCTATCGGACAGGCACTAGGCAGGCCTCTAGCTCAACTATGTATCAGCATTCTGCAGCACTGAGCTATGTAAAAGTTAAGTATTACTAAGTCTCTAAGAAATATATATCTCGTTCTAATTTACTCTAGTGTTTCTAGTTTCTGCTGTCCCACTGGCTGGTCACCTCCTACCTGCACAAGCGTGCATCCTTTATTCCTGTGTCGGTCTTTCTACTCGGCCACCGACACGTACGACGGAAACGAGACACAAAAGTGGCGACGAGGCTGGGACACAAAACATACATACACTGTACCACTACTAGGCATTTCCTTTCCTATTCCACTCCCAAATGGAACGAGGAAAAAAAGAATGCCTATATGCCTCCGTACGAGCCCTAATTTCTCTTATCTTGTCTTTGTGATGTTTACGCGAAATGTAAGTAGGCGGCAGCAAGATCGTACTACACTCAGCTTCAAATTCCGGCCCTCTAAATTTACTTAACAGAAATTCACGAAAAGAACGTCGTCTTTCGTCCAGCGATCCCCAATTGAGTTGCCGGAGCATTTCCGTGACAATCGCGCATTGGTCGAACCTACCGGTAACAAATCTAGCTGCTCGCCTCTGAACCGCCTCTATGTCTTCCTTTGAACTGATTTGCGGGGGTCCCAAACACTTGAGCAATCTCAAGACGTGGTCGTACAAGCGTTTTATACGCGGTCTCCTTTACAGGTGAAGTACATCTTCCCAAAATCGCAGTGGTTGAGACGGGAGTAAGACAGGGTTGTATCCTTTCCCTAATATTGTTCAATGTATATATTGAGCAAGCTGTGAAGGAATGCAAGGAGAAATTTGGAGAGTGAATTAAAGTCCAGGGAGAGAAAATAAAAACCTTACTTACGTAGGAAGTAGGATACCAACAGCCGTATGTTTAACAGAAACTACCAGTTTCGGCATTCTATTATGCAATCTTCAGGGCCCTATATCGGAGTATTATGTGCAATAAGTAGGGATCAAAACTGGTTTCGTGGATTTCTTGCTCTCGATTATATCCCTATTTAATGGGCATAATACTCCGATATAGGGGCCTGAAGATGGCATAATGGAATTCCGAAACTGGTAGTAAAGGAAAAAATGTTTCTGTTAAACATACGGTTGGTGGTATCCTACTTCCTACGTAATCTTGGCCAGCCGCAGTCCCGCCATCATCAATGATGGATTCAATAAAAAACCTTGCGGTTTGCTGAAGACATTGTAATTCTGTCAGTGACAGTAAAAGACCTGGAGGAGCAATTAAACGAAATGGACAGTGTCTTGAAAGGAAGGTATAAGATGAACATTAACAACGGTAACACAAAGGTAATGGAATGTAGCGTCAGAAAATCAGGCGATGCTGAAGGAATTAGATTAAGTAATGACTCAAAAGTAGTAGATGAGTTTTGTTATTTAGGTACCACGATAACGTCTGATGGCCAAAGTAAAGAAGATATAAAATTCAGAATGGCTATGGGAAGAAGAGCGTTTCTGAAGAAGCGAAATTTGTTGACATCCAATAGTAGTTTAAATGTTAGGAACTTATTTCTGAAAGCATTTGTCTGGAGTGTAATATTGTATGGGAGTGAAAAGTGGACGATAAGGAATTCAGATAAAAAGATGATAAAAGCTTTCGAAATATGGTGCTACAGACGAATGATGAAGTTTAATTGGGTAGATCACCTAACTAATGAGGAGGTGCTCAACAGAATTGGCGAGAAAAGGAATTTCTGGCATATCCTGACTAAGAGAAGGGATAGGTTGGTGGGACATTCTGAGACATCAAGGAATCGTCAACTCAGCATTAGAAGGAAGTTTGTGAGATAAAAATCGTAGAGGCAGACCGAGGGACGAGTACAGTAAGAAGATGCAAAATGATGCAGTGGTCGTACTTTATCTCAGATGAAGAGACAGGCTAGCGTGGAGCTGCATCAAACGAGTCTGTGGACTGAAGATCACAATACAAATACAATGCAATATTATTTTTCTACCGGTTTAGACACTGTAGTATTGTTATCCTCAGGCCAAATGAACGACGTCCATCCTGTTATATACAGGGTGTTTCTAGAGACTGACCCAAGGATCAAAATGAGTTAGGGAAATTATGTCCTGAAACGTCATCGAACGGCCGCTAGGCCACAAAACACAACATACTATCGCTGTCAGTCTCTGTCAGTTACATCCATTATACTATGCTAAAACCACTCACTCAGGGAACGGCACTAGCAGTGAAGCCAATACAGAATAGAACATGTATAAGTGTGAATATTTGTAGAAGTGACCCAGGTAAATGTGCCGAACAACATTACATAAGGTTATGTTGCCATTTGGAGACTTTTAAATATACCTATCAGAGGTCGCAGGTTTTCAGTTCAAGCACTACGTCTACGTATGCGTATCGCCAGGAAGCCTATATTCTCCGAGATCAGGGGTAAAGCGGCGCGGGACGTTGAACGTCCTACGATAGTAAAATTGGAGGTCTTACTCCTGAACGTTTGTGTTGTCTGGGTCAACTGTTCAACGCAGAGAAACAAACTTATATCTGTACATATTAGGGTAGTATACATATACAAATAATTGCACTTATATACAGGGTGAATCACCTAACAGTTGCACCGCAAATATTGCGGAAACGGAAAGTGCGATTGATGTGTGGTTTTCATAGAATGGATTGGTAGTCAAGGACTCTTATTGTTAGCCAATAAACACATTGTAAAAATACCTGGTAAGTCTATTTTTCATGCAAACATAAAATTTTTCGAATGGAACAATGGTTGTTTCTATCATGCACTGGAATTTTTAGCACCAGATGTGTACAAAGAATTTTGAACGACATTTTTATCACGTTTAGTTTGGCAGCTACAACCGTTCAAAGTTTTGGGAGCGGAGGCTACGACAGCGTAGCTAACTGGCTGGTGGTCATGAGACAGTGGGCCGTGTCCCAGGGGCTACCCACTCGGCCAGTCAGATACGCTATCGCAGCCTCCGCACCCGAAACTTTGAACGGTTGTAGCTGATAAAAATGTCATCCAAAATTCCAGTGCATGACAGAAGCAACCATTGTTCCATTTAAAAAACTGTATGTTTGCATAAAAATACACTTCCTAAGTAATATTACAATCTGTTTGTTGGCTAAAAGTACAAGCCCCTGACTACCAATCCATTCTGTGAAAACGGCACATCAATCGCACTTTTGGTTTCCGCAATATTTTCGATGCAAGTTTTAGGTGATTCACCCTCGTATATTACACCCAATATAATACAGTGTGTCTCACGAACAACGCCTGCCAGGCGTCCGCGGATCGCGCAGTACGGCTCCCGGCGGCCGCCACCGCATCCGCCAGCCACAGCAGCGCCTGATTCTCGGACTCTATTGTGTCTGAGGCACATACACTGAGTTAAAGTCTAAAAAACTTTGCCAGCTGAGTAACCTATGCTTACTTTTATTTAGAGTAGATGTTCAAAATGATGTCCCTCTATGGGAAGAGCGGCCTGACATCTCTTGAACACATTTGCGAATACTCGACGAATTTCGGCTGCGCGATAAGACACGTGACGTTAGCCATATTCCAAACAAATGCACGTGGCGCAGCGATTAAGGTCTCCAGCTACCATGCTGGGTCCTCTATGTGCCTCAGCATTTGTTTAAATCAGTGTAGTCCGACATTTTTCCATTTTATTTTACAGAATATCAAGAAACATTGTGTCACATTAGTAAGAAATATAAAAAGTTTGACTTAGTAACTTAATCTTCACGCATCGCTTGCTATACCACACCAGACATCTGGATGATATTTGTAGTAAAAGCAACTGAAACATAATGTCTTACAGCACCAAACACGTTGCATAAATGCTACTGTCTAGCAGGCACACGGATTTCTTAAGATCGATACGAGAAAACGTTCATTTACATTAAAAAAGAGTTTCAATGTTTTGGTAATAAAATACATCTTTAACCATCAGCAGTTTATTAAATCCTTAAAATCGGCTAGTTTCGGTCCTCGGCCATCATCATAGATAAACCTGTTGCCAAACCAAGCATGCAAGGCGATTGTTCAACGCCAAAGTTTGTCTATAATGACGGTCCAGGTACGAAACCAGTCGATTTTCAAGATTCAAAAAACAGCTGAAGATGCACTTTATTAAATACATGACGGCTGTTAACTTTCACCTTACCAAAACATTGAAACTATTGATAAACCAAGCATGTAAGGTGTTTCTTCAATACCGAAGTTTATCTATGATGATGGTTCAGGACCGAAACTAGTCAATTTTAAGCATTTAATAAACAGCTGGTGCATTTTATTAAAAAAAGAGTTCTCTTTGATCCGTTAACTTTAATGCGAACCATAGGAAGTAGATAATCTTCGAAAAAGCAGGTGCCCTGAATCAATGCAAAATTAATGAGTGTAGTTTTACAACAAATATAATTCGGATTTCTGTTGTGACATAATAAGCGATGCTGGCGACAGCGAGTAAAAACTTAGACAGCAAGTTTCATATTTATGTCAGCTATAAATTTCTAAATACCATTGTCTATTACTGGCAGCTGATCTATAATTTTACGTGACACAAACTTGGGAATTTTGCGACTTCCTATTTTGTACGATTTCTTGAACCTGTGTAGTCAGGTCGATGAAGCTTGGAAATTAGCAATGATCATGTCAGATGCAATTGAGAAGGCCCAGTCTCGTAGATCTTCATCGGTAACGGTATATTGCCTCTCACGAGCAGTTCTAAATCTTTCGAACAGTTTTCTTTCAGATGTTTTCGAGTTCCCGTTTGGCGCATATTTCTTACTTCATTTAATTCTTTATTCAATCTATAAAGTTCTTGCACATATTTTACGAAACGAAGACGCCTGTGCACACTGCTTAACTTCAAGCGTTGTTTCCCTTCTTCGTTTAACCAGTATTTTACTGCCTCTTCTTTGTCGCTGGAAGCTATCGCAGTGCATGATTTTTTAGGCTTGGAAGGTATTCTTCTTCAGAACTGTTACTGGCACAACTGACCTCGTCCGAACCACAATTCGTGGTATCGTCACAGTTATTTCGTATTTCTTTTAACGTTTCTACAATCTCAAACGAAATGTCAGTATTATTGGAACGTTAGAAAAATAAATCAAAAAATGACACATGTGTAGGCCTTCAGGAGAAATACGTGATTTCGGCTGGAAACCACGTCCTTCATATTGCATCTTTGCTGAATTGAGAACGTTAATTGGATTCCACATTATTATGAAACTGAAAGAAGAAGAATTAAGTTCCTATTAGCGGGCATGCCTTACGAAGGCAAAATAAAAAATAATTATTCTTTATCTTTATTGTCAGTACTTACCAATACTGCAAAAAGCAACTGATAATTTTAATAGATGTTAGTTGACTGGCTAATCGAGAGAATAGAACTGTGTACTTTAGTGTGAGGTTCACTATCAACGAACAGTAACATGAACGTCCTTTAAAAATAGCAATCGGATTGTGTCGTGGTTCCTGTTTACAAATGTGTGTATGTGTGTGTGTGTGTGTGTGTGTGCGCGCGCGCGCGCGCCTAGTTGCGCATGCGCAGTTGCTACAACGCCGGTAGGGGTTTAAATTTCTACGGCTGCCTGGCGCGCTATGAATTTGTCAGTTATCAGATTTAAAATATATATACTTGCAGAACCTCTTTCCAGCAAAAATTTTGATAATGCATTTCTTTCGCTGTCATCTTCCGCGTAAAAATTTTTATGGTAGGTTTCGAAATGTCTAGTTCCCTTGTGAATTTTACACATTTTAGCTACAAACATCCAGCCACCAAGCATGCAATTAAAACTTAATAATCAATAGAATAATATATATATGGCGATGTCAGTAATGCTCTATTTCCATTATAATGTGGTCCTATTCATCTTACAGCATAGTAATAGAAGCATAGTATATTACGTGGATTGAATGCAATTATTTTAAGTTTCAAAATATCTACCTTACAAGGCACAATAAAGACTGGAACTATTCATTGGCTGAGGAAATAAACCCCAAAACCGATCGAAGCTGCTGGGATTACATAACTTTGAAATTCTATTTTCACGATCAGTATAACAACACAAACCACAATCTGGTTTAGGTTTACATTATTAAAAGAAGCATGGCTTTTACGTCCTCAGAATGATCTCACTATTGCATCAAAAATGTATGGTCTGTAAATTTACAGGTGAGGTGCCGTTTGGTGAACAGAAATCCCTAGTACCAAAAGTGTGATAATTATGGCGGAGCGTCTGGTTGCTCGCCGCCGGAGGTTCGAGTCCTTCCTGGGGCTAGTGTGTGTGTGTGTGTGTGTGTGTGTGTGTGTTGCCCTCAGGTTTGTTTAAGTCTAGGGCTGATGACCATAGCAGTTTGGCCCAATAGGTTTAC
Source organism: Locusta migratoria (assembly GCA_026315105.1). Taxonomy (NCBI): domain Eukaryota; kingdom Metazoa; phylum Arthropoda; class Insecta; order Orthoptera; family Acrididae; genus Locusta; species Locusta migratoria. The sequence goes on from CM048745.1 coordinate 319,566,012, forward strand.
AAACAATTGAACATTTTGTTAGAACGTTACTGGTTTTGAAATAACGATTTTCATGTTAGCCTAGCAGATCACAACTACGAATCAACCTACCATGCGTCTTGTTAAAAGTTCGCAATCTATCTCACGCTTATTCCGCGTACTCCACAACGACAGGCATGTTACTCGTAACAAAATAAACAATAAAATTTTCGCTTGCTGCCGCTGCACACTATCAAAGTTCTGTATAAACTAAAAAAAAAAAAAAATCTTTTTACTTAAATTCCCGGAAATCTGTGTGTAACTCGGCTTCTCCATTATCTCATGTAAGCCGATGTGGCTTATTATATAACGCTTATCAATACTTCCTTAAATTTAATCCTCACGAGAAATTGAAATCATTAATGTCATAAAACCACCAATTTAGAATCGGGCCTCACAGGATATAGTAGCAGCGAACTGTCAGCGGTGTTGCAGCAGTATCTGTAACTGTCCTGACATTCCTGAAATTCAGCAGCATATTTGTCGCGCGTGACGCACGAGTGTTTACATTATGGCTGTTAGTATTGTCATCCGTATGGAAATTAACGTTCGTGAAATAAACTTCATTCTCCCAGAGGCAATACGATTATCGTATGACACAGTTTATAGAAACATAGTTACACACTCTGCAAAGATGTTTGAATACCAGGAACCGTACTGCCGACAAACTGTCGTGTCCGTTATCTGTTGATTATCTGTGATTACGTACTGTTTACCTTGCGCCGCGAATGAACTTTCCTTTGTGTAAACTGAACTCTGCATCCCTCAGGAACTAAACGACACGCCTTCCGGCAGTCGTTATAATCGACGGAAGCAGTGCTTCTGAGCGATTAAATAAATTAAGAAGTAATTCAAAGATTCCTAACGATAAAGTGAAGCCGCGGTGGAGTAGCCGAGCGGTCTAAGGCGCCTCGCTACGGAGCGCGCGGTTACTCGCCGTCGGAGGTTCGAGTCCTCCCTGGGGCATGTGTGTGTGTGTGTGTGTGTCTGTTGTCCTTAGGTTAGTTTACCTTAGTTTAAGTAGTTTGCAAGCTACGGACTGATGACCACGCAGTTTGGTCCGATAGATTTACAAACATTTGAACATTTTTTGATTAAGTGAAGCGTGATGCATTACGCCCGCTATACACATTGCGTATCAGATTCCGCACATATTTGCAAGTTGTTTAAAAAATTATTTGACCGTAATTTTACTGGTGATAAAATAGTCTAAGAAACTAAGAATCCACGTTTGTCTGAGAAAGGGTCTCGGGTTGAAATAAAAGTTGATACTGGTGTCAGCGATTAGTAGTTCGCCTCAAGAAATGATGACAACATCGCGCACTTCTGGCCCAAAAGAACGGCTTTTAACATCTTTGGCGATAGATATTTTCAAAAAAATGTTCAAATGTTTGTATAGATTATGGGACTTAACTACGGGGTCATCAGTCCCTAAGCTTACAAACTACTTATGAACTACTTACGAACTAGGACGGCACAAATATCAATGCCCGAGGGGGGATTCGAACCCCCGACAGTAGTGGCCGTGCAGACAGGGACTGGAGCGCCTCAGTCCTCTCGGCCACCACGGCCGGCAAGATATTTTCTTCGGAATAAAAGGAATACCTTACAAGCAACAAGTTCAATCAAATTCGCCTGCTAAAATGAGTAACTAAAGTCATAACAAGGATGATCTCATTTGAGGTTGGGTTTGATTGCTGTAAACGAATGTGTAAAGAAGGTTGACTCTTTGACTTTCATTTGGTATATGGTTCCTGGATAGGTTGTCAAGGACGCGGTAAGGATTTTCTGGATGTTATGGCTGTGTAGAGTGAAATGTGCTAATGATTTCAAAATTCTTAAAATTACAGCTTGCATCTGTACTCTGTGCTGTTTTAACCTTCTGCTTCACTCCAAGCTGTCAGTTCAACTGCGATCGCGCTTGCATATAAGCAACCAAATGCACACATTTGAAAGTATGTACTTGTCCAACCTCCCTGAACAATCTAAATCAAAAGTTCAAATGTTTGTAAACCTATTGGACCAAACTGCTATGGTCATCAGTCCTTAGGCTTACAAACTTACACTAATGTATGCTAAGGACGACACACACACACACACACAGACACACACACACGCGCGCGCGCGCGCGCGCTCGCGCTCGCACGCTCCAGGGAGGACGCGAACCTCCGACGGCGAGCAACCACGAGCTACGCAACGAGGCTCCTTAGAATGCTCGCCCACTCCACCACTACCACAATACAAAATACGCAAAAAGCAATCATTTGTTTGCTTCCATACCTAGCCTTTACGATTTTGTTCTTAAGACCGCTAGCTTCATATTGCCGTCTTCACTTCCGTTTTTTTCAATCGACAAACAACTTTAAATATCTACATTTTGGCATTCCTGAATAGCAGCTTCAAACAGTGCTGCAGGGAGTATTGCTAAATATAAATTCACCGTTCCGACTAAAGGTATCATAGTTGTCAGTGTAAATTTACGCAAACTGAACAAGAAAAGATGTTTACTACATGATCAATATTTAATAAACCCATATTAATTGTTAAATAAAGCTCCTCGCTTACAAGGAAAATCATTAACAGAACTTTACAGCATAACAATATGATAACCCTTTCCATTACGTTGAATACTGAGTAACTCAAATAGTTACTAACATAGTATAACAATGTCACTATTAGATTCGATTCCGTAATTTTGTGCTTAGCTATAAAATACACACAATTAAACGCGGGAGGAGAAAATCCTAGCAGTTAAACGGCGCTACGTCACCTGAGGTAAAGCGTTATTGTTGACTGAATCCATTCATGACGCGACCGGACTTCATCAGTAAGCTCAAGAAAGCTATGCGGCCAAGCTGAAGATACGGCTAATTTCTGGCCAAAACGGAAACTACAGCCGAAACCATTATTTTGGCCGAAACTGGCCGTATTCGGTCGGTCCTTAGTTTCCATAGATTTGACCCACTTTACGTTACGGTAGTAACACTAAAAGTGAGCCTTTGCGATCGTCTTTTGATAGCTCCAATTTTAAATGAAAATAACGGCTTAACCATGAATCTGACACAAAAATTGAAGAACCGAATTTGTAGAGGAGAAAATTGTCTACAACTTTGCTCTATGTTTTTTTTTTTTTCATACCTCGGATATTTGCAAACATAACGTCAATTTTGGGATGTCTGTCTGTCTGTAACGTGTTCCCACTTTTTAGGTCGAACCGTTCAACCGATCGGCACCAAATTTACAGATATGATTGTTGGCTACCAGAGACCAGAACCTCGCTTTTTCAAATATTTTGGACAAGAAATACGTTAATAATACAAAAAAGCTGTTTGTAACGTAATTTTAATTGCAAATAAACCCTTCATCTGACGTGAAAATTGAATAAACGAATTTGTAGAGGAGAAAATTATCTACAACTTTGTTTCCTTATGTTTTTTCATATCTTGTATCATTTGAGAGATATTTGCAAAAATAAGGGAGTTTTAACACCCTCCATTGAATTAACGAAAACCAGCCGCATTTGACATTCCTCGCCCAGACCTCTCTTTAGCATACGCCATCTTGCGTTGCGTATTTTATGATTTACTTGTTGTAACTTACACGTTGTCATTTCAAAGCAATGGCGCAATGAAGAATTAACAAAAATACGTCGTTCTTCGAACGATAAATGATAATCTAGCGTCTACAAATGCCATATTAGCATCAGTTAAACACGGCCATTAATAGTATGAGATTAAAGAACAGCCGAGGTGAATGAGGCGCTCCAGTCACGGTCAGCACCGCCACTACGGTCGGGGGTTCGAATCCCCCCTCGGGCATGGATATTTGTGCCGTCCTAGTTTGTAAGTAGTTTGTAAGTTTAGGGGCTGATGACCCCGTAGTTAAGTCCCATAAGCTTTACAAACATTTGAACATTTTTTTTTTTTTTTTTTTTTTTTTTTTTTTTTTTTTTTTTTTTTATTAAAGAACGTATCTCCCAAATGTTAACTGTAGTGTAGTGGGCACGTGTTGGACTGTGTCAGTGAAGGTCAATGGTTCGCATCCCGCCACAAGCTAAATTTTTTTTCCTAAAACGGTTTCAGACACTGTCATTAATTAATTTTTTATTATTTTGGTCCAAAATGTTTGCAAAAACTTATAAAACTACAAATTCAAAGTGGGCCGTAAAACACGTCAGTGCGATTTTTTTGTTTGTTGTCAGCATTCTACATCTACATCTACATGGGATACTCTGCAAATCACATTTAAGTGCCTGGCAGAGGGTTCATCAAACCACAATTATACTAATTATCTCCCATTCCATTCTCGAATAGCGCGCCGGAAGAAAGAACACCTGAATCTCCCTGTTCGAGCTCTGATTTCTCGTATTTTATTCTGATGATCATTTCTACCTATGTAAGTGGGAGTCAACAATATATTTTCGCATTCGGAGGAGAATGTTGGTGATTGGAGTTTTGTAAGTAGGCCACGCTGCAGCGATAACCGCCGTCGTTGTAATGATTCCCATCCCAGGTCCTGTATCACTTCCGTGATGCCGTCTCCCCTGTATCGTGACAATACAAACCGAGCTGCCCTTCTTTGTACTCTTTCGATGTCCTCCGTCAAACCCACCTGATAAGGATCACACACTGGGCTGCAATACTCCAAGAATGGACGGACAAGCGTAGTGTATGCAGTTTCTTTTGTAGTTCTGTTGCTTGTTTTAAGGGTTCTGCCAATAAAACGCAGTCTCTGGTTCGCCTTCCCACGACATTATCTACGTGTTCTTTCAGTTTAAGTCGGAAGTAATAGTAATTCCTAGTTATTTTGTGGAGTTTACGGCCTTCACGTTTGATTGATTTATAAGTTTAACGGATTTCTTTTCGTACTCATGTGGACCACTTTACACTTCTCATTACTTAGAGTGAATTACCAATTTTTACACTATAGTGACATCTTATTCAGATCGTTGTGCAGTTGGTTTTGATCTTCAGATGATTTTACTGGACGGTAAATGACGGCGTCATCTGCAAACAACCTAAGGGAGCTACTTAGCTTTTCCCCTAAATCGTTTATTTAAATAAGGAACAGCAGAAGACCAATAACACTACCCTGTGGAACGCCCGATATCACCTCTATTTTAGTCGATGCTTTACCATCGATTACTAGGAAATGTGTCCTGTCTGACAGGAAATCCCCTATCCAATTGCGAATTTTCTCCAGAAAAAAAACGTTCACTATAATAAAGAAAAACAAATTAACAGCAATAATATTCTTGTTTGTAATTGAGGTACGTTAAAACACTATGCTTATTCAAACGTGGAGTACAAGAGCACCACACTGGCTAAGTGTTAATTGATGACAGCGGTAGGGTATTGTTCGCACCGGCGCTGTGGGCCGTGTGAGGCGAGCGCTTGTCGCTGCCAGTCACGCCCGGCCCCTGATTTATTTTCCATCGGCAGCCGATGTGGAGGGCTGGCCGAGGTCGAGGCCATCTGCGCCACCGACTGTCCGGAAATTAAAGCCGGCGACCGGCAGTCTCCAGCCGAAGACGCTTCTTCCCAGCCTGGCCACACCGTCTAGACGACGGCGTAGCGCTCGCTAAGTCAAACTCCGTAAAAGCGACATTCCCCCCAAGAAATATCATATTTTGACAATATTTGGTTGTGTGGCCATATTCCGCAGCAGCTGTTAAAACTGATTATAGAGGTAATCTGTCTTATGCTGACTGCAATTAAGAGAATTTATTTTTCACCAGACGCGTTTCGCTTTTTTATTTTAAAAGCATCTTCTGTGGCCTGTAAATGATACAAAAGTTTGTACAATTTGTTTTCGATAAGTAGATTAAAAACAGTTTTTAAAAAAACATTTTGCACGTTAGGCCTAAGTGTTTTTAATTTAATATTCGGTCTACTCAAGGTGTTATGTCTCTTCTTTACATGTTACTACTGCTTCTCCGTCTTGTTGGCTGGAGTTCGTTTTTTCCTGGTGTGTGTTTCAGAGATGTGTACAGCACTTTTCGTGTGTTTTTGTTTCGTTTTTTCTTTTTCATCTGAGCACATCACATCACTTCACTTTTTGAAATGTATATTGATTACATGTCGCCTGTTATGCGAGGAATGCCGGTCTGTTTATTTGTCATTTCACTACAGTGTGGCTATGTTTTCGTGTGTTCATTTGTTTTTCGTTTGGTCTGTGAGTGTTGCCAACGTTATGTATTTATAATATAAATACGACTTCATTCTACATGAGTGTGTGTGTGTTTGTGTGTGTGTGAGAGAGAGAGAGAGGAAGAGAGAGAGAGAGAGAGAGAGAGAGAGAGACAGATAGAGAGAGAGATTTTTTATTTATTTATTTATTTATTTATTTATTCGTGATCATGGTGTTAAGATGTTTCTTCAGATGAGTAAATGCAGGTTTAATTGGGTTGTAATGGTGGGGGGAGGGAGGAGGTGAGGGTATCGTGAGTTGTGTTTTTTTATGAAAGGGGGGTTGGATATCATAATGTTTATATTTATGTTAGGTGGTCAATAAGTTTGAAAAGTGTGTTGTTTGCTAGATTGGTTTGGTCGTTTATGAGATGTTTCTTTTCTGTTATTGTTTTTTGGATATGATAGTTTTCTTGAAGGGTGAGCAGGTGTTTTTTGTTGTTGTTTATTCTTAATATTTCCATTTGGATTTTGCAATATTCTCTAAAAATCATATTTGATTAATACGGGGTTATTCAAAAATAAGGAACAGATTTTAGAGATTTATAACTACAAAAGACAGAACCACAATTCCAATGTTAATTGGCAGAAGACAGTGTAAAGTTTGAACGTGAAACAGATTCTCAGAAGAGTGTCTCTCTTAACAAAGCCTATGGGCCTTTCCCGCCCCTCTATATCTACATACATGCTCCGCAATCCACCGTAAGGTGCGTGGCGGACGGTACAATGTACCACTACTAGGCATTCTCTTTCCTATTCCACTCCCAAATAGAACGAGGGGAAAAAAGAATGCCTATATGCCTCCGTACGAGCCGTAATTTATCTTGTGTTTGTGATCACTACGTGAAATGTAAGTAGGTGGCAGCAAGATCGTACTACACTCAGCTTCAAATTCCGGTCCTCTAAATTTCCTCAACAGAAATTCACGAAAAGAACGTCGTCTTTCCTCCAGCGATCCCCATTCTAGTTGCCAGAGCATTTCCGTGACACTCGCGCATTGGTCGAACCTGCCAGTAACAAACCTAGCTGCTCGCCTCTGAACTGCTTCTATGTCTTCCTTTAAATTGATCTGCTGCGGGTCCCAAATACTTGAGCAATGCTCAAGACGTGGTCGTACAAGGTCTCCTTTACAGATGAAGTACATCTTCCCAAAATTCTCCCAATAAACCGAAGTCGGCTGTCCGCCTTACTCACAACTGTCCTTACATGCTTGTTCCATTTCATATCGCTCTGCAATGTTACGCCTAGATATTTGAACGACGCGACAGCATCAAGAAGGTCACTACTAATGCTGTATTCGAATATTATAGGATTGTTTTTCCCTACTCATGCGCATCACCTTACATTTCTCTACATTTAGGGCTAGCTGCCATTGTTCGCACCAACTAGAAATTGTGTCTAAGTCGTCCTGTATTCTATTACAGTCAGTTAAAGACGACACCCTCCCATACACCACAGCATCATCAGCAAACAGCCGCAAATTACACGTTAGTCTGTCCATCAGATCATTTATATAGATAGAAAATAATAGCGGTCCTATCACACTCCCCTTGGGCACGCCTGACTGTACACTCGTCTCTGATGAACACTCGCTTCGAGAACAACGTACTGCGTTCTGTTACCTAGGAAGTCTTCCAGCCATTCACAAATCTGTGATCCTATTCCATAAGCTCGTATCTTCGTTAGCAGTCTGCCATGAAGAAAACTGTGATAGGACTAACCTATAAAAAATGGTTCAAAACTGGCTATTTCCTCAACTTGAAGACGATTCAGATGGCTTCGTCTTCATGCAGCATGGTTCCACGCCTCATTTCTGTACCAACATCCAACATTATCTGAATGACACCATTCCAGGGCGTTGGATTCGATGATGAGCAGCAGAAGATCGACTTCATCAACCATAGCCCCCCATATTTCCGGATCTCACACATTACGTAATACACAGTGTTTCTGATCCCACTGTTGTCTGATACGCTTGAAAGACTGCTACATCAAACTGTTGAGTCTGTGAATTTGATAACGAAAAACCAGTTGCTTCATGTGTGTCAAGAAATGAGCCACTGTTTCAATATTTCTCATGTAACACATAGTGCTCATTTATTTTCTACAAACCATGCACTTACCTCTTGAACTGAATTATTTGATACTGTGTCAATATTAGAGAACCATCCTTCAGTACGAAGCTAGTATCATCAGCAAACAAAAATATTTTACAGTCACTTATTATACTCGAAGGCATATAATATATATATCTATAAATGTGAATGTCTGTTCGGTGTGTGTTTATCACGTCTGAACCACAAGACATGAAGAGATAAAAATTTGTACAGTTACTAATGTCTACCCGGGGAAGGCTTTAGGCACGGTTTTATGGCGATCGGATAACTATTTATCTACATATATTAATGCGAATGTCTGTTCGGTGTACGCTTATCACGTCCAAACGAAAAGACGCAGAGACTTAAATATTTGTATAGTTACTAATTTATACCTGAAGAAGGTTTTAGGCACGGTTTCATAACTATCTGATAGATATTTAGTAATATGAAGAATATAATGCGGAATGCGGAATAATAATTATTCTTTGAAAATTATATTTACTCTTTGAAAATTGTTTTATTGGTTGCATTATTGCTAGAGGTTTGATAATGATAAAAGGGTTGAGTGTGTGTTAATATTTCGCTCTGCAGCGAGAACAACAAAACGCAAACGAATGGTGTGTGTGTAATTGTTGTCCGAAGTCTCCCGTTGTAGACCATAGCAGTTCCATGCCGACAGCTATAAGGGGGTGAAGATATGGTGGTTGAAAGTCGTAAAATTATTTTAAAAAATCGGACTGAATGCCAGCGATGACGTTTGCGACGCTATAGCAAAGAGGTTACATACAGCGAAACGTGATGCCACAAACCATATCTTTGGTCTGTGCGAGCTACAATGTCTTCAGCTCTTTCTCTGTAAGGATAAGCATACGAATAAGGAAATATAAGAATAAATAAATAAAGCAATAGAAAAGAAATTTCTTTTAATTCATCTATTTAAAAAAATCGATTTGACGTGTCGCACATTACATCAAGTAATCCATCTGTGACATTATTACAATCATTATTGTTGAATTTCGTGATTGAATTCTTTGAAACGAGTGCATTTTTACCTGTGATTTCTTATATATTCTCTGATAAATTTAACATGTTTCTAGAAAAAAAGGAGATGGACAGAGAGAGAGTGGATAGGAAAAGTACTAACTCAAGGTTAGAATAAATAAATGAATACCCGGGAAACGCCGGGTTTTCAGCTAGTATATATATATATATATATATATATATATATATATATATATATATATATATATATATATATATCAGTGGGCCCAAAACACACCCCTGGGACACCCCACACTTAACTGCGCCCCATTGTGACTGTACATAATAGCCATTTTCCACAATGTGGGGATTTACCTTCAGCTGTCTGTTATTATATTAATGTATATATTATTATATACTACTAGTCATCCAAATCGAAGATGATTGGAGATATCACAGCCAAAGGTATTTAGAAGATAACCAAATGTTAAAATGTTTACAAAGGTGTGGGACGAAATTTCAGTGGCTATGACTCCCTAGACATACAAACTGCTGAGAACAACACACACACACACACACACACACACACACACACACACACACGAGCACTCTGCATCTAGGCTCTTTACAGTGCATGGCCATACCCGCAGCTAGAAGATAACACCTTGTAGCAATATCACATTCTTGAAAATACAGCTCCATACGAAGTGAGGAAGATGATTAAATCGGTATTGAGTTTGCAGCCATTTGTCGCTATAACTGCTGTTACACGCCTCAGCGTTGAATCAAAGAGCAGTCTATTCTGTTTGCAGGTATTGCCACAGTTGATCTGATTTAGTAGCAACACCACTTAGAGACAAGGTCTCACAACAGCCTGTGTTACGTCACACCGACCAGGCCGAGACCGCCAGCTTACTGGCTGGCCGCTATGAGGCAGTAGACTGTGCCCCAGTGGTCAGCCAGTCAGTTGGCGACCTCGACCTGGTCGGTGTGACGTAACACAGGCTGTTGTGAGACCTTGTCTCTAGGTGGTGTTGGTAGTAGAGGGCGGTGTATCCTGCGCCAGTCGATCCGCAACCATCGACCAGACGTTTTCGATAAGTAAGATATCGGGAGAACAGGAAATGCCAAGGGGCTAGGCAGTCCAAAGGCCGACGGTGAAGTCTTCAACACTACGTGCAACATGCTGTCGCGCATTTTCCTGCTGCAGTGTGGCTGTCGCCAAACTATAATACCTGTTGCCGGACAAGTATGGCGGCGCATAAAGCTACAGTTCGACATTCTATAACTAAAGTGACTCCCGCCTCTAAGTAGACTATCTTGGTGGTCAGGCAGAATCAGGATAAGTCGATATAGAGAAAGTCGATCAAATATTCAAATTTTCGAATGTCTGTAAACCTACTACAGCAAACTGCTAGGCTCACCAGTCCATAGACTTACAAACCACTTAATTTAACGTATGCTAAGGACAACACACACACCCATACCATCAGCTTCTTCAGTAGTTCAGTAAGAATTTTAGATACCAAACTTGAGAAAAGTTTTCTAAATTTGTTTTTCAGTAACAATTTCATGAATTAGTGATCGTGAGATTTGTGCTTATTCTTGTCTTCAATCGTGTGAACCAGTTGATCAGTATCTACATCTTCATCTACATCCATACTCCGCAAACCACCCGATGGTGTGTGGCGGAGAGTACCTTGAGTACCACTATCGGTTCTTCCTCCTATTCCAGTCACGTATTGTTCGCGGAAAGATTGTCGGTATGCCTCTGTGTGAGCTCTAATCCCTCTGATTTTACCCTCATGATCTCTTCGCGAGATATACGCAGGTGGGAGCAATATATTGCTAGACTCCTCGGTGAAAGTATGTTCTCGAAACTTCGACAAAAGCCCGTACCGAGCGACAGAGCGTCTCTCCTGCAGAATCTTCCACTGGAATTTATCGATCATCTCCGTAACGCTTTCTCGATTACCAAATGATCCTGTAAGGAAGCGCGGTGCTCTCCGTTGGATCTTTTCTACTTCCTCTATTAACCCCACCTGGTACGGATCCCACACCGGTGAGCGGTATTCAAGCTGTGGGCGAACAAGTGTACTGTAACCTACTTCCTTTGTTTTCGAACTGCATTTCCTTAGAATTCTTCCAATGAATATAAGTCTGGCATCTGCTTTACCGACGATTGATTTTATATGGTCGTTCCATTTTAAATCACTCCTAATGCCTACTCCCAGATAATGTATGAAATTAACTGCTTCCAGTTGCTGACCTGCTATAGTGTAGCTAAATGATCAGGAACTTTCTTTCTATGTATTCGCAGCACATTACACATGTCTACACTGATATTCAATTGCCATTCCCTGCACCATGCGTCAATTCGATGCAGATCCTCAACGGTCGTCCACTTCGTTCTTCATCGTGCACTTGATCACGTCCTTTATTGAACAGTCTGACCCATCTTCTAACCATTGAATCACTCAAAGTAGTTTGTCCTTAAACCTCGCAGATTTGCCGATGAATTTCCTTTGGTTTAACTTTATTTGCATTTAGAAAACGAATCACTGATCTGATTTGACACCCGGCAGCATTTTCAATTACGGCTGACATAAAGAAACACTTTTCACTTTGGAAGATTACTAAACATATTTTATCAGCGATTTTGGCCCAACATCCCAAAGAAGATGTATTCTATTAACATTTAAATAGATCGCTCTCCACTAGCGTAACAGGCAAGATAACTATAAGCAGACATAAGATACAGCAGAGACAGTGTTTCTACCCGTACGGCGCATAGGACTTCGGCAGTACCGCATTTGCACTGAGCTTGGCTGGCGTGTCTGTGTTTCTTGCGCGTCAGTTTCGCGCACGCCTCTTCCGAAAGCCACGTTCCGCTGCCTGTTACAACTACTGGCAGTTTCCAATTACCGTTACTATAAGTACGAAACGACGTTAACCAGTGACTGAACCATCAACCAAAAAGAAAATAACACGAAAGAAGTACTTTCGTGAGAGAAATATTTGTGATTCATGCACGTGACATTCCTATGTTCAAGATTAAGTGACCTCGTGTAGATATGTCACTAACACTGCCTCAGATTCAGGCTCTGATAACCATAAGGGCCTAAAGGATTTGAGCTTGTGGCCGTGGGGACTGAGGCGCTCCAGTCACGGTCTGCACGGTCACTACGGTCGGGGGTTCGAATCCCCCCTCGGGCATGGATATTTGTGCCGTCCTAGTTCGTAAGTAGTTCATAAGTAGTTTGTAAGTTTAGGGACTGATGACCCCGTAGTTAAGTCCCATAAGCTTTACAAACATTTGAACATTTTGATTTGAGCTTTTAGAAATTGTACATGCACTGAACATCTGTTGATCGGATGGTGAACCAGTTTTATCTGTTCTTCACGCTAACATGTTTATTTTTCACATTTATGCAAATCTTTCTCGCAGATTGCTGCCATATGGACCCAAGCCAAAAACTGCAATTCGTTCCTCAGAACTAATCAACTATTGTTTAGGATTGCCAAACTAAAACCGAATCAGTTTTTTTGCAATAGGTTGTTGGTTCCAAGTAATATGTACAATATATAGAAAATATAGAAAATATTGTATAGAAAATAAAACTAGCTACAACATTTAAGTCTGTAATAACAACAATAAGGATTTCTGAATCTTTCAGAGAGTTGCCGACTTCACTACCGATACAAAACTTAAGTTACACGATAAGAATATAAATTTCTAACAGTCTGAGATAAACTGTTGTTTACTCTACACTTTCTTGGAGTCTTAGGAGAGCATTATTTAATGCAAGCCTCTTCTCCCGTGAAAGGAAGTCAAACTTGGCATTTCGCCACAGAGCATAGAAGCCTTGCAAAAGCTAGTACCCAAATACGTAGGTGAAAGCAAATATAAACCTTGAAATACTCGTACAAAGAATTAACAAAAGTAATGAATCCAAATTGAACGAAATTGAGAAGTAGCGTCTCCAGGGACTATAAAGATGCGAGCAATGTGCTGACACAGTATCATCACATTCTGTATCCGTTGCATGTTGATGAAAGAAACTAACCATCTGTAGCTGAGATCTCTCTACTTACTAAGTTAATCCATACAGTTGGAAAACTTTCGATGAAGCACCGAGCAAGATTGTTCCCTAGTAGATCATTCACCTGCAGATCTGTCACTGGTGTTTCGCACCTAGTAAAGAATTAAATTAAAACTGACAAATTTGGGAAGATAGAGACAAATAAAAGACAGTATACTGTTCGAAACACTAATTCTGAATTAAGCACATACATGGAAGGTATTCCTGCCACAAGTTTCCATAAACTATCATTCAAAGATTGTAGGCACTGGACGAGTAATAGCCTTGCTTGTAGGACAAGTCGGAAGTAAAGAAGTTCGCACTACACTAGCGCATTCAGAATAAACGCCAGTCCTCTGACACAGCTTAGAGAAGAAATAACGGAGTTGACATTATTACAACAAACAAGCCATGGGCTACGCATACGCTCACAGTGACATAGATCAGATAAAGATAGCTATCACGCTACACCGATTTCAGCGCCCGAAGCTTGCGTTTTAAATGCAATTACGGAGTGCTTCGTATCTCTCAACATCACGAGTAGTTAGCAAATGGATAAGCCAAAGGTAATGGGAAGCACGTGCCACTAAATGGCGATAACTGCAGCACAGTGACCTCGCCATGTCGATATCTCAAGACACTGCAACTGAATGGGGCTGGAGAGCTACTCTCCCGGTTATTTAAAGACTCGGTCGATGAATTACAGTACAACTCCGTTGTACACGAAGAAGCCATTTTAGCCAGCCTAGCAGACGGGAGAACCGTTACTGCTGTTCTGGCCGTCTGCTGTGACAGATTTCTGGCCCTCAACTTTCCTGACCTGAACAAGCGTGAATTAGCAGAATGGAGGAAACCTTGTCCCCCTCCGCCATCGCTTGGTTCCAACGTCACATGGGCGTAGCCAGAGGAGGTTTCTTGGGGTTAAAACCATTCCCGAAATGTTGACAAACCTAACAAAAAATCGCAACATTTTGTATGATAAGATCCCGCAAACATTTTGTCAAGGCTGGAAACGCTACATATGCTCCATACAGTCCCGACTTCTCCCCATTAGAATCGTTTATTCATTTGGAGGTTTGAGGAAAGACATTCGTGGCCATCAGTATGTATCGGGCGAAGAGGTGCACACTTGGGTAAAAACCATGTTCCTGTAACATATTGCAAACATTTGTGCCTGGAGGAACCGGCTATCTTGTCTCACTGTGGATTAAATTTGTATTAACAGTTATGGTGATAACTGCTGAAATAATGAGCAGTTTAATTATTTTTCCCAGGTGTCTTCTTTTAATTTGGATGTGATTTGCCCGTTTTCCAATCAACTAGGAACAGTTTCGTTGCTCCTAGTAGCCACGGTAAATTCTGGTAAAGAGGGGGACCAAATAAGGCGGAGATTCTGTATAGAAACTGTCCTCGTCGGGCATTGGAGTATCATTGTGCTGCCAAGCAATGTCGACATCCCTAGTCACTGTTCTTCAACATCACTATTGGTAAAATACAGGGTGTCTCACGAAACACGCCTGGGAGAGGTCCGCGAGTTGCGCGGCGCGTTTGCCGGCTGCTGCCGCTCTGCCTGCCGGTCGCCGCTATGCGTGTTCTGGGACACTTGCCAACGGCGCCCAGTCCGGACCTATTGTCGTCAGGTAAAAACACAGTGCTCTTGTGTTCTGTACTGCGTGACAGAGTGTTCGGGTGTTATGTTTTGAGTTTGCTGTCGAGTTTCCTTTCAGTATGGTATACACAAAGGATAAACGAGTGTTTCTTGTGTTGAACTATGCAAAAACAGAATCGTTTGTGGAATGTCGGCTAGAATTCATACGGAAATTTCCCGGAGTGCACGTTCCCATTGAATCCACGATACGCAGATTAGCGAAGAAATTTCAAAAGACTGAATCTGTGTTAGACGAACGAAGGCCTAGAGGTGGTAGTGTTCTAACCTGAAATAAATTAGACGAGATAAGGGAGGCCTTGGAAAAAATCCCGAGAAAACCTCTTCGCCGTTTGGCACTTCGCACGGGTGTGTCAAGAGCATCTGCTCACACAGCAGTACACAGACTGAATTTGAAGCCATACAAAATAACGGTAGTGCATCAACTCAACAAACTCAGATACTGTTACTCGACGTCATTACTGTAACTGGCTTTTACAGTCTGTGCGCGATGGAGAAGTTGATCCTGAGATACTTTATTTTTTTGATTAAGCATGGCTGCATTTCTCAGGCTACGTAAATTCGCAGAACAATCGACGTTGGAGCTCAGTAAATCCATATGAGTTACATCAACAACGTCTTCATAACGTGAAAACTGGAGTATGGTAAGTAATTAGTGCGAGGCGAATAATTGGGCCAATCTTTTTTTACGAAACAATAAATTCTGACAGGTATGTGAACAATATCCTGCATCCATTTTTTCAAGAACTTTCACCCAACGAAAAGATGTACGGTTATTTCATGCAGGACAATGCAAGACCACACATTGCCAACGCTTCTATGGCAGCAATACGAAGTGTTTTTGATGATAGGATAGTTGACTGGCCTCCTCGTTCTGTAGATCTAAATCCCTGTGATTTTAATCTTTGGGAAATGTTAAAAGAGAAGGTGTATGCAAGCTATCCCCATACACTTGAAGAGTTGGAAGACAGGATTCGACTAGTCATTTCCCAGATTTCGGCAGCCGAAATTTGTCGAGTGTTCGCAAATGTGTTCAAGAGATGTCAGGCCACTCTTTCCATAGAGGGACATAAGTTTGAACATCTACTGTAAATAAAAGTAAGCTTAGGTTACTCATTTGGCAATGTTTTTAGGACTTTAACTCAGTGTATGCGCCCGCGGCACAAAAGAGTCCGAGAATCGGGCGCTGCCGTGGCCGGTGGATGCAGTGGCGGCGGCCGGGAGCCGTACCGCGCGATCAGCGGATGCCTGGCAGGCGTCTTTCGTGAGACACCCTGTACAATGTCAGTCAGCAATATTTATTGATGTTCCTGTCTAGTCAAACAGTATCTGTACACTTTGTTTATGCCATTCACAGCTTTCATGTACCGCAAAATTTAGAGTTTGGGAGTGCTTCTCCGAAAATGCTTCAGAAGTTACTGAAAGCTTCACTCACGGCCTTTCTGATTGCCATCCGTGTTTCGATCTGCATTTTTCTGTCTTCGCCGCGCGGGAGCAGCCGAGCGGTCTGGAGCGCCACGTTGCTCATCGCGCGGCCTCTCGCGCCGTAGGTCATGGATGTTTGTGTTGTCATTAGTGTAAGTTAGTATGTAAGTAGTTTGTAATTAGGGACTGACGACCCCGCAGTTAATTCCGGTAAGCTTAACAAACATTTGAACATTTTTTCCTGTATTTATTACACGAGGTGCGTCCAGAAAGTAAGTTCCGTTTGGTAATAAAATGAAATTGTACACAGATACAGAAGAAATTTTTATTGCACAAAATTTTAGAACTCTTAAACTACTTTTCTACATAACTGCCGAAATTTTGTAGGCACTTGTCATAGCGTGCCACCAGTTTTTGCATGCATCCTTCACAGAAGATTGCCGCCTGTGTATTCAACCATGTGGTAACAGTTCTTTATCATCGTTGAAGTGTTGACCACCAAGGACAGATTTTAGGTGTAAGAAGAGATGAAAGTCGCTAGGAGAGAGGTCCGAGCTGTATGGAGGATGATCAAACAGGTCCATTGAAATTTCTGTAAGAATTGTTTGGTCACATTCGGTGTGTGAGGTCAGGCATTATCGTGAAAAAAAATCTTTTGACAGTAATCCTCTTCTTACACTTGAAATCTGTCCTTGGTGGACAACACTTCAACGATGATGACGAGCTGAAAGAACAGTTACCACATGGTTGAATATACAGGCGGCAACATTCTATGAAAAAGGCACAGAAAACCGTGTGCCATGCTATGACAATTGCCTACAAAATTTCGGAAGCTATGTAGAAAAGTAGTTTAACAGTTGTAGATTTTTGTACAATGTTAAGTAGTTTACTAATTTCGTTTCTGTACCAAGGTGACACACTACTAAACAGTCATGTGAAATGAGGTGTAATATATACAGTAGTAGAGCCCTGTTAAGAGTACACGTTATTAAAATGTGCATTGATTGAAAACCACCATCCCCTCCCCCCAAATCATATCCTGGCTACGCCAATGTCCATGAAAGTTTTGAAATGACATCCCAGCAGCAAAACTAGATTTCGTCGTCTTAGATATTTTTATGTTAGTGAAACGTGTTTTCTTTTATTTTTATTTTTAATGAGTTTTGAAACCACCATCGGGGGCAGGCTGGCAGCGGCCTCGGCGCCGCACTACAGCCGAGGAGACTAAAACATGAACATGGAGTCACTAAACGCAGACAATAATACATATAACTGAGACAAAATCGGTGAACGTTAACTATGAAAACGGATCACAGAAAACAGACAGTTAAAAAAAAAAAAAAAAAAAAAAAAAAAAAAAAAAAAAAAAAAAACCACTGTTAAAAACAACATATAGACGAAGTTGAACAAAGAAACACCGATTCCCGTAATGAGATCAAGTCTCGAGTACTGCTGCGCTGTAATTTAAGGATCTTTCTAGCCGTCGTCGAATTAATCAAATCGGCCGGTTGTGTTTACAATGGTCACTGGGGGTAAAATTTTACGTATCATGTCGGCGGCCTCGCGTGATTATCTTGGCAACATCAACAACACGATAGAATATCTTTGCCCATTTGTTCGAATTACATAGAATGACTTGATTTGTGTATCGTACAGACCATGAAGTAAACTAATAATGCTGTTTCTGCTTTATGGTTGACGGTTCTTGTATGTATCCTCGTCCGCTCAGTTAAAATAATTGCCCTCGTAAAGCGAAGATTCCATGAGAAAACATCAGCGTTGTCAAGCAATTGGCTAAAATGAAGACTCATAGGATTCTCATTATTCAGCATATGTTGCCAACATTATCATAGGAGGCCGCTGGGATATTTGGTAAAATTTAACCAATACTGGGAGGTATGAAAAATGTTCATATGTTTGTAAATCTATCGGACCAAACTGCGCGGTCATCAGTCCGTAGCTTAGAAACTACTTAAACCTAGGTAAACTAACCTTCGGACAAACACACACACACACACACACACACACACATGCCCTAGGGAGGACTCGAACCTCCACGGCGATCAACCGCGCGCTCCGCAGCGAGACGCTTTAGACCGCTCGGCTTCTCCACCGCGGCGGAGGTATGAAACGGTATCTTTTACATGTTAAGGAAAATGTCTGACACAATAACAACAAATAAAAACGGAAGTATATACTTCTCATGCCATTTTCGAATTATATTACTTTCATTACCCTAATATTTGAAATGGAACTACAATTTCGGTGTTCGTATATTTATACAACGCCAAGAAATAATATTCAGAATTCCAGAGCTGACAACATTTCGACTTCGTATTTCCACCCGTGCACCGCTACATGCCTCTCCTGGCGCATCATCACTTAAATCGGCATTCTCGACTTCGTAGTTCCACCCGAGCACCGCTAGATGCCTCTCCCGACGCATCATCCTTTATATTGACATTCATACGAAAACATCCATTTCCGTTAACCACTCTTAATCACTGCGAAAATGAAGCATTTGAACGGCACAAGAAAGTGAGTTGGGAGCACTCCATGTTTCGATATTCACTTATTTTAATACGTTATTTTAATACTGCAGATGCGCTGCATTACAGCGTCTATGGTCGAGGGGAATAGCCAATCAGTGACCTGATTGTTGGAGAATATAGAACTTGATCCAAGCTGTAGATAGGAAAATTTCTTCCTTTTACCACTTTTAATGGCTAAATGCACACATAATATTTATATTCGTGAAATCTACGACAAACAATCTCGAATTTTGTACCTTTCATTGGCCTTCTTGTACGAATAAATTAGTGATCTGTACCACAGTTTTCGTGTTAGCGTATTTATATAATGATATATTATAAAAGTATAGGTATGTATGTGTGTATGTTCACGTCTCCTACTAAAGTACTGGACCGATTTCAGCCAAACGTGGTTCAAATATTCCTTACTATTATACAACGAACGATGTTTGGTTAATATCCACCTATGACACATACTTCAGGAGATATGACGTCATAAATAATGAAATTCACGAAAATTGCCAAATCTCCCCTTAACTAATTGACTAATTGCAAAGAAACTTGGCACAAATATTCTTTGACATTCGCTCTGAGGGCGAAGGTTATATGAGTCGTCAACAATGAGAGTCGCAAACAGCCTCGCTACACGCGATGCGTGAAGAACAAGACTTTATTCATGCGTTATTTGAGAGCTCTTGGTGACTTCACACCTTGAAGAAGCACTCTCTCGCTGAATACCCAAAGAGAAGAAGTTTATCGTTTATTACACTTACACCGTTCATCCAGTAAAATTATGCAAGCCGGCATGTCGTCACAGTTTATGACTTTCACTCTACCAATTATATTCACGAGATAATTTGTAGACAGCATACCTTCTAAATTATATCATAGTACCACACACGGTTCGGGAGATATGACGCCATAAGGCCTGCATGGAAACGAAAGTGAAGTTGATAGAGTGCGGAACGGAAGGCAATGAATAGAGGGGGAAGAATGGGATGGACTGACATAAGAATGGAATAAATATACGCCCAGGCAAAGCCGGGAACAAAAACTGGTTATACATACATATATAGTGCTTGTTATTTTGGATACGCCCAAAAGAACAGACGACACATTCATATGAACTCATTTGGTCAATAATACGTTGCTATTCGAAAAAGGTCTACACAAGACTACATTTTGTACACTCTCTTGGTCATGATAAATTGCATTTGTAAGATACGGAAAGATCAGCGACAGTCTTCTGCGGAGAGCCAGTGCTGGCCGTATAGAAAATACAGCGAGAAGCCTTATGAATTTAACATGAGCAAGGAGGTGGATTCGCACGCTTTGTGCGCGGGAAATACAATGTTTCAATTTACAGAGGTTGGCCGCGGGAATAGAAAAGGCTTGTTGTGCAGCGCTCCAACGGGATGTCGTACCACGCTTGACAACACGGCGTCAAGCAAGGGTTGCCGTCGTAAACAGAACATATTCTTTGACAAACTACCAGCTCCGTAATCACCAGCAAAGGAAGCAACAACATACATAAACAAAGCAGGAGAATGTTATCTTCCGCAAATCCTTTGGAGAGTACCGTAATTTGCTACGTGCTACCGAAAGAGAAGGAATAGTGGTAAAACACTGCACTAGCATTGGAGAGAATAGTAGTACATCCCGCCGTCATACCACATAGAGTTACACAATTTATTATTTTATTATGTTTCAGTCCTTCTGGATTTTCAGAATCTTGTAGGTGCGTCTAAAACCCATCTTATCTATGTTGTGACAAGTATTTACATTCATACAACAATTGGTATTCGATCTAGAACCACCTTTGACGCATACGTCAGGAGATGTGACGATAAAATTCGCGTAAATTGACATATATCCTACAAAAATAATTCACCAATTTCAACGAAACTTATCACAACATACACGAGACGGGTTGCAGACAAAACTACAAGAGTCTGAAGATGATCCAGAAGGATATAAATATGTGCATATAAAAAACCATTCGCAACTATTGGCTGATTATACGATAAAAAATTATTTCAAATATTAGTCGATTATCTTGACTATATTAGATAGATTAACACTGTTAGTTCCTTTTGGTCCTGTCTTCCCTCGGTTGCTTTTTCATATTATAATACAGATATTTATGTAATCCGTCTGTGCAACTGAATAATAAAAGTTTTATATTGCCAAATGCATTTCGCCTTTATTTGTTGGTGGTGGTGTTTTGAAGGGAGCTAAACGACTGGATTATCAGTCCCTCGCCTTTATTTGTAAGGCATCATCACTGGCAATTTTTGGTGGATGCTGGTCTACATGAAGTGGTGATTGGTGACTGTAGGTTGTTTTGTTTCCAATTTTATTCCCTCGGCGTTTTTGGTTTTAGCACTTCACCACCAGCACCACTGGGCACATGTCATTTTGTTTGTGTTTGTCGTCATAAACAGAATACATTCTTTGACAAACTACTAGGCTCTGCAATCACCAGTACCGGGAGCGGAAATGTACAGACATATGCTAACAAAATGACATGCGTCTAGTGGTGCTAGTGGTAAAAGTGCTAAAAACAAAAACGCTGAGGGAATAAAATTGGAAACAAAACAACCTAAAGCTCCAATCAGCACTACATATAGACCAGCATCCACCAAAAATTGCCACTGATGATGCCTTACAAATAAAGTCGAAATGCATATGACAATATAAATCTTATATTATTCCATTGCATAGACGTATTGCATAAATATCTGCATTATAATATAGATGGTCTTAAGTTTTACCGTGTTCTACAAATGGCTAGACGCCCATTTAGAAATGGGCCCTTTGAAAAGAACACGGCCGATTTACTTCGGAAATTCGACCATGAGTTCGTCTTACGTCTGTAAGAAAATTGTCTGTTGGAGGTCGTCAAAAAATCTCAAAATTCAGAATGCGTAATGATACGCTCTAGTAATAATAATTTTGTTATTGAATGTTGTAGCAAATCACAACTAATGGGTCGCAACAACACTTTCGCATTGTAAGTTAGAATTTTGAATAAATAAAAAAATTGATATTAATTAACTTAAAACAGTCACTGTAGTAATTAATTAAGCTTGGCCCTATCTGACTTAGCATTGACTACAGCCTCCAACTAGCACCTCTTACGATTCACGAACAGCACAACTTCACTAACAATTGTGTCAGAATTCATGTAGTGGTGATGGCGTGTTCGTGTTATAATCAAAATTGTAATAGCAGATGAACTATGATTGCAATGATAATAGCTCAATACAGTGAAACTCCGTGGTGCAATGAGCTTCACAAATACTACAGTCAAAGTTCTCAATAATTTTGATATTATTGTTTAAAGCATTCAAGTTCCTTATAAAACTTTACGTAAACTATTTTTTTTTTTTTTTTTTTTTTTTTTTTTTTTTTTTTTATTGTTATTGGTTCCAGGGCCTGGGTAGCGTACGCGTGTAACTGGCTGAGCAGAGTTTGGCATTTAACGTATTTCATAAAAAATTAACTACTGTTAGCCTGGTTACTTTCTACATAAATGAAACCAACTTTACTTTACTTGCAAACTCTGTTGCACTTTAATTACTAGTCTCTGTGGTTGCAACACGTTTAGCAATTCTTTAACTCGTCTAGCAATTTTCTTTAAAACTGATCGTAATTACTTGAAAATGATTGAACTTGTTTGTCAATGTACAGGCTTGCATATTCAACATAATCTAATAATGGTGATAATGGGGTGACTACAACTACTTACAAAATTAAGACTGGTTTCAAAATAAGTCATGTATAATTGAACCAAAGTTCTGATTGGGTTGACACTACATTTACATGCATACAAAATAAAATGTTACAAAAGTACTCATCTGCTTTCGTCGTCTTCGTCGTGAAGTCCATACAAGACAGATATGATTACAATAGGTACTCTTACTACAACAACGATCACACTCGGTGACAATAGACTTGATACCAAACAATTACTTTTCTTGCACACATGAAAAAAGATTACACTGATCGAGTATAAATAAACTTATTTCGCACTTCCTTCAATACATTAAACAGTACGCCTCTCAGGCTTATTGCAATTGCATTAAACTCGCGCCACACTGCGCCTACCGTGCCTCTGCACTATCAACAAAACATTTATGTGTTTACTATAGCGAGTCCGCTCCGCGACTGCATTTATGTCTTTACTTTGGCGAGTCCGCACCGCGACTGCTTCAGCAGCGCGACACTCACAGCTACTACTTCTATGGCAAAGACAGTCTTTACCACAGGTTCAACATTGTCTCCGGCGCATTGCTAACTTACAAAGAATGTCCGTGCATTCATGCGGGTTTACACATACAGTACATGTTTACACTAAATGATTCAATACTGAAAGTGACGTTACATAAGAAATATCTCTAGCATACAAGAAATGAAAAATACATGAACTAAACAAATTTAAGACAATATATACATTACTTTAAATCAAACTGTAAGATACACAAACAGGTGTACTCTTACACGTCAAGGAAGAAACTTTGAACATCAGTGGTGGCCACCCAAACTGCGACACGCTGGAGGAAGCATACAAATCTAGTGAATTTGCAGCACACTTTTTCAGCAACGAGACGTAGATTTCAGCGCAGGAGCACATCACTGGCTCCAATGGATCCACTTGCGAGGGCTATTTAAAGTGAGAACAGACGACATTATGGACGTACCGGATTTGTATTTTGTAGTACTGTTCTTTTGCGTAAACATCTTCAGTGTGCCCCATACAATAAAATGTTCAAATCTTTATAAAGCTGCAGTGGACATCAGTCCCGAGACTTACAAACTACGTAAAATAATTTGATAAGGAAAAAAAATCACACACACACACACACACACACATACACACGCACACACACACACACACACACACACACACACACACACACACACACACGTGGGCGCGCGCTCGCGCGCCCTAGAGAAGACTCGAACCTCCGACGGGGAATAGTCACACAAGCCACAGCAAGGTGCGTTAGAACGCATGGCTATTCCCGCGCGGCCCTCGTACTAGATAGCGAACGGCTTAGACCACGTTTCGTAGTTCGACCGAAGAATAATAGTTGCCTATATCGATTGCAGACGGTCCTAAGAAATCAGTGATCGTGTGGGACTAACCAGGCAACTGTGGGGCGGATCTGTAATCTCTGGAAGGTACGACGGACCGAGGGGACCGATTGCACCCACCTCGATGCGTCCCTACACGTGCTGATAGGCATATTCTTCGTGTAGCAGTGATGAATCAGTCTGCGTCACGAACCGTATCACAACAAATTCGGTGTGTTGTGCATCAAGCAGTGACCATGACTATCAATGCAGTTCATTGACAGCAGTGTGGACTATCTGCAAAAGCTGCTGCGACTGCAATGACTCCACAGGCATTAACACTGGAAATGATGCGATGATCGACGAATCCGCATTCTACCTACACCTCCACGATAGTCACATTGGAGTATGGAGACACAGTGGTTGGCGACTGTAGAACTGTTGCCTTACGCAACGCCTAACGGGTCTTGGTCATATTGGGGTCATATTGGATCGCACTCCCGCAGCCTCGTAGTATGCAATGACTAACGAGCCAGCATTACATCTCTGAAGTGTTAGAGCCAGTAGTCCTCCCATAGATTTGGAGCTTCCGACTGCCACTTTAAAGCTGATGTGGCGTTCATTGTCCAAGAGTTATCGTCACCCATCAGATTGCTTTGCTATCTTGGCCTCTCTGTTCTCCCGATGTGTCCCCTGTCGAAAACATCTGGTCGGTGATTTCAGGAGCAATGGCGCTGGATACCTGGACACCCGCGGATACACCCGATCAACTTTGTCCTATCTCCAACGCGAAACAAGCGGTACCAATCTTGAAGCTATTTCTTCACTGTGTGAATCACATTCTCGATCCTCAAAAGTCTTCCTTTAATGGCCCAAACAAGTCCGAGGGGGCTACGTTATGGTTAGGGTGGATGGGCTACACTGTCCAATCCTGTTTAGTTATATGTTTGGAAATTCTCACCCTTGTGTTCAATGAAAAAATCTTCAGGGTTGTTATGGAGCTGAAGTCTTTAGTAGTGCTTCTTGAGTTTTGTCCATATGTTTACTGCTCTTGCCGCTATGGCAATGACATAAGCGTTTGCGTCGGCAGTGCTGTAACGAACATTGATGAATTCCGTCAGCATCACCACAATTGGAACACCGTGGTTAGAGACTGCTGCCTCATGCATCTGCATCCGGGTCGACCTCTCGGTATTACGGTTGTATTAGCGCTGCTGGATTCCAACCCCCCTCCCCCCTACGCATTTATCGTCCAGTAGTAACCAGCCAGCGCTAGATATCTGAACTAATGCAGCCTGTTGTTCTTCCATAGCTTCGAACCTTGCTGATGGCCGCACTCCGACAGGATAATGCTTTATTGTGAGTTAAATTTTTTATGGTTGCTGCCATATTATTGAAAATGTATATTGCAGAATAATGGGCACCATTCTGAACCGAAGTAAGTGCCTTTATGTCTCTATGAAAGTTATTATTGTGTCTAGTATTGAACCCATGAACTGTGCTATTGGTTTAAAGAAATGATAAGGTATTTTTAATGATAAATTTCATTAGGGAATAAATGTATTGGGAAGCAGTAATTGCCGACCGCGGTGGCCGAGGAGACTGAGGCGCTCCAGTCACGGTCTGGACGGCCACTACGGTCGGGGGTTCGAATCCCCCCTCGGGCATGGATATTTGTGCCGTCTTTAGTATAAGGTAGTTGATAAGTAGTTTGTAAGTTTAGGGACTGATAACCCCGTAGTTAAGTCCCATAAGCTTAACAAACATTTGAACTTTTTTTGAAGCAGTAATTAGTACCCCAAGTTCGCTAAATAGCCCTCTACATGATGTTGTAGAGCTGACACACAAGTGATTTTTATTGCCCGTTTTTCAACTCGGAAAACGTCAGCTTGGCCTGATGAGTTACCCCATAAAATAATCCTGTATGTGGTAATGGAATTAAAGTAGTTAGGCATCTAATGTATTCGTGCTTTCTCTTCGTCAGTCAGTTCCTATTATCGATCTGGCGTGGATTGCTTACCGGAAATTTGAGGAAGGTGCAAGTGGCTGACAAGGGCGCTGACTGAGACACGATGTACTCAAAACAGAACACACTTTTATTTTACACAGAAATTCTTCCATAATGGGTACAAAAGTACATAACAGTACTTATCTTTTCACATTCACTGCTGTATCATGAAAACAGTAACAAAAATCAAACTTGGTACAATGTCCTGTTCATGTCTAACTGAACATTCAATAGTAGACAAGATCTCCGTGACTTGAGTATATACAATAAAACTTAAAACAGTCTGCAGCGGGTCACATACTAATACAGACAACCTTTCCTATAGTCCACTCTTCCAGGGCACGTCTACCACACAACTAACTTTTCACTTCACATAGCTTGCTTAGCTAACGTCGGTTGGCGGTGGCGCTGCGAACGTCAGGAGGGCGTGGCGGCCACCTTGCGATCTAATTGGGGGCCGCTGGCAGCGACCGTCTCTTACTTCTTCTTCCGTTGTGTGGTGCCAGCCTTGCCTTGGTGGTTAGGACACCACAGCATCATGCGGTAGCTTTTTTATCTCCTATGTGTGACTACATTTGCAAAACAAATAGGGACTTCTTTATGCGCTCCCAATTAAATTTATTATCAAGCTGAAATCCCAGAGGCCCTAAGATGGAACCTTCGGGGATTCCACATTATCTGTTCTCAGTTGTATGAGGCGTGATAATCCAATATACGTCTCTCTCGTATTTGACACCGAGCAAGGTGGCGCAGGGGTAACGCACTGGACTCGCATTCGGAAGGACGGTGGTTCAAATCCACCTCCGACCATCCAGATTTAGGTTTTCCGTGATTTTCCTAAATCACATCAGGCAAATGCCGGGATGGTTCTTCTCAAAGGGCACTGCCGATTTCCGTCCCTATCTTACCAAAAACTCCGAGCGTTAGCTCCATCTCTAATGACGAAGCAGTCGACGGGACGTTAAATCCTGAGTTTTCTTCCCTTCCTTTTTGACACTGTTTCGCTTATGTTAGCTAGATGGCTATAAGCTAACATACGCGCTCTGTACATATCTGCGGTTAGTTATCTCTTGACGTTGGCAGTGGAGACATTGAAGCCCCTAGTGAATGCTCCGCCTGGCCACAATTATTTACTTTTTAGGTATGACTATCTGATGTCAGATATTTTTGTATTATTTTAGATCTTGAAATGTAGTTTTAACATATTCATCTTCGCCTGAAGAAGGTGCCCGTAGCGGCATTGGTTACGATTGTATTCGTACTTTGCTACTGAGGGCTGCCCCTTAAAAGTTTAATTGTATTGTAGCAGTCGCTGATTCACAGCCATGCACAAAACTGTTCACTAAGGTGATTTCGTAACTAAGCGACATGTCGAAAAAGTCTCGCAACTAGTACTTTGTGGCCGTGTCCGTACACTGAGGGTCGTCCCATTGGTGGTGCAGTCTTGTCATGGACGAAGTGGAGCCAAAGGAAAGGGGCATATAGGCCTACAAGGCGAAGTAGCAGGGAATGGGAAAGAAGCGGAGCCGCAACGAACTGGCCGAGCGCTTTGAGGCGCTATGCTGCGATGCGCGAGGTCGTTTCCTATCGGGGGTTTGAATTCCCCCCTCCCCCCTGGCATGGATGTTTGTGCCGTCTTTAGTGTAAGTTAGTTTATTAGTAGTTTGTAAGTTTAGGCACTGATGACCCCGCAGTCAAGTCCTATAAGCTTTACAAACATTTCGACATTTCATTTGAAGAAGCGAATAGGGTGGCCCCGCTAAAATTCGGTAACGGTAAGGGGGGGTAGAGTATTGGAAATGACTAGGAGATTCAAATTGGACTGTGTTGGACAGCTGTTCCGTATCCCAGGTAATAATGTTTGTTTTGATGTTTGTAAAACTATCGGACCAAACTGCGTGGTCATCAGTCCGTAGCTTACAAACTACTTAAACTAAGTTAAACTAACCTAAGGACAACACACACACCCATGCTCCAGGGTAGCCTCGACCTCCGATGGAGAGCAACCGCGCGCTCCACGCGAGGCGCCTTGTACCACTCGTCTACACCACCGCAGTGTAATAAGTCTCCAGTGTCTTGTTTTTAAGTACTAGATAGCATCACTCTAGTTATGGGGAGTCAAAGTATACAGAATATGTTTTGCGTTCTATTCTACATCTACATACATACTCCGCAATTCACCGTAAGGTGCGTGGCGGAGGGTACACTGTACCACTAATAGGTATTTCATTTCCTATTCCACTCCCAAATAGAACGAAAAAAAATAATGCCTATATGCCTCCGTACGAGCCCAAATTTCTCTTATCTTGTATTTGTGATGTTTACGCGAAATGTAAGTAGGCAGCAGCAAGATCGTACTACACTCAGCTTCAAATTTTGGCCCTCTAAATTTACTTAACAGAAATGCACGAAAAGAACGTCGTCTTTCTTCCAGCGATCCCCAATTGAGTTGACGGAGCATTTCCGTGACACTCGCGCATTGGTCGAACCTACCGGTAACAAATCTAGCTGCTCGCCTCTGAACCTCTATGTCTTCCTTTAAACTGATCTGCTGCGGGTCCCAAACACTTGAGCAATACTCAAGACGTGGTCGTACAAGCGTTTTATACGCGGTCTCCTTTTCAGGTGAAGTACATCTTCCCAAAATTCTACCAATAAACCGAAGTCGGCTGTCCGCCTTACAACTGTCCTTACATGTTCGTTCCATTTCATGTCGCTCTGCAGTGTTACGCCTAGATATTTGAAGCCGCGGTGGAGTAGCCGAGCGGTCTAAAGCGTCTCGCTGCGGAGGGCGCGGTTGCTTGCCATGGAGGTTCGAGTCCTCCCTGGGGCATGGGTGTGTGTGTTTGTCCTTAGGTTAGTTTACCTAGGTTTAAGTAGTTTGTAAGCTACGGACTGATGACCACGCAGTTTGGTCCGATAGATTTACAAACATTTGAACGTTTGATTTGATTTGAGATATTTGAACGACGCAACAGCATCAAGAAGCTCACTACTAATGCTGTATTCGAACATTATGGGATTGTTTTTCCTACTCATGCGCATCATCTTACATTTTTCTACATTGAGAGCTAGTTGCCATTCTTCGCAGCAACTAGAAGTTTTGTCTAAGTCATCCTGTATGCTATTACAGTCAGTTAAAGACGGTACCCTCCAATACGCCACAGCATCATCAGCAAACAGCCGCAAATTACAAGTTAATCTGTCCATCAGATCATTTATATAGATAGAAAATAATAGCGGCCCTATCCCCTGGGGCACGCCTGACTATATACTCGTCTCTGATGAACACTCGCTGTCGAGAACAACGTACTGCGTTCTGTTACCTAGGAAGTCTTTCAGCCCTTCACAAACCTGTGATCCTATTCCAACTAGAAATTTTGTTTAAGTCATCCTGTTTGCTATTACACCCTCCCTTACATCCTGTATGCTATTACACCCTCCCATACACCAAAGCATCATCAAAAAACAGTCGCAAATTACAACTTATTCTGTCCATCAGATCATTTATATAGATAGAATATTCGTATTCGAGAAGTGTATTAACCTCGGAGCAGGAGGAGGCGCCTGTTTTGATCTTACGACTAGAGGAGCAGGCGGTGGTCGGCCGGGCGACGGCGGGTTTGCCTGTCGAGGTATGAGTGATTGGCGCGGCAGAGGCGGCTCTTCCAGAAATATGGAGCGCGCGCACACTAGTTGTCCGGAAGAGCGGGCACACACAGGGGCAGTTTTGCGCGGCCGGCCTTTGTGGTGGGCGGTGGTGCGAACCAGCGGGCAGCGGCTAGCGGGCAGCGGGCAGCCACCGGCCGAGCGTGAGGCGGCAGGCGGCAGGCGCGACCAGCCAGCCGTGACGACGCCGACGCCGACGCCGCCTTTGACGCTCCCCCCGGCCGCGGAGCACGGATTTGGAGACGAGCCGTCGCGCAGCTCACTGGCGACGCAGGTGCGGGTCGTGCGTGCTGAGGACAGAGGGTCGTGCTGGCGCCTGCTACAGGCGACCACTGGGGTTGCTCGAGGTCGTCCACGTAAAGAAAGTGACCAATGCTTTTGCTTTCAAGTTTTCAGTCTCCATCCACTCACAAAGAGATTCACCATTACTGTCATTTTCACAATATCCCCATAAATTATGATGGCTGTTGAAGTCACACAGAAATAGAGTTGGATGATTCTGAGATGGTAGAGGAGGAGTAGGCCAGTTTACTCTGGGAGGCTTGTAGACGTTGATCAAGTTTTCAGTCTCCATCCATTCACAAAGATCTTCATCATCACTGTCATTTTCACAATATCCCCATAAATTATGATGGCTGTTGAAGTTACCCAGGAACAGAGTTGGATAATGCTGAGATGGTAGAGGAGGAGTAGGCCAGTTTACTCTGGGAGGCTTGTAGACGTTGATCAAGTTTTCAGTCTCCATCCACTCACAAAGAGCTTCACCATAACTGTCATTTTCATAGTATCCCCATAAATTATGATGGCTATTGAAGTCACCCAGAAATAGAGTTGGATGATGATGGTAGAGGAGGAGTATGCCAGTTTACTCTGGGAGGCTTGTAGACGTTGATCAAGTTTTCAGTCTCCATCCATTCACAAAGAGCTTCATCATTACTGTCATTTTCATAGTATCCCCATATTATGATGGCTGTTGAATTCACCCAGAAATAGAGTTGGATGATGATGGTAGAGGAGGAGTATGCCAGTTTACTCTGGGAGGCTTGTAGACGTTGATCAAGTTTTCAGTCTCTATCCATTCACAAAGAGCTTCACCATTACTGTCATTTTCATTGTATCCCCATAAATAATGATGGCTGTTGAAGTCAGTCAGAATCAGAGTTGGATGATGCTGAGATAGTAGAGGAGGAGTAGGCCAGTTTACTCTGGGAGGCTTGTAGACGTTGATCAAGTTTTCAGTCTGCATCCATTCACAAAGAGCTTCACCATTACTATTTTCACAATATCCTCATAAATTATGATGGCTGTTGAAGTCACCCAGGAAAATTTGAATGATGCTGAGATGGTAGAGGAGGTGTAGGCCAGTTTACTCTGGGAGGCTTGTAGACGTTGATCAAGTTTTCATTCTGCATCCATTCACAAAGAGCTTCCCCATTACTATTTTCACAATATCCTCATAAATTATGATGGCTGTTGAAGTCACCCAGGAAAAGTTGAATGATGCTGAAATGGTAGAGGAGGAGTAGGCCAGTTTACTCTGGGAGGCTTGTAGACGTTGATCAAGTTTTCAGTCTGCATCCATTCACAAAGAGCTTCACCATTACTATTTTCACAATATCCTCATAAATTATGATGGCTGTTGAAGTCACCCAGGAAAAGTTGAATGATGCTGAGATACTAAAGGAGGAGTATGCCAGTTTACTCTGGGAGGCTTGTAGACGTTGATCAAGTTTTCAGTCTCCATCCATTCACCCAGAGCTTCACCATCACTGTCATTACTGTAATTTTCACAATATCCCTATAAATTATGATGGCTGCTGAAGTCACCCAGAAACAGAGTTGATAATGCTGAGATAGTAGAGGAGGAGTAGGCCAGTTTACTCTGGGAGGCTTGTAGATCTTGATCACGTTTTCAGTCTCCATCCATTCACAAAGAGCTTCACCATTAATGTCATTTTCATAGTATCCCCATAAATTATGATGGCTATTGAAGTCACCCAGAAATAGAGTTGGATGATGATGGTAGAGGAGGAGTATGCCAGTTTACTCTGGGAGGCTTGTAGACGTTGATCAAGTTTTCAGTCTCCATCCATTCACAAAGAGCTTCATCATTACTGTCATTTTCATAGTATCCCCATAAATTATGATGGCTGTTGAATTCACCCAGAAATAGAGTTGGATGATGATGGTAGAGGAGGAGTATGCCAGTTTACTCTGGGAGGCTTGTAGACGTTGATCAAGTTTTCAGTCTCTATCCATTCACAAAGAGCTTCACCATTACTGTCATTTTCATTGTATCCCCATAAATAATGATGGCTGTTGAAGTCAGTCAGAATCAGAGTTGGATGATGCTGAGATAGTAGAGGAGGAGTAGGCCAGTTTACTCTGGGAGGCTTGTAGACGTTGATCAAGTTTTCAGTCTGCATCCATTCACAAAGAGCTTCACCATTACTATTTTCACAATATCCTCATAAATTATGATGGCTGTTGAAGTCACCCAGGAAAATTTGAATGATGCTGAGATGGTAGAGGAGGTGTAGGCCAGTTTACTCTGGGAGGCTTGTAGACGTTGATCAAGTTTTCATTCTGCATCCATTCACAAAGAGCTTCCCCATTACTATTTTCACAATATCCTCATAAATTATGATGGCTGTTGAAGTCACCCAGGAAAAGTTGAATGATGCTGAAATGGTAGAGGAGGAGTAGGCCAGTTTACTCTGGGAGGCTTGTAGACGTTGATCAAGTTTTCAGTCTGCATCCATTCACAAAGAGCTTCACCATTACTATTTTCACAATATCCTCATAAATTATGATGGCTGTTGAAGTCACCCAGGAAAAGTTGAATGATGCTGAGATACTAAAGGAGGAGTATGCCAGTTTACTCTGGGAGGCTTGTAGACGTTGATCAAGTTTTCAGTCTCCATCCATTCACCCAGAGCTTCACCATCACTGTCATTACTGTAATTTTCACAATATCCCTATAAATTATGATGGCTGCTGAAGTCACCCAGAAACAGAGTTGATAATGCTGAGATAGTAGAGGAGGAGTAGGCCAGTTTACTCTGGGAGGCTTGTAGATCTTGATCACGTTTTCAGTCTCCATCCATTCACAAAGAGCTTCACCATTAATGTCATTTTCATAGTATCCCCATAAATTATGATGGCTGTTGAAGTCACCCAGGAATAGAGTTGGATGATTCTGAGAAGGTAGAGGAGGAGTAGGCTAGTTTAATCTGGGAGGCTTGTAGACGTTGATCAAGTTTTCAGTCTCCATCCATTCACAAAGAGCTTCATCATCACTGTCATTTTCACAATATCCCCATAAATTATTATGGCTGTTGAAGTTACCCAGGAACAGAGTTGGATGATGCTGAGATGGTAGAGGAGGAGTAGGCCAGTTTACTCCGGGAGGCTCGTAGACGTTGATCAAGGTTTCAGTCTCCATCCATTCACAAAGAGCTTCACCATTACTGTCATTTTCACAATATCCCCATAAATTATTATGGCTGTTGAAGTTACCCAGTAACAGAGTTGGATGATGCTGAGATGGTAGAGGAGGAGTAGGCCAGTTTACTCCGGGAGGCTCGTAGACGTTGATCAAGTTTTTAGTCTCCATCCATTCACAAAGAGCTTCACCATTACTGTCATTTTCACAATATCCCCATAAATTATGATGGCTGTTGAAATCACCCAAGAATAGAGTTGGATGATGCTGAAATGGTAGAGGATGAGTAGGCCAGTTTACTCTGGGAGGCTTGTAGACGTTGATCAAGTTTTCAGTCTCCATCCATTCACCCAGAGCTTCACCATTACTGTCATTTTCACAATATCCCCATAAATTTTGATGGCTGTTGAAGTCACCCAGGAACAGAGTTGGATGATGCTGAGATGGTAGAGGAGGAGTAGGCCAGTTTACTCTGGCAGGTTTGTAGACGTTGATCAAGTTTTCAGTTATCATCCATTCACAAAGAGCTTCACCATCACCGTCATTTTCACAATATCCCCATAAATTATGATGGCTGTTGAAGTCACCCAGAAATAGAGTTGGATGATGCTGAGATAGTAGAGGAGAAGTAGGCCAGTTTACTCTGGGAGGCTTGTAGACGTTGACTATTGTTGTGCTATCATGTCACCAACTTTGACATCAATGAAGCATGCAAAAGTCGTTGGCGAGAATCGTCAATGGTCAACGGTCATCTGGTTGAAAACCCTTCAATGCGAGTTCCAGCTTTCTCACTCCCTAGACGCCAGTGGAGAATCATAAAACTCTTGTAGGACCCTCACCAGGTGGGACTGACGGAAGACATTGAGAAGGTTCAGAGAAGGGCAGCTCGTTTTGTTTTATCACGTTACGGGAGGGAAAGCGTCACGGAAATGTTGCACGAATTGGGGTGTAAATCATTAATAGAAAAACGTTATTTATTGCGGCGTGATCTGTTTGCGAAGATTCAATCACCGACTTTGACTTCTGAATGTGAAAATATTTTGCTAGCACCCACCTACTTAGGGAGACATGACCATCCCAAT
Organism: Locusta migratoria; assembly: GCA_026315105.1. NCBI lineage: Eukaryota > Metazoa > Arthropoda > Insecta > Orthoptera > Acrididae > Locusta > Locusta migratoria. The sequence goes on from CM048745.1 coordinate 319,600,285, forward strand.
AAAATAAGAGAAATCAGATCTAAAACGGAACGATTTAGGTGATCTTTCTTGCCGCGCGCTATTAGAGAATGGAACGGTAGAGAAAAGTTATGAAAGTGGTTAATGAACCCTCTGCCAGGCACTTAAATGTGATTTTCAGAGTATCTATGTAGATGTAGATGTAGATCCGAACAGGACAAGGGAACTGCGGATATCTACAGCACAAATGGGGCTGGGTAACATCTCCCGCGTGTGACTGTGGAGCTGCCCTAGAAACAATAAACCATATTGTAGGTGAATGCCCGAAACGAGCCTTCGGGGATCAATGAATGACATTCACCATGCATTACCTGAAGGACTCAACTGGATCACCTGTTTCGACTTAGAATTCTAAGAACTTGTGTAATGTTTACATAATTTAATATAACACTGTACATATGATCCTGTACATATATTGTCCTTGTCATACATATCTTACAATGTATACAATTAGAACTGTGTTCCTGAACCAACCTCTGTATCATCTTTTCATGAAGAAATGCTTTTGCTGGAACTGACATATTGATGAAGGGCATTTCGAGTTCTTCATTTTCTCTATCTTTTCATGACTAGACGTTTGTTTCTCGGACTATGTCGGAAGAAATATATCATTTCAATCCATCGGGACACCAATACGTCCCATGTGACTTAGGAAGTTGCATACTGCTGGAAGTAAAAATTAGTACACCCTTTTACATCTATCCATCTCACTCCAAATGTCATTTCTGGAGACCAGTAGTCTCGGTTCTAGGAATCAATATGGTTTCCGAAAGTAACGGTCCTGTGAAACACAACTCGCGCTACTCATCCACGAGATCCATAGGGCAGTAGATACACGATCGCTGGTAGATGCCGCGTTTCTTGATTTTCCCAAGGCGTTCGATAGCGTTTCGCAACCTCACCTGATGAACAAAGTGCGAGCACATAGAATATAAGACTAACTGTATGACTGGATTCAGGCGTTCCTAACTATAAAGAATGTAGCATGACATTCTGAACGAAAAGAAGTCTTCAGACGTTAAAGTGGTCTGAGGCGTGTTCTTCACATTATATGTTAATGACCTCGTAGATAATTTCGGAAGTTTTGCAGATGATGCTTTAGTTTATCGGGAAGTCGCAGCACTGGAAAAGGGTAGCGAAATGTAGGAGGTTCTGCATGGTATTGACGCATGGTGCGGGAAATGGCAATTGAGCCTCAACATAAACAAGTGTGAAGTTCTGCGTTTATATAGAACGAAAAATGCATTATTATACATAACAACACAATATCACGACAAACACCGGGAGTAGTTACTTCTATAAAATATCCCGGAGTGGACATAAGAGGCGATTTGAAATGGAACAACAAATAAAATCAACCGTGTGTAAGGCAGATGCCAGACTGCGATTCATTGGAAAAATCCTCAGAAAGTCCGTCATCAAAGGAAGTAGGTTACAAAATACTTGAGTATTACTTATCAGTGTGGGATCCGTACAAGTTAGGGTTAATACAGAGAAGATCAAATGGACAATAGCACGTTTCCCAGGTCTCATTTAGTAAGCCTGAAAGTGTCACAGAGGTGATAAGGAAACTGCAGTGGCAGACGCTGCAAGAGAGGCGTTCTGTATCGCGGTACGGGCTCCTGTCAGAGTTCCGAGAGCTGACGTTCCATCAAGAGTTAACCAATACATCGCTTCCTCCTATGTATACCTCGCCAAGCGACCACAAGATAAGACCAGAGAGAAGAGGGCCCACATAGAAGCTTTCAATCATTTTTTCCTCGAACCATACGCGACTGGAATAGGAGAAAATGACAATGGCACTCATGGTACTCTCCGCCACACATCGTGAGATGGCTACCGGAGTATGGACGTAGACGTACATTTATTGTTGAAACAGCGCATATGAAGCACATGAAATGATTACATTTACATATCAATACGGCTGCGCGGAATGACCGGACGGTCTTAGGCGCATTCTCAAGGATTGCGCGGTCGCTTCCACCGGAGGTTCGAGTCCTTCCTCGGGCATGGATGAGTGTGTTCTCCTTAAGATAGAAGAGTTTAAGATTAAGTAGTTTGTAAGTCTAGAGACCGATGAACTCACGCCGGCCGCGGTGGCCGAGGTGACTGAGGCGCTCCAGTCACGGTCAGCACGGCCACTACGGTCGGGGGTTCGAATCCCCCCTCGGGCATGGATATTTGTGCCGTCCTAGTTCGTAAGTAGTTCATAAGTAGTTTGTAAGTTTAGGGACTGATGACCCCGTAGTTAAGTCCCATAAGCTTTACAAACATTTGAACATTTTTTTTGATGAACTCAGTAGTTTGATCCCTTTACAAATGTTTTAACATTATTTGAACGGATCAGTATGTGGTGTAACTTCCACGGGCGGCAATGCAGGCGTTGATTCTGGCATCATTCGGTGATACAGATGGTGTCTTGGGATACGTTATTCCACACATGCTCGACCTGTTCTCCTCGTTCTGCAAGAGACGAGGGATGACAATTCACAGGTGTCAGTTGCCATCCAATCATACGCTACTCGGACTCATTTGGAGAGAAGACCCCGGAGAATGTGCTGGCCAAGAAAATTGCTTGCCGTCTTGCAGAGCCATTGAATTCTACACGCAGTGTGAGGGCGAGCATTATCCTATTGAAACAACGCCCTACCTGAAAAGAACGAACCTTACAACATTCTCGACTTACCGAACGTCGGTCGTCATTTCCTCCGCAATCACCAAAGATGAACGACAGTTGTAGTTTATCGTTCCTCGGGCCATAAGGCCGAAGGTGGGGCAAGTGTATCTTGTACGATTGTACTCTACGAGACAGCGCTCGCCAGTTTTACGTGTATGAGCAAACGACCATAACTTGTGTGCAGAAAGAACCTGCTTTAATCGCTCAAGACTACGGATCTCCATCCAGACTCGGCTCCCCTCCAACACAAGAAATTGTCGCACATTGTTGACATGGTTCCCCGTGCATGTTCCACTTTGCACGCAGCTACAACTTTGTTCCCACAAGTGATTGGACGATATTAGTACATCCGCAAAGAAATGTGCGTTCGACTATGGAGGCGTATATACAATCATGTGTATACAGGCCACCACCAGTCCTACCAGTATTGCAAAACCCATCTGTCATATAGAAGTTATAACACGGAATGTAAATAGAAACAATACGACGTCTGTGGCTAGGCAATCGTAAAATGAGTGACGAAAACAATATGTTTTATTCGACTCAAGGTAGAGGTTTCTTCCATTCGGCAGCAAGTTGTAGCGGATACAAGCCGAATCTCTGCTTCGTGACTGCGCACCATCAAACATACCACTGAGATCTTGTCATATATCTTACCAGACTTTCCAAACAGGCATCATGGAACCTCTCCCGCGATGGAATTTGAAGGAAGCTAGTTGGAAATTTTTTTCTATTTACCTAGTAAGTCTCTCGGGTGAATTCCTGCAAGACTAAACTATTACATGCGGTTTGTTTGTCGTAAGAGACTATATCTAGAGAGTACCGCAGACAATACATGCCAGGATGAGACAAAAAAGAGATAGTGTGTATCAGGCAACGATTAGGTAATTGGTGACTAGCTGCTCAGCAGTCTTGCCGTGGTTCGACGAGAATTTACATCTTGGTCATTAGGTGGAAAGTATCGATCACTAAGCTTTAAAACGTCTATCTAGTACAAGAGCATAGTCTGTTTTAAATAAATTAAATGTCGGTAACAAGAGTGACCAAAAGGAAATGAAGATGCCTGCAATAAGGATCGCTTCGCATTTAGTATGAATCTATAGAGCTCCGCGAAATAGAGCTCACACTGCTCAGATCAAGCACGACTTCATAGTATTAAAAACTACCTACGGTATACAAAGGAATTTTCCCGTCCATTCTCGTCAAACGGAAATTCCAAATATGCTTCCAAAGACGTAAAATCAGCAAAGCACCTTGATTTGATCGAATTCTCCCAGGGTTTGTTATGAACTCCGAAACATTTGGTAAAGTTCTTCACAGATATTATAACACACGGCATAATCAGTCAACAAATGTAATAATAAAAAAACCATTGCTCTCCTAAAGCGAAGTTATCAGAGTAACGAACCGAAGAGCTGCCTTCCAGAAGCATAACAGAGCTCTAAGCTCCTGGGAAGACTTGTCCGTATCGTCACCAAAATACTAGATGCAGTTCCCTTGCGACAAACCGGGTTACGTTTTAGGCGCAGCTATGCGGATCACCTTACATCACTAATAACAGACGTAGAAGCTGTATACTGCAGGAAATTAAAATCATCAGCTGTTTTATACATCTGTCACCTTCCTACAACATTGTCTGCAAACATTTCCTCCTATAGAAATTCATCAAAACGATTCAATGTCTGAGAACTACCCGACTTTTAAATGGCATGCTTGGTGGCAGAACAGTTTAGGTGGTAAGAGGAGAACAGACTCGTGCCCAAAGAACCCTAAAACACCGCTTACCACAATACTCAGTGTTGGCTCCACTGTTGTTCATCCTGTACATGGCTTATATGCCTTATACTTCTTCCAGAAAGTTAGCGTACGCGGATTACTGGTTCTTATCTACAAAGCACAAGCACTTCGAGATAATAGAGCAACATCGTAACCTGACTTTGAGATCTTAAGTAAATATATCTTATAACAAAATCCGACAAAAATCAGTAATACATCGTTCGTTTCGAGGGAAAGTGGATCCCACTACTTTGAGCGGCTCGGCTGACACACTATACACATCAGTTTACCCAACCGCAGTATACTGTGCTCCAGTTTCAATGCTAGTTTTCACGCAAATGAAATCAACAAATAGTTGCTCATGACGATGCTAAATGTCAGAAGAACCACCAGGTCAACCCCAAAACTAGCTGTACCAATGCTAACCCATATACTCTAGGAACGTAGGAAGGTAATTAACAAATTTCAGACACTGTAACGTGTCTGACTTGGAAAAGACTCAATTCCAGATATCCAAGAATGGTAACAGCCAATGAACTGCACGGTGTAGACTTTACCCCAATAAAGTCCTGGGATGAAGAATGGCGATAGTTGTGTCAAGACCTTACCTGCATCATAGATCAACCGCCCGAATGTGAATTACCTTCCAAAATAAAGTCATCAAGTAACAGAACACTGACATATCACGGAAGAAGTCTAGATTGCCCAATTTTTATTTGCTTTTATGTAAACACAAATGATAAAAGAAATATAAAGGTATTTACATTCTAAGGACCTGTGAGTGGGCTGTGGTGAATAAATGTAAGGGTCTTATTTCAATGTATTTTCGTCAGTGGGAGGGAAAAAAATTTCATTAATCATTTTATTTGGGAGTAATAAAAGTTCCAGATCACTGATTACAATTATTATATAACGCTACAGCTGTTTCGGCTTTTTGCCATTATCAAGCGCCTGCGTATACAAGAATTACATTAATCAGTTTCCATCACATTACAAGTAAAATACTACGAAAATCTATATAATTTTTTTTTAAAATAATGTTTTCTTATAATTTACGTCTTCGATGTTTTGACGTTATATACTAACATCTGGCGTGACTGTTGTAAAAACTGCAGTGAATTAATCACGAATTTCGCATTTGTATACGTTTATTGCTGTCAAGTTTCCTGTAGCTTGTTCCGCTATCATGTTAAATTATAGGAAACATTTTATATTTGTGTAATTACACAAACATGAAAACATTAAAAAATGTTCAAATGTTTATAAATCTATTGGACCAAACTGCGTGGTCATCAGTCCGTAGCTTACAAACTATCTAAACCTAGGTAAACCAACTACGGACACACACACACACACACACACACACACACACACACACACACACACGCCCCAGGAAGGACTCGAACCTCCACGGCGACCAACCGCACACTCCGCAGCGAGCTGCTTTAGACCGCTCGGCTACTCCACCGCAGCATGAAAACATTAAAAGCCTCTGATAACATAGTCAATCATCATACGTATGTAAAACATCTATGGCAGAACTGTTGCTAATTACACAAAATATAAAAAGTTTTCTATAATTTAACACCATAGCGGAACACGCTGCAGGAAACCTGACAGCAATAAATGCATACAACTGAGCATTTGTCAGAGCAGTTGTCACCGTCGAGATCTAATGTCAGATTATGGTTTAACGTCTCGTCGACATCATGGTCATTAGATACGGAAAACACTCTGGGATACGCCTTTATTAACTATTGGGAAGGAAATGAACCGTACCCTATCAAAGGAACTATCCCGGCTTATGTGTCAGAGAAGAAGTAGCCGAAGACTTTGTTATTCTCCACTCCCTTATCATTCCGTAAAAAAACCTGACCTAAACTTTCTTTGGCCACCGTTTGGACTTTGGACTTTGGTTTGCGGTGAAAAGATTTCCGACGTGTAGAAAGGAAATATTTTCGGTGCAAGAAAAGCTGGAATGCCTGCAGCAGATGCTATGCTGCTCCGTGATAATGCTGTCTCCTTACGGTTCATTGCATAGCAACTGTTTTATAAAAGTTCAGTTGGGAGCTGTCTGGTCGCCCAGAAAGCAGTCCTCATCTTGCTCCTCGAGAAATTCCTGTCCTCCGGCCAGCATTTTGACAGCTACGAAGAGTTGAGGGGAATTGTCACTGCTGGTTCCATTTGCAGGTAGTAAACTTCCACGACACAGGAATACAAAAGGTGCTCCAACGATTCACAAGTATCTCAACTCTTTTGGTTACTATGTTGAAAAATAGCTCAAACATTGCTGTACCTGTTTCCATTAAAGTTTTTCATGTAAGAACTTTGTCTTTGTTTTAAAAAAAAATAGGGAAACTTACATTCTGAATGCGCGTCGTATGTTTCAGACCTTCATTAACGTAATTTGATAGCTAAGGGACTTCTCGGAAAACTGTCGTAATAGTGTTTTGTAGCCGTGTCCGTATACTGGGCGCCATCCCATTGGTAGTGCAGTCTTGTGGTGGACGAAGTAAAGCCAATGGAAATGGGCATATACAGGCCGAAGTAGCAGGCAATGGAGAAGAAGAAGAATAGAATAGAGTGAAAGCGCTAAAATTCGGGAACAGGGGGAGTAGATAGTTTGAAATGAGAAGATTCAAACTGGACTGTGTTGAGCAGCAGTTCCGTATCCCTGGTAACGATACTCTAATGTCTTGTTTTCGACTACTGCATAGCAGCACTTTCATTATGGCGAGTCAGCGCGACAAAAGAATAAAGAGTATGTTCTACGTTTGCGTTTCTGCTTCTTACAACTTTCATCCCCTGGTAATGAGAAACTATAATGCAGTCGGTATATTGTTGTAAACAAGCCGACTATGGATTGCTGATTTACATTTCTGGGATAACACAATCAAATAAAACTTTTAAATTGAATATCCCCCGAAGCACTTTACTCTAGCTTGCTTTGAATTTACCAGACGTCATTGCGGGAATGTGTAACCTCTAACTTGTTGATCAAAATGAATGATTAAACAGGTTATGTTCTCTTCTATAAATATAACTTTGACAGTAGAGCCCGAACCGTGATGCGCGACACCTCTCTTGCTGCGTTTACCACTGGAGCTGGCTGAGCATCCCTGACATCGTAACATTTGTTAAATGATCCCGTAACGAAACACGCTACTCCCCTTAGGAACGGATTAACTGGAACGGATCCGAGTCTTGAATTAATATACCGAGTATTACTGCTCTACAGCTGATAGATCTCCGATGGAAAAAAAATCACCCAACGGGCGCAAAATGATTCTATAATCTATTGAAGAATGAAGTAATTTTACTCCCGTTGTGTGACATTCTCATCAACGATCTCATCAGTTTAAGAGTAACACTATTAGGAATTTTTTAAAATAGTCGTATTCCTTCTTCGTGAGTTTAGGAATTTTTAAAATAGTCGTATTCCTTCTTCGTGAGTTCGTGTAATAGTTTTGGGTCGAAAGACTTTTTTGTAACAAATCAGTCTGACATCTACATCACCTGCGATTCGCTTTACGCGGTGAAGAGCCAGAACACGTAAGACGAAAAGAAAAGACTCAATCCAGGATGTACAGTGCGGTTTAAGCCTCGCAATACCAATGCATTTTCCGTAATGCGAATTACCAAGATGGGAGGTTACGTCATGATCATTGTAACACATTTAGAAAATACAAATATTGTTTATTGTTGTTGACATATCTCAACAACATACTTCTAGAATAGGTACTGATTTATAAGTTAGGTCTAAAAACAGAAAGTATCTTCTAACACAGTCGTAGCAATCCCTAGACACATCCAATGTTTTCGTTAAATGTTGTTGAGTTTCACTTACAAGGCACTTTTTAAAATGATATTGGTGGGTAATTACGCTCGTGAACCTGAAAATGTTGACTAAGACGTTCATTCTAAATGTCGCAGTTGTTACGGAGACCAAAAAATTTTGGTTAAAATGAACTAGACGATTTTTTAAAGTTTACTGAATCCAATAGAAGAGTTCACTGAAATCTGTAAATAATTTCCACAATGGATTTTCATTCCGTAGTAAAGTGTGCGCTAATATGAAACTTCCTGGAATATTGTGTGCCGGTCCGAGATTCGAATCTAGGACTTTTGCATTTTGTAGGCAACAGCTCCATCGACTTAACACACAGTGTTAATCCGTCACGAAATAATTTTAAAATGTAATGTAACTAAGCAGATCGTCTGCGCGAGTATATAAACTCTATAGTTGAAAATGCAGCGTTTCTCGCCGGGCCCTAGATGTGTCAGTCGGACCCGACTGCCCGCCGTGTCATCCTCTGTCAACTCATTGGATTGGCTATGGACCGGCATGTAGATGGTAACACCGCTCTCCCTATCATTTCCGGATTGTTTTGTTTTTGTTTGTTTGAACCATTCCTACCCAGACAAGTAGGTTCTCAGTTGGCTTGACGAGGCTGACAGCACCAGCTCCACTCCTCTCACCAAAGAAAACTCCTTGGGAGTATCGGGAATTGAACGCGGGTCCTCCATGTGGTAGTCAGCTTTGCTGACCAATTTTTCGTTTATTTTTTAATTCAAAAAAATGTTCAAATGTTTGTAAACCTATTGGACCAAAATACTGTGGTCACCAGTCCCTAGACTTAATACTTAAAGTAACTTACACTAAGGACAATACAGACATTCATGCCCAAAGGAAGACTCGAAACTCCGGCGGGAACGGCCTTCAGTTTGTAGCATGGCGTCTTACACCACGCGGCCATTCAACGCTGCTTTTAACCCTTTAATGCATGACTTTTTATTTGAAGCTATAAAAACTACCACGATTAATATATAGTGAGTATATACTAACAAATATAATTTCTAAAAATTTCCTTAAAATTATTTTTCACTACTAGCAACAAACCGCTCTTAGCTGGTCAGCTATAAAGTGCTTCCATGATGTACCCGATGCAGTAAATGTTACTATTGGTCCGCTCATCTTTTCATAAAGTAACTCTTAATGCAACGGTAGTATGTGATTGACTATTTTTACATGGCAAAGGAGGTATACTGAAGTAAACAAACGCACTTGTTAGGAGCAACTCAATGCAGCTAACTGTCGAAGTGATTCAGTAGCACTCTGTGACTTACAATTTCTGGAACGTGCTTCTTGCATATGTAAAACTATGTATACAAACAGCTACAAATGAATTTGTGTAAAATGTTGATCACTTTGAGAGATAATGGAAAAAATACGTATGTAGCTGATCAGCTACACTATGCATTAAAGGGTTAATTCAACGCGAGGGTGATTTGAACACGGATCTCCCGCCCTCAAAGTTGGTTTTTTCGGGTAGTTCAATACTTTAAGGACAGTGGATGGTAATTGGTAATAAAGACAGTCTTCGGTAGCAAAGATAAATTTCATTTTACCAACGTTTCGGCGACTACTGCCAGTACCATTACCAGAAAATTTATAAAATTGCCTGTCACATGATAAAATGTAATTGATGAAGCTTAAGTTCCAATTTGTAATAAAATAAAACAACAGGCTAACCAGTAAGGGCTGCTTACACGTATTAAAGCAGCAGCAGACTCAAGTCTAGCCTGCAGTATTATTTTATTACAATTCTGATATAATCTTTATCCCTTGAATTTTATTTAATCATGTGATATGCAGTTTTAGAAATTTTCTGACGAAGGCAGTCAGAGCAGTCGCCGAAACCTACGTAAAATAGACTCTATTAGACTCTATCTTTGCGACCGAGGGCTGTCTTAATATTATCTTAATACCCGCTACTACGCACGCGTAGACTGGATGGTCTGCATTGATTGTTTCTACTTCTAAATATAAATTTTCATAGATTTAGCTTTATAAATTCTTTCCAAATCAAGTATTTTGATGCAAGTTGCCACCCCCTATTGCATCATTGATGGCAGAATTCAAAACATCCCGAAATACATTTTCTTTAATTCTAACCATACTTCCAAATCCAAATTTTCACATTTCTAGCATCAAAATAGTAACACCATTAAAAGATTTTTCCTTATTTCACCCACTTAATTGTTGAATTTCCAACAATATCGAGACACGTGTTTTTTTTTTTAAATTCCAATAAAAAATCTAAATCCGAAGTTTTGTATTTATTGCTTCAAAATTGCCTTTATAGCAACGTATTTTCAAAAAACCGTACATCCTCTATTTCGTCCCCTTAGGGATGAGAATATGGAGAAATCGCTATTGCCTACAGTGTAAGATAAACAACGTCTACAAATTTCAAGTTTCTATCGTCTGTACATTCAATTTTCAGCGCCGTTTTCTTTCTTTTAGAAACGGATCGAGAATGCGAAATTTCTTTCTTACGGCTTGGCATCTGTCTTGATAGTTTTACTTTTCAAACTGCGATATTCACTTATTTTTGTTTACCTGTACGCTTATTGCAGAAAAAAACTGAAGAATGCGCATCACGTTTCGCTGTATACAACCACTTTGTTATTACCGTGTCAAAAGTCATCGCTGGTCTTCAGTCCGAATTTTATATAAGTTGACGACTTTCAACCACTATATCTTCCACCCTGTTATAGCTATCGAGACGGAACTGCTATGGTGTACAACGGGAGACTTTGTACTACAACAACACAGAGAGATCGGTCGTCTCCATTGCGTAGTTTTTGCTGAAGAGCAAAATTTTGACACCCACACGTAGAATTTTATATAAGTCGGTAACTTTCAACTCCCATATCTTCCACTCCCTTACCGTTATCAACCCTCTACCATCATAGTGCACAATCGGAGGCTGATACCTACTACCACATACAAACACTATTCGTTTGCGACGTGTAGTTTTGTCTGCGAAGTGAAATATAGGCACAAACCCCTCAATTCTTATATATACTAAGATTAAAATCGCAAACGGCCGTAAAAAAAAAAAAAAAAAAAAAAAAAAAAAAAAAAAAAAAATCCTATAACACTGAATTGTATCGTAACTGCGTGGTTCGTGAACCCATAATTTTTCTCTCATTTTTTTTTTTTTTTTTTTTTTTTTTTGCGCACCCTGGCGTACGTCTAGAAGAAAATACCTGGGCAACCTTAGCTTAGAAGATACCAGGAAAGTATGGATGAAGGAAGTGATATAAATCCGCTTCCAAGTTGTGCAGTTGCCTCAGAAATCGAGAGCCTAATTCCAGATGGCCAGTGCAGGCCGCGCGCAGTGATATCAACAGGAGCAACAGGTGGCCGCACACGCCTCCATCTGGTCGCTCCCGATGCTCCCATCTTCTGTCCGAGTGTCCTCCGCGCTGTTCACAAAAGAGTGCCGGATTCTGGCAGGAGGAAGTCATTTTTTCCTCAACCGGTTTTGTCCTAACGATTTCAGACGCGAAAGGGGAGTAAATAAATAAAGGACGTGGTCATCGGAGCGCGATTTAACAGCGGTTACACTGCGGTCGAGGGGGTTGGCAGGAGGGTGGAAAAAAAAGGGAAAAAAGAAAGAGCTGTGTATGTGTGTGTGACACACCTACGCGGCGGTGCGGCGCATGCGCGGTGGGCGCCCGGCGTCGCGAGGGGTGGGAGGTGGGGGACGTCCCGTATAAATAACGGGGGGCGCGGCGGTGCTTCCGGACGCGGGCGCGACGCGCGATGGGGGCCGGCTGTGCTGTGCGCATGCGCATGCGCGCGCCCGCCGGCCGGCCACAGAGGCAGCGCCGGGCCGCCGCCGCGGCAGTCGTCGCCGTGGCGCCGCGCCGCTGAGACGCAGCGCGCCGCTCCAGCAGAGCGCACGCCCCACAGTGCCGGCGGCGCCGCCGCAGCCGCAGCGCCAGCCAACAGGTGGGACGCCTACCTGCCAGCCGTAGCGCGCCGCACTCCGCGACTAACTCACACAAACATTTTCATAGTTCCTGAGGTACACGTCTCACGACTTAAATGATAAAAAATTCTTTTTATCCAAATTGCAAATTAACTTAATTTTATATATAAAGAACAGTCTATAGTGCAAAAATTTATTTTTTTCCGACTAGTTTCGGTCTTCTCTTAGACCATCTTCAGGAAATATAGCTCCTTCGATGTTGTGGAGCTGGCAGGAAACTTGGAGCCTTCAGGTGCGTCACTGCAGTGACGCACCTGAAGGCTCCAAGTTTTTTTGACAGCTCCACAACACCGATGGAGCTATATTTCCTGAAATAGTTTCCAAACGATAAGCCAAGATCGCAAACTACCAATTTATTAAGTGACGACCGGTTTCGGTGCACTGTGTCACCATCTGGTCATCTTGTTAAAAAATTGGATATAGAATAAGAAGTGCAACATTGCACTTATCTACTATATAAAAAGAAAACTTAAGTTACAAACATGACAGCTTACAAAATACTGAAAGCTGTAAGCTGTCATGTTCGTAACTTAAGTATTTTTTATATAGTGACTAAGTGCAATGTTGCACTTCTTATTTTATATCCAATTTTTTAACAAGATGACCAGATTATTATATATATATATATATATATATATATATATATATAATAATCTGGTCATTTTCGGTGACACAGTGCACCGAAACCGGTCGCCACTTAATAAATTGGTAGTTTGCGATCTTGGCTTATCATTTGGAAACTATAAAACGAATTGATCGCCTCCAGACCAGATGATGTCAGGTAATCCTAATATTTCCTGAAGATGGTCTAAGAGAAGACCGAAGCTAGTCGGAAAAAAAAATTTTTCACTTTAGACTGTTCTTTATCTATAAAACTAGCTTAAAGCCGCGGCTCAGCTCGCGTATAGGTTGATTATGATAGATAATGCGCGAAACGTCAAATCTATATTTTTTTTAAAGAGACCTATTAAAAGAAATTTCTATTTTGCTGCTTTATTTATTTACTCTTATATTTTCTTATTCGTATGGTTAACCTTACAGAGAAAGAGCTCAAGACATTGTAGCACGCATAGACCAAAGATATGGTGTGTGGCATCACGTTTCGCTGTATGTAACCTCTTGCTATAGACTCGCAAACGTCATCTCTGGCCTTCAGTCCGATTTTTTTTTAATAATTTGACGACTTTCAACCACCATATCTTCCACTCCCTTATAGCTATCGGCATGGAACTGCTATGGTTGAAAACGGGAGACTTCAGACAACAATTACACACACACACACACACACCATTCGTTTGCGTTCTGTAGTTTTCGCTGCAGAGCGAAATATTAACACACACACATGTAAAATTTTATATACAACGATAACTTTCCATCCTAATATACTCCACCCTTTTATCATTATCAAACCTCAAGCAACAATGCAACCAATAAAACCATTTTCAAAGAGTAAATATAATTTTCAAAGTGTAATTATTGTTCATCATTTCGCGTTATATTCTTCAAATAACTAAATATCTATCAGATAGCTATAAAACAGTTCGTAAAACCTTCCTCAGGTATCAATTAGTAACTGTACAAATATTTAAGTCTCTGCGTCTTGTCGTTCCAACGTGATAAGCGTACACCGAACACACATTCACATTAATATATATAAATAAATAACTATCCGCTCGCCATAAAACCGTGCCTAAAGGCTTCCTCGGGTAGACATTAGTAACTGTACAAATTTTTAGCTATTTATGTCTTCTGGTTCAGACGTGATAAACGTACACCGAACAGACATTCACATTTATAGATATAGATTAAATAAGAGTGCTGTTTCCCAATAAATGAAACCAAAATGTTTCCAAAAATATGTGATTACGTTAATTGCATATTCGGCTCCGCGACTGGGTTGCAATATGTTAACGATGAACGACAATTAGTCACAATTTCTCCCCTCCCCCCGTCGTTTCGGCCAAAATCTCTTTCGTGATTGTGTTTTCCTCTTCTGTCAGTAGATTTTTATTTTCTACATATACACACTCCGCAATTACACTCCCAATTAGAACGAGGGGAAAAAGAATGTCTACACGCCTCTGTACGAGCCCTAATTTCTCTTATATTGTCTTTGTGATCTTTACGCGAAATGTAAGTAGGCGGCAGGAAGATCGTTCTACACTCAGCTTCAAATTCCGGCCCTCTACATTTCCTCGACAGAATTTCTCGTAAAGAACGTCGTCTTTCCTCCAATTTTGCGTAATTGTGCTCCTTTTCTCTCTTCTGACCATTCACAGGCAGGATGTCGAACTGGAGTACTAAGCGGAATAAGGTTTTTGGTAATGTACCAATATAGGCTTTCGCGGTCATTTTTGTTAACGTTAAAATTCTTCTGAGCTATTTGCTGCGTCATGGTAATAAAATCTTTCCAACGTTTCGAATCCGTTGCAGGAGCCTTACTCAGGGAATACTGACTGACCAGTATTCCCTGATGAAGGCTCCTGCAACGGATTCCAAACGTTGGAAATATTTTATTACCATGACGCGGCAAATAGCTCAGAAGAATTTTAACGTTAAGGTTTTTTTGTAATTTTGACCCCTCTTCTGGAAACTTGTTGATCCTGAACGTTCCTGAAACGAATTTCAGCTTCCTGTAGATCCTTTTTAATTTGGTTCGCCTATTTGGCATACGGTGAGGGTATGCGATGAGTAAGTCTTCGGGGTTACCATTTTTCCCGATCACTATAAAACGTCACTCTTCGTTTCCTCACGCTGGTAATAATGTCTTCTGCATGTTCGTATAACTCATGTCTTTGGCGGAATTCTCAAGTTTCTTTGATAGGGTCAAAGATTTTCCTCAAAATTTTCCTGTCTTTTATCTCATGTTTCCGTAGCGGACCTTTCTTCGTCATTTTTAAACAGTATGTTGCGTAAAAAGCTGACGGTCTATAACGATGTTATAATGGCAAAGTTTTGTGTTTTGGGACAGGCAATTGCTTTTGTATAACTCTTTGCACGGATGAAAAGTACCTTTCAGTTTAGTACACCTACTTGCCACAGCTCCATTTTCTGAAACGTCAGGTGTAATTATCTCTCCAAGGCATTGCTTTTCTATTGTTGTATTTCAATGTGTTCAAAAATTTTCAAATGTCTGTAAATCTATCGGCCCAAACTGCGTGGTCATCAGTCCTTAGCTTACAAACTACTTAAACCTAGGTAAACTAACCTACGGACAAACACCCAAACCCATGCCCCGGGGAGGACTCGAACCTCCACGCGAGCAACCGCGCGATCCGCTCAATGTGAGGAGATGCGTGTTTTATGTTTGTGATGAATTCAGTTTTTACGCCAGTTTTAGCGGCAATTGATTGTTGCAAATATATATTTGTTATTGCACTTCTAGATGTTCAACATGAAGATATAACGCTGTTATATGTTTTAAATCACAAATTTTCATATGTCAGCATTTGGTAGAACATCCATACCTTATATAGTGACGCTAAAACGAAATTCGCTATTGCGAGTAAATATTGATAATTTTATTCATTGTCAGAACAAGATATGAAAGTTCTCCTTACTCATACCATCCACATTCAACATTACAGGGAATTGGTAGTTTATCTACGTCTTTGCGTTTGCTTGTGTGCTTCCCCTTACTTTTGTATATGTCAGCTGCCAACATTTGTAATCTAGCGCATTTTGTAGCAATTCTCCGCGTCCCCTCGTTGTGCGAATAGCCACAAATCAACACCTAGTGACTGTCTCGCTTTTTATGTACGAATAGTACCATTAGCACAGTACTTGTTGGAGCTGTGGCAACAGGTGTCCACTAGATGTTACAATGTGCGTCTTATCTCCTGCGCTGCCCAATTCATGTTCCGTGTGAGTTCAAACTGAAAGTCCCAATCTGTCATTACACTTGCAAAGCTCTTCAAGTACTTTATTGAACAGTAAAATTGTGTTGCGAATAAATAACGATTTCGGCATAAATAGCAATTGAACATTGAGCAATGAAACTGCAGGCTTATCATGGAAGGATGGCATTGACACAACTATCATTTTACGAATCAGGGTAAAAAGTAGCCACATTTTCGCCATTGTTGCAACGTGTAGGTGTAAATCTTGGCCTTCAGACGGACTACCCTATATCGGAAATGCACGCCCATTTTTCTTAATGGGTCGCCTTATATGTGTTTTATCGACAGTGTCAGGGTTTATAGATTCCAATGTAGTCTAGTGAATCAGATTTACATGAAAGAAGTATGTTGAGTAGTACGTCGCAAGGATATTTTAATACAAGTGTGACTCAAACCACAATTCTGTAAACACAGGTGTTATGCAAAATACTGCTGTACTGCTTGTTCACCATAAAAAACGCCTTTCTCCTTGCAAATATATTTATTTCAGTAGTTTTATTCACAGTTTACTTCAGACGGAATAAAAATAAACCATACTTGGAACATGTGAATTACAGTAGGTAGATTTCTTTAACTTTTCATACAAGTTTTTGTAATCTCGTATACAAAATATGTACAAAGTAGTTGACCCGGCGATTGTTCGTCCCGCCACAAAGTCCATGAGTATCGTGATAACTTTAGCTAAACTTAAATAAGGATTTTATTAACGTAAAAAAGGAATTAAGTTATAAATGTGTAAAATATATAAATAGAAAATAAGAACCCTACATAGTACAAAAGTACAAAATTTTATGAAGTAGTTGCAGCATATCCCGAAGAATTGTTATTTTCATTGCTGTGTTGATTTCTTGACGCGGGTGAATTTGTTCTCCATGTTGCCCATGAAGTGCGTTTGTAAGAATTTATGCTGTGCATCTTCAAGGGATTGCAATGATACAATTCGATGGTGAATCTTGCCTTGAATATATTGGGTAGAGAGCGACGTCAGTATTATTGATTTATAATCACAAATTTTAGCATGCATTATTTGCAGAAGCAAATACAGAGTAAATAAAATATCTTTAAAGTCGGATTATATCACTGTTTCACGATAATTCCTGCCGCAATTCGAGTCATTTGTTTTAAAAACAGCAATTACGTTTTTGAGTGTTCATTAAAAAATTGTCGTGATTCTGGTGTTTCATCACGAAGTAATCAACGCGGTGAGTCCGGTGGCGGAATCAATAATGGCAGTTTCACTTCGTCATAAAGGCAGCAGAATCCAGAAGTTTCTCCTTCTACGATTAGCTTGTGACGACAAGTAGGGACGTTGAATTGAGACAGAATGTAAACGAATAATTTCGTCCACGTTTTTCTGTCAATTTTACCGATATTTTAATATTTATTCTAATGTTCCCGGCAGAGACGGCTTCAACAAATCTGAGAACATTAAAATCGGTCCAGCCGTTCTAGAGTTATAAATTGTGGAATTAACGCGACTTGCTTTTATCAATTTAGGTAACAGATGTATTACCATATTTGGAAAAGAGAGCTCTCGTCCTTTTAACAACAGTTTTGGTATCGCAAAGAGGTATACATTCGAATATATTTCACTAATCAAAGTGTTTCTGTGAACTTTTGCGGTTGGAGTACGCCTACATGTGGCCAGTGCTTTGCTGTAGGTTTGTTGGGAAAATACGTATGAATCAAATAGAAATATTCTAAACGAAGTTCACTGCCCTCATTCAAGAAGACTTCCATGTATCTCATATGTTCTTTGCTATCGATTGAAAGAGATACGCCCTTTCCATTTGAAATTTGACTTTTTTAACTTCATCTTCTAAAGTACTGACTCTCTCCAAACGGTACTTTCGATCAATCCATACAGCCTTCACAAGTAAGATGAATTCTACGCTACGGAACGATCGAAGAAATATAAATATCGCCTTGGAAAAGAACTATTTTGTTGCTCTGGCCTAAACTTTCTCCTGGAGGGCGATATTCTTTGGTTCTTACTTATTAGTACACACTAAAGAAACACGTATAAAGAATCCAGTAAAGTCCAGTAAAATTCATAACAAGAAATGCAGATATCAAGTGGGGAGGGGGTGTGCTACTGACCTAGCCCAGCCTCCTTCCTATATATAATATGTGTGTGTATGTGCGTGTGTCACGGTATTGTGTTTCGATGCGATTTAATTACCTTTAATTAACAGAATATTCTTTGGTTAGCAGAATTAGTTAGACAGCACAATTGCATTTGTATGAGATAGTGAGATAATGTTGCACGTGACAAAACATATGTATGCAACCTAAACACAAAAATTACTGAAACATTCGAGATAAGTAGCTGTAAATAGTAACAGAAAAGTTTTTATTGAACTTTCTTTACTATTACACACGAACATTTGGTTTATGATACCAGCTTTCACTGCGACCCAAGCATATTGCTTGGATTAACGACGTCGTAAAATGGAATTGTATAGTTGCTAACGACCTTAAACAATGATTTGCACTCAACTGGCAGGAAATGTTCGAAACGCATGATAGCAGACAAACACTACACAAGTAATAGGCATGATAATTTAGTATAGTCCAACAAGTTTCCGATCTATCCACGTCATTTTCACTCCTCGTGATAATCAAAATGATCAAACACTGAATAGCTTTCCATTCAACGTTTGGCGCAAATCGTAAATGGCAGTAAAGTATGGACTTTTATGACCCAATTAGATTTGCGATTCACATCGTGGATGTGAATCTTGCCGAGATTGTTGTTTCCTCTGCAGTAAGTCTGACAATGCCATTTCAAATGCACTAATGGTTTCATACAGTGGTATACCTTCTCACAATTTTTCTACTATCGTGTCAGACAGCAGGGCACAGAAGTTATAAAATGTGCTATGGAAAGTAAAATAACTGTTAAGTTTTATTATAAACGATATCAGCTTAACGGATAACCCTAAACAAATACAGGAAGCAACACGATTCTTCTATATCGTAGAATCTAAGTTATATTTTAATGGTATGTATCATTGAACGTTCTATCCCCGTAACGCGTTTCCTTCTGTTGTCTCTAAGTGCTTAATGTTACGATTACCTGCTGTTTGTAAAAGTAACTTTCCACGAAATAATATTTATAACTCTACCGCACTACTAAAGACACATTTAAACAGCGGTTTCCTTCGGAATGAGCAGAATATTAATACTGGCTCTATGGTGCGCTTCACGTGTTATTATCGCCACGTTTCCGTTTTCGATTTGTCTGCTGCCTCCCACGGCTTCCACTTTAAATAGCACTCGCGCAGTCCACTCAGTGCGATAAATGCTTTGCCCTCGTCACATATGACCGCATTTCGCAGTTATGAGCATCGTCACAGATATCCTGGAATTCACTGCAGTTGTAATGTGAGATGTGTCTTCCACATAGAAAAAGGGCAAGCATTTATATTGTGAAATCGTATATTAACACATTCATTTTATGGACATATATTTCCTTGTTCACTATATTCAGTGAGTATTCTACGTTTGCACTTGTTATATAACTTGGATATTTAATCAACAATATAATAAGCACAGTTTGCAACTCACTGCAAAGACGTGCGAGCTGCGACAGGCACATAAAAAAGACTCACACAAACAACACTTAAGCTGAAACTTCCTGGCAGATTAAAATTGTGTGCCGGAACCGGGACTCGAACCTGGGACCTTTGCCTTTCGCGGGCAAGCGCTCTACCGACTGAGCTATCCCGACACGACTCACGATGCCGCCTCACAACTTTACTTCCGCCAGTACCTCGCTAGGAAGTTGCATATCAGCGCACACTCCGCTGCATCTGCACGGCCACTACGGTCGGGGCTTCGAATCCCCCCTCGGGCATGGATATTTGTGCCGTCCTTAGTATAAGGTAGTTGATAAGTAGTTTGTAAGTTTAGGGACTGATGACCCCGTAGTTAAGTCCCATAAGCTTAACAAACATTTGAAATCACCTCTTGATTTCCTCCTGCGCGACTAATATTATCTCGTTGGTGTTCTGTGCGATAAGCTCGGCGATTTCTCGCTGACAACCGAGCCGTTTGTCGAACTGCCTCTCTTTGCTCCTATGTTTGAGAAACAGAGCTGCAGAGTGTAAGTTTCATTCTGAACACTTAAGCTATCGGCCATTGTCCTTGAGAATGGAGGACATTCACAGAATCATACAGGCACACTTCACAGTCACACAACCGATCTCCGATATACATACTCTGTGCTTAGCTGCGCTTTACCTGCACTTCTGTATTTCAGTAACTAATCGTTTCGAAGGAGATCTAATTCTCACTTACAGCTACAGAGTTTGTTAAAATGAGATAAACATAGTTGTTGCTAGATGTCAGAATAAACATAATTCTCATAAGCATATCCTTCTCTTGAATGGCAACATTACTTTGGTAAAATCGTTCAGTTAATAGATGGCTTAGAGTAGTCACTTAACGATTATATGAAGACACAGAATGCTCGAAAAGTTACTAACAATATAAACAGTACAAATGTTGTTATTAATCGTTTCAGAACCACTTCGATAGTGAGAAGTTCGAAACTAGTCCCCATAACCCAAAATTTCAGAGGAACGAAAACGGAAGAATAACTAAATATAAATTATATAATATTAAATTTTTTTTAAAAGCATCTATATCTGCAAGATGTGTACCACAGTTCAAACTGGCCTATTTCAACTGTTACCAGACGTGTGTTTCTGTTATTCCTTATTTCATGGATTAATCATCAAAGTTCTGCTACAACAAAGCGGTACGGGCGAACTGATGTCCCTCCAATAATCTCAAATAATGGCATTATTATTATTGACGCTTTTCGTTTGAACTGTATACGATGCAAATGTCATAAGCGTTCCTCTTCCTGAAGCTTCCTTCGGATTTCCGGATTACATTTTGTTTTTTAAAAGCACACAATTTTTTTGCATAACTAAATATTTAACGTCCTCCTTATATCTCATTTCAGATCTGTTCTATCTCCTAGATAATTTATACAGAATAGGAACAGCAGATGGCCTATGTTACTTGGTTGGGGAAAGCCTGATATCACTTACGATCCACTCTATTATATTACGTCCATTAGTACAAAAAGTAAAGCTTCTGTCAGAAACTTGATTAAGTCGCTAGTGATGAACGGTATCAAAAGCTCTTGGATATATTGAAACATGAAATCAATTTGAATCCCTTGTCGACACCATTCACTGATTTACGGGAACAAGAGATAGTTATGTCGCAGAATAACTATATTTCTGGGCCCCTGTTGATTATATATCAATAGATCGCCTTTCGCGGGCAAGTGCTCTACCAACTTAGATATCCCGACACGACTCACGATGCCGCCTCACAACTTTACTTCCGCCAGTACCTCGCCTTCTACTTTCCAAACTTCACATAAGCTCTCCTGCGAACTTTGTAAGACTAGCACTCGTGGAAGAAAGGATATGGTGGAGACATGGCTTAGCCACAGCCTAAGGGATGTTTCCAGAATGAAACATTCACTCTGCAGCGGAGTGTGCGCTGATATGAAACTTCCTGGCAGATTAAAATTGTGTGCCGGAACCGGGACTCGAAGAGAGGAGGAGAGCTTCTGTGAAGTTTGGAAAGTAGGAGGCGAGGTACCGGCGGAAGTACAGTTGTGAGGCGGCATCGTGAGTCGTGTCGGGATAGCTCAATCGGTAGAGCGCTTGCGTGCGAAAGGCAAAGGTCCCGAGTCCCGGTTCCGGAACACAATTTTAACAGCCAGTAAGTTTCATATCAGCGCACACTCCACTGCAGAGTGAAAGTTTCATTCTAAAAAAAAAAAATATTGTGCGTTACACTCCGATTCTCTTTCGTATATAAGCACACTGAAATAAATCTTACTCTTGCCTTTAGTAAGTCACTAGCTTAAAACCCGGCGTCGTCCGGGTACTTATTTATTCCAGTTTTAAGTTTGTCCATCTCTCGTTACCATCTCTCTCTCTCTCTCTCTCTCTCTCTCTCTCTCTCTCACACACACACACACACACACACATACACAATCTCCTACTCTCCCCTCCCCCTCTATATCCAGCTCTTCTGTCTGTGTTGATCTCCTACCTCTCTCTCTTCTCATCAACTTCTCCTTTCTCTGCCATTCACGTACTCTTCTCTCTATCCAACTCCTCCTCCACCTTCTCAGTTCACAACTTCATCTGTGATTAATTATGTAACTTTGTAACGTCATGATGATCAGTGGTGTCGACGTTTATTGCAAGATACCCTCCGCATGCACCGTATGAAATCTTAAGTAATCTGTGACGTTCCTCTTGTTTTTAAGGCGAAGTGTTTTGTATCCCATCCTCGTCGCCACTTTTGTATCCCATCCTCGTCGCCACTTTTGTATCCCAGACTCGTCGCCACTTTTGTGTCTCGTTTCCGCCGGTTGTCCTGGGTGTCGGTGGCCGAGTAGAGAGAGACCGACACAGGGAAATAGGATGCAAGCGTGTGCAGGTACGGAGGTGACCAGCCAGTGGGAGCGCAGAAACTAGAAACACTAGGCTAAATTAGAAGAAGATATATATTTCGTAGAGATGGTACAATACTTAACTTGGAGAGCAGCAGACTAGTAGAATGTTGATACATAGTTTAGATAGAGGCCTGCCTACTGATGATTCCTAGTGCCTATCCGATAGCCAAGTCTCAACTGGTGCCTATCTGATTCCCAAGTGGCCGATGCAGCAATCGTGGCCACGAGCGGAGTTGCAGCAGAGGGCGCTCGTGGCTGACGTCGTAAGAACGCCGCGCCGTGCGTGTATGGCGGCGCGCGGCGAAAGTACGTGGCGCGCAATTCATACTTGTGCGACACCACAAAGTGTGTGAAACTTGAACAAGGTCGGAATGAACCCGTAGGTTTTGTCGCAGCTCGCAGTACCTTATGCCTTGCAGCATACAAAAATTTACGTAGAGAGTGACTTTCCTCTTTTTGAAGATCAGTTGTGCAAACTTTTGTCGCAGTCGGATGTGTGGTACGGCAGCGCAAAAAATACGAATAAACATACATTCATTTTTGTATACGAGGTACAGCCAGTGTCCTGAGACTAGCCACATGCCGGCGCTGTGGTGCAGTATAGCACATAGGTGGCATCGTAGGGTGGTACCGTGCAAGAGACGATTGAGTGCATGGACTGGAAGCAGACGTACGAACGTTGTTCTAACGTTGATTTGAATGCGACAGTCGGACCTTAACATGTGACCGTTTGAGCAAGTGGCAAACATCAAGTTCTGTATGAATTAAGAAAATCGCTGCAGAAACGTTTGAAATGATGCGGCAGGTGTAAAGTGAGGGGGCATTGAGCCGCAGTGTTGTGTTTAGATGGGACTGACATTTTGTGCAAGGACGGAACAGATTGGAAGGTGATGTGCGTACTGATCGGCCACGAACATTTCGAACGGAACGCAAGATCCAGGAAGTTGCTACGCTAGTGCCTGCTCGTACTAACCGCTCCCAGTTCTAGACGCTCTCGCAGCAGCAGTAGGGGGTCAGTCATGGTACTTGCCACAAAATTCAGACGGACAACCTCAACAAGTCTCGTATTACCCAGCAGAGTTTAGCAGGAATCCTGCGGCAAGAGCAAAGTGTTGATCGCATGACGATTTATGGTGACCTTATCGCTTATGCGGACGATAACGCGACGTTTCTCAACCGGATCATAATTGGAGACAAAATACGCTGTTTCCTTTTAGGATCCGTAACTGAAACGACAATCATCAACCTGGAATGCGGCAGCCTGTGCAACATACAGAATCATGTAATTGTCTGTCCTCCAGGCGTCAAGTCTCAGAACTTAATGACTGTATTAGATTTGAGTTGCCACGCAACAAAAATAAAAGTTCAAATGTTCGTATGGCTACGGGGCCAAACTGCACTGACCATCAGTTCCTAGGTTTAAAAACTACTGTAACTTATACTAAGGACATTTATTTTTATTTACTTATTTATTTACAATTACAATAACAATTTAGGTCTGTTACCTGGATAACTAAAACAGACCTTTACAATCAATTATTATACATTACAAATTGTTTGGCTGTTAGTAGTAAGTTAATGACAACTCTAAGTATAATTCCCGCCTCTTAGCAAGCCTCCTGAAGGGAGGCCAGTACCCATCCCTACGACGTGGACGTGAGCGGGGCCTACTTACTAACGTAACCACTGCTACTCATATTAATTTATTAGATTGTTACATTTACAAAACAAAGTAAATTACACTACTTCTACTAGTGGTGCACTGATTTACACTATCCATCTCCTTTGCACCACTGGATTTCTAGTCTAAATTGGATTTGGAAGGTAGCGAGGCGGCCAACACCAGAGAACTTATACCAGTGACTTCTCTCTTATACCTTGCCCACGCAGCTCTTCACTCCTTGCCTCAACTAACCTTCCGGTCATATTCGGTTCCATCCGTGGTGCCAAACCGACGTTACCCGGCCAGACGCCAGGGATGGTGATGTCAATCCGGTTTTACGTAAGCAGTATATTGCTGCCAATGTATGCCTCATAGAAGCATGCACGGCTTTTCTCTCCTGTTGTTTCGCAGCAGACTATCCTCGATAGATCTGCTGCGCGTGGGTTGATACTTTCTCAGTTAGTATAATGAGGAACTCATCGTTCCTTATTATTTCATAGATGTCCCTGGTGGGTATGGCTTGCCTCTCTACAGAGGCAACTCGTGCGTGTACTGCGCACTCGAAGATTACGTGTTCCGGGCTGCCTATCTCAGCACCACATTCACAAACTGCATCAGGCCGTTTCCCTATTCGGTGCAAGTGCACCGGGTAGGGTCCGTGACCTGTCAAAAAGTGCACTAATCCTTTGGATGGAAGAAATTTTAACTTCATCCTTTCTCTCACTGATGGTAGGAAGGAGTGTACGCGCCTGGCTGTTTCAGATGAATCCCAGTCCCGTTGCCAAATATCGTTAATGGCTTCGTTAATTTCTCTTTTTATTTTCACAGACCCTGCCAATTATCCTTTTTACTTGAATGAAATCGTGTCTTTTCAACCAATAGACCGCCGCCCTTTTCCTGGTTATTAAATCAATAGGGTAAAGCCCCATAATCACCGTGAGCCCATCCGTAGGTGTGGTCCCAATAGCCCCAACCGATGGACAACACACACACACCAATGCCCGAGGGAGGACTCTAACCTCCGACAGGGAGCAGCGCGCACTCCACAGCAAGGCGCTCTAGAGCGCAAGGCCATTCTCGCGAGGATGCTTCGTAAAACGTATGATGTTTACTTGTATGTTCGTGTTGTCTATTCTCAAATATTTATTTCGTCGTCTTTGGCGAAGGAAGTAGCAGAGTCGTCACATTTGGTTCCCTCCGCTCACGCACAGCACACAAGGTTACTTCGCGTCCAGGTTGAGACACGCAACCGTATGCTACCAGATAAGGATAGGATAGGATAGGATGTTTTGGGCGCACAACAGCAAGGTTTTTAGCGCCCTGACAAGAGAATTAAACAACAGTAAATGAAGTAAGCCACGGCAACAACACGAACAGATATTGAAAAGCAGCGATGTAAAGTGGCAGACCGCAGTACCCAACCTTACAAGTCCTTAAAAGAAAATGTCGGAGTATAGGGGGACGCTGATCGCTGATGTTAGAGGCATCAGCGAGCCTTCCTTTAACATACTAAAACCTCCGGCCTAAGAGCTTAGGCCAGAGTCGGGAACGTTCACAAAATTGTAAAACGTTCGTCACTCTCACCTCGTCGTCAGCTAAAACAATGGGTAGGGCACGACCAAGATTAGCCGCTGCCCTCTCACTACCAGATAAGACGGGAGTAGTAGCGGTTGGGCTGCTCGCAGTGTACCTTCCGGATTGCGTCACGCTAGACTCGGCGACCAGAGTCGCAGTCGGCTCCATCAGGATGGCGAGCTTCCACCGCTGGAGCGAGGACACGCCATTGGGGCCCCATGTGCCACAGCTGCGCGATAACGCACCGACACGCACTCGTTCCGCTCGCCGTATTGATCCGCAGCTCTTTAACGACGACGGAATGTTTCGTACCAAACTCTGCGTGTACATCTTCACCGTGAACAAGCCATTCTACATCTACATCTACATACATACTCCGTAATTCATCGTAAGGTGCGTGGCGGAGGGTACACTGTACCACTACTAGGCATTCCCTTTCCTATTTCACTCCCAAATAGAACGAGGAAAGAAAGAATGCCTATATGCCTCCGTACGAGCCCTAATTTCTCTTATCTTGTCTTTGTGATCTTTACGCGAAATGTAAGTAGGCGGCAGCAAGATCGTACTACACTCAGCTTCAAATTCCGGCCCTCTAAATTTACTTAACTGAAATTCACGAAAAGAACGTCGTCTTTCTTCCAGCGATCCCCAATTGAGTTGCCGGAGCATTTCCGTGACACTCGCGCATTGGTCGAACCTACCGGTAACAAATCTAGCTGCTCGCCTCTGAACCGCCTCTATGTCTTCCTTCAAACCGATCTGCTGCGGGTCCCAAATACTTGAGCAATACTCAAGACGTGGTCGTACAAGCGTTTTATACGCGGTCTCCTTTACAGGTGAAGTACATCTTCCCAAAATTCTCCCAATAAACCGAAGTCGGCTGTCTGCCTTACTCACAACTGTCCTTACATGCTCGTTCCATTTCATATCGCTCTGCAATGTTACGCCTAGATATTTGAACTACGCAACAGCATCAAGAAGCTCACTACTAATGCTGTATTCGAACATTATAGGATTGTTTTTTCTACTCATGCGCATCACCTTACATTTTTCTACATTGAGAGCTAGCTGCCATTCTTCGCACCAACTAGAAATTTTGTCTAAGTCAACCTGTATGCTATTACAGTCAGTTACAGACGACACCCTCCCATACACCACAGCATCATCAGCAAACAGCCGCAAATTACAACTTACTTTGTCCGTCAGATCATTTATATAGATAGAAAATAATAGCGGTCCTATCACACTCCCCTGGGGCACGCCTGACGAAACACTCGTCTCTGATGAACACTCGCCGTCGAGAACAAGGTACTGCGTTCTATTACTTAGGAAGTCTTCCAGCCAGTCACAAATCTGTGAACCTATTCCATAAGCTCGTATCTTCATTAGCAGTCTGTAGTGTGCCACCGGGTCCAACGCCTTTTTGAAGTCGAGAAAAACACAATCCGCCTGTTGCCCTTCGTCCATGGCTCGCAAGATGTCATGCGAGAAAAGGGCAAGATGAGTTTCACACGCGCACTGAGGCACCCTGTTGCGGTGCGCGCGGCCGTTTGCCGTCGGGGTTTCGAATCCTTCCTCGGGCATTGGTGTTTGTGTTGTCCTTAGCATAAGTTACTTTAAGTTAGTGTAAGTACTTTGTAAGCCTAGGGACTAATGACAAACCTAGTTAAGTACCTTAGATTTACAAACATTTGAACTTCTTTGATCATTTCTGGACCAATAGATTTATAAACATTGGAACATTTGAATTTCTCTCCTACCGCTTATCCATTAATGGATGCTGGCAACCAAATGATGCGTCTTTGTTCTGTGAACCGCAATATGTAACAGCTTGTCTACGCTTCTTATTCCTGTTCACTGCTTTATATTATCTAGCCAGGATATTGCTCTTCGCCCTTGTCTTTATTTTCCATCAACCTTCCCTTCTATTATTAACTGCGGGAGCACATATTTGTTGTTCCGTAATGTATGTTCTAGGTATACAGTTTTTCTTCTCTTAAACACTCTGAAAATTTCTCGCAGTTTGTTCATTCTTTCCATTACCTCGATGTTGGTTATTCTTGCAGTCCACGGTCTTTGCAGCATTCTGCGATGTATCCACATTTAAAAGGCCTCTGATATCGTCAGTATCATCATTCTGGGACAGTATTTTTAAGGAGGCCATACACATCCGTACGGCGGATAATCTTATCAACAGGGATGCAGGTTTCCAGATGAGCGCAGCCTGGAATCCACTATTGGCTGCAATCAAAGCAAAACAGGAAAAAGGAGAAAATCGGAAACACGGAGGAACGCAGCGCAACGCAGATACTTAGTTCCAATTTCCACCACAGGAGCGTCCGGCAGCACATCATTGCCCACGGCGCACGCGCGGAAGACACCTCCTCGGCTCCCAGCAGGGGGCACCAGAAGCGCCGCCGCCGACCAACACTGAACGGTCTCTCGCGCATGCGTAATCTCTGCACATGCCCTGATAAATACCGCCGCTGCCGCGCAATTACCATCAGTCGCGCCTTGAAGTACTGACAGCTACCACCACCTGAAGATGTCGAACAGTTGTGTCGGCGAAATATTGTGGGTGATTCACAATGTCATCCGGCGGCAAACCCGCGAAGTGTATTTACAACAGATCCGCCGTGAAAGCTTGAAAAGTCACGTTTGTAAATCTATCGGACCAAACTGCGTGGTCATCAGTCCGTAGCTTACAAAGTACTACTTACAAACTAATCTAAGGACAACACACACGTCCATGCCCCAGGGAGGACTCGAACCTCCACGGCGAGCAACCGCGCGCTCCGCAACGAGACGCTTTAGACCGCTCGGCTACTCCACCGCGGCCTGTTCTCTTCTTCAGGCCCTTTAAGAATCCATGCTGTAATGAAAACTAGCCTTCCATTACATGTATTCCGTAACAACCTACCACTTCAAGACGTCGGATACTAGAGCAGACTGTGACGGTCACTTGTTGAAATTTCTACGTGGCTGTAAACGAACTTCCGTGAACTGGGTAACGAGATTACAAAATAAAAAATAATTTGTCTGTACATGAGAGAAACTAGAACTTGTTGATTATATTTTTCGTTTCATTGTTAATTATGGTTTATTTGGGCATCGTTATTGAAGCTTTGTATTTATATTGACAGAAAGTGACGAATGTGTATCTTGTACAGACATTGGTGTAATTAGGACAACTAATTATGCCTCCCAATTAGACATGAGTGGCAGTATTCGTTACGCTGACGTCCAGTTTCATGGCTCTACACGATAGCAAAATTCACGAACTACCCATCCAAACTGAGTTTGCGCAGCTGTCTAGACTGCAATGTAAATGTTTTGTGAGGCAAAGACCATTTGCATAAGGAAACAAGCCTGATTGAAAACTGCAGATAAGCGAAAACAGACATTTGACTACATAAATTTTTACCTAG
The DNA here is from genome assembly GCA_026315105.1 of Locusta migratoria. Lineage (NCBI taxonomy): Eukaryota > Metazoa > Arthropoda > Insecta > Orthoptera > Acrididae > Locusta > Locusta migratoria. Next base: position 319,629,661 of record CM048745.1, read on the forward strand.
TGATTCTCCATTATACAAGCTTTAGCGATGCCGAACACAATGTTAAACAATATCCGCAGTAACGTGTTTCCAGCTTCATAATGAAATGCGCGTAATTTCGGAATTGCCATGTGTCATCTTGTCGAAAATAAATTTACTACAAATCACGTAAATAAAAGATTCAAGTACGATGTGCAGTCTCCATTTTCTCGATAAAAGCGATGCAAATGTCGTTCAGGCATTCATGCATGCCTCAAGGGCATTTGCATTGCTTCCATCCATAAACAGGGAGACTGCACATCGTATTTAAGTGAGCCACTACAAGGCTTGCGGCAATTAATAAAAGTCTCTCTCTGTGTGGAACTTGACATAGCGGAATGTACGAGCAGTACGCAGGATGTGGCATATGGAAGCTTCGGTCGGTCCGGGAGGCGTACGCGGATAGCTCGCGAATATCGGGAAATCCGGGTTCGAGTCCCGGTCCGGCACAGATTTTCATACGGCACCATTAAATCATACGCTTTTTATCTCTCTTTAATCTTGATCGGAGGCAGATACGCCAGTGTTGTGCTGTTGTTAACAAGTAATTGAGGCGCTGAATACACAACTGAAAGCATTAAGTAATCTTAGAAACTCATGAAACTCTTGCAATTCTTACAAGAAGTCGTAATCGAGAATTTCGCGGAGGACGATGTATATGTTTAACTCTGCCCTTTTTTCCGCTCTCCTTTATCCCCTCAGTTGTATTCTTTTCAAATTTACTTGCTGCCGACTTCAGACCCAAATGAATCCATCTCTACGTACCTGATAAGGCTATAGTTATCAATCAAACTTTGCTGGTGCGAAGTGCCACAGAACTGCTTGCCATATGTTTTTGCTTGTTGATACACGGAGCACTGTATTTGCACACGGCGTTCCACAAGATGGCGTACATCACGGTACAACTGTTCAACTGTTTGTACAGTTTATGGGACTTAACTACTAGGTCATCAGTCCCTAAACTTACAAACTACTTATGAACTACTTACGAACTAGGACGGCGCAAATATCCATGCCCGATGGGGGATTCGAACCCTCGACCGTAGTGGCCGTGCAGACCGTGACTGAAGCGCCTCAGTCCCCTCGGCCACCGCGGCCGGCATCACGGTACAAAATTGTATCGATACATTTAAAGACGGATACATATGGTTCTGGATTAGGAAACAGGCTAATTTCAAAACAGTAAATACAGCTACAACGTTCTTTACCTGAATAGCGGTTAGGCAATTGGAGATTTTGTAAATAAACAGTGATTAATGGTGAATAATTTAGCCGAGAATATTTTTTTTAAAGTGACGAGTTATGTTATGACATGATACAAAGGTGTTTGTCTCAAAAGTGACAATGTTAGCAGTTCCCTTAGACTATTTGCAGATGGTACTGTCGTTTATCGTTTAGTAAAGTGACCCGAAGATCAAAATCAACTACAAAATGATTTAGATGTCTGCATGGTGACAAAATTGGCATTTGACTCTGAATAATTAAAAGTGTCAACTCGGCCATATGAGCACTAAAAGAAATCCGCTAAACAGCAAATTCATCATACATCACACTAAGCAACAGGCCATAAATTCAACTAAATACCTAGCAATACAATTACGAATAACTTAAATCGGAAAGAACACGTTTCATTGGCAGAACATTTAGAAGATGCAGCAGTTCTACTAAAGAAACCGCCTACGCCGCGGTGGAGCGTTAGTAAGGCACCTCACTACGGAGCCCGCGGTTGCTCGCCGCCGGAAGTTCGAGTCCTCCTTGGATCACGGGTTTGTGTGTTTTTCTTAAGTTAGGTAAGTGAGTTTAAGTAGTTTGTAAGTCTATGGAGTGATGACCATAGCAGTTTGGTCCAATAGGTTTAGAAAAAAATGTTCAAATGTTTGTATAGCTTATGGGACTTAACTACGGGGTCATCAGTCCCTAAAGTTACAAACTACTTAGGAACTAACTAATACTAAGGACTGCACAAATATCCATGCCCGAGGGGGGATTCGAAACCCCGATCGTAGTGGCCGTGCAGACCGTTACTGGAGCGCCTCAGTCCCCCCGGCCACCGCGGCCGGCAATAGGTTTACAAAGATTCGAACAGTCAAAACAGCCTACACTCTACTTGCGCGTCTGATTTCGGAGTATTGCTGTCCATTGTAGAGTCCCCACCAAGTGGGACTGACAAATGATTTAGAGGAAGTTCAGAGAAGGATAGCTTGCTTTGTATTATCGCTGTATAGGGGAGAGAGTATCACGGAAATGATGCACGAGTTGGGGTGTAAATGAAAAAGCCAAAGCGAAGCTGCGAATGAACCTGGACACTTGATGACTGGAAGTATGTAGTATCGTTCGATGCAGTTGTTTGAAAATTCAATTATTCACTTTGGACACCGGATTTATGTGTAATTTTGCCGGGGTGGGGTGACCGAGCGTTCTAAGGCGCCTCGCTGCGGAGCGCGCGGCTGTTCGCCGTCGGAGATTCGAGTCTTCTCTGGCAAGGGCGCGTGTGTTGTCGTTAGAGTAGTTTAACTTAGTTTAATTAGTTTGCAAGTCTATGGGCTACTAACCAAAGACATTAAGACCCATAGATTTACAAATATTTGAACATTTTATGTGTAATTTTTACTCTGATAGTAATGCTACTTTGTTTCCCTTCATTTAAACGTTGTTTGTGGTAGGATGACACATGTAATTGTGTTTTCTTTTATGATCGAGTGTTATTCGAAGCCTGATTTCGTGCTGTTCCGAGAGTTCGAGGTCAAATTTGCCCCTCAAAAGTCCTTGTGACGCTAATTGAGGAGCTGTTAGTCAGAAGTAGCAATTCCCGTAATGGAACCTAACAACGCCCGGGGGCGTGGTGATGTGCTGGTCACGTGTAACTCCATGCCGCATTCGTCGACGTCTTCAAGCTGTCGACCTGTCTGTGACGTTGGCCCTTCCGAGGTCCGCTCATTCGGAGTTTACTGTGGTTAGCCATAACATTTCGACCACTTAGCTGCTATCGATATGGACCCGTCGAATCGATAGCAGTGACACCTTACGAGGAGTGGCTGCTAGTGACACACACGCACGGTGCATGTAGTATCAGTGGGAGTGCTGTTCATATGTAGATGTAGAATGGGGAAGAAGGCACGCGACGTGTCTGAGTTCGACCAAGGGCATATTGCGATGGCCCGAAGGCTCGTTACGAACATTCCCGATACTTCATCACACCATCTTCCATGTTGAAAATATGTGCATCCCCACTTCTGTCTTGAATTTCAAAATTGGTCAGTCAGAAGCCATCAGATATCGTTGAGATTTCTATCTTTATTGAAGCAGATGTATATTTCGGTTAGTAAATAGGCATTCTCAATGCATAAATTCGAAATAAATGTTGCGTATTTCGTTACTCGACAGGGACAGGTCTATGAACGCTTGTCAACGTCAGTATATCTAATTGAAATCTGACAGGTGTTCAGATTAATGTCCATGGCGTGTAACGCAATACTCATTTCTCTGAGTTCTATGCATTCATAATGGCTAATTACTAGCAGAAAACTAGATTTGCTTTAATGGAGATCGAAATCTCAAGGGCGTCTCATTGCTGCCGACTGCCACATTTTCGATTTCGTATACTGCACGGCTTCTCTTGTCCCCGCGGGTGCTGTGTTGATAGTCTTCAACAACTGAGGAAACCAAGGTGAAACCATGTCCAAACAACATCGAAGGGTCGAGGGTGCGGGCGGCTCATTACTGATATCGGACATAGTAGACTGGGCGAATTGTGGCGAAACTATCATCAGACTGAAATGCTGGGCAGATTGCAAGTATGTCTGAACACACGGTGCTCCGATGGGCCTGCACTTCTGACGACCCAAGAGTGTGCCAGTGTTACCACGACGACATAGGCGATTCCGAATGAAATGAGCACATAACCGTAGTGGCTGGATATTGGTGCAGTGGTAGAGCTTAGCATGGTCTTATTAATTCCGATACCTTCTTTATCTATCTTCTTCAACCACAGGCATCGCCGAGGTGGGGTGGCTTGCGTATCGCGTTGCTCACCGACTGGGATTCAGTTGCCCAGTGATCGACTAGGAGGCGCCTCGTTCCCGTTCGGTCCCCGCGGGCTACATTTGGTTGGATTCGACCCCGGATGGTGGCTAAGAGCGCTCTTCGTATGAGGGACCTTCCGTGTCAAATGACGGGCGTTTTTCCAGGCCCCGGACCAGAATCTTCAGGTGGAAGTAGCCCATCTGGAGTGCTGCCGCTTTCTGGTACTCGTCAGTGTGGTCATACTCTTACACAGTTTATTTAGTATTTACGGAACTGTTTAATAATTGATACAGATAAAAGGTCCAGATGATACACGTAATTCTGCTTAAATGATACAGATAGCTGGACACTAGTTGCGACCACAGAGGGAGGGTTATCTGCGGAGAGGCCAAACAAAAGTGGGCTCCTGAAGATGGGCAGCAGTCTTTTCAGTAGTTTCAGGGAACAATCTGACTGACCTGGCCTTGTAACATCAGGTAATATGGCTTTGCCGTACATTTACTGCGAACAGCTGAAAGCAAGGTGAATCTACAGACGATACTTTTCCCGAGGAGATCGTTAACTAATGAGGAGGTACTGAACAGAAATGGGTAGGTGAATAAAAGAAGGGATCGATTGGTAGGATATATTTCCAGGCATTACGGAATCGTGAATTTAGCATTGGAGGGAAGAGTGTGGGGTAAAAATCGCAGAGGGGGACCAGTAGAAGCATACAGTGAGCAGATAGAAAATAATATAGTCTTTGTTCTTATTCAGAGATGAAGAGGCTTGCGCAGACCAGTGTAACGTGAAGAGCTGCATCAAACCAGACTGATGACAACAGCCATGTTGGAGTGTCCGAGTGTTTCAAGGAGCCTTGCTGCGGTGCGCATAGTTTCTCGCCGTCGGAGTGTCGAGTCCTCCCTTGGGCATGATTGTTTGTGTTGTACTTAGCATAAGTTACTTCAGTTTTGTGTAAATAGTTTGTAAGTCTAGGGACTGATGACCGACGTAGTTAAGTCCCTTAGATTTACAAACATTTGAACATTTGAAAACAACAACAACAAGAACAACAACCTTCTTAATCTTACCGCAGGGGGAGGTTGAGAATCCGTCGTCTTCCAGAGGAGCGACTCCTTGACACCGCTACTGCGCAGGGGAAGAAACTATGGCGGCGAATTATTGATGCTTTGGCAATACACCATGACGGCCAAAAATGTACTCTGGTTGCAGACCACACACACTCGTGCATATCATGTTGCCCAAGTGCAGAGTCATTTTTCAACATGATAATGCGCCACGTCACAAGGCCAGTAATGTGATTTAGTGATTATCGGAACACATTGTTGAGCTTTAATGGATCAGATATGAGTTTTAGTGGATACCTAACCCTCTCACCGTCACTATGCAGATCTAAATGTTCAAATGTTTGTAAACCTATCGAACTCAACTGCTGGGTTATTAGTCCGTAGCTTACGAAGTACTTAAACTAAGGTAAACTAACCTAAGGACCCATGCCCGAAGGGAGACTCGAATCCCCGAAGGCAAAAGGCCGCGCGCACCGCAGCACGGCGCTCCAGTGCGCCCGGCTAATCCGCCGCGGCTATGCAAACCTGAACCCGGTCAAAAACACCTGGTAACGTGGCCACAGAGCTCAAATGTTCAAATGTCTGTAAATTTATCGGACCAAACTGCGTGGTCATCAGTCCGTAGCTTACAAACTACTTAAACCTAGGTTAACTAACCTACGGACAAACACACACACACACATGCCCCAGGGAGGACTCGAACCTCCACGGCGAGCAACCGCGCGCTCCGCAGCGAGGTGCTTTAGACCGCTCGGCCACTCCACCGCGGCCCACAGAGCTCAACGCACGCCCCCACGGTATTCACGGGTACTAGGAGACTTGTATCTGCATTGTAGTGCCAACTCCCTCAAGCAGTCAAGGTCTCATTGCCTCAATGTCAAGAGGCGTCGCCGTTTGTTATCCGCGCCAAATGTGGAGGTAACGGCTATTAGGTAGCCGGTACTAATGTGCTGGCTGGTCGGTGTATATTCGTAAACAGCCCGTGTAGTTTGAGTGGTGCCGCGGGAGAGCGCTGCAGTCTCAGATCACGTTAAGTAGCACGTGTCGTGCGCCTGTTGTGGCGCCTCTCGCAGTGTGACTTGGCCTTCGCGCCCGGCACCCTGTGAGCGGCGAGTAGGCCTCGCGCATACGTGTCGGCGTATGGCACCCCCCGCGGCTGTTTGCCGGCTAACGAGCTGCCAGTCCTCGTCTGCAAACGCCCGCGGCCGCAGCCCCACGCCGACGTCCGGCACCGAGCGAGACCCACTGGGAACCAGCGCCGCCGTCCAGCCCCAGGGAAACGACGCGCATTTCTCGAGGTGCTCGTTACGCTTCTCACTGGGTTTCTCCTTCGACATCTACATCATTATATAAATACGCTAACACGAGACTGACGGTACAGATTTTTAACATTAATCAAACAAGAAAGCCAATGAAACGTACATAATTGTCGTAGATGTATCGAATATAAAAAATCGCACTGACGTGTTTTACGGCCAACTTTAGATTTGTAGTTTTACAAGTTTTTGCAAACATTTTGGATCAAAATAATAATCTAAATAATAAAAAATCAATTAATAAGTGCCTGAAAACCACTTAGATAAAAAAATTTAGGTAGTGGCAGGTTTCGAACCACTGACTTTTAGTGTCACAGTCCATCGCATTGCCCACTACGCTACAGCTAACTATCAGGAGTTGCGTTCATTAATCTCATACTATTGATGGCAGTTGTAAACTGACGCTAATGACACTAGGTTATCGTTTATCGTACGAAGAACGACGTGTTTTTGTTAATTCTTCAGTGCGCCATTGCTTTGAAATGACAACGTGTAAGTTACAATAAGAAAATCATCAAATACGCAACGCAAGATGGTGTATGCCAGAGAGAGTTCTGGGCGAGGAATGTCACGTGACATCTGCGAACGGCTGGTTTTCGTTAATTCAATGGAGGGTGTCAGAACTCCGTTATTTTTGTAAATATCAAACGATACGAGATATGAAAAAAACATAAGGGGACAAAGTTGTAGAGCATTTTCTCCTCTAAAAATACGGTTATTCAATTTTCTCGTCAGATGAACGGTTAATTTCCAATTAAAATTACATTACAAACGGCTTTTTTTTATTACTCACGTATTTGTTGTCCGATATAATTGAAAAAGCGGGGTTCTGCTCTCTGGTAGCCAACAATTATGTTTGTAAAATTTGAAGCCGATCGGTTGAACGATTCGACCTAAAAAGTGTGAACACGTTACAGCCAGACAGACATCGTCAAATCGCCGTTATTTTTGCAAATATCTCTGCAACAATGCAAGAGCCGGCCGCGGTGGCCGAGGGGACTGAGGCGCTCCAGTCACGGTCTGCACGACCACTACGGTCGTGGGTTCGAATCCCCCCTCCGGCATGGATATTTGTGCCGTCCTTAGGATTAGCTAGTTCCTAAGTAGTTTGTAAGTTTAGGGACTGATGACCCCGTAGTTAAGTCCCATAGACTCTACAAACATTTGAACATTCTTGAACAATGCAAGATATGAAAAAAACATAATAGAGCGAAGTTGTAGAGAATTTTGCCCTCTACCAATTAGGTTATTCAATTTTCGTGTCAGATGAACGGTTCCTTTGCAATTACAATTATATTACAAACGGCTTTTTTTGGTATTACTACCGTATTTTTTGTCCGAAAAATTTGAAAAGGTAGGTTCTGGTCTCTGGCGGCCTACAATCATGTCTGTAAAATTTGGAGCTGATCGGTTGAACGGTTCGTCTTAAAAACAGGGAACACGTTACGGACAGAGACAGATAGACATCCCAAAATCGCTGTTATTTTTGCAGATATCTCTGAAACGATACGAAATATGAAAAAAACATAAGAGAGCAAAGTTGTAGAGAATTTTCTCCTCTATAGATTCGGTTATTTAAGTTTCGTGTCAGGTGAATGGTAAGCCTTTATTTTCATTTAAATTGCAAGCTGTCAAAAGACGATCGCAAAGGCCCACTTTTAGTGTTACTACCGTAACCTAAAGTGGGCCAAAATATGTCTGCACGTAACCGTTAAGAGTGGTAAGAAAAAAAGAAATTTCAGGAGCATGCTCCAAAGTCTCCATAACTTTTGCACTATATTAGAACCCGTTATAGGTGACATATTGGTACAGGTAAAATTAGCTCAGTCAGTTAGCGCTTGGTGTTCTAATCTTAAGGTCGTGGGTTAGTTTCCCACTGACCTCCATTTTCTTTTAAGTTCTTCGTTATGTTCAATTTTTAACTTTTAAATATAGTTTTTAAATATAAATCTGCAGTGCTCAATAAATTCCAATTACATTTTTTATTCATGACTTTGCAAACACTACTTGTCGAATTTCGACCAGAGGCAATACTAGTTTACCTAAATACTCTGCAAATCACATTGAAGTGCATGGCAGATCGAACCGATTTTATTATATTTCTCTACCGTTCCATTCTCTGAAAGCCCGCGGAGGAAAAAGAACACCTAAAGCTTTTCGTTTTCACTTTCATTTCTCTTATTTAGTTGTTATGATCATTAACTACCCATTTAGGTGAGTACTAACAAAATATGTCCGCATTCGGAGGAGAAAGTAACTGTAACAAATTTAGCAAATCTCGCCGCAATGAATAACGTTTTTTTTTAACGATTTCATTCCTAACTCGCGCATCTTTTCCTTTACGCACTTTTCCAATATTGTGACAATAAGTGTACTTTCTCCATATCTTCCGTCAGTTCCACCTCTAGAGGACCCCTAAATGCGCAAGAATACTCCAAAATAGGACGCACAAGTTTGAGTACTGTGGGCAGGGTGAAGCTGGGTATTTGTATCTGCCGGGAGGCGTGGTTAGGTGGTACTTGCAGGTGCGGTGATCACTGTGTCCCCAGTGGTGTAGGGGTCAGCGCAACTGCCTAGAAAGCGGGCATTCCGGGTACGGATCTCGGCTGCGTGCACATTTTCAGCTTTGCCCATTCGCAGGATCAGAAGTGACGTCTATTCTTTGGAACAGAAAGAAAGAAAATATGTTATGTGGACGTGTCCGGAATTAATTCCATGTTAGAGCTCATTTTATTACTTCTCTTCAAATCACATTAATCATGGAATGGAAACAGCAACAGAACGTACCAGCGTGACTTCAAACACTTTGTTACAAGAAATGTTCAAAATGTCCTCCGTTAGCGAGGATACATGCATCCACCCTCCGTCGCATGGAATCCCTAATGCGCTGATGCCGCCCTGGAGAATGAGGTATCGAATCACAGCCGTCCACAATACGAGCACGAAAAGTCTCTACATTTGGTACCGGCGTTGCGTAGAAAAGAGCTTTGAAATGCCCCCATAAATGAAAGTCAAGAGGGTTGAGGTCAGGAGTGCGTGGAGGCCATGGAATTGCTCCGCCTCTACCAATCCATCGGTCACCGAATCTGTTGTTGAGAAGCGTACGAACACGTCGACTAAAATGTGCAGGAGCTCCATCTTGCATGTTCAAAATGTTCAAATGTTTGTTAAGCTTATGGGACTTAACTACGGGGTCATCAGTCCCTAAACTTACAAACTACTTATGAACGACTTACGAACTAGGACGGCACAAATATCCATGCCCGAGGGGGGGGATTCGAACCCCCGACCGTAGTGGCCGTGCTGACCGTGACTGGAGCGCCTCAGTCACTTCGGCCACCGCGGCCGGCCATCGTGCATGAACCACATGTTGTGTCGTACTTGTAAAGGCGCATGTTCTAGCAGCACAGGTAGAATTCCCGTATGAAATCATGATAATGGTCTCCAGTGAGCGTAGGTGGAAGAACATGAGGCCCAATCAAGACATCACCAACAATTCCTGCCAAAACGTTCTCAGAAATCGAGGAAGTACAGTACATACTTACGAAACAATTGGGTATTTTGACAACTGTCTGCACGAATTATTTCAATTTACATTTCAAGAGAAATACTAAAATGAGCCTTAAAATGGAAATTAGGCGTTTCCGGACACATGTCCACATAACATATTTTCTTTCTTTGTGTGTGAGGAATGTTTCCTGAAAGTCTGGCCGTACCTTTTTGTAACACACTGTATATATAATATGCCGATGACGGGCAATGATCCTTTCGTTAGTGCTGAGGGGTGGCCAAGTTTGTGGCCCTTACTCTTACGGGAATTAGTTCCATAACTACGAGTTTGAGTACTGTGGGCAGGGCGGAGCTGGAAATTTGTATCTGACGGGAGGCGTGCATGGGTAGTCCTTGCAAGTGCGGTGATCACTGTGTCCACAGTGGTGTACTGGTCAGCGCAACTGCCTATAAAGCGGGCAGCCCGGGTTCGAATCCAAGCTGGGTGCACATTTTCAGCTTTGCCCAATCGCAGTTGATGTTATATACTCTGTGAATATGAAAGAATAACAACTGCAGGATCAGAAGTGACGTCTATTCTTTGGAACAGACGCCACATCTTGTCTATATATAAAAGGAAGTGTCCCGATTGACTGACTGACTCATCATCGCCAAGCCCAAACCACTGAAGATAAAAACTTGAAATTTGTGGAAGGTGTTGATCTTACTATGTAGGCGTCATTTAAGAAGCGATTTTTCTATATTCCGTTCCTAAGGGGGTGAAATAGGCGATGAAACGTTTTTTGAAAATACGTAGCTATTTAGGCAATGTTGAAGCTAGAACTACAAAATTTCGGATTTTAATTCAGGGTTCGAATTTAAAAGACACGTGTTTCGGCATTTTTTGAAATACGACAAATAAGGGGGTAAAATAGAGGACGCAAAAAATTAATTTTCAAAAATATGTTTCTGTTAACTCAAATTTTAAGCTACAACTATGAAACTTGGGATATGGAATCTTGGTCAGGATTAAAAATCCATGATTTTTACTATTTTTGGAAATTCAACAAGTAAGAGGGTTAAATAGAGGATCAAAAGTTCTTTTTGAAAACAAATTGTTGTCAAGACAATTTTGAAGCTATAGCTACAAAAATTGGTATTTGTATTGTTCGTTAGCATTTAAAAAATACGTGTTTCGGTATTTTTGGAAATTCAACCATTAAGGGGGTTAAATTGGAGAGGGGATGTTTTTCAAAAATCTTTTGCTAATAATGCAATTTTGAAAGCTACAACCACAAAAATTTGTATATGTTTTCTTGGTCATAATTAAAAAGACACGTGTTTCGGTATTTTCAGAAAATTAATCAATTAGGGGGTGAAATAGGGGATGAAACAGGTTTTGAAAATACGTTGCTCCTAAGTCAATTTTGGTGCTGTTAACTCAAATTTCAAGCTATAACAACGAAACTTAAGATATGGATTCTTCGTCAGGATTAAAAAGAAACAAATGGTGCAGACCAAACAGCCTACGCATGCGAAGCAGCGGGGGTTCAGCTAGTGTATATATACAATGCAATTGTTGCTTGTAACCGGCAACGATCCTTTCCGCGTCTGTGCCTAGACGTGGGCACCCGCCGCCGCTGGGAGGTTAGCTGCAGTCGGCCCTGCTGCTGTCAGCCTGGCGCTACTCTTTTAGCCCCCTGGTCCACCTGGCACGTGATCCAGTAGTGGGTTCGCCAGCCGCCTCGTCGCCGGCGCCTGCGGCGATCGATGTAGCGTACGCACCGTCGCCGTCCCTCTCGCAGTCCGGCCCTTATCTGTTCTTCCTGCCGGCCGTTTCTAGGACAGCCGGGCCCCTGGGGGATTGCCGTCCCATTTAGCCGGCGCTCACGAGATTCCGGGCGCTCGGGCCAGATCCCTCCAGTCTGTCCACACGCCGTCATCGCCGCCTCTGGAGAGGCTCTAGGAAATACACCGTTCCAACAACTTCCATTTCCCCGTCGTCTCGATGAATATTGCGCAGTTACATCTACATCTAAAGGGGATACTCTGCAAATCACATTTAAGTGCCCTGGCAGAGAGTTCATCGAACCACCGTTATACTATTTATCTCCCATTCCATTTTCGAATAGCGCGCGGGAAGAAAGAACACCTGAATCTCTCCGTTCGAGCTCTGATTTCTGGTATTTTATTCTGATGAACAGTTCTACCTACGTAAGTGGGAGTCAACCATATATTTCCGCATTCGGAGGAGAGCATTGGCGATTGTAGTTTCCTAAGAAGCCCACGCCGCAGCGATAAGCGCCGTTGTTATAATGATTCCCATGCGAGATCCTGTATCATTTCTGTAACGTTGTCTCCTCTGTATCGTGACAATATGAAACGAGCTGCTCCTCTTTGGACTCTTTCGATGTTCTCCGTCAAACCCACCTGATAAGGATCCCACACTGGGCAGCAATACTCCAAAAAAGGACGGGCAAGCGTAGTGTATGCAGCCTCTTTAGTAGTTCTGTTGCATCTTTTAAGGGCTCTTCCAATAAAACTCAGTCTTTGGGCCGGCCGTGGTGGCCTAGGGGACTGCGGCGCATCTATCACGGTCTGCACGGCCACTACGGTCGGGGTTCGAATCCCCCCTCGGGCATGGATATTTATGCCGTCCTTAGTACTAGCTAGTTCATAAGTAGTTTGTAAGTTTAGGGACTGATGACCCCGTAGTTAAGTCCCACAAGCTTTACAAACATCTGAACATTTTGAGCAGTCTTTGGTTCACCTTTCCCACAACATCACCTACGTGTTCTTTCAGTTTAAGTCGGAAGTAATAGTAATTCCTAGGTATTTTGTGGAGTTTACGGCCTTCAGTTTTGAATGATTTACCTTGTAAACAAAGTTTAACGGATTTCTTTTAGTACTCATGTGGACGACTTCACACTTCTCATTATGTAGACTCAATTGCCAATTTTTACACCATAGTGATATCTTATTCAGATCGTTCTGCAATTGGTTTCGATCTTCAGATGATTTTACTAGACGGTAAATGACGGCGTCATCTGCAAACAACCTAAGAGACTTACTTAGATGGCCGGCCGCGGTGGCCGAGGGTACTGAGGCGCTCCAGTCACGGTCTGCACGGTCACTACGGTCCGGGGTTCGAATCCCCCCTCGGGCATGGATATTTGTGCCGTCCTTAGTATAAGGTAGTTGATAAGTAGTTTGTAAGTTTAGGGACTGATAACCCCGTAGTTAGGTCCCATAAGCTTAACAAACATTTGAACATTTAGTTACTTAGTTGTTCCTCTAAATCGTTTATGTAAATAAGGAACAGCAGAGGACCAATAACACTACCCTGTAGAACGCCCGATATCACCTCTGTCTTAGTCGATGGCTTACCATCGATTAATACGACCTGTGTTCTCTCTGACAGGAAATCCCCTATCCAGCCGCAAATTTGGGGCGATATTTCCCCGTTAAATAAAGATAACTCCTCACACGCAGCTGGCATGTTAACGGTGTCCTTGATTAATGTCACGGAAGGAAACACAACAATGAATGACAGCTTTAATGTAATCCATTTGACAATGTATTTTGAAAGCCTGCGCCTGTGGAATCAGTAGATTTGTTTATAAATAACAATTCTCCTACCAGTCACTATATTTTTATACTTCGTTTAGAAAGACGCGTTTCGGGAAATAATTCCCATTTTTAAGTTAGTTCTTTACGCTATCTCATTTGGTTGCGGTGCTTTCGATGTGTGTCGTTCTACATTATTTTGTTGTCTTTACAGCATTAATGAAAAACGCGCAAATTTTTAGTTGTTGATCGATCTTTACATCTAATTAAATGCCAAAACCTTCGAACAACTTGTACTTCGTACTCGTACATATATGAGAAGTTACATAGATGCTCTTAGATGGAATTAAAAAATATAAAAATATGTATAATTTTTTTTCCAGGCCTGGTCTGCACCTCACTACACACTTGCTTTAATCACATATCCATCTTTGTCACTGTGGATAATTCGCCTTTACGTCTCTTCTCCCTCCTCAACAGAAACGTGAATATTTATACCATGTAGGGTGTCATACGCATGAACTTGTTTCTTTTTGGTTTGTTTTAATATACGCGAGCACTAATTGTGAATGAGATGCCAGCATTGTACGGCACATGGGACTATATTGGCAGTGCAGAGAATTACGACTGTTATTTATACTTAGGCCGCGGTGGAATGGCCGAGCGCTCTAAGGCGCTTTGCTGCGAAACGCGCAGTTGCTCCCCGTCGGAGGTTCGAGTTTTCCCTCTGGCACGCGCGCGTGCGTGTGTGTATGTGTATGTGTGTGTGTGTGTTACAGCCAACATCATTCATGATCTGTTGCATGTATGATATTCTTGGTCGCCCCCCCCCCCCCCCCCGTCGGTTTCTTCCCTCAGTAGCTCCTTCTGCTATTGTTCCAGTGGTGTTATTGTGTCTTAGGATGTGCCCTATAAGTTTGTCTCGGCTTGTTTGGATGTGCCTCCACAGGGATCTCTTTCCCTGTACTCTTCTGAGTACCTCTTCATTCGTCAATCTCTCTTTCCAGCTTATCATCATGCTTCTTTAACACCACATCTCCAGGGCCTCTAGCCGTCTTCTCTCCTCTCTTCCCATTGTCCAAGTTTCGCAACTATATAGAGCCACACTCCAAACAGAAGATTTCATTATACGTTTTCTTATCTCCATATTGTCGTTCTTGCTGGTGAGTAAGTTCTTCCTCAGATTGAATGCAATTTTGGCCTCTTGTATTCTGCTCACAATTTCTTTCCGGCTTCTACCACCATTTGTGAACTTGCTTCCCAAGTAAGTAAATTCCTATATCACTTCCAGCTCCTCTCTTCCAATTCTTATTCTTGGAGGTTCATATTCTGCTTCTGTTCTGCATACCATCACTTTAGTCTTTGTTTGTTTATTCTCATACTATACTGGTTGCAGAGAATCTTTTCCATCGTTCTGAGGACTTATTTACGTACTAGACGAATATGTAAGAAAAAGTGGGGGGAACTATTTAAAAAAATTCATTTCATATCTGTTTGACCTATGGCAGCGCCATCTAGCGGGCTAACCATAGCGCCATCTGTTTTCCCCCTTCAAGCTAGAAAAGTTTTGTTCTTTGTAGTTTTTTCGTTTGATGCTTATTTCGTGAGATATTTGGTCTGGTCACTATCAATGAACCAACACACACACACACACACACACACACACACACAAATAATACAGATTTCACTACATCAACAATTAGGATAATAGGAATAAGTAGGGTTCATGTTTGACAAAGACCAAACTAGCTACACGAACGTCCATATTGGACTCTCGTAACGAATGTGCCTTCCTCGGGCACTAATGTACATTTAATATCTGTTATTCCTGCTGACTACGAAACTGTTAGTGTCCTTGGAGGATATGGTCTCACTCCTCTCTCAAGGTGGTTTTCAGTTCTTTCACGATTCATGGAGGGGATGATCACTGAGAAGCACGTTTGCCAAGAGCATCCTTGAAATACTCTGTAGGTGTTATAACAAACACACTGCTGCATCTGTATAAATAAACTATTATGGGCAGGTATTGTCAGCACCTACGGACGTCAGCATGAAACACGGAATGCATACATCACTGTTTGCTATTCTTTTGGAACAATTGCGCCGCGGTGGAATGGCCATGCGTTCTAAGGCGCCTTGCTGCGAAGCGCGTGTTTGCTTCCCGTCGGAAGTTCGAGTCCTCCCTCGGTCATGGGTGTATGTGTTGCCCTTAAGTTAGTTTTAGTAGTTTGTAAGCCTAAGGACCGATAAGCACAGTAGTTAATTGCAATAGGTTTACCAACATCTGAACATTTTTTGACCATTTGCCCTTCACGACAAAAGAGGAGTAACACTTCGTGGACTTTGCTTCCTGCAAGTCGCGTGATGCATACAAATTGAATACTGGGGGCTGGTTTGAAATGGAGCTTGCACTCTATCAACTTGTGCCTGATAAATACGGTGACCTCCACTTCGAATAATGTATTTGATTCTGCCTGTCCCTTAAAAGTTTTTTGAATCCCTCAGTAACGCTTGTTTCTCCCTGGTTTTTGTTTCCCTCTCCTACTTGCGTCCATAGTTCCACACATCTGTTGTCATTTACAGAGTGATTCAGAAGGTAGGTATACGCTTTGTGGAGTGCACTACTGGTGATTCTGAACAAAAAATTCTACTAAACATATATCCTTTTCTTAACCGTTTCCACCAAGCGAGGTGGCGCAGTGGTAAGACACTGGACTCGCATTCGGGAGGATGGTGGTTCAAATCCACCTCCAGCCATCAAGATTTAGGTTTTCCGTGATTTCCCTAAATCAGCCGGCCGCGGTGGCCGAGGTGACAGGCGCTCCAGTCACGGTCAGCACGGCCACTATGGTCGGGGGTTCGAATCCCCCCTCGGGCATGGATATTTGTGCCGTCCTAGTTCGTAAGTATTTCATAAGTAGTTTGTAAGTTTAGGGACTGATGACCCCGTAGTTAAGTCCCACAAGCTTAACAAACATTTTTTTCCCCTAAATCACTCCAGGTAAATGCCGGGATCGTTCCTTTCAAAGGGCACGGCCGATTTCCTTCCATATCCTTACCCAACACGCCGAGCATATGCGCCGTCTCTAATGACCACGCTCTCGACAGGACGTTAAACTCCAAACTTCCTTCCTTCTTTAACCGTTTCCAGGTAAACCAATGAAAACAACTAGGTACGAATAAAGTGCAGGTGCATGTAAATTATGCTACTGTTATGTTATGGTTTTCCTAATTGTGGAAGTTTCCTCACGGAAGATGTTGATGAAGTCCACCGTCAATTTCAAGGCAGTTTGCTGCTATTGTAGACAGGTGTTGTGTTACCGATGTGAGTTCTGTTGTGTTGCAGAACTGAGTCCATTGTGTTATCACTGTGTTACCTTACTTGTTAGAAGGGCAAAGAAGGAGAAATTGGGGACAGACAAATTTGAAAAAAAAAAAAAAAAAAAAAAAAAATGCACACTTTACATCTACACGTATTTTGTACACGTCTTTTGAGCGACCTGTATCCAGTTGATGAGAGACAGTGGAAATGATAAATGTCACCTGTTGCGCCGTTTCCCCATTCAGTTAAGTTGTGTTTCAATTCACATTAAAATCGATAAAACAATATACGAGAAAATGTAAACAATTGTTCGAAGCACTACGTAACATATTAAATCTTTATTTTTCTGCATAATTACCTTTTATTAATTATTCAATGATTGAGAATCTGGTTTAGGATTTTTGCCATTTTCAGAATTTTAATATGACAAAAAGACGGAACGAAATTTGTCGTCATTTATTAACACCTTAACAAAAGTAGCTGTGCAGCAAACATAAGAATATTTAATATGTCATTCCCTAAATTAATATATGTTGTGGAGCCGCCTGAAAAGAAGCTTTCCGAAGGACTACGTAACAATTATTATCCATGCTTAAAAATGTAACTGGCGGCACCTGTAAAGGGCTTACGGATTTAGCTATTTGCATTCCTCTGCGCGTTAAGCCACTGCTCTCAAATTCAAATGTTC
Organism: Locusta migratoria; assembly: GCA_026315105.1. Classification (NCBI taxonomy): domain Eukaryota; kingdom Metazoa; phylum Arthropoda; class Insecta; order Orthoptera; family Acrididae; genus Locusta; species Locusta migratoria. The sequence goes on from CM048745.1 coordinate 319,647,151, forward strand.
AAATGCTTGTAAAACTATCGGGCCAAACTGCGTGGTCATCAGTCCGTAGCTTACAAACTACTTAAACCTAGGTAAACTAACCTAAGGACAAACACACACACCCATGCTCCAGGGAGGACTCGAACCTCCACGGCGAGCAACCGCCCGCTCCGCAGCGAGACGCTTTAGACCGCTCGGCTACTCCAGCGAGACACTAGTGGACAAATGAAAGTCAGTTTTTCTCTTTTTTCTTGTTATGAACTTACTCATAATCGGAAACTAATCTTAACAGCACAAAATAAATAAACGGCAGCGGCAGCATTCCACTGTAGTGCTTAACACAGCAATAATGGAGTAAGGCCAACAATGGACAACGGCTAAATGAGGACTGCGCAATAGCCGATGCTGTTATCGTTGTCTCGATAATTAAAATCTATAGATCGCTTTGTTGACTGTCGATAGTGTGTAGGATAAGGTGGTACAATTGCGATCGTTTCGGACAAATGTTGATGGTACTGGAAATATCTTGAGAAAAGAGATAATTTTAACTATGGCACTTGTTCTTGGATGTTTAACGAACATGTAACACAAATACTAGACCATTACAAATGTTGGTATAAACACAAAAAAATGTTACAGAAGTGTGAAAAATCGATCGAAAATGTACCACACTAGGTACAATTATGATCACTTCCTCGTAAAATTATGATCACTGGCTTCTTCCGCATAAAAAGCACTTTTTACCTTGGGCACCAACGCATACTTCTTAGGTAACAAACATTGCATAATATAGAATTTGCAATCGCGTGGAAACTAGATAATTAATAAGAGCGCGTTCCACGACGTTGCTCCACGTACCTCTTAACAGGAAAAAATTTAATCTCCGTAGCGCAAAGTGGTGTATTCTTGGAAAAGACAGGAAGAGCTGTAGAAACCTGCTACAGTACAACGCCACACAAAGGCATGTGCTACCAACACTACGAGACTGACAAATTATGTTGATCGGAATTGTACCTATATCGAATTTGTACCACCTTACCCTATCCCTTTGTCGACGTAAGACTGATAACAATATCATTCAGTTTCACTACACGGTTGATAGGTCGTGTCTTATTTCATTTAGTCCCTTCAGAGGTTCGAGTTCACAATCGAGCATGTGTGTCTGTGTGTGTGTGTGTGTTGTCCTTAGCATAAGTTTGAGTAGTATTTTATCGTTTAGGCTAGCACCCCTTTGGCTACGTCCTTGTAGTGTGGTGTTGGTGTAGCGCGGCAGGTGGGTGAGGTATTGAACGGGGCAGGCGCTACCGGCTGTTGCTGGCGGCCAGAAGCGGCCAATATTGTCTGCCGGAGCAACAGGTGGCTCGTGGATTTACGATCGCCACAGCTGCCGGACACCGCGCGCCGCGCCGCTGCAGGCGCCCGCTGGGCCTGTGCTGCCGGTTCAGCGGCACTAGCTGCAGCCTCCCTTACTATGTTTCGACAAGTTGTTCTTTAACGTTCTTACATAAAATCTCCAACCATCATTGGTTGATTTACTCCGACCTTATGACGCGAAACTCTAATAAACATTACGACGCGTAAACTACAATTCGACGCGTAAACTACATTTCGACGCATAAACTACATTTTAAAAATACGGGGTATGTCCACAAAGCAAGTTCCTTTTGGTCATATAAAACAAACGTGTACAGATACAGAAAAAAATATTTTTGTACAAAAATCTACAACTGTTAAACTACATTTCTACATTAAATACATCACAATTTGCGATCAGTTATGGCTTCACTGTAAGAGGTATGGAAGGAATACCATAGCTCGGCGAATGAAATTTTGTGCCCGGCCGGGATTCGAACCCGGGGTTTCCTGCTTACTAGGCAGACGCGTTGACCACTCCGCCACCGAGGACACAGTGACCAACCCGACTGCAGAGGACTCTTTCCTGCACGTCTCCCGCCACACCCAAATCTCCATTCGCCACGCTGTCTCCCTATTACCACAGCCTATTTGTTCTGTGATGCTCGCAGCCTGAAACCTGTATTTCCGCATCAGGGAGAACAGACCATGAAGTATCGAGACACAATTAATTCTCGTCAGGACCCCAGCCTCGGCTTGTATACAATTATATATTTTTGACGACGTTACAGCGTTCAATGAATGAAATAAATCGCAATTTGCGATCAGTTATGGCTTCACTGTACGAGTTTTAGATGGAATACCAAAGTGCAAGCATCACAGAACAAATAGGCTGTTGTAATAGGAAAGAGACAGCGTGGCGAATGGAGATTTGGGTGTGGCGGGAGACGTGCAGAGAGGAGTCCTATGCAGTGGGGCTGGTCACAGTGTCCTCGGTGGCGGAGTGGTCAACGCGTCTGACTAGCAAGTAGGAGATCCCGTGTTCGAATCCCGGTCGGGCAAAAATTTTCATTCGCCGCACTTTGGTATTCCATCTAAACCTCGTACATCGAAGCCATAATTGATCGCAAATTGCGATTTATTTCAGTCATTGAACGCTGTAACGTCGTCAAAAATATATAACTTTTCTACGTAGCTCCCGAAATTTCTTAGGCACTTGTCATAGTGCGATACAAGTTTTTGTATGCCTTCTTCATAGAAGGTTGCCGCCTTGTGTATTCAACCATGTGGTAACATGTTCTTTCAGCGCGTCATCATAGCTGAAGTGTTGACCACCAAAGTCCGATTTTACGTATAAAAAGACATGAAAGTCGCTAGGAGCGAAGTCCGGGCTGTACGGAGGATGATCAAACACGCCCCAGTGAAATCTCCGTAAGAGTAATCCTCGGAGCTTGTTCTATGTTTCATGGCGAAATTTCAGTAAGAATTTTGAGAAATATCAGTTTCTCACTAAGAATTTCAGGAATTAGTATTCATGAGATTTGCCGAACTTTCATAGCAAGGCCACTAAGTTCAAAATGTTTGTAAATCTATCGGACCAAACTGCGTGGTCATCAGTCCGTAGCTTACAAACTACTTAAACTAAGGTAAACTAACCTAAGCCGTGGTGGAGTAGCCGAGCGGTCTAAAGCGTCTCGCTGCGGAGCGCGCGGTTGTTCGCCGTGGAGGTTCGAGTCCTCCCTGGGGCATGGGTGTGTGTGTTGTCCTTAGGTTAGTTTCCCTAGGTTTAAGTAGTTTGTAAGCTACTGACTGATAACCACGCAGTTTGGTCCGATAGATTTACAAACATTTGAACATTTTCATTTGACAACACACACGCCCATGCCCCATGGAGGACTCGAACCTCCGACGGCGAGCAATCGCAACCGCGCGCTCCGCAGCGAGGCGCCTTAGACCACTCGGCTACTCCGCCGTGGCGGGGCACTAAATGTAAACTTACGGTTGTGTTTAATTTTCTCTTCAATTGTGTGAACCAGTTCATCAGTAACCACAGACGGCCGTCCGCTTCGTTCTCCATCCTGCACTTGATCACGCCCTTGAACTGTCTGACCCACCTTTTAAAATTGAATCACTCGTATCATTTTGTCTGTAAATCTCGTAGATTTTACGATGAATTTCCTTTCGTTTAACTTTCTTTGCATTTAGAAAACAAATAACAGATCTGATGTCACACGCGGTGGCTTTTTTAATGACTCCTGACATTATAAAGAAGCACTATAAAGCACACGTCGGCAGCAGCGATCTGAAACTGGCGTACGTATCTTCTTATTGAGTCAGTCTAACTGCCGCGCATGGTCAGAACGTTTGTAAAGCTTGTGGGATGTAACTGCGGGGTCATCAGTCTCTAAACTTACGAACTACTTATGAACTACCTTATACTAAAGACAACACAAACATCCATGTCCGAGGGGGGATTCGAACCCCCCTACGCGGGAGGCCTCGCAATCCGCAGCCTGGCGCTCCAGACCGCTCGACTACTCCCGCGCAGCCGCATGCTCGGAACTGTGATAGAGCGTATCCTCCGCCACACACTTTATGGTGGATTGCCGACTACGTATGTAGATGTAGAGACCACGATGTCGACGGTATGATAAACCAAAAGATTGCTTCCTTCGGATTAGATTCATATTTTATGGGCTGTCATACCATTGATCCGCTTGCGATACAATTTTGTACCCCTGACTTTCAAAATAAACATCGCTGCCTACATAAGATTTCGTATGGTGTACGGCGGACGGTATGTTACTTCATAGTTAGTCACCGTTTCGCCGATCAGCATGAAATTTTGCAAATGTGTGTAATTTCCCTGTTTGGGAGAGGGAGGAGCTGAAAGAGAGAAAAGACAAGAGGGCATAGGCAGCAACCTGGGAAGGTAAGGGCAGAAGTTGAACGGATGGGTGGGTAGATAGGGGGGAAGGGAGAGGAGAAGGTAAAGGTAAATAGGCAGACAGAGATAGGAGGGAGGAGTACAGGGATTAACTGAATATTGGAATAAATTGGTATAGCCGCGTTTTCAATTAGCTAATACGAGAGGAGCCTAAGAGGACAAACAGGATGGTAACAAATAGGCATAGAGATGGCGGAATTCATGAACAGACAGAGTATGGGAAGGAGTGTAGGATGTATATCAAATTCCCGTACATACTTAGCAGTTGCGAAGTATTGCCGAGTTCGCTAATATGAAGTATAAAGAGGAATATTTGTAAGGAAAAATCTCAAAATATCTCGACCTTTTACTTTATATCTTTATTCAGTATTCTACTAAACGTTCTGATGGAAATAGTCTACATAACTTTGTAACATATATAAACACGCCTGTATCTATTCTGTCGTACTATATAAGCACAGCCGGCCGCTGTGGCCGAGCGGTCTGCGGCGTGTCAGTCACGGTCTGCACGGCCGCTGCGATCGGCGGTTCGAATCCCCCCCCCCCCTCGGGCATGGATGTTTGTGCCGTCTTTAGTATAAGCTAGTTCATAAGTTGTTCGTAGGTTTAGGGACTGATTACCCAGTAGTTAAGTCCCATAAGCTCTACAAACATTTTAATTTTACCAAATAAGCACAAAACGATGTTACAAAAACTCTCGAAAAAGTACTTTCGTTGTTTAGTCCAAATCGTTTCATAACGACCAAGTGAAGTTTGCCTTTGAAGTGAGGAAACAGTACGGCTGACTATCATACGTAGGAGTCGGGTTAGATTTCCGGTACTGGCAAGGAGTTTTGCTTGGTGGGAGGATTGGAACAGGGAGTACTCAGGCCAGCTGAGGAGCTACTTGACCGAAGAGGAGCGGCTCCAAGTCAACAAAACCGACAACGATGTGCCCCTCCATACAGTTTCATCTCACGCCGTTGTTGGATTATGACAGGACTGTCGGTGAGGGCAGATTGACCCAAGGGAGATTGTTTCTCTGTTTTAACAGCCATTGGCGCAAACACAGAGTACATATTTTCCTAGTAAATATAATACGGACAAAACAACAAAAGTCAATCACCTGTGTAAGCCTTTCCTTCTAGACCTCAGCTAACATGAACAGCAAATATTTGCTACTTTCAAGTGTCATCGAATACATAAAAATGTTTATTTGTTAGTTTGTTCGTATTTTAGTCATTGCTGTATCGTTCAACTAATTGCGATGAAACTTTGTCAACATATTGTTTGCACTTTGGCGAAGGTTAAACGCATAATTATATCGCTATATGACGACGTCATAAGCAATGAATGCTCGAAAAACTGCTGTATCTCGAGAAACTGATGCACAGATCATCCTAAACCACTGGACCGAATTCAACCAATTACGGTGCACATACTCCTTACCTTGAAGTAACAATTGCTATAGAGGTAAAAACCACCTACGACACATACTTCAGGAGATATGGCGGATAGTACTTCCCCTACGTATTTCGACAAAATCTGCCGTTTTAATCCGATGTTGATGACATTTTGCATATTAACCTGAAAAACAACAATAGGGTCACTGCCTACATCAAATTTCGTCCGGTTCACTGTGGAGGGTACGTTACGGCATACTTAAACGTCGTCTGACCAATCACCGAGGAAGTAGGTACCTTTTCACCGTTTCATAGCTCGCACGCTAGTTAGTATATATGTATGTAATTCATACACGTATGGAGTAGAAGATGGACGGAAAGAGTAGGAGATAGACAAAAGAAAAAGATGGACTGAATAAATAAATACCCGGGCAGCTAGTAAGATAGAAACAAACTTGCCTATAGCTTCATCTATGGAAATCATATCCATTTCCCGCCGCGGTGGAGTGGCCGAGCGTCCCAAGGCGCCTAGCTGCGGAAAGCGCCGCTGCTCGCAGTCGGAGGTTCGAGTCCTCCATCGGGCAAAGGTGTATTTGTTGCCCTTGGTACAAGTTTAGTTTATAAGCTTAGGAACTGATGACCAGAGTAGTTAAGTCCCATAGATTTACAAACATTTTATATCCATTTCCAGGAATGTAGATGAGACAGCGACATTTGTACCTCCATTCAAAAGACAGTATACGAACAGATTAGGACGTTTTAAAACATTGTATAGGCGTTCTCCGATGGCAAGAAGAAGAAGATTTGACCGCACACGGGTTGTTACTTTGTCAACAAAGACATTCATCAAGAGAATTTGCCTGGCGAGTAGTCATTAGCCAAAGTGATGTGTTAAGGACCTGGAATCGTTTTCACAGTACAGGTAGTGTTTGTATGTTGACACATACTGGTCGCCCTACGTGCCGCAGACTACCAGTATCTGCGACTTGTCACCCGAAGGAATCCCGACCAGGCTGCCATCACGATAAACAATAAATGAGAGCCACCGGAAGGCACGCGTCAAAGCAGACTCTACGAAACACACTCCACGATATCTCCCTGTATCCTAGACGTCTATGGACAGTCCCGGCCCTTAAGCCCTGACACTATGCTACTCGGTAAAAATGCCTCCAAAATCACCATTCATGGCCTGTGGAAAATTGGTCCAAATGTTCTCTTCACAAATGAATCAAATGGTCAAATGATTCTAAAGCTGTTGCACCAAACTGCTGTCGTCATAACTCCCTAGACTTACAAACTATATAAACTAACTTACACTAAGGACACACACGCACACACACACACACACACACACACACACGCTCGCACGCACGCACACACACACACATATATACATTCCCAAGTGGGGCTGCGGTAGACTGGCCGAGCGCTCTGAGGCGCCTTGCTAAGGAGAGCACGGTTGCTCACCGTCGGAGTTTCAAGTCCACCCTCAGGCATTGGTGTATGTGTTTGTGTGTGTGTATGTGTTTGTGTGTGTGTGTGTGTGTGTTGTCGTTGTTGTTGTTTTGTTGTTTTTGTTGTTCTTAGCGTAGATCAGTTTAAGTAGCTTGTAAGCCAAGGGACTGGTTACCGAATCAGTCTTGTCCCTTAGATTTACAAACATCTGAACATTATCTCCAGTGGGAATGGCCGCCTAATCCACAGCATGAAGCCTTCGACCACTAGGCAATTCCGCACGGCATACGCGGTTTCATTTTATTTCTTTCAGCGAGTTTCAACTACGATAGCGGTTCGTGTATATCATTAGAGTAATGGTGTCCTCCCTATATATTTATCTCTTAGTACAGAATTTTCAACAAAGATTGTTGTGCAGAATAATGAGCCTTTACGTTTTTCCTCTCTTTAACAGAAAACATGAAAGGCGTATTTGTGGCTTATCGGATTATCATCAGAATGAGGATCTAATCCTTCGAAACTTTGTAATCCTATCCTTTCGTAAACTACAACGAATACTGTTATTGAAATGATCCTGACAGATCCAACTGCTGGAGTAATCTCGTCACCAACATACCAAATAGCTCACCCACCAATTTTAAGCAACGTTAGTTTCTCTGCAGGTCAGAGAGAGGAGTAACAGTGGTCGGAAGAGGGAGATAGAAAGGAAGCACGAGGATATGGACAGACGGAGTGGAAACTCCCATACATGTGTGTGTTTGTAAAGCTTACGGGACTTAACGACGGGTTCATCAGCCCCTAAACTTACAAACTACATATCAACTACCTTATACTAAGGACGGCACAAATATCCAAGCCCGAGGAGGGATTCGAACCCCGACCGTAGTGGCCGTGCAGACCGTGACTGACGCGCCTCAGTCCTCTCCGCCACCGCGGCCGGCTCTCCCATACATATTTAGTAATTGCGAATCATTGTAGACGTATTACAACCCACTGGTTGCATTAATTCAAATGTCAATATTTACCGTTATTTCGCCACTAGCTTAGGATGTCTTCATCAGAATAACTTAAAAATTACAAGTAAATGAAATGCCATTACTCTCGTAATGCAAAATTAATTCGAAAGAGACATCCATTTCAAAATCAGGAAACTATTTTTATACAGTAATATGCGATTAATTCGGTCACGAAGGAGTTAAAAGAGAACACGAAGATGGCCCCAGGTTGAATTTGAATTTGTATTCGTAAGGGAGACAAACTCGGGTAGTCAGTGCAGTTGTTCTACGGTGGTGTAATTGTTAGCGCCTCGACCTGTTAAGAAGAAGTTCTGAGTTCGAACACCGTCGTTGGTAGGGAATGTATTCAGTACCACGGCCTCACTATTATACCTAAGTGTCGTTCAGTAGCGCGTGCACACGATGCTCGTACTTTCAACGTAGAGCTGGGATGTGGCCAGCTGAGCGAGCGAGGCGCGCGCAGCCGGAACGGCGCCTGCTGGAATCGCCTGCTCCATTTAGAAATTGCGCGGAAGGCGGCGCGCGGACCGCGGCCGCCCAGGCGGACTGTAATTCTTGGGATTTCATTTTCCGGCCGGGGAAATGATGCAGCGGAAAATACGCGGCGCAATGGACGGTGAAAGCGTGCGATAGCGCCCGCGTCCAAGCCCCAGCCGCCAATATGTCACGCTGCCGCTGCCGCAGCCGCTGCCGCCTCTCGCTGTTATTATTGCCAATTCCAAAAAAGCCACAAAACAAAGCACCGCGCCTTGTCTCTAAGCAGATGCTAGCGTGTGTAACGACAACGTACCTCTCCTCTTGGAGCTCAAGCATTCCTACCTACTGAGTAAAATCGCTGCAGTTACTTTATAAACCCTCCTGGTCAGTGACGTGGGTAACGAGAGAAGGAGGGGACACACAGAGTCCAAGCCCCCACCCCATTTCGAGCCATATCCATAGAGGTTTTTTTTATTTTTTATTTTATTTTTTATTTTTATTTTTTTATTTTTTTATTTTTTTTTATTTTTTTTTTTTCACTAACGGGCATTTTTTGTTAGCCCTTTCGTGCGCCCTGAAACTTTGAAGGTTGTAGCTCCAAAACTAACAGTGGTAGAAATATAATTTAAATTGATTTGGACGCAGCTGGTTTCAACGAATCCAATGCACGATAGAAAAAACTATTGTTCCATTTAAAAAAAATATATCTTTGTGCTGTAACTCTTTGGAAAATGATACAATAAACTACGTTCATAGCTCCGCAGAAAGTGTAACATTTCTTGTGTTGACCTACCGCATTAAAATTTCCCATCACGTATTATTTTATAAGTTACAGAGGCAAACACACTTAGTGAAACTCCCTGTATTTCCCACAAACGGCATTCCTTTACTGCCTTGATAGGAAAATGTGTTACCACTTCTGTACGCTCCTGGTAGTCCACTACACTAGCTCTGGTTTCCCTTTGTTGTTAAATACAACTTTTAGGACTTTGGGAAGTACATTTATCACCAAATAACGGTTTTTTTTTCGGCAATATGCTTTCCACCAGAGCCGATATTGAAAGAGACTTTGGAAATACACATACCTGCTTTCCACCAGAGCCGATATTGAAAGGGACTTTGGAAATAAACATACCACTAAATCTCTTGTGGTCCTTAGGAAGCATATTTACCTCAAACGTAGAGATACCTCAAAGATTCTGTGAATGTGTCTTACCATCTCTGTATGTCCTTGCATATTATGGTAGTACACCGTAGCAGGTATAGAAAAACTGTTACAAAAATCAGTTTGTTTGTCGCAGCATAACTATTGTTGTCGACAAAGATTGTGATGAACACTTGAACAATTGGGTGAGTGAGAAATATTGCTTGTAAACAGTAAACATGAAATATTTTCGAAATAAAGTAAAATAAAAAGAAATCACTGTTTGCCATCAAAGTGGGAAGCTCACAAACGCACTGTGGTGGTATATGTACTACAATAGTTATTAGACATAAATCACACAAACAAAATCGTCAAAATTTAAATATAATAAATCCATCACACTTATAATGTAACAGAAAAAACTAGCTGCGCTGAGTTGCCACAAAAAATGAGCCCGCGGGAGGATTTATGTGAAACATCACCAAAGAGAAATTTCGGAACGTATGCAGAAAATATTCAGACACTCTATTTTTCTTTCTTGAGAGCACGTACAACAGGGCACCAAGAAAGCAAATACTATCGCACCATCAAAACAGAAGACATACACTCTAAGAAAAACAAAGAATAACAACTCATCAATTTCGCAGGTAACATTTCAATTAATTCCTGCTTCCAACGCAAAAGGCACATACGATTTTCATGTACTCCTCACAATATGAACCTTGATGATTTATGCAATGAAAGAAGACTTTACTGTGTTTCTTCGAGTCACAATAATGAAACCGTTTTCTGCATTGTGATGGTCTGTGCGGGAGCATCCGTTTCGTCTTCGTGTATTGCGATGTTTGAATGAAAGCAACTGTTTACCTTATGGACCGATGGACCGATACTGCTGTATACACTGCTGAAAATAAAAAAAAGAGTATACTCTTTCAGATTTTTCAAATTCATCCACGATTTATTGTTGAGGTGCCGCGTATGAAGTACATAAAATGTTTACAATTCTCATTTATAGCTCGAGGTGTCGATCCATTCTGAAACAGCCATATTAACACATTCTGTAGTCTCCCTGAGCAATAATTCAAGCGCTGATTCTGGCATCGATTCGATGATACAAATGAGCGAGGTGGCGCAGCGGTAACACACTGGACTCGCATTCGGAATGATGGTGGTGCAAATCAACCACCGGCTATCCAGATTCAGGTTTTCCGTGATTTCCCGAAATCATTCCAAGTAAATGGCGAGCATGGGTGATTTCCTTCCCCCAACATTACCGAAAATTCTGAGCGTGAGCTCCGTCTCTAATGACCACGCTGTCGACGGGACGTTAAACCCTAATATTCCTTCGATCATACAGATGACAAAATGTTCAAATGTTTGTTAAGCTTATGGGACTTAACTACGGGGTCATTAGTCCCTAAACTTACAAACTACTTATCTACTACCTTATACTAAGGACGGCACAAATATCCATGCCCGAGGGGGGATTCAAACCCCCGACCGTAGTGGCCGTGCAGACCGTGACTGGAGCGCCTCAGTCCCCTCGGCCACCGCGGCCGGCATACAGATGACGAATACTGCCTCGGGATACATTATTCTCCGCCTGCTCGACCTATTCACATAGTTCTCCAAGAGTTCCGGGATGAAGAGTAGAACGAGTCAACTATGACAGAAGGTGCCCAGTTGCGGTGCGCGCGGCTGTTCGCCGTCGGAGGTTCGACTTTCCCTCGAGTATGGGTGCTTGTGTTGTCCTTAGCATAAGTTACTTAAAGTTAGGGTAAGTAGTTTGTGAGCTTAGGGACTAATGACGAACGTAGTTAAGTACCTTAGATTTACAGATATTTGAATACTTTTTCGGAGGCGGTGGTGTTAGGGTGTAGCCATGTTTTTCATGGCGGGGGCTTGCACCCCTTATCGTTTTGCGTGGCACTATCATGGCACAGGCCTACATTGATGTTTTATGCACGTTCTTGCTTCCCACTGTTGAAGAGCAATTCAGAGATGCCGATAGCATCTTTCAACACGATTCAGTACCTGGCATCGGCATCTGGGCGGAGTGCTGACACGACAGTTAAAATTCCTGTAATGAATAATATAATAATTACAGCAGTCTAGATCGCAATATATTTACTTTTAAGATTACCTGCCCCCCAGGGGCTCACGGTTCTTTCGTTAGTACGTGCGTGGCGAGCACGGGGCCCCGAGCTAATGCAGTCTTCCTTCCTTCTTTCTTTACTTCCCGGACTGCATTACCTTTCCCCCTCCCCTCCTTTCCTATCCTCACTCCTTCCCCTCCCCACCGGGGGACTGATAACCTCAGTAGTTTAGTCCATCCCTACCAAACAACCCAACCCTACCCTTAAGATTACCTGACATCGTCTGGTCTGGAGGCGATCAATTAGTTTTATAGTTTCCAAATGACAAGCCAAGATCGCAAACTAACAATTTATTAAGTGACGACCGGTTTCGGTGCACTGTGTCACCATCATGTGGTCATATATATGTTATAATCTGGTCATCTTGTTAAAAAATTGGGTATAAAATAACAAGTGCAACATTGCACTTAGTCACTATATAAAAAAATACATAAGTTAAAAACATGACAGCTTTATCATGATGATCGGTTTCGATCACTAAATATCATCCTCAGATCATGTCCCTACTCACAGGTACATGATCTGAGGACGATATTTCAAATGTTCAAATGTTTGTATAGCTTATGGGACTTAACTACGGGGTTATCAGTCCCTAAACTTACAAACTACTTATGAACTACTTACTATCTAGGACGGCACAAATATCCATGCCCGAAGGGGAATTCGAACCCCCGACCGTAGTGGCCGTGCAGACCGTGACTGGAGCGCCTCAGTCCCCTCGGCCACCGCGGCCGGCGATGATATTTATATTGCGATCTATACTGCTGTAATTATTATAGTATTCAGAATTTTTTATCGCTGTTTATTTTTCATGGGAACAATGTTCTATAAAATATTAAATCCCTGTAATGGACTGACCTGTACAGTGTCCTGACGTGAATCCTATAGAACAACTTTGGGATGTTTTGGAACGCTGACTTCGTGCCAGACGTCACCGACCTACATCGATACCTCTGTTCAGTACAGCACTCCGTGAAGAATTGGCTGCCATTCTCCAAGAATTCTTCCAGCACCTGACTGAACGTATGCCTGCGAGAGTGGAAACTGTCACCAGGGCGATCCAACACCTTGAATTCTAGCATTACCGATAGAGGTAGCCACGAAATTGTAAGATATTTCCAGCCAAGTGTCCAGATAGATTTTTTCACATAGTGTACCTCGATACATTTGATCAGATAGAGCACATCTAGGTCTAGACGCCGCTACGCCGTGGTCTGGCGGGTTCTACGAGCGCGTTTATTGTCGGTATTTACGATCGGGACGCGTCGGCCGGCCTGGCAGCATTAGCAGTGCCTTTACTGCCCGCGCGGAATTAAAATGGCAGCCAAACCGATCGACCGCCCGCCTGCATCCACATACTCGCGACACTCTCATTTTTTGCGCCCAGAGAGGATCCCCACTTGGCATATACGGACACGCACTCAGCCCAGGGAGTCTGCGCCTGCATCCTGATAAACTGTCGCCAAATACACGTTTACACCCGCGCCGTATTTACAAATGTATAAGCGCTTAGATTCATGAAGGAGATGAAAGACGGGAAAGGAATTCTGAAACATCCCACATTGCGTTTTAGACTGAAGTGTTCATAAATGCTTTCAATAGGTAGGAGTAGGATGTAAACGAATCCTTTGACACTGATTTATTTATTTTTATTTTTATTATTTAAAAAAAAAAAGGTAAAGCAGTCAACAATCCGAAGATTGGTTTGAACACCACAGTGCTTTACTAGGCATGGTCCTGTTTGGAGGTGGTATGCCGTTGCGTTCCTCCGACCTTAGAACTGACTTGCCCAGCCAGTTATAGGGGGACCTACAGTTTAACGTGGGTTCCGAACCACGGTGCTACTCGGTATTTTTCACATGAGCAATCCTGCCAGAGGTGAAAGAAGTGGAAAGTGACAGATAAAAATCCTAGGACCTGGCGGGCATCGATCCTGCGACCTTTGGATTCGTAGTCTGGCACTCTACCACTGTGCAACCGAGGCGCACTTTTTTTTTTATTATTTATACTGGCTTAATTCACGTTGCTTCGCACACGTAGACTTTGGTTGTTTGTGCCTTTAATACAAATTTTCATAGATTTAGCTTTAGAAATGCTTTTCTAATGATTTTGATGCAACTTGCCACCCCTTATTCGCAGATGGCAGAATTCAAAACATCCCGAAACACAGTTTTTTTTAAATTCTAACCATGGTTCCAAATCCAAATTTTCGCATTTCTACCATCAAAATAGTCTTAGTCACACCCTTTACAGATCCTTCCTTATTTCACCCATTTAATGGTCCAATTTCCAAAAATATCGAAACACGTGTTTTTAAAATTCCAATGAAAAATCTAAATCCGAAATTTTCTATTTCTTTCTTCAAAATGGCCTGAATAGCAACATATTTCCAAAAAACAGTACAGCCGCGGCGGAGAGGCCGAGCGCATTGACGCGCTATGCTAAGATGCCTGAGGTCGTTCCACGTCGGGGGTTCGAATCCCCCCTCGGGTATGGATATTTCTGCTGTCTTTAGTATAAGTTAGTTCATAAGTAGTTTGTAAGTGTAGGGAATGATGACCTGCAGTTAAGTCTCATAAGCTTTACAAACATTTGAGCTTTTTTTTTTTTAAACCTACATCCCCTGTTTCACCCCCTTATGGATGGGAATATCGACAAAATCGCTGATGCATACAGTGTAAGATAAACAACGTCTAAAAATTTCAAGTTTCTATCGTCTATAGATTCAATTTTTAGCGCCGTTTCTGTCTTTTAGACAGGCATCGAGAATTCAAAATTTCTTTGTTACTGTTATTGCTATCGACACGGAAGTGGTAAGGTGGAGAACGGGACACTTTGTACTACAACAACACTGAGAGATCGTTCGTCTCCATTGTGTAGTTTCTGCTGCAGAGGAAAATATTGGCACCCACACGTAGAATTTAATAGAAGTCGGTAACTTTCAACTCCCATATCTTCCACCCCCTTTCCGTCATCAACCCTCTACCACCAAAGTGCACAATGGGAGACTGATACCTACTACCAAATACAAACACTATTTGTTCGCGATGTGTAGTTTTGTCTGCAGAGTGAAATATAAGCACAAACACCTCAATTTTTATATATATTCATATTCACATCCATCATGTTCCGCGGGACCGAATTGAGGTGCAAATCTCCATCGTCATGGAACAAGTTAGTACATCATATTTAACAAAGGATTAGTAATTGATAAAGCGAAATGTATAGCAAACGCATACACACTACATGTCTAAGAATAAATGAAAAGAAGCAAGAACGTAACACAGCAATTATCTTAATTTTTTTAATTCTTCTAGGAATTCCTCGGCAGAATAGAAAGAATGAGCCGTGGGGAAACTTTTCAATTTTTACCTTGAAAGTGCGTGGATTACTACCAAGCTCTTTGAAATCTTGTGGCTGCTTATTAAAAGGGGATATGGCAGAATATTGCACACCTTTCTGCACAAGGGTGTAATCCAAACGTAGATTCGATTTTCATCTAGTATTAACTGAATCAAAGGTGCTTGGGAATAATCGAATATTATTAGCAAAAAACGACGTTAAAGAAAATGTTCTGAGAGGCCAATGTCAGAATTTCTAGGCTACTAAACAGGGGTCGACAAGAGGTACTCGAGCTTACCCCATGTACTGCTGGTACGGACCGTTCCTGCCTATTAAATACGTTTTTTGAACCAGAGCAGTCACCCCAAAAAATAACACCACACACCATATGTGAATAAATGTACACAAAGTAGACTAGTTTTCGTGTTGAACTATCACTTATTTCAGAAACGGTTCTAATGGTAACAACGCAGAATTTAGATTTGAATGAGGTCTTGAATATGGAATTTCCACCACCCTCTGTACGCACAGAATTTTGAACTATTCAGTCTCTCTTATCGTGTGCCCATTCTGGGCAACTGAAATGTCTACTTTGTTGAGGACAAAGAGAGACATAATTAAATCGTCTGTTGGCTTGAGAAAATGTCTTAATCTGGCCGCATTCATTTGTGTTATAGTACTTATGATGTTTTTCATAAAAGTGACCCATTCACAAATTTATTAAAAGGTAATTTCAATTTGTTACTTGTCTGTATTATGATCACAGTGATTCATTCCACTTGATAGATTTCCCAGTTATTATTATTATTTTTTTTCTTTTTTCATGGGACTTAACTGCAGGTCATCAGTCCCTAAACTTACAAACTACTTATGAACTAGCTAATACTAAGGACGGCACAAATATCCATGCTCGACTGAAGCGCCGCAGTGCCCTCGGCCACCGCGGCCGGCTCCAGTTATTATTATTATTATTATTATTAGAACTGTATGGTTCTTGTCAGCCATCATATTAAACTATTCTGTCTACAGTACATAGAAGTTGCGTTCAAGGGATAAAATTATGTGTAACTGAGATCTCCCATCAAAAACCCGAGCCCAGTCAGGTAAGCGATTCAAATGCTGCTTGACGTAAGTGGGGAACACCGATCAACCCCTCGGAGAAAATTCATAACTAATCAGTCCACAGTTCTAATAACTGTTCCGTAATCACATGACATTCCTCTTTTGTGCTACCAATAATTGTGTCTACCTTCTAGTGCACGTGACGATTTAGAAGAGTCCACTCTCCCTGTGAGGGAGATTCATGCCACTAACAGAATGGCTTAAGATATGTATTACTCCCTTCAGACATCACTACGCTGCTTAGGTTAGCTGGAACGCTAAACGTAAAGATGGCTTTCTGTACTTGAGAGTGGGAGATCTTCGGTGACGAGGAGATGTGTAGATAGAATTATGCCTCTTGACGTGAATGTCGAGCTATATTGCACATAATTGGGAGAGTTGTAGGTACACAACGCCAACACCTCCTAGACACAAGGCCTCACAACAACTCTGTGTCATGTCACACCGAGAGCTCACGAGGCCAACGAGAAAGGCCGCGGCGCGCATGTCATATCACGTGATTAAGGTAGGCCTGAGCAGACGCGGTCGCTAGCTGAGTGGCTGGCCTCTATGAGGCAGTGGGCTGTGCCCCATCAGCCGGCCAATAACCTAGCGATCACGCTGGCTCAGGCCTACCTTAATCACGTGATATGACGTGCGCGCCGCGGCCTGTCTTTCTCGTTGGCCTTGGAGAGATCGCGATCGCTAGCTGAATGAGTGGCCACTACGAGGCAGTGGTCTTTGCTCCAGCGACCATCCATTCAGCTAGCGATCGCGGCCTCTCACTGTGACGTGACACGGAGTGCGTTCCATTTCAGTCCTCCCACCAAGAAAATAAACTTTTGCAGTGCCGGAAATCTAACCCGGTTTTTGCACATGGTAGTCAGCCGCGCTTACCATTTTCATCAAAATGTTCAAATGTTTGTAAAGCTTATGGGACTTAACTACGGGGTCATCAGTCCCTAAACTTACAAACTACTTATGATCTACCTTAAACTAAGGACGGCACAAATATCCATGCCCGACCGTAGTGACCGTGCAGACAGTGACTGACGCGCCTCAATCCTCTTTTTTTTTTTTTTAATGAGATTTGGAAGAAAAAAACACTGGGAAAACTTCTTCTCTTTTGTATTCTTTACTTATTTATTTATTTTTTTTTTTTTTAAATCTTTATGTATATATATATTTTGTAATATATGACAAGAGGTGTGCCGTAGTGATGCCGCCGGCATACTTAGAATCGTCCAAACGTGTCTTCTCGTTGATTATTGTGTTCCGTTGTGGGTTCTGTTCAGTTCAGGTTGGTTGCGTTAAGATTTATCTTCTCATCGCTTGGACGTTCCAGCTGCGAGGCGGGTCGTGAAAGGCACTCCGTAAAAAGTTGGAAAAATATTTCTGGTACTTTGGGTTACGGGTTAGGACGCAGTGTCGTTCATTAAGAAAGTTCCAGTATCCAAGTACTGATTTCTCGCCAGGATCAAAGAGGTATCGGATCGTGTAGCCACGAATCCAATTTACCGAGTGTGTTTTGGTGGTGGGGTAGAAAGTCTCCTCCGGAAATAGGAACATGTTGATGTCGATCTGGGCGGGTGTTTGGCGAGTAAGGAACGCCAAAATTCGCCGAGCTAGCGTCCAGACATCGTTCGCCTGACCACAGTGGAACCTGTGGCCGTCTGTGTCGTCCACTCCGCAGTGAATGCAGAGGGGCGAATCGGCGAGATGGATCCGATGCAGGCGATGTCGGTTTACTTGTTTTCCGTTCACAGTGAGATACCAGGCTGACTGGACGTCTGATTCGAGAAAACGTTCGTAAATAGCTTTCCATATATGCCGCCATACATACTGTGGATGCTTAATTTCGATCGGGTTGGATGGTCGACACTGTTGTAGCAGATCATATACGGTTTTAGTCTGAGACAAACGAGCAGGTGGTAAAGATTTGTATATATAACTAAGGTCCAAGAAGAATCGTCGGATATGATGGAAGGCAACTGGAATGGCTGCAATCATCACTGGGGCTACCAAAGAGTCCGGGGCAAAGGCATTGAATAGTATACCGGTGAGACTCTGTGGGCAACGTCGCCAGATTTTTAACTGAGAGCTGACGTAGAGCGCCGTGACTCTGGTCGGCACATGTGTTAGTCCCACCCCACCACGTTCCCGAGGGAGTGCAAGGGCGTCGTATTGCACCTTGAATATCAATCCGGAGCTGACGTAGGAGCCTAACGCAGCCAATATACGCCGTGCCAGGAGAGTTGGGATCGGTAGCACTTGAGCAACATAGGGTATGCGAGAGGCATGATAGATGTTCACATATTGTGTACGTTGAACTATGTCGAGGGATCGTAGCCGGTGATCTGCCAGACTTCCCCTGATTCTCTGAAGCAATCGCCGACCGTTGATCGCTGCTGAGCGGCGGAGATCGGCTGAAAAATCTATGCCAAGACATCTGACGGTGGTGGCTACACTTAGAGGAGCGATGTTTCTCTCTGGTAGGCCCTCGCCGATGAGCAAGACCTTGGATTTTGAGACGTTGAGCAAGCTGCCTGATGCCTCGCCATAGATGGCCACCCACGTCAGGGCTGCCCGTACGTCGTTCTCAGTGCGTAGGTAAAGGACGATGTCATCGGCGTAAGCTGTACAACAGAAGCGGTTCCCATGTAAACTCATACCTTCCAAACGTTGGCGTAGTCCCTGGAGCAATGGTTCTAAAGCAAAGGCGTATAATATAGTTGAAAGTGGGCAGCCTTGTCGGACGGATCGTGTTATAACCACGGGTGGGGTGAGGCGACCGTTGAACATGATTTTGGAGGTCGCGCCAGTCAGAAGGCGCATAACTACTGCAATAATGTCGCCAGGGAAACCCATGTGCTGGAGAACAGTCTGTAAGTAGGAGTGATCAACACGATCGAAGGCCTGGCTAAAGTCAAGTGAAGCCAGGGCACCAGGAAGTCGTTGATATCGGGCAAGTGCTATCATGTCTCGATAGCGGCAAAGAGCCGTATGGATATTGTTGTCTCCTCCTAAGGACGTCTGGTCGCAGGATGTGACGTACCGTGCAACTTTCTTGAGTCGTGAGGCCAACAACCGTGTAAATATTTTCATATCGGTGTTAAGCAGAGTTATAGGCCGATAATCTTGTATTCTGGATGACCCGTTCGGTTTGTGTACAGGAATAATTATGCCTTCAAGGAAGGTTTTAGGGACCTCAGTCACTGGGGACATTAGTTCTTGAGCGATCGTCGTCCATGTAGGTGCTAACAAATAGTCAAAACTTTTATAAAATTCAACGGGAATACCGTCGGGCCCAGGAGACCTATTGTTATGCCCCATTTTAATTGCTTCTAGTACTTCATCCGTGGTCACGCCTTCCTGGAGTTCACGTGCCACCTCCACTGGGAGAGTACTTGGAATAAGTTGTGCGACTTCTGAAATCAGTTCTGGCGAATGCGGAACAGCTTCATATAGTCTTGTGAAATGGGCATGAAACGCCTGACCGATGGCGTGTTGGGTATCGTGCCGGTGACCTTCCGCGTCAATCAGGGCGTGTATCAGAGCCCGGCGTCGTTCTTGTCTTTCCTGGATGAGATGGTACATCGACGGATGTTCTTCACCTATTCTATCATTTGTACGAGATCGGATAACAGTCCCTTCAAGGTGGCGGCGCATTATCAAAGAGATTTGGGCCTTTGTACGGTGAACCATCGTCTGCCTGGCTGGTGAGAAAGGCATCGTCACACATTCTCGAAGAATGGAATAATAAAAATTCAAAGTGTTGTTTCGCCATGTCTTGATGTCCCGGCCGTAATTCATCAGAGACTTGCGCAGTGTTGGCTTTGCACAGGAGAGCCACCAAGATAGAGTGGAGTTATAGGCGTTACGACGGCGTAAACACTGTGCCCACGCACTTTCGATCATATGTCGACAGTCTGGAGCGGTCAGGTGAGACACGTTTAGTTTCCACAGGCCACGACTATGCCACACACGCTGTCGGACGAGACTAACGTCGCAGATATATGCCTCATGATCTGAAAAGGCTAAGGGCCAGACTTCCGCGTGGCGGGTTCCACCTGCGAGAGAGCGGGTGAGGTATATGCGATCCAGGCGGCTCGAGGAATGGGCGGTGTAAAACGTAAAGCCAGTGCGAGTTCCGTAGAGCTTTGTCCAGGTGTCAACGAGTTGTAGTCTGTCGATGACCACAGAGAGAGCCGCACAGGGTGAATGTTGTGGCAGTTGGTCGGTGGGCCCTTGTGTCGAGTTGAAATCCCCGCCAAATACCAAGTCATCCTGTGGACCCATAAATAGCGGCGTGATATCCTCGGCGAAGAATGTATTGCGGTCTCGACGGTGGCTGGAGCCGGATGGTGCATAGATGTTAATGATACTCTCGGCCACCGCGGCCGGCCCATTTTCATTCCCTACTTCTTCCACTAGATCAGTTCACTGTGGACGTGGGGTCGATTATGATCCATGATGATCGATGAATTCTTAGCGTAGTTTATTATTACAGAGGGCTCCTAACCCGCTGATCGAACGTGGTGAGCTGCCGCGACGACATAATATTATTATTTTTTATGGCCGTTCGTCTACGTAGGTGGACATTCAGCTTAAAGTCTTGACATAAATCATGGCCGACTGCCGCAGAGACAAACAAGAAGACCATTTGGATATATTTTTGTATTATTTTTTTAGCCGTGGTACATAGAGCTTAGAACTCGAATAGCAATCATCCAAGGCCATTCTATTTAACTTTAAAAAAATTATCGGGAAAATCGACTTTCAATTTGTTTGAAGCCATTCAGTTATGTGCAAAAGAGACAAAATGTCCGATTTTTCAGAACAAAAGTTGGTACTGTTCTAGATTGACAACCAAGAAAGACTCAGAGTCGATGTTTCGTATCCTGCTATTTATTTTTTTTTATTTTTTTTATTTTTTATTTTTTTTATTATTATTTTTCTCGTTGGATTTCAAACGCCAACACAATTTAAAATTAAATTCATGTAATATATGGTGGTTAACATATATGTAATCGCAATTTTTATGAGAAATGTGCATATTTGCCTATTCTTAAGCGAAATAATGGATACTAATACTTGTAAGCTGAACTGTAAAAGGCCACTTGCAGATTCTTCTGTAATGTCCAGTTGGTGGTTGAATACGAAGATTAATTTATAGCGAGCAATATGAATATATCCTGGACTGCTATAGCGTGTTCTACAGTTAATTAATGATGTTACACTTTCCTCGGCTTCATGGGTGTAGAAATATTGAAAAAATTTTACAAGTAAAGTCTTAACTGTCTGTAGTACAGTTCAAGATATTAAATAGTAGTTTCTGTAAATAAAATCGTCTGTGATATTTCCTGTCAGATCCTAAACCCACTCTTGCGTTTCACTAGCAACCTGCCGTGCCTGTCGGCTTTCGAAACAAGAAAAAGGGCAGCGAAATGTCTGAAAATATCTGACAGTCTGTGTATGAGGTTTAGATATTATGTTAATGTTAGATTTAAAAAAATTAAAAACCTTAACTCTGCTGCGAATAAAACGTTTTATTCTTTATTTTAATTTTTAAGAGTAAGCGTTGTGGTGCGAGGTCTTTTTATAAGGCCGTCTTGTAAACTTTGGTTATATTTTTCATGTTGCTGCAATTGTCATAAAGTAGTGAGACTGTGTCAGTTTGTTCGTGAATATGAGTTATCTGAAACTATCTGAGAACCATGTAATACGAGTACGTCGCCGGAGTGTCATCCGGTATCGAGCCTTTATACTGGGCGAACAGCTCTGAACGAAGTCTGGAACCTAACAGCCAGAGCTCACGTCTGCCGTGTGTATTCAGCAAACTGCTGCAAGAACGCGTCTCTCCGATGGAAATCAATCCGGTTACTGATGCATTTCAGACTGCAATACTCTTATAAAGAATATATGCGTTCGTATGCAAACTTAATATGGAGACAGTCGAATATGAACACTCCCTGCAGTTTATTGCTATTTAATCAATTCACTGGCCTTGGGGTGTATACTCCCTATCGACTTCATAACTCTACTGTATGCTGTGTAACTCAACTTACCAGTTCTGATTTAACCTGGTATGTAAGCGGAAACACAATTTGTCGCAAACAAGTACTGATCGATACTCCAAATGCAGTTAAAGAAGATAAAGTTGAACGCACCTAAGAACTGCATCACAGAGGCAGCACTGCTAAAAATTTTGTATCTAATTTTTCTGTGTTCATGCAGGTAAAACATCAGAATCAGGCATGACGTGTTCTGTACATTCAGATTCAAGCATATTGTCAAAATGTTTACGAAGGCTGGGATTCGAACCCATGTCTCCTTCCCATTGGGAAGTTTCAGAAGTTCGAAGTTTGCGCTGTTAAGGGACCAAACTGCTAGGGTTATCGGTCCCTATAATTACACTTTACTAACTTAATGTAACTTACCCCAACTTCAACACACACACACACACACACACACACACACACACATACAGTCCGTGAATCATTTCGTTTGATTTGTGTCATGATGTTTTGATTTGTTACTTCGTTGATATTAAGATGGAGTAGTGGTTAGGACAATAGAGACACTTTCGGAAGACGACTGTTCAGATCCAGAAAGATTTAGGTTTTCTCTATTTTCCATTAACGCTTCAAATGCTGAGACGTTTCCTCTGAAATGGCACGGCCGATATCCTTCACCATTACTCAGAAATTCCAAGATTGTGCTCCACTTCTAATGACCTCAATGTAGACGTAACGCTTAAGCCTAATTCTTCCTCCACTTGGTCCACTGCTGGGAATAGGTGGCAGTTATGTTATGCATGGGACGCTAAACAGCGATTTCATCGGCGCCCTTATCAAATAAATCGGAGAAGAACATTGTTGCTGTTAAAAAGCAGGCACCAGAAGATGAAGTACGAAATGTAATACTCAGTCACTTTCCATACACGCTTTCTCATTCGCTCTAACACTTTCATACAGTAGCCAAAAAAGAATAAGATAGCATTTGTCCCGAGTGATGTTACAGGAAAAATGAACACCTTGAACCTCTACAGGTAGGAAGTTCATATTTGCACGACATGTACATAATTAATCCTCGCAATACGAAGCCATTTTCAGTACCGTGTATTACGAAGCGGGGAGGGGGGGGGGATAATTTGTGCCCACCATAAAAAATTTAAAGAATAAATAATATTCATTAATTGGTATTGAATTATATTAATGACAAACTTTTGAAAGATCTATTAATGCATAATGAGGATCCAGAACCTGAATATTTCATGAAAAACTGTTTTCAATAATGCATTTCATATCTTTCACCTAATTCGGCCTTTAAATACTCTATCACTGTCCACATCCTCGCGCACACCACATTCATCTTCAGGTTCACTCATTACATTGTCAGTCACTACGACGGCAAACGGCCGCGCAAGGAGCCTTAGACCACGCGTCCATTCCTGCGTGGCACCTAGTTGTCCATGCCATGGAGCGATCAGTACAGGACATCAACAGAACTTTTGGCAAAAGGTCATTAATAACGGGGACGATTACATTGAAGATGTGTAAGAGTAACAACCTATGTTAATAAAATCATTTCAGAGAAAAATAATAGTCTTCACTGTGGTTGCATGGACTTTCCCGGCATAGTAACTGATAATATTCTTCTCGGGTCTTCAGCCGGATAGCATCGTCAACTAGCCACAATATTTCGGTAACTGTCGCCGGAAACTGAGACAGAACATTTTAAGTGTCTCCATCCAAGTATTAAATTTACGATGAAGATTGAGAAAGATGGGACCCTTTCCTGGACGTTTTGGTTCACAAGAATAATTATAGCACTTTAGGACATAGCATAAATCGCAAACCCACAGATACTGAAATTTATCTTCACGCGACGAGCTGTCATCCGTTACACCAACGTTTGGGGGTCTTGCGTACTCTAGTGAAAAGAGCGTACGCCATCTGCCATGCCGAACATCTGGGTGAAGAAGTTGAGCATGTTAAGATTGTCTTTAAACAGAATGGGTATACTGCTCAACAAATTTGGTGTGCGTTTCAGTTTGGACCAACAGGTAAACCATTAGAGAACACCTACAAATCTACTGCTTTTTTGCTTTTCGTCGGAAATACGTCCTCGATAATTTCAAGAAATTTAAGAATTTTTGCCGTTAAAAGTGTTTTTATGCCATCACCAAAGATTAGGGTTCTTCTTGGGTCAGTCAAGGATGATTTGGGACTGAGGAAGCCCGGTGTTTATAACAATCCTTGTGATTGTAATAAGACTTACATCGGCCAAACGATCCGCACAGTTCAGGATCGGTGTGTGGAACATCATCAACATACCCTTTTTTTTAAACCTGAAAAGTCGGCAGTTGCTGATCATTGTCTGAATGAGGGACACAAGATGTTACATAATGAATCAAAAATGACTGCTCCTGCCTCCCGCTACTGGGAATGTGTTCTTAAAGAATCAATGGCCGATAATATTATTAATAGGAACAAGGGCTTCCCCTTAAGTAAAACTTGAAGACAATTTTATCTGGCATTAAATAACAACCGTTTTCATTTCGACCTGCAGTATCGTTTCAACCCTTCGTTTTGTCGATTGTCTCCAACGGCGCGTTACTATTTCTATTGCGTCTAGATGGCCTCTACCTTCGTTTCGCACACGCGCGGTGGGCCGTCAGCGGTGTATAAAGGGGCCGCTGTTTCTGCCGTTTCCGGCGAGTCAACACGGATTTTGAAAAAATCGTTCATACGAAACACAGCTAGCTCTTTACGCACACGAATTGATGGGTGCTATCGACAAGGGTTGGGCAATTGATTCCGTATTTCTTGATTTCCAGAAGGCTTTTGACACCGTACCTCACAAATGGCTTTTAATCAAAATGCGTGGTTACGGTATATCGCCCTAAGTTTGCGACTGGATAGGGGATTTCCTGTCAGAGAGGACACAGTTCGTATTAATCGATGGTAAGACAACAACTAAAACGGATGTCATATCGGGCGCTCCACAGGGTAGTGTTATTGGTCCACTGCTGTTCCTTATTTACATAAACGGTTTAGGGGAAAATCTAAGTAGCTCTGTTAGGTTGTTTGCAGATGACGCCGACATTTACCGTCTAGTAAAATCATCTGAAGATCAAAAACAACTGCAGAACGATCTGAATATCACTATGGTGTAAAAATTGGCAATTGACTCCAAATGAGTACGAAAAGAAATCTGTTATACTTTGATTACAAGATAAATCAATCGAATGTGAAGGCCGTAAACTCCACTAAATACCTAGGAATTGCTATTACTTCAGACTTAAATTGGAAAGAACACGTAGATAATGTCGTGGGAAAGGCGAACCAGGCCTGCGTTTATTGACAGAACCCCAAAAAGATGCAACAGATCTACTAAAGAAACTGCGTACACTACGCCTGTCCATCCTTTTTTGGAGTATTGCTGCCTATTGTGGGACCCATATCAGGTGGGTTTGACGGAGGACATCGAAAGAGTCCAAAGAAGGGCAGCTCGTTTCGTGTTGGCACGAGACAGGAGAAACTGCGTTACGGAAATGATACAGGATCTGGGATGGGAATCATTACAACAACGGCGCTTATCGTTGCGGCGTGGGCTACTTACGAATCTCCAGTCCCAACATTCTCCTTCGAATGCGAAAACATATTGTTGACTCCCACTTACATAGGTAGAAATGAACATCAGAATAAAATACGAGAAATCAGAGCTCGAACGGGGAGATTCTGGTGTTCCTTCTTCCCGCGCGCTATTCGAGAATGGAATGGGAGATAAAATAGCATAAAGGTGGTTCCATGAACCCTCTGCCAGGCACTTAAATGCGATTTGCAGAGTATCCCATGTAGGTGTAGAATAAGTGCATTCGGCTTTACTCACCTGAAGATAGCAGCCAGTTGGTCTGCCGAAATATTGTGTCTAGTTACGATGCTATTCGGCTGCTGACTCGAGAAGAATATTAATATTCTTCACTACCTTTTCAAGCAACGCTTGCAGGACGAGGAGCGTATATAATAGTGTAATGTAAGAGGATTATCTTTTACTCACAGTAAATTTACTATTTTTTTTTCTTTATTTGGCCTTCTGAGTGTTAACTCAATGTAGCCATCTACATCGCTCAGTGGACATGTACATATATTTAAAAAAACAGAAGTAAATTTTGTCAAAATGGGAGAGAGGAGACAAAGTGAAAACTGCATTACATTACAATTCAAATAATTTTGGGACATTTTCACATATTCACAAGCAAAACCTTATATTACCAACGCGCTTGATATTTATAGATTGTGTCCAGTGGTCTTAATCAACTTAATTATGATTTTACACACACGAATGTCTTTTGTAAACAAAAGGGAAAACGCTGACTGGGGAAGGGGATATCCCATCTTCACCAATGTCTGTAGGAAGTTCAAACGTTCGCGGTCAAATTTGGTGCACCTGAACAGTATGTGGTTGACATCAGCTTCCGTTTCAGGATCACACTCACATGACGTCGAATCATAGACGTTGATCCGATGTGGATATTGTGGATAAGAGGCGTGATTGAAGCGAGGTCGAATGATGGTAGAAATCGCGAATAGGTCCGGATGAGTCCTCATAAACCACGGCTGCGTAGAAATCCGAGGTTGCATCACAGCGTAAAAAGCGTCTTTCATTTGTTGGTAAGCGTTCCACATCTATTCTTTTGCGTGTTCCTTGACCGCAGATAAGAAGTCTGTGTATAGTAGTTGTAGGTCCAGGACAGTGTCTAAGGATGCCGCTTGTTTAGCCAATGCATCAACTTCCTCATTATAGCAAATACCAACGTGACCACCATAAATTAACTGTCCGCCCCGTATTTGTAGAGCGAATATACGCCGAAATCACATCCACAGCTGTTGGTTTTTTTGTACCATCTCCGATGTTTCAGAGTTTGAAGGACAATTTGAGAGTCAGGCACAATTAATATTTTCGGGGAGGAAATGGTAGAAACAAACTTAAGTGCTTCCAGAATTGCCATTGTCTCCGCCGTAAATACAGACATATTCGTTGGCAATTTGAAAGTTCTCCGAATCTGAATATGAGGGCAGAAAAAGGCACATCCAGTAAACTCTTCTTGCGGTATTTTGGATCTATCTGTATATTCACCGAGCTGCAACGAGGCGACTGAATTCGTTATTAACAGTGTTACTTCTTAAGCAAGTCATATTAAAATAGAAGACTGGAATCCGGCAGCCAAGTGTTCAAATGTTCAAATGTCTGTAAATCTATCGGACCAAACTGCGTGGTTATCAGTCCGTAGCTTAAAAACTACTTAAACCTAGGAAAACTAACCTACGGACAAACACACACACACACCCATGCCCCAGGGAGGACTCGAACCTCCGCGGCGAGCAACCGCGCGCTCCGCAGCGAGGTGCTTTAGACAGCTCGGCTACTCCACCGCGGCCCAAGTGTTCGTAGATCGTATTCAAAAGGAGACGGATGCGCTGAACATCGCAGAGAACGTATCATAGGAGACCAAGTGTCGAAGCTGGTACAGATGGCTGGAGATATTTAAAAGCTCTAGTGCCAAGCCATTAGACAATATGAGCGATTCATTACGTTTGATGTTAGTTTTAGTTTCATAGCTCTCGGGTCTCAGTAGATTTGCGTGCCAGCATCGCTTGAAGGTGTGCGTGACGTACGTGACTCTCGCGTAGTTACTGAGTTGCCCCAGCAGAAAAGGGAAGTGCAAAGCGGGAGTTCGCGGCCTTGAGGTCAGTTACTTTGCATCCGAAAGTGAGGGGTGGGGGGAACGGCGGCTGGAGTTACTGGCAGATGCTGGAGGGGGGAGCGGAAAGGAGGGGAAAGGAGGGGAGGGTAATTGATCAAACGCAGGCAGCCAACTTAGATGGCGCCGCTAACTGGGTTAGAACGGCGGTGGCGGCGGACGACAAACACTTGTTAAGCGGAATCAGCGGCGCGGCGCAAGGCGCATTCCGACCAGGGCACCCTGCGGCGACGGAGCTCTGCCCAGCGGGTGGCTGATGGAGTCCACGCTAACAGTCTAGCTTCCACTCTGCGTTGCTTTCAGCGACTTATTGCACGCTGATTATAATTTGCTGGGCAATCTAGTCACGTCTCGTTATATTTTATAGTACTGACATACACTTCGGGTAATGGCGATCAAAGGCAGCACCGTCTAGAGTCTAGACACTAGGCCTGAACGCAATTGTGTCACATCAGAGTAGGCTGACACCGCCAGCTGAGTGGCTGGCCGGTAAGTGGGCTGTGCCCCAGCGCCCAGCCAGTCAGCAAGCGGTCGCGGCCTACACTGTGTGATGTGTCACGAGTGCGCTCAGGCCTTGTCTCTATACTCCTCTCACCGAAAGAAGAGACGGGCTGTAAACACACCGAGACGCGTTACAAGGGGTGGAAAAAGCAGGGGCGCTTACTCACAAGGAAAGTACATGGGCTCGAACGTTTGGTTACAGGACCTCTACGTACACCTCAATGTGCTGGTGGGTGCAGTTTTTATGCAAAACTCTGCAATGATGCTCTAGATACCACTGTAGATGTAATTGTAGACGCCATACGTAATGCAGATATCTTAACTATAACTTATGTAATAATCATCGTACATGTTCTCTTGCGAATTGTCCTCAAAAGCCGTGATGATAGTTGCAACTTTAACCTTCTTCCCGAAAGACTGTTGGTATTCACTGCCACTGCTTCCATCGTCTCTCCCCGCACTTACAGTAGCACTACCGCTTGCAATTAGTTGTTCGTCATTATCATCCCTATTATCATCATTATGTGTTAGTGTTACAACAGTATCTAACTTATGCTCATATTTCTGTACCATAACAGATACGAGAAAGCATGCAAATGATTCATCTTCTACACTAATACCATCTTCACGAAGAAGGGTTCTTCGTAACTTCATCTCAACTAATCGCAATACATTAGCAGGATTTATTAGCAATCGCCGCCCCATCTGACGCTTCACCACACAAATAACATCACAAAACGTAACTTCGGAGGCATACTGCATCGTCCCTATTGACGAACCGACAGGTCAAAGTGCAATGTGGCGTGGCACACGCAGAGGCCTCTAACGGACGACTGTAGAGTTTTGCAGATGCGGGAGTATCACTAGTGCAATAAGGGATCTTTATATTATCTCTCATACGATTTTGGTGTATGTGTGTTTGTTCGAGCCCAAGTACTTTCCTTGTCAGTGTCATCTCATCCGCTTTAATTGTAAAGCCCTTGTACGTGTTGTACGACAGTGATAATAGATGCTGACTGTAAAATTCATCTTGGAGGACCACTTGGTGAATAATGACTGAAGTATCCATGTTAGTAATCACATTCAGTATTCATACTCTCTGTGTCTCTTTATCTGTCTCTTTTCTATTACGTAATAGTAAACTCACTATGTCATCCTCTATTACGAGCCCACCTAAGAAGCGGTCAAAGAAGGAATCAATAACGTTTTAAGAGAAACTCTAGTTCTTAGTGCAGATAAAACGGAGCTATGGTGTCCACAACTGACAATGACCGATACTGTTGTGCAAAACAGCTGCATCTACCGCCACGGGACGTTCCTCAGTGTGTCGGGTGGCAAATTAGTACAAAGCCACACTCTCTTTGAAGTCTTTCAATAAATAAATAATCGCGACAGAAATTTCTAGAAAGTGATGATGACTTCGAAATAAATGTGCCGCGACGGAGCAGCCGAGCGCATTGAGGCGCTATGCTACGATCCGCGAGTCCGTTCCCCGTAGGGGTACGAGTCCCCCCTAGAGCCTGGATGTTTGTGTCGTCTTTGGTATAAGGTAGTTCATAAGTAGTTTGTAAGTTTAGGGACTGCTGACCCCGCACTTAAGTCCATTAAGCTTAACAAACATTTGAACATTTGAAATAAATGTGATGCGAAGAAAAGTACATAAATGTTTCTTTCGTAACGAATTGCCAACAATTGACGAAGTGCTTGTTGTCGTAAAAGAATATGGAGATTTGGAGAACTTTCAGAAGCCCACATTTTATAGATTATCGAAAAAAATAATTTTAAATTTGATCGGCTTCTAATATCACAAAACACACTGCGGCCGTACACCTGAAGCAGATGAGGTGACACTGTTCGAGGGCCCCCTTTTTGTTCACCCCTGGTCTTTCGCCTCTTTGTGTTTACAGCCTGTATCTCGTTTCGGTGAGCAGAGTGTAAACTAAATTGACTAACAATGGGACCAAATTTTCAAATGTTCAAATGTTTGTTAAGCTTAAGGAACTTAACTGCGGGCTCATCAGTCCCTAAACTTATAAACGACTTATGAACTACCTTATACTAAAGACGACACAAATATCCATGCCCGAGGGAGGATTCGAACCCCCAACCGTAGCGGCCGTGTAGACTGTGACTGGCGCGCCGCAGACCGCTCGGCCACTGTGGCCGGCAACAATAGGACCATCAGAAGTGTAAATAACGGATGTTATGGGTCTCGAATATGTCGTAGAGGGACGTACCTTGAGTATGAGGCTATCCGCTTTATAGCGACGGGCCTTGGTTTTCGACAAAATTTATGTTGAAGTTCACTGCGTGATGTAAGACGCGTGAGGGTGGCGTAGCGGTTAAGGTCGCCAGCTACCAAGCTGGAGCAGTTTCTTTTTTCTTTTTTTTTTTTTTCTTTTTTTTTCTTTTTTCAATATTACATTTTTTCTATTTTATTCTACAGAATATCAACAAACAGTGTACATTCTGAAAAAAATTTGCAAGAAATAATCTAGTTTTGCCGTAGTAATTTAATCTTTACGTCAATATTACAAATCTTACTCGCTATCGCCTGCATTACTTGCTATGTCACAAGAGAAATCCGGATGATATTTGTCGTAAGAGCAATCGATACACAACGGTTTACAACGCCAAGCATATTTCATAAAAGCTACTGTCTTACAGGCGCACGATGCTTTTAAGAGCGATACCATAAAACGTTCATTTACATTAAAAAGTGTTCCCTTTCATCCCTCACCATTGAGGCGAACCTTGCATATCTGATCATCTTTGAAAAAGCAGGTGCCCTGAATCGATGCAAAATTAATGAGTGTAGTTTTACAACGAATATCATACGGATTTCTATTGTGGCGTAGCAAGCGATGCAGACGATAGCGAGTAAGATTTTGTAATCATGACGTGAAAATTAAATTACTGGGGCAAAATTAAATATTTGTTACCAATTTCACATGCTGTAAACAGTTTGTTGATATTCTGTAAAATAAAATGGAAAAATGCCGGACTATTCTGATTTAACCCTTTATAGGATAGTGGTCGACATATTGCTCACCTACCATGAGTGCGAAACAGTGTACGTTGCACTTATCCTTCAAAATGTTTGAGAAGCTTATGGGACTTAACTGAGGGGCCATCACTCCCTAAATTCATAAACTACTTATGAACTACCTTATATTAAAGACAGCACGAACATCCATGCCCGTGGGGGGAGTCGAACCACCGACGGGGAATGACCTCGTGCATCGGAGCATAGCTCCTCAATGCGCTCGGCCGCTCCGCCGCGGCTCGCTTAACCTTCCTTGTTTCCCCGTTTCATTCCAAATAACAAGTTTACTACTGGAATTTATAATATTTCACAGTGTTTAGTAATGTTTTATTGTTTGAATATTGTAATACGTTCATTTTTTGTAACTCAGTAAATTAGTTAATAAATTTTATCGTCTTTGCATTCCAAATGTCATTTTTAGTTATCTATTCAAGATATAAGAAGATGGTCTTTTAAATGACCACAATCCACAGTAGTCTAAATCCCACCCAGAATGGATAGTGGTCTGTACGTCAACCACCTATTTCTTCCTTTCACTTCCGAGTTAAATGAACGTAAAATAATTCTGACTACATTACATGCCCATATAAGTGAAATGTGACGCAATAAAAATATTACCTTTCAAATTTTCATAAAATAAAAGTTTTTCCTATAAAGGGTTAAAAGAAGAATCAAAAACACGGAAAGGACTCGAACACGATACATGCAGCGTGGTAGCTCGGGACCTAACCGCTGCGCCACACTGCATAAGATGGCTGACGTTGCGCATCTTACAGCACGCAGTAAACTTCAGCATCAATTTTCTTGAACACCAAGGCCCGTCGCTAATAAATCGGATAGCCCCATATTCAAGGAATGTCCTACAATATATCGGAGACCCATCAAAATCCGTTATTTACACTTCTGATGGTCCTCTTGTAAGCGGGTTGGAGGCTCGGAGAGACAATTACAAAATCACCCCCTGCCTCCTCCTCCAATGTCGAGTTACCGGCAATAGTAAAATCCGTTTGCCCTCTCTTACGAACACCTTCGTCTTGTTTTGTTTTGAAGGCCGTATGCACAAAATTTCATCAATATCGGAACAGATCTGTAGATTTACAAACACATGGGAAATGTACTGTATGTATAAAGTATAAGGTACGCAGTCAGCTGAAGGAATGAAGCTTACCGTTTAACGTCCCGTCGACAGTGTAGTCATTAGAGATGGAGCTCGCCCTCGAATTTTTGGTAAGGTTGGAGAAGAAAATGGACCGCGCCCTTTCAAAGGAATCATCTTGGCCATTAGGTGAATGTAGTAAACGTATATCAGGATAGCTAGAGGTGGTTTTGAATCACCACCCTCCTGAATATGAGTCCAGTGTTTTAGGCAGACAATTGGGAACACGTTTTTTCTCTCTCGAACCCTTCAGTCCTGAATTATTTTCAAAATAGAATAAAACAAATTCTTGCCCTTTTTCATGTGTATGAGACCCTATTTTGAACAAAATAAAAAATTTAGATACTTAGTTTCCAAAACAAAAAATTCAAATAAACTGGACACCGGGTCTACAGTTGAGCTTGTGAAATAAGAAGTCAACAGTTATATATGTCACTCCATATTTATTGTGGAACTTATATCGCAAAGAGGAATTTGTGCTAAATTAATAAATTAGTACATATAATAATTTCAACTACTGATATCATGTCTGGCGCAAATCGCATTGAGTCCGCCATGTTCACTGTTTTTCATTGTTGCACGCCATTCTGGTGACAGATGGCAGCAAGAAGCACGAAACTAAAAGCGACAGATGACCAGTAAGCATGGCACCGGGTGTAAAGGTAACTCTAAATAGTATAGTGCTCTAAAATTGGGTAAAAAGTCGGTGTCCAATATACTGGACGCCACGTATGAAAGAGTTAAGCCGACCATGCAAAAACTATGCTTCAATGCGAGACAAAGACAAAGATAAAGAACAAGCAGGGGCACGTGTTATGGAGGTGTTATTGGCAAGATGACGCAGGTATACTTTAAGGAAAAGATCTCAATATTTTAGTAACAGTGAAATTTATTATAGAAAAATGAATACTCAACTTCGGCCATTGGAGAAAATGTTCAAATGCTTGTAATTCTATGGGATTTAACTGCTTGGTTATTAGTCCCTAGGTTACACACTACTTAAGGTAAGTTAAACTAACGGAAGAACAACACAAACACCCATGCCCGAGGGGAAACTCGAACTCCTGACGGCGAACGGCCGCCCGCTCCGCAGCTCGGCGCCTTAGTGCACACGGCTATTCTGCCGCGGCGGCCGTTGGAAACGTACAATCATCCCAGACTGATAAAATCCAGACATATCTGACAGTCTGCGATAATTTCTCTCTATACATAAACAAGTCTTGAGGCATTGCTGTTCACTGCATCAAGGAGCGGCAATACTTCCGACGAAACCATGCACAGTGCACGACGCACTGGACACTGGACGAGACAAAGAACTTTCTGCTGAGACGAAGCGCACCGTCTCAAAGGCCGTTTGTGTCGACTATTTAACGTTATCCTACCTGATAGTGTTTTTGTTACCCCCAACTGTCGGTGTACCCAAGCCGCGAGTGTCAATATCGATAGTGGTGTAGTTTTATTTGGTGGAATCACTGTCTGCGTTGTAAAATACGTGCTAGGGTACTACGTATAGCTACGTTAGCTGCACTGCCAGGTTGGGCAAGGATAATGCTATTTCCTAGTCAGCAGGAGACCCAGGTTCAAGTGCCTGCCTTTGCAGTTCAGTGATTCATAGTCATCATCGTAGGTTCAGAAGGGCTGAAATGTTCCTGGTGGTTTCCTTACTCAGTGGATGTGTAATGAGTAGTTTACGTTCAAAGTTAGCTGTCTTGACCGAACAGTTCAGGTTTTTCTCTGTCTAGTGACAGCTATTGTTTGCAAAACATTATACACGAAAAAAAAAATCATGTTGTTTGCTATACTGGAGGTTTTTCCCCGAATCTACCATAATTCTTACAGGAGGATGTAGTGTATCAAGTTACCTACATTCCTCCTGAACGACCCAAGACGACCAAATAATTCATTTTTGGGGTAATTTATAAGTTATAAGGACAAGTACTGCTCCGGATATTTTGTTTGTGCAGGTAGACGTCCGGGCAGTTGCATGACAAGTGCAAGAGATAATGAGCAAGTGGATCTGCACAAGGAACAATCGCTGTTACTAAGAAGAAATATATATTAGAGTTCTGTGTGAGACCCATGGACACATATGTTCTCTTTTGTTATTGATGGTTGTATTTGGTGATGGACTCAGAAGTGACATAGTATCAGGAGATGACTGAAATCTGTTAAACAGCCTAGTCATTGTGAAATGTACGAGTTTGGGTTACCATAAACCCTTATGTTTTATTCATCACTAAAAATTCGAAGTGTCTTTATTTAGTAGTGAACATTTATGAATGCATAGAAGCAAGTCTCCTTCTTCACTATCCAGCTGATACCTTCTGTGACGACGGTCTGAGCCTAATCAAGAAGAAGGTGAATTGAGAGGAACAGTTTTACTGGACCACTATTCTATAATGATACTTCATAAAAAAAGGATTTGGTGGGTAGCTGACATATCTGGGAGATCACTGGTGTGACAGTCCAGCTACCAGAACTTTTGAAACTTTCTGACAGTTTAAAATTGTGTGCCGGAACTGGGACTCGAACCTGAAACATTTCGCAGCAAACGCTCTACCACTTAGCTACCCCGACACGAATCACAGTGCCGCCTCACAACTTCAGTTCTGCCAGTACCTCGCCTCCTACTTTCCAAACTTGAAGTTGTGGGGCGGCACCGTGAGTCGTGTCGGGGTAGCTCAGTGGTAGAGCGCTTGCCCGCAAAAGGCAAAGGTTCCAGGTTCGAGTCCCTTTTCCGGCACATAATTTTAATCTGCCAGGAAGTTTCATATCAGCGCACATTCCGCTGCAGAGTCAAAGTTTCATACCAGAATTCTTATTCGTTTGGCAACACCTTGGGGATACGAGCAGCTAGTGGAATGTTGCGGACGCGAGTAACACCATCCCCCTCATCAGAGAGTATAAGAAAATATTATATACCGCACAACTTCCCATCACGCAATATCTCTCACAAAACCACAGCCGACTTAAGTCCAGAAAGCCACCTCTACTCTTAGCTTCCCGGTTGATAACAGAGGATTTCTCGCCCAACACCACCTGGGCAGCCTCATGGGACTTGTTTGAAGGGCGAAACGAACACCTCATTCCCAGCCCTTCCACTAAAGCTGATGTCATGAACCTCCCTCGCAGGGAGTGGACTCAACTGAATCGTTTCCGCACAGGAGTGTATAGATACAATTACTAGAAGTATAAAATGGGGAATGACACTAGATCAGTAATGTGATTGCGGAGCAGACATCCAAACTATGGACCACATAATAATAGACTATCCCCTGCGTTCTTTCGCTGAGGGGTTGGCTGATCTCACGATATAAATGAAAAAGAGCTGAAATGGCTTAAATCACTGGACCTAGCACTGACTGGAGATCCTATTCATACATAATTTTTCAATCCCCTAACGCAAACACTATGTACTGTAATATCAATAGTTTAATGTGGTGGCTGAAAATAACCATACGATAATCTTCTTAATCTTCTCTATATATAAAAGGAAGTGTCCCGATTGACTGACTGACTGACTCATGATCGCCCAGCCCAAACCACTGAAGATAGGAACTTGAAATTTGTGGAGGGTGTTGATATCACTTTGTAGGCGTCATTTAAGAAGCGATTATTCGATATTCCGTCCGTAAGGGGTTGAAATAGGGGATGAAACGTTTTCTGAAAATACGTAGCTATTTAGGCAATATGAAGCTAGAACTACAAAATTTCGGATTTTAATTCAGGGTTCGAATTGAAAAGACACGTGTTTAGGCATTTTTTGAAATTCGACAAATAAGGAGGTGAAATAGGTGACTCGAAAAATTGATTTTCAAAAATATGTTGCTGTTTACTCAAATTTTAAGCTACAACTAACGAAACTGCGGATATGGAATCTTGGTCAGGAATAAAAGTCCATGATTGTTAGTATTTTTGGAAATTCAACAAGTAAGAGGGTTAAATAGAAGATCAAAAATTCTTTTTGAAAACACGTTGCTACTGATACAATTTTGAAGCTAGAGCTGCAAAAATTGATATTTGTATAGTTGGTTAGACGTTAAAAATACGTGTTTCGGTATTTTTGGAAATTCAACCATCAACGGGGTTAAATTAGAGAGGTGGTGTTTTTCGAAAATATGTTGCTATTTAGGCAATTTTGAAGTTAGAACTACAAATTTTCGGATTTGGATTCGGGGTTCAAATTTAAAAAGCACGTGTTTCGGTATTTTTGGAAATTCGACCAATAAGGGGATGAAATACGAGATGCAAAAATTGATTTTCAAAAATATGGTGCTGTTAACTCAAATTTCAAGCTATAACTACGAAACTTAAAATATGGATTCTTCATCAGGATTAAAAAGAAACACCTGGTGCAGACCAACCAGCCTACGCATGCGAAGCAGCGGGGGTTCAGCTAGTAATAATAATAAAAGAAAATCAACTGACAAAACAGTGATGATCTTGTGGTGGTTCACATAAAATTTACACGGCTACATCACAACCTATTGCGATTCGAACACTGCAACTCCAAATTCCTTACCCACAATCTTAACCGTTGCGGCACTTTCCTTAATCCCGCCGTACGTAATAATTGTTTATCGATTACGGGAAGGAAAGGCAAATTGTCGATCAACTGGGTCGCGATCCGCGAGAGCAGTCTATTGGTAGCGCCGCTGCAGACAGGCTGGATGCGGGAGGGATTTAGCGCGTTAATACCGCGCCGCTATATTGTTTGCCGACCCGCAACGAATTTCGGGTCATTAAATTTCTGCAATATTATCTGCTGAGCCGCGGAGAATGTCATTAATGGCTAATACTTGGCGGCGGCGATTACGACTGCCTGCTGCGGCTGTAATGGCGCCACCCACGCACCCCACCGGCCACCGCCCCCTCCCCTGCCCCCGCACCCCCATTCGCTTCCGCCCCATCCCCCAGGGACCTAATGCCACACGCGTTGGCCAGCGGCACAGAGTCTGTGCCAGCGGTGACAGGATGCCGAACACTTGCCACGGCGGACTTTTGCCACAGACAAATATATACAGACGGGAAACCTCCGTAAGGGCCCGGTCCCACGCTCAGGGGTGCGGGGCGGAGGGTGCTGAAGCAGTTCCGTAAGATGTCCCATGATGGCCCTGCGGTCAGAAGCAGCCCTTTAAACTGGCCAGAGCAGGTGACAGGTAGCGGCTGACCCCACCACCACCTCCCCTCAAACGCCAGCAAGCCGGACACAGCCGTGGCCTCGTGCACAATCAAATATATACAGACGGGAAACCCCCGTAACGGCCCGGTCCTACGCTCAGGGGTGCGGGGAGGGAGGGTTTCCAGCAGTTCTGTAAATGTCCCATGATGGCGCTGCGGTCAGAAGCAGCCCTTTAAACTGGCCAGAGCAGGTGGCAGGTAGCAGCTCTCCCCACCACCACTTCCCCTCAAACGCTAGCAAGCTGGACACAGCCGTGGCCTCGTGGCAGGCGGCACAAGCTCTCCCCTCAGTCTCCCCTCCACGCTACCCTCTGACGTGCGAGAGGCACCCTATGCCAGCGATCCGCCTGACACCTGCTAGCATGTTACGGAACTACGAGGGGAGCGTAGGACAGTGGTTTAGGGGTGGCTGCTCCTCTGTATATGTTACTCTGTGCCTCATGGCAGGTGGCACGAGCTCTCCCCTCAGCCTCCCCTCCACGCTACCTTCTGATGTGCGACAGGCACCCTCAGAAGTGCCTCTAGTGTGGCCTACCGGTACTAAGCCAGGGAACCGCCTGACACCTAGTATCTTACGGAACTACGAGGGGAGCGTAGGACAGTGGTTTACGGGGGACTGCTTCTCTGTATATGTTACTCTGTGCTTTTGCCACGCCGGACACTTGCCACGCCTGACCTTTCGCCAGGTAGTCGGATTAGCGACCCTACAGGCAAGAGACGCCCTCGCCCTTCCCCATACTCCTGCTGTTTGCTTCCAAACCTCCGTCTCCGATCTTACTCGATACAATCCATACGGAAGAGATCTTTTCTTCTTTTTTTTTTTTTTTCGACATGCTGCCGAAATGTACAACTTCTTTTCAATATCCCGAAATCGAAATATTTATAACTTTTTGGAAACGAAAGCAATACCGTCATATATTTCAGTGTGTAATCAGTTCTTCCAACCAAAAATATGGATCCATTCTCCCTCCGTCTGTATGGTAGCTTCCTTCCACACTTACTGATTGCAATAGAAACAGTCCATCGCTATGGACATACCGATATAAAGATAATTCAAATGTTCGCTGATCATTCAAAATGTTCAAATGGTTGTAAATCTATCGGACCAAACTACGTGGTCATCAGTCCGTAGGTTACAAACAACTTAAACTAAGGTAAACTAACCTAAGGACAACACACACACCCATGCCCCAGGGAGGACTCGAACCGACGACGGCAAGCAACCGCATGCTCCACAGCGAGGCGCCATAGACCACTCGGCTACTCCAATTTTAGAACTCACAATCTTTGACGGTATGGCAGTAATATCAGAAGGTAGAAAAAATTCTCTTAACATATAAACTATGGGAGCTTTTACCTCAGTAGGAAATTGCAAATTGAAAAGTGGTAGATGTAACTATAAATTCTGGTTGCAGGAGGATCATTTGGTAGATGTTTAATGTATTTGCTTCGTTGAGTCAGATTTCACTGCGTATTGATTAAATGGTAGAGAAGCGAACTGGGACCAGCTAGTTTCATGATTAAGTTATTTAAGGATACTGAGGTCTGATACACTCTTTTTTATTTTTATAACTAATAAGGGTCACATCGTTAGGTGGTCCTCACAGATGTTCTCTACGTGCAATATGTCTTCGTTCTTCGAAAGCAGCTTTCCCTTGCAGTGATTCTATTTTTGGCGTAAGCACATCCACATGTTATTATCGCGTAACCCTTGTAATGGACAAAAGGCCTGCCCTTGGCCATTTAAATTCCATACTGACAGTCACACTATGAAATACGAAAGAGACCAATGTGCAGATGTCCGGACGGGTGGTTGGGTAGGGGGGGGAGGAGAAGACAGGGACATCCGACCCTTTGGAGCAGGTAAAAGTGTGGCAAATGTCCGGACACCGCGGTGACGCCCCGAGTGAGCAACTTCTTTCACACTAACAGATCCCAACTCTGACAAACTATCTAACACACAACCTTTCCACATTTATACGCTCCATATTTCGGGACTGCAGCTGGTTAATAATCTTATATCTTATAATACATATAAACTCTGCAGCAAAACTACACATCGCAAAAAACTCGTGTTTGTATGTGGTAGTAGGTATGAGTTTCCCATTGTGCACTAAGTTCGTAGAGGGTTGATAACGACAAGGGGTGGAAGATATGGGATTTGAAAGTTACTGAATTATATAAAATATTTGGCTTTTCAGCAATGGAGACAAACGATCTCTCGGTGTTGTAGTACAAAGCCTCCCATTATACATCATAGCTGTTCCGTGTCGATGGCTATAAGAGGGTGGAAGATTTAGTGGTTGAAAGTCGTCAGCTTATATAAAATTCGGACTGTAGACCAGCGATGACTTTTGACACTATAAAAGCAAAGAGGCTATACACAGCGAAACGTGATGCACATTCTTCAGTTGTTTTTTCTGCAACAAGCGTACGAATAAAGAAAAAGAAATGTAAAAAGAAAGAAATTTCGCGTTCTCGATCCGTTCCAAAGCGATAGAAAACTGCGCTGAAAAGTGAATCTACAGACGATACAAACTGGTAATTAGTAGACGTTGTTAATCTTACACTGTAGGCATCAGCGATTTTTCGATAATCCCGACCCTAAGGGGGTGAAATGGGGGATAAAAGTTTTTTTGAAAATACGTTGCTATTATGGCAATTTTGAATCAAGAAATACATAACTTTGGACTTTATTTTTGATTAGAATTTAAAAAACATGTGTTTCAATATTTTTGGAAATTCAACCATTAAGCGGATGAAATAATGGAAAATCTTTCAAGGGTGCTACTAAGACAGCTTTGATGCTAGAAATGCGAAAATTTGGATTTGGAACTACGGTTGGAATTTTAAAAAAAATGTGCTTTGAGATGTTTCGAATTGTGCCATCAATGGTGCAATACGGGGTGGCATGTTGTATCAAAAGACATGATTAGGAAAACGTTTTTAAAGCTAAATCTATGAACATTTATATTGAGAATTAGAATCAACCAATTCAGACAATCCAGTCCACGCGTGTGAAGCAGCGGGATTAAGCTAGTAATATGAATAAAGAAGCTCCAACAGCTGTGGTTGGCGTTGTGGTCTTCAGTCAGGAGACTGATGTCATGTAGCTCTCCACATTGCTCTATCCTGAGCAAGCCACTTCATCTCCTCACAAGAAAGGCAACCCACATATTTTTGTACCTGCTTATTGTATTCGTCTTTCTGTCTCCCTCTGCGATTTTTACCACACAAACTTCCCTCCAACGCTAAATTGACGATCCCTTGATGTGT
Source organism: Locusta migratoria (assembly GCA_026315105.1). NCBI lineage: Eukaryota > Metazoa > Arthropoda > Insecta > Orthoptera > Acrididae > Locusta > Locusta migratoria. Next base: position 319,688,433 of record CM048745.1, read on the forward strand.
AAGAATATATTCCACCAATCTATCCCTTCCCTTAGTCAAGGCATGCAAGAAATTTCTTTTCTCCCCAGTTTTGTTCAGCACCTCATTAGTTACGCGATCTACCTACCTAATCTTAAGCATTCGTCTGTAGCACCATATTTCAAATGCTTCTATCATCTATCTGACTGAATTCCATATCGTCCACGTTTCACTCCTGTACAATGTTGTATTTCACACAAATACTTTCAGACAGTATGTCAATAAATTTTTGATTCTTGATAAAAAAGCCTTTCCTCTCATAGCCATTTTACATTTTATATCTTCTTCACTTTGGCCATCAGCGTATAGCGCTTACCGTGAGCAGGGTTGGAGAGAGGGCAGATCCCTATGGTATTCCTACAGTGATCACTTTAACCTTTTCCCAACAATGTGCACAGAGCTTTTTTTTGTGGGGGAGCTATTGACTGTTTTCAGTTGACAATCCAGTATGTCTCTGTTCTCTATGTTGCCCCGCCACACCTTGTCGTAAGCCTTTTCGACGTCGAGCATGACTGCAGCTGTGAATCACGAGTAAGTCAATTTTCTGGAGACATGTTGTAGTTCACATAGACTTAGTCACCTTTTGATACTGGGAGGGGTTTTCAAAAACTTCAGAAGTGCAATTTTTCCACAGAATTATTTGTTATATAGCCACCTGGTTATACGAAAAACAATAGGGAACTTCTTATAAGTCTGCAGCAGCATACACCGTAAAATAAAAAGGACTCTTCCATACACCCTGAAGAAAGTCGGACTTATACTATTATTATTATTATTATTATTATTATTATGTAGTATTCTGCCTAGTGGCAGGTCCACGGAGAATTTCTGATTCCACTGTTCCCTGTCTTCAGTTTCTTCCTTCAGTCTGTTGTATCTCCTTCCATCTTTCATGTCGTCCAGATGCTGAATCCTCCTCCTTCCTCGTCCTGTTTCCTCTTATTTTTCCTTCGATGACATCGATCCGTTCCAAAGCGATAGAAAACTGCGCTGAAAAGTGAATCTACAGACGATACAAACTGGTAATTAGTAGACGTTGTTAATCTTACACTGTAGGCATCAGCGATTTTTCGATAATCCCGACCCTAAGGGGGTGAAATGGGGGATAAAAGTCCCTCTTGTCTAAGTACGTGTCCAATCCAGTTGGCCTTTCTCTTTAGAATTGTATGCAGAATACTTCTCTTCTCTCCTATTCTTCTCAGTACATCATCACTTTTCATGCGATCTGTCCATTTGATCTTTTCCATTCTCCTCCAGCACCACATTTCAAAGCTCTATAAGTATTTTTTCTCCTTCTTCCTCATGGTCCACGTCTCTTCTCCATTCAGTGCAATGCTCCAAATGTAGCACTTTACCAGTTTCTTCCTTAATACCAAGCTCAACTTGCTGGTCAGCAGAGTTTTCTTCTTGTTGAAAGCAGCTTTAGCCATGGCGATTCTTTCTCGGATTTCGTTGGTGCAGTGGGCATCCTTTGTGATAAAAATATCCCAGGTACTTGAACTGATTCACATTTTCCAATTCCATATTGTCAACAATTATCTTCAAGTGTTTCTCACGTTTTGATATTCGCATCACTTTTTAAACAAAGTATATAGTTTTTCTCCAATGGCTACAACCTGTACTGCTTTATCTAAGACATAAACTGAATACAGTGATTAAATCATTGGATCGACGATTACTCTCCTCAGCATCATTGATCCCAAAGACCAAGTGACCACAACTTCCAAAAGCAAAAGTAATTGTTGTTGTGGTGGTCTTCAGTCCGCAGACTGGTTTGATGCAGCTCTCCACTCTACCCTATCCTGTACAAGTCTCTTTATCTGAGAATAAGAACGCCAACATTCATCCTTTTGAATCGGCTTACTGTATTCGTCCTTCGGTATCCCTCTACGATTTTCGATTTTACCCCACACACTTCCTTCTAATGCTAAGTTGGCGATTACTGATTGTCTGAAATCCTTATCGTCCACGATTCACTCCCATTACATGATACAATCCACACAAATGATTTCAGTTATTTTGCTACCCAAACAACAAAACTCATACACTACTTTTATTACCTCATCTAATTCATTCAGCATCGTCAATGTTTTTTTGAAAAAAAATATTGTTGTGTCACAGCAGTAAAATACTGTTTTTTGTTATGTTTGTTATGTTTGACCAGTTCCCGATTGTCAATATTTATCTTCAAGTATTTCTCACGTTTTGATATTCGCATCACTTTTTAAACAAAGTATACAGTTTTTCTCAGAGTGATGTCCTTCGTTTTTGTGCATGTACATCACTTTTTCTTATGAAATAAGTTCTGAGCAAAGCGATAGCCGGTTTTCTTCAAAAATTCCAGCGTATCGTTTGCACAGGCGCCACGCGCGTAATTTGTCAGTCGAATATTCGAACAGTTCGTTACTGTATTGGGCTCTGCGCTGTATCGCGAAATCTCTAACACGCTCGAACGCGAGTATCGTTTGCCCAGCACTACCTAGAGGTCCCTCCTGAGTGCCAGGAAAGCTGCGGTGGAGTAGCGGAACGGTCTAAGGCGCCTCGCTGCGGAGCGCGCGGTTGCTCGCCGTCGGAGGTTCTACATCTACATGATACTCTGCAAATCACATTCAAGTGCCTGGCAGAGAGTTCATTAACCACTTTCATAACTTTTCTCTACCGTTCCATTCTCTAATAGCGCGCGGGAAGAAACAACGCCTAAATCGTTCCGTTTTCGATCTGATTTCTCTTATTTTAATGGGATGTTCATGTCTCCCTAAGTAGGTGGGTGCTAGCAAAATATTTTCACATTCAGAACTAAAAGTCGGTGATTGAAACTTCGCAAACAGATCACGCCGCAATGAATAACGTCTTTCTTTTAATGATTTCCACCCCAATTCGTGCAACATTCCCATATTCCCATGACGCACCCCCCCCCCCCCCCCGTAACGTGATAAAACAAAACGAGCTGCCCTTCTCTGAACCTTCTGAATGTCTTCCAGCAGTCCCACCTGGTGAGGGTCCCACAACGGGCAACAGTACTCCAGGAGAGGACGCACAAGTGTGATGTAGGCAGTCTCTTTGGTGGCGCTGGTGCATCTTCGAAGCGTTCTGCCAATGAAACGTAACCTTTGATTCGCCTTCCCCACAATATTTTCTGTGTGTTCTCTCCAGTCAAAGTTGTTCGTAATTGTAACTCCTAGGTATTTGGTAGAATTTACGACCTTAAGGTTTGACTGATTTATCGCGTAATTGAAGTTCAGCGGATTTCTTTTAGTGGTCATGTGTATTACTTCACACTTTTCTTTATTTAGTGTCAATTGCCAATTTTCGCACCAAGTAGAAATTTTGTCTAAATCGCTTTGCAGTTGCTTTTAATCCTCTGTTGACTTCAGTAACCGTTAAACGACAGCATCATCCGCGAACATTCTAAGGGAGCTATTCAGATTGTCTCCTAAATCGTTTATAAATACGAGGAAGAGTAGGGGACCTATAACGCTTCCATGTTGAACGCCAGATATCACTTCTGTTTTACTCGATGAATTATCGCCAATTACAACGAACTGTGTTCTTTATGTTGTATTTAGTTCTGTATTGTTATAATCTAACCTAAAATCACGCGCAATCAGTTTCGCCAAAGCTGGAAGGTGCCGAAACTGTTTAGTTCCGCCAACGAGTTGCGCGAACGCCTGTCGCGCGTGCGCACTGGCCAATATCGCAGTTTCACGAAACCTAGTGTCGTCGTGTAAACTAGCCTTTAGTTTAAGTAGTTTTGTAAGCTACGGACTGACGACCACGCAGTCTGGTCCGGTCGATTTACAAACAATTGAAGTTGAGTGCCAGTGAAATCCGTTTGCTGGTGAGGAGGCGACCAGAGAAGGGCTGGGGCAGCGGCCTCGGCGCAGACAATGGAGTCCTGGCGCAGACGCGGGTCCAGTCATGCGCAGCCGTCGCTGTGCTGTGTGGCCGGCATCTCTCGCCAACAGGTGCGGGCCCGCTTTTTGGCTGAGGCGGCCTCAATTACTGGTCATCAGGGGCCACAATGCCCGCCGCGGGCACTTGAGCCCCGGGGCTGTTTCCAAATAACGCCGCCAGGGGAGCTGGCATCGAGGCAGCTCACCCCCCTCCAACCCCTTACCATTTCCCTAAAACCGGCCTGAATCCTCCCCAGCCCTCCCAACTATCGCGCGGCGCCACGTGGCGGCAGCGCTGCCCACCCTGCTATTTTTAAATGCAGCCCACTTTCCCTGACAATAGCCGGCCCGCTTTCCACTCTCCGCCGCCCTGCTCGCTCCCACCCCTACAATTTCCACAACACCCACCGGCCGCCCCGCGTTCATTCGTCGTTGCTAATCAGCCACTGCACACCTGGCTATTTTTTTTTATTGCAAGTGCCCGACTCCCCTCCTCCCCCCTTCCAGTGCTGCAGTATTTTTCGTTTATTTCGTCCGCGCCCCAACTGTCGGAAGCTCATTTTAGTTGTTTTTTTTCCCTCCCCCACCGTCCAAATTGTCACACGCGGGTCGCCATTCGGACCGGGCACTCGTGATTTCTGACAGACCTGTCGCTTCCGGCTGCCCATCGTATGACAAATAAAAAGCGCGCCCGTGCCCACAACGCCCGCTGTGCAAACGCCGCTCCACATCGCAGGTTACTGTATATGAAAAAAAATCAAATGTCTCTAAATCTATCGGACCAAACTGCGTGGTCATCAGTCCGTAGCTTACAAAGTACTTAAACCTAGGTAAACTACCCTACGGACATACACACACACACCCATGCCCCAGGGAGGACTCGAACCTCCACGGCGAGCAACCGCGCGCTCCGCAGACCGCTCGGCTACTCCACCGCGGCTAATTTTTTTTTTTTTCACACATACATGTGTGCCGTAGTTCGTGCTACATTCTTTTCCGGGCATGTGTCACTGGACCCGCAGATTTCCTGAGTCTATAACACTGAAGTAGGTTTTATTTGAGTGAATTTCTGATAGAAAGTATACCCATTAGATTTCTATCTTATTATACCGAAGCGATAGCTCCTTACTTAACAGCCATATTCAACCGCTCTCTCAAAGAAGGATCTGTACCAAAACATTGGAAAGTTGCACAGGTCACACCGATATTCAAGAAAATCAGTAGGAATAACCCATTAAACTACGGGCCTATTTGATTGGCTTCAATTTGCAGCAGGGTTTTGGAACATATTCTGTATTCAAATATTATGAATTATCTCGAAGAGAATGATCTATTGCCCCAAGGTCAACATGGATTTAGAAAATATCGTTCATGCGAAACACAACTAGCTCTTTACTCACACGAAATGATGTGTGCTAGCGACAAGGGTTCGCAAATTGATTCCGTATTCCTTGATTTCCAGAAGGCTTTTGACACCGTACCTCACAAACGGTTTTTCAAAAATGTTCAAATGTTCAAATGTTTGTAGAACTTAAGGGACTGAACTACGGGGTCATCTGTCCCTAAGCTTACAAACTACTTATGAACTAGCTAAGACTAAGGACGGCACAAATATCCATGCCCGAGGGGGGATTCGAACCCCCGACCGTAGTGGCTGTACAGACCGTGACTGGAGCGCTTCAGTCCCCTCGGCCACCGCGGCCGGCACAAACGGCTTTTAATCAAATTGCGTGGTTACGGTATATCGCCCCAAATTTGGTACTGGATAGGGGATTTCCTCTCAGAGAGGACACAGTTCGTAGTAATAGACGGTAAGGCATCGACTAAAACAGAGGTGATTTCGGGCGTTCCATAGGGTAGTGTTACTGGTCCTCTGCTGTTCCTTATTTACATAAACGATAATGGGGGAAAATCTTAGTAGCTCTTTTAGGTTGTTTGCAGAAAACGCCGTCATTTGCAGTATAGTAAAATCATATCAAGAACAAAACCAACTGCAGAACGATTTGAATAATATATCTGTATGGTGTAAGAATTGGCAGTTGATTCGTGAAGGCCGCAAACTCCACAAAATACCTAGGAATTACAATTACTTCTGACTTAAATTGGAAAGGACACGTAGATAATGTCGTGGGAAAGGCGAACCAGAGACTGCGTTTTATTGGCAGAAACCTTAAAAGATGCAATAGAAATACTAAAGAAACTGCATACACTACGCTTATCCGTCCTTTTATGGAGTATTGCAGCCCAGTATGGCATCCTTATCAGGTGAGTTTGACGAGGACATTGAAAGAGTCCAAAGAAGAGCAGGTCGTTTCGTATTGTCACGATACAGGCGAGACAGCGTTACGGAAATGATAAAGGATTTGGGATGGGAATCATTACCACACGGCGCTTATCGCTGCGGCGTGGGCTACTTACGAAACATCACCAACATTCTCCTCCGAATGCGAAAATATATTGTTGACTCCCACTTACGTAGTAGAAATGATCATCAGAATAAAATACGAGAAATCAGAGCCCGAACGGAGAGATTCAGATGTTCATTCTTTCCGCGCGCTATTCGAGAATGGAATGGGAGTTGAAATAGTATAACCGCAGTTCGATGAACCCTCTGCCAGGCACTTAAATGTGATTTGCAGAGTATTCCATGTAGATGTAGATGTAGAAATTGACCTCTCAGAATGAGTGCGCCTTTCGTGACGGCGTGTAATACAGCCGCGCGGGAGTAGCCGAGCGGTCTGGAGCGCCACGTTACGGATCGCCCGGCCTCTCGTGTCGGAGGTTCCAATCCTCCCTCGAGCATGGATGTGTATGTTGTCCTTAGGTTACTTTACCTTAGTTGGATTTGATCCATTGTAAACGGTTTATGAAAGCCTGTGGACTGTAAGTAATAATGGCTTTTTTCTGCTACCAGTCACGTTTTTATTATTTATTTATACATTGCACGGCGCGTTTCGGGATATGAATTGCATTATCAAGTGCGTTTTATTGCGTGCTTTGTCATTATCTTTTATTGTTCCTATGTGTGAGGTGCTGTGATGTTTCTGTCGTCTTTAGATTTGCTTATGTTCCATTTGCACAGAAGCTCACACATATTACACATCATAAACAACATTTTGTACACAGCACACATTTGATAAATATATCATCTTTGCAGCTGTTCACATGTTATTGTATATCAAATATGTACAAAATGTTGTTTATGACGTGTAATATGTGTGAGCTTCTGTGCAAATGGAACATAAGGAAATCTAATGACGACAGAAACATCACAGCACCTCACACATAGGAAACAATAAAAGATAATGACATAGCACGCAATAAAACGCACTTGATAATGCAATTCATATCCCGAAACGCGTCGTGCAATGTATAAATAAATAATATAAACGTGACTGGTAGCAGAAAAAGTTGGTTTTTAAACAAAACCCATTTAAGTAGTTTGTAACCTAGGGACAAATAAACAAGCAATTAAGTCCCATAGAATTACAAACATTTCAACATTTTTGCGTGTAATCCAACTGTGAACCACGTCAATGACGTCAGTGATCCCTGGATTTTGCCGAGTGCGGAGTTCTAAATTTCCGAGCATTATACACCGCTACGCAGAAAGAGGGCAGTAAAGCGATGTACCTTCATCCTGTCTGTGAATATTTTGTTGTAATCTTATTTGTTTTGCAATAGTCTTATAGTGACACACATATATTTATTACCTTTTCGAGAAGTTACCAAAGGCACTATAGGCCTAATGGTTCCATATAACTTTCTTTTACAATCAAACAACCTTGTACCAATTGTCATGTTATTAACTTTTCCAAATTATCGCTTATATTTGTAACAAATACCATGTAATTTATTTTTCAAAGTGTCACTTACAACAATACAAATACTCCCATCCTCTTTCGTTTGCCATTCTCTCTCTTTTCATTTTTCAGTCATAATCCCATGACGCCCAGAGCTGAAGATCGTCATTTTTTAAATAAGGTCCGTAGTCGTTTGTTGCACGAACAAACGATGTAAACAATCCCTATTTTTTCTTTCTGAATTCTATTAATTATTAAAGATTTTATAATGTCGTATATTAGACGTAGCTTGTAACACGCTTTTCGTAATGTGCGAAAAATGCATATAACGCCGGGTTAGATGTAACAGATATATATATATATATATAAGCATGCTTTTATGTCTAATCAGCACATGCTTAGCAACAGAGTTGCAGGTCGCCGACCCCCACTTTTTACGGAAACTCGCCAGAAATTAAAACCTTTCTCGTGCGGTTTATTTTTGTGCCCTTGGCGACGCTGACACACTGCGCATTAGTCGCACAAAAACACTTTTTCGCCCAAATAGGAGTCTCCGGAGAGATAAATTACGCAGAGCAGTAAAAGTCACTTAGAGTAATGGAAGGGCGCGCGTCTTCATGCACGGGCTTCGGCCTGCAGATAAGCCCCAGCTGCCGGCCACGCCTTGTCCGCGGGGTTCCCGAGATGATACACCACGAGTTCTGTTAAACTACTTCATTCCAGTAAACAACTAGTCAAAACTTCAATTCTGTAAAGAACCGAAGTCGTGTGTACAGAACTGTCTCCATCGTCTGATTACTAATGATTCTATGCAAGCGTGTATGCCGGCCGCGGTGGCCGAGGTGACTGAGGCGCTCCAGTCACGGTCAGCACGGCCACTACGGTCGGGGGTTCGAATCCCCCCTCGGGCATGGATATTTGTGCCGTCCTAGTTCATAAGTAGTTTGTAAGTTTAGGAACTGATGACCCCGTAGTTAAGTCCCATAAGCTTAACAAACATTTGAACATTTTTTGCAAACGTGTAATCGAGAGGGATTTCTAAGTACAGTCAAGAATGTAAAAGAAATTTTGAGTGCTTTTTTTGTGGGCATTGATTCAAATTCACTACGGGAGTCAGAAATTTTTTGCGCGGGCCGGGGATCGAACCCGGCTCGTCTGCTTAATAGGAAGATGCTCTATCCTGTATATCGGTCCTTTGTGCATGTGAGATTCTTCGTTTATGTTGACCGATTAGTTCTTCGTTCAGTTTTATTAAATTACTGCTAGAGAAGGCAACCAGCCCTTAGTGAACGCGCTGAGCTACCACGCCGGCTGCATAAGCCACCTGCGACACGGCGGGTATGCCAGCTGCAGGATATGGCTGCTAGTGCTAGACAAGAATTCTCAGCTCGCAGTTTGGAATTGTTTTGAGCCTGTTGAAAATGACGAAGTACTCTCGTAATCAAATACTGGATGAATATCAAAGATAAATAGCTTTTAAAGTAGTCGTCAGGCGTCTCGGAAGCTGCAAGAGAAACGTTGATGTTCAGCAGTTCCATATGTCGAGTTATATACTTTCTGAAATAGCGTACATTATTCTTCAGCGTTCAAGCTATCTCCATACCCAATTTCGTCAATATCGGATAAGGAGTTTAGTCATGAAGGCGTGTCTTTCGCATTTATAATATTAGTATGGAATATCTGGAAAGAGTGCTGAATGAGTTGTTAAAATGTTATAAATTAATAGCCGTTGTAAGTGATGAATTTTTCTTGCCTTCGTTTGGTGAGAAGGAGGTGGCGGAGGGGGGGGGGGGTGGCAGAAAAGAGAGAGCGAGAAAAAAATCATTAATTAAAGGGTCATTAAAGATGCTACCATACTTACTGTGGTGACGTCGCTTATATGCCATATTAAATAACAATAACAGCCGGCCGCGGTGGCCGAACGGTCTGCTGCGTGCCAGTCATGGTCTGCGCGGCCACTGCGGTCGGAGGTTCGAATCCCCCCTCGGACATGGATGTTTGTACCGTCTTTAGTATAAGCTAGTTCATAAGTAGTTTGTACGTTTAGGGACTGATGACCCCGTAGTTAAGTCCCATAAGCTCTACAACATTTGAACATTTTTAATAATAATAGTAATAACCTGAAGAACGTTTATGACAGTCGGAGCTGAGTGTAAGAAAGTCCCAAATCTGTACTTCAGAGAACGAATAACAACGCGCCAAGACATCACAAGAGTCATGCAATGTCTCATAAAGTATGCTGAGGCGACAAACGTCATCGGATAGTTATATGCGCATATGTCAATTTCTGTGCGGGCATGCAAATACGCCCGATTCCTTTCAGGAATACAGTTAAGCCGTGAAGAAGAAGTACAAAGGGCACCACAACCGTAGTTTGCGATAATTTCAGAATTTGGACGAAACGCAAAGCAGCACTCAGCGACCAGTGTAGAACAAACATGATCCCACGTCCGCGAAGGAACGTATTTCCAGAACCGAATTGGTTGGTTAAGGCAACCGCTGGCCCGAAGCGGAAAATCAAGGTTTGAATCTAGGCCCAGCAAAACCTTTCATTTTCACCATTGATTTATTTCAATGCACTGTAACAGCCCTGTTGTTTGATTATTTCGAATCCGAAAACCTTCTTTCGTCTCCAAATGTCAGGTGGTCTTTCAGTTTATTTAATAATTCTTTTTTGACCCACTTTAGGTTACGGTAGTAACACTAAAAGTGAGTCTTTGCGATCTTCTTTTTAAATGAAAATAACGACTTAACTATTTATCAGACACGAAAATTGAATAACCGAATTTGTAGAGAAGAAAATTCTGTACAACTTTGCTCTCTTATATTTTTTTTTTCATATCTCGTAACGTTTCAAAGATATTTGGAAAAATAACGGCGATTATGGGATGTCTGTCTGTCCGTAACGTGTTCCCTGATTTTAAGACGAACCGTTCAACCGATCAGCACCAAATTTTACAGACATGATTGTAGGCCGCCAGAGACCAGAACCTTCCTCTTTCAAATTTTTCGGACAAAAAATTCGGTAGTAATACCAAAAAAAGCCGTTTGTAATATAATTCTAATTGCAAACGAACCTTTCATCAGACACGAAAATTGAATAACGTAATTGGTAGAGGAGGAAATTCTCTACAACTTAGCTCCCTTATGTTTTTTTTTTCCTTATATCTCGTAACGTTTGAGACATATTTGCAAAAATAACGCAGTTTTGACACCCTCCATTGAATTAACGAAAACCAGCCGTTCGGAGATGTCACGTGACATTCTTCGCCCAGAACTCTTTCTGGCATACGCCATCTTGCGTTGCGTATTTGATGATTTTCTTATTGTAACTTTCACGTTGTCATTTCAAAGCAATGGCGCACGGAAGAATTAACAAAAACACATCGTTCTTCGTACGATAAATGATAATCTAGTGTCTAAGAATGCCATATTAGCATCAGTTAACAATGGTCATCAATAGAATGATATTATAGGACTCATCTTTTGAACGATAGCTGTAGCGTAGTGGGAGCCGGGCGCCGTGGCTCAGCGCGCCCGGTTAGGGGGCTCAACGACCTCTGTAATAAAAAAGCTGACCCAACGACGCTTCGAACATCAACGAACAAATATGATCAGCGTCCGCAATGGACAAAACTACCCAGACAGCAAAAAAAAAAAAAAAAAAAAAAAAAAAAAAAAAAAAAAAAAAAAAGTGGGGTAAGGCGTTGGACTATGACGCTAAAGGTCGGTGGTTCGGAACAAGCCACTATCTAATTTTATTTTTTTTTCTAAAAGGGTTTCAAACGTCTTATTAATTAATATTTTATTATTTAGATTATTATTTTGGTTCAAAATATTTGCAAAAACTTATAAAACTACAAATCTAAAGTGGGCTGTCAAACACGTCAGTGCGATTTTTTTTATTTTTTTTTATTTTTTTACGTTTCTCTCTGTCAAATCTCTGCCTATCAGGCTTTTCCCTTCTTCCCTACTTGCTACGCTCCGTCCTCCACCCCCTGATCCTCTGCAGCCCCGTCCCTCCACTGCCTGACGTCATCCTGGAAGCAATTTCGTGTGTTTGGGCGCTAATCGAGAGCTCGTTGCATGGGAGCGAGGGCGACACTCGTTAGGGTTGCCCAGTAAACGAGTTTGGCGGCTCATCCCAGAAACACGCCACCTGGCGAAACCGTTCCCTCGCATTTACGCCGGCCACGCAGAAGCGCGGGCTCCACGCAACTACATTGTAACTGCGTGCTAGCAGACACAGAGACTGACGCACGCCAGGTGCGGGGGAGTGGCTGCGTAGAGTGCGTAGCTGCGTGGGCGGCTGCTTGTCCCGCGGCGCCCCGTGACATTCAGCTGCCTGTGCTGGCCGCGTCGACGCCACACCCGGAAATGGAAAGGACGCAGTCGCTGCTTCCGCTGCCTGCTCTGCGCGCTGCCACACCGGAAAGGTCGCGGGACAAACAGCTGCACTTGTTTTGTGACACCGGAATCAAATACCGCATGTGACAAAGCGTAACCAAGCATCTCTTCATGGTGACACCCTTCCAATACAAGTAGCTCAAGAGGAGCCCTTTCGATAGTACTAGTAAAACATATACAGGGTGTTACAAAAAGTGTAACGTCACAGCTGCGTCCACCTAATCCTCGATGGGTGAAGTTGCCATTACATTCTATTTTATGCTTAATCATTTAATAATTGTTCCAATGATTTGACGGTATGGGATGCGGACAATAACAGTAAACTTTGTTAACTTCCTTTATTATGGAAAGACAAATGCTAAAAATTCTTCCCCTTCAATACACTGATTAAATAACTGCGTGCCACTACGATGAATGTCTACAAGTCCACACTGAAACATTTCAATATGCAACTGCAACCCGTATGCGATACGACGGAATGGCAAAAACTTTAGCCACCACTAAACGCAGGTTACGAACTCACTGCTGACGTGCTACCGCCTCGCTCTGCGGTCGGCAGGAGACTGCCGCACCCCGGCCAACAAACAAAGAACATTCCAACCTAAGCATTGGTGCCAGCAGCTCTCGCTGCACGCCAACGATAACTATCGTTCGGCCAAAACGTACCAAACAGGGTACTAACCTAAAACCTTGTATCCTCACAAAAGGTACGACCAAACTTTCAGGAAACATTCCTCACACACAAAGAAAGAAAAGATGTTATGTGGACATGTGTCCGGAAACGCTTAGTTTCCATGTTAGAGCTCATTTTATTACTTTTCTTCAAAGCACATTAATCATGGAATGGAAACACACAGCAACAGAAAGTACCACCGCGACGTCAAACACTTTGTTATAGGAAATGTTCAAAATGTCCTCCGTTAGCGAGGATATATGCATCCACTTTCCGTCGCATGGAATCCCTCATGCGCTGATGCAGCCCTGGAGAATGGCGTATTGTATCACAGCCGTCCACAATACGAACACGAAGAGTCTCTACATTTAGTACCGGGCTTGCGTAGACAAGAGTTTTCAAATTCCCCCATAAATGAAAGTTAAGAGGGTTGAGGTCAGGAGATTGTGGAGGCCATGGAATCGGTCCGCCTCTACCAATCCATCGGTCACCGAATCTGTTGTTGAGAAGTGTACGAACACGTCGACTGAAATGTGCAGGAGCTCCATTGTGCATGAACCACATGTTGTGTCGTACTTGTAAAGGCACATGTTCTAGCAGCACAGGTATCCCGTATGAAATCATGATAACGTGCTCCAGTGAGCGTAGGTGGAAGAACATGAGGCCCAATCAAGACATCACCAACAATTCCTGCCCAAACGTTCACAATTGAGCCAGCTGGCGGTGAATCGAGGAAGTACAGTACATACTAACGAAACAATTGGGTATTTTGACAATTGTCTGCACGAATTATTTCATTTTACATTTAAAGATAAATACTAAAATGAGCTCTAACATGGAAATTGAGCGTTTCCGGACATATTTCCACATAACATATTTTCTTTCTTTGTGTGTGTGAGGAATGTTTCCTGAAAGTTTGGCCGTACCTTTTTGTAACACTCTGTATAATGCACTAGCTGTAAACCCGGCTTTGCCCGGGTATTTATATATCCTACACTCTCGTAGTCCACCTCTCCTTCCCCCCTCTCTCTGCATCCCACTCTTTCTCTCCCATCTCTCTGTTCGTTTCTACATTACCTCTATCGGCAAAGTTTTCAGCAAGGTACCCTGTGTTATGTACCATACAAATAATTATGTACCCAGTGCTCTTCCTCTTGGTTTAAAGTTCATGTGTGCAAAAATTCATTAATACTGGAGCAAAACTACGCATTTAGTAACATTCTGTAAGTTAAGTACCCTCTAACGTTCACCGAACGAAATTTTATACAGACATTGACATTCCTCTTGTTTTTAAGGTAGAGTGTGCAATATTTCATCAATATCGGAACAAAACTGTCGATTTCTGTGAAATAGAAACGCAGAGCCACATTGAAAAACGCACTTTGTGTTCTCAAATATTTCAGTTTTATTTCATACAACCCTTGTTCTGACAATAACGAAAACAACAAAAAAGGATCTTTGAAATGGGTCCAGCCGTTCTCCAGTTATGCCGGAACCAAGGTATTTAGGGATCCATTTTTATGTTGCAAAGTACCCTCCACCATGCACCGTATGAAACTTAAGGTAGACGGCGAATTTCCTCTTTATTTGAAGGTCAAGCGTGCGAAATTTCGCGAAGATCGGAATGAAACTGTAGATTTCGTGAGTTTGTAGAAGTATGCTCCACATGCACTTATCACAAAATACTTTCTCAGCTGACGTTTTCTACCTATAAACTACATTCTTGCCAAATTGCAGCTTCATGGGTGAAGTAGTTTTCGATATTTCGTGTTTAGTCACTGAGTGAGTGAGTGTACTTTATATAGATAAAGAAAACAGATTGCTTAATTTTGAATGCAATAGAATCAAGGGAGACTTGCAGACAAAAAATAATACAGATTTGTAATGCTAACTTTATATGATAAAAGGTCATGCCTGATGCGACAGTTTTACGTTATTTACAGCGAAACTGTTGTGAGCGGTAGACTTATTTTCGTTTCATCATTTTGTTTGGGGGGGGGGGAGTCAGTTAAAAACGCTTCATAAACGTCCGAAAGTATATGCAAACTTTGTTGCAGGTCTCTAACTACTCCCGTTTTCCAATAATTGACTCATAAATCTGGGTATTCTCACGTGGTGGCCTCTCATTATTTATGACGTTATCTCTTCTGAGCTATTTGTCGTGCTCTTTTGTTTTTGGGTCAGGAACCTTCGTGGGCGTACGGTGAACAGTTCACCAAAGTTTCATTGCAGTCGAATGAATGGTTTATGAACACATAGAGGATTAAAGACAAACATTCATTGTTATATATGTAGATTTGCTTCACATTATTCAAGCCGGGGGTGCGGTGAATATCTTGTAATGGAATCTACATACGCAGAGCAGCCCAGATATTAACTTGTATATTTCGTTTGTAAGTATGTAAGGTTCCTACATTTAATTTTATATTTTCGATTCTATGTATATTTTATGTATCTTGACAATGTTAGTATATTTAATTACGTATTTTTGATTCTGTGTTAATTTCTCGTCATATATTTATATCTTTGGAGACATTATTACCATGGGAGCAGAGATTGTAGCGAGTAGAAGATTCTGTAGCAGTTAGTATGAGTCTCTGGACCAGTTGGTATGTTGACTCCGTCGGTTTGTTTAGTCGACCTTTGGCAGGTACACATGGAGGTAAATATGCGCCAGCGAAAGGAAGCATAAGAAATTTTGTTGTGCAAGGTTAGACATGAAGTAAAAGCGTACTTTGGCCTATTTTTTGTCAATGTTAAAGTTATGTCCAAATGTTGTATTGTTATTGTTCATTGTGAATTGTTCAGAAGAACTCTTAATGTCATTTGTGTAAGAAATTTTAAATTTTTAGTTTTAACAAAATGTCCTATATTGATTTTTTTACACAAATAATGACAGGAGTTCTTCTCTACAATTCACAATGAACATTTAGAATACGAAATTTGGGCATAACTTTAACAATGACAAGAAATGGTACCATACCACGCTGTTACTTGATCTCTAACCTTCCATTACCAAATTTCTTAGGTTTCCTTTCTCTGACCCATATTTACCGCACCTTCATGAATATCTGCCATAGGCCGAGTGAACGTACCAGACAGACTCAAACATGCCGACTGGTCGCGACGGATCAGCCGCGCGTACTGGAGCGCCGTGTTGCGGTGCGCGCGGCCGTCCGCCATCGGGGTTTCGAATCCCCCATCGGGCATGGATGTTTGTGTCGTCTTTAGTATAAGCTAGTTCATAAGTAGTTTGTAAGTTTAGGGACTGATGACCCCGCCGTTAAGTCCCATAAGCTTTACAGACATTTGAAAATGCCGACTGCTCCAGACATCGCATACTAACTGCTACAGAGAGACTCTCCTACTCACTACAATCTCTGCGCCCAGCGATTAATATCTCCAAAGATAAAAAGTATCAAGGTATGCTGAGAAATTTACATAGAATCAAAAATACAAAATTAAATACACTAACATTGCTAACATACATAAAATTTACATAAAATTGAAAAAATAAAATAAAATGTAGGAACCTTACAAGTACGGTATAATTTATACGTTGCGTAACAATTTTTTTTAATTTTTTTATTGAATTTTAATGCCCTAATACAGGCAGGCTGGCAGCAGCCGATGATGCTGCTCTGCAGCCGAGCGAATGGAAACAATGGATAAACAGAATATAAAATTAAAGGTGATAAAATGGCGCTTTTACAATGACAATATGAAAATTTGGGAGAATGTTAAAAGACAATATGACAGCGGACAGAACATATATAGTTGTTAAAACAAGACATTGCCACGGTGGCTAAAAAACACTCACTGCAGACGACGAGACATAACAAGACGGCGACATTGAGGTAAAAAACACTGAACACTGGTGTACACAACGTTAAAAATCACTGGGCGACGAAACACTATATACACGAAGCACTGAACACTTAGTTGCTAATGAAAAGAAAGTACGTTTTATGGGACTGATTGATTTATAGACAACTGTTTTGTATCATAAAAACTTAAAAACACAGCACTGTACTGGCCCTGCAGGGGGTTGGGGGGAGGGACAAACTTTACTCAGATACAAACATTTACAGCACTATTAGCGTCACAAATCCGTCGAGTTAACTTAGATACAGGGCAATTCACATGTATTTGAGCATGGCACTTTCTCAAATTTTACATTTAACGAGCTTTATGTTCTGCTGAAACAAAATCATTACACCTGGAAATACGACGTAGATTTTATCCGATGACAGAAGGTACTACCTTGGGGACAGCAGATGTGCTGATAATGGTTTCAACGTCACCCACCAACAGAGAGCGTAGAGGCGTTACTGCCAGCGCGCTCTTTGTGAGCGCTCGGTACTCCCACACTGCTGTCTGACCTGTTCTTTCACAATTCTTCCAACAGTAAGGGGATGTGTTGTTCCACCAGGGCAATGCTCGTCAAGTTCATCCTGTTCTGCAAGACGTGCAGCAACTTCCCTGGCCTGTACTACCTCTTGCCATGTTTACAATCGTTCACGTGTGGGATATGATGGGATACCAACTGACATGTACGACTCGCCTGTACTATCTCTGGACATGTCTCCAATCGGTCACGTGTGGGATATGATGGGATGCCAACTGACATGTACGGCTCGCCTGTACTACCTCTGGACATGTCTCCAATCGGTCACGTGTGGGATATGATGGGATGCCAAATGACATGTACGACTCACCTGTACTTTCTCTGGGCATGTCTCCAATCGGTCACGTGTGGGATATGATGGCATGCCAACTGACATGTATGACTCGTCAATCTACTGATGTTGCATAAATACATGTAAAGATAGATCAGGTGTGGAATAACGTATCCCAAGACAGTATTTGCCACCTGTAGTTTCACTTGGATGAAAAAACAACACCTCCATTACCGCCAGTGAAGGATACACCACGTATTAATGTTGGTGTTTCAGTATGGCCTGACAGCTGGTACCTCATTACTGCTTCAGCTATTGATGTCTATTTCGAATGCACCATTTGAACAATAAATCTTGGTCAACTTAGAAAAGTCACAAGGACTTACGTCCGGGGCCTATGATGGATGGTACAGTGCGTCCCAGTCCTATCGACCGAACAGAGTAGCCACAGCTTGCGCAGTATGCGACCGCGCATTGTGCAAAGTGATGGCTGGGTTGCGCAGGAAGTGTTGCCACTTCTTTCACAAAGTTTAAGTCCTTGTGACTTTGATTTGATTCCGAAGATGAAGGAACCACTTTGTAGCATTCGCTTCAGAACTGCTCCTGAGATTCGACAGGCAGTAGACACCATCAACAGAACAAACTCTGCTAACGGTATTATGCGACTTCCACATCGCCTGCAACGGTTCTACACAACGGTGGCGACTACTATGAAAGACAGTAACAGGTGCAAACATGTAACGCTTTTGTATCGACTGTGAATAAATAGTTGCCACTATTTAAGTTCCAATCCTCGTATATCCTTGAGGTACACCCATTCCATCACCTTACCCTCAACAGCAACAATATAGCATTGTATTTGTATACAATACCAACATTTAATACACTGAATACATGTGTAAAGTGTCATTCGTCTTTTCCTTGTAATCAGAGAGAAATCCTGGCGATATAACCAGACAAGTTTATTGCTAAGACTTCGCAAAAATCCTTCGTTCCCCGGCACCAGCGAAACATTGTTCTATGATGAGCAGAATTTTTTTGTTTTTTTTCTTTTTATCTATGCTTGAGGCTGGAATAACAGGGAGGTTCGACAGAGCGAGCGAGCGAGAGAGAGAGAAACTAATTTCCTCCAGAGCTGCTAATGTGTTCAACGAAAGTTCATTAGCAGAAGAGAACTTCGTGCGCGCGAGTAATTGGGAATACTGTAATTAATCTTTTACGTGTCATCACTACTGCAAGTTGCGTCCACGTATGAATATTAGCGGCACACTGCGAACCTCTGTTCGCAGACCAGTTAAAACTGAAACTGGTTAAGCTTCTTTGCACATAGGACACAGGGATCATTGAAGTCAGACTTACTAGAATAGTTACTAATTTGTTAACGCCTGCAAGCTAAATGATTCAATGTTGATACTTCATATATGTCTATGAAATGAGTAGACGAGGCGAAATATGGTTGCAGTCAGAAAATCGCATCCCTAGAGTTAGAACAATCGCGTGATAAACGCACATACGTTCAATCGGTGTGAATTCCGTAATTCCTTGTAAGCGACCTCTATTTTTATTGTCTTTTGCGTTGCTTAAACGACTCAGTACAATTTTTTACTCTGTGATTTTTAAGTATGATACAAAACAGTTGTCTATAAATCAATCAGTCCCATAAAACGTACTTTCTTTTCATTAGCAACTAACCTGGAATCGAAACAGTGAAGTGCTAAGTAAAATGTTTCTGTTTAGAAGTGAATACATTAAATTTTTGAACATTTGGAAAGACACGCCAGGAAATGAACTAGACAATGATTAGTTAAGTACATGTTGTTGCATTTGTAGTGCAAAAATTTAAAAATAGTATATCTTA
This sequence comes from Locusta migratoria, assembly GCA_026315105.1. Lineage (NCBI taxonomy): Eukaryota > Metazoa > Arthropoda > Insecta > Orthoptera > Acrididae > Locusta > Locusta migratoria. The sequence continues at coordinate 319,707,764 of CM048745.1, forward strand.
ATCTATGTGGAAATATGTATCACTAAGAACATGACGTATTTACGACATCTCAGAATTTGATATTTTGTTTTAGACCTTTCAGAATTTTATTAATTTCGTGGATGTTGAGGCTACATTTATTTGCTATAACAGCTGTCGAATGATAATCCACACTAATATTACAAAGAAGCTGTGTATGTTACGCTTTCACGACTAAACCGCTTAAACGATTTTGCTGAAATTGGCTATGAAGATAGGTTTTACACTGGAGAAGAATATTGGCTACTTTAGAAAGTGCGTAACTCAAGTTATTTATTGATTTTAAGTATATAACACGAAATATGGAACAACTGAACGTAAACGTTTCTTATATAGCTTCTGAGACGCTTGAAGACTCAGTGCAAAAGATATTTTGAAACGTTCAAATGTTTGGAAATGTATCGGACCAAACTGCGTGGTCATCAGTCCGTAGTTTACAAACTACTTAAACTAAGGTAAACTAACCTAAGGACAACACACATACACACACACACACACACACTCACACGGCCCAGGGAGGACTCGAACCTCTAACGGCGAGCAACCGCGTACTCCGCAGCGAGGCTCCTTAGACCGCTCGGCTACTCCACCGCGGTAAAAGATATTTATTGTTTGGCTTTTTAAATTTATTACATTTATGACAATAGTTTTAATGATTGTTATATTGTACGTAATACGAATCAAAATAATGAATATAATGCTTATATAAGTCGCCGAATCGGTTTCGATGACATTTGATTCTTGCATTACATACGTGTTGCAGAACTATAGCTTCTTCAGTCAGCGGTTTAGTCACGATCTAAGTGTTTCTTTCCGTATTTAATATCTTTATTTTTATCTCGATAAAGGACACTGTTTATCGTCATTCAAAGTACGGTTTGTATTTAAACCGGAAAATTGCAAATTCTTCTTTTATCCTGATGATCCTCGTCATAACTTAAGAATGAACACTATGATTCGTCACCATACAGTTATTTAACAAATAACAGTGTAGGTTAATGCCTCGTTGTTTTCATTATCCCTGGTGCGGGGATACAGATTAAGCTGCGAATGCTAAGGGATGAATGTAGTTGACTCATAAGTGCAGTCAGTGTGGCATATGGAAGTGTCGGACGGTCCTGGAGTAGTGTTCGGGTAGCCTAGTGGTTAAGGCGACCGCTCGCGAAAAGCGGGAAACCAGGGTTCGAGTCCCGACACAAATTTTCATATGTCACAATTTGGTATAACATCCATACCTTATACAGTGACGCTAAGAAGAATTCGCTAGTGCGAAATAATATTGATAAAAATATCAACACTGTAATTCGTCACCCTACAGTTATGAACAGTAGTCTTTTTAGGTCCATTATTTTATCCATATTATACCTTTTTTACAGGAATTTTTATCAACAGAAGAAAATATAATATTCGCAGGGTGGGGGAAGGGGGTCGTCAGAATATTTTTACTCAGAAGAGTGTTGCGAACTCAAAAATGCGGAAAAACACTGGTCTAAAGCATCATGCTACGGAATGGGTGACCACTCCCGCCGGATGTTCGAGTCCTCTTTCGGGCATGGGTGTGTGTGTTGTCCTTAGTGTAAGTTAGTTTAAGTAGTTTGTAAGTGTATGGACTGATGACTGTAGCAGTTTGGTCCAAACATTAGAACATCTTTTTGTTAGAACAAAGTTGCGTAATTACTGTACTTTCGATTGTTATTGACCCGAAAGGAAGGAAATAAATGCGATCGTAGGCGCGGATAATAGCTTATCCTAGAAGATAAATAAAGGAAAGGCAAACCTACATTTCTAGCTTTTGTAGATTTGGAGAAGGCTTTTGACAATGAAGACTGGAATACTCTCTTTCAAGTTCTGAAGCAAGCAGGAGTAAAACATAGGGAGCGTAAGGTTATTTACAACTTGTACAAAACCAGACAGCGGTTGTCAGAGTTGAAGGGCTTGAAAGGGATGCAATGGTTGGGAAGGGAGTAAGACAGGGTTGTAGACTTTCTCCAGTGTTATTCAATTTGTACAGTGAGCAAGCTTTAATGGAAAGCAAGGAGAAATTTGGAGAAGGAATTAAAGTTCAGGGTGAAGAATTAAAAACATTGCGTTTTGCCGACTACATAGTAATTCTGTCAGAGACAGCAAAGGACCTAGAAGAGCAGTTGAACGGAATGGACAGTGTGCTGAAAGGTGCATATAAGATGAACATTAACAAGAGCAAAACTAGGGTAATGGAGTGCAGTCTAAGAAAATCAGGTGATGCTGAAGGAATTAGATTAGGTTACTAAACAATAAAGGAGGTAGATGAGTTTTGTTACTTGGGCAGTAAAATACAGAGGACATAAAATGCAATGGGTAGAAAAGCGTTTTTGAAAAAGAGAAATTTGTTAACATCGAGTATTGATTTAAGCCTAAGGAAGTCCTTTCTGAAGGCATTTGTATGGAGTGTTGCCTTGTATGGGAGTGAGACATGGACGATAAACAGTGCGGACAGGAAGGGATAGAGGCTTTTGAAATTTGGTGCTACAGAAGATTGCTGAAGATTAGGTGGGTGGATCGCGTAACTAATGAGGAGGTACTGAACAGAATTGGGGAGAAAAGGAATTTCTGGCATACGGTGACTAAAAGAAGGGATCGATTGGTAGGACACATTCTTAGACATAAATGACTCGTGAATTTAGCATTGGAGGGAAGTGCTTGGGGTAAAAACCACAGAGGAAGACCAAGAGACGCATATAGTAAGCAGACTCAAATGGATGTGGGTTGCCGTTTTTATGAGGAGATGAAAAGGCTTGCTCAGGATAGAGTAGGGTGGAGAGCTGCATCAAACCAGACTGAAGACCACAACAACAGTAACTTGCTACCAGTGAATTTTCAGTTCCATCATTGTCTTGTCGTGATGGTGTCTTGTGCACTACCGACACCCTTTTCAAGATACTCCAAGCAATATGAAACTTACTACTTGTGTTATTAATTTTCGCCAGGATGTGCAAAAGCCAGGCGGTAAGCAAACCGTTTAGCAGGGTGCTGATGGTTGCGGTCGCTGTGTGTTGCAGGAGCAGAAGCGCAAACTCTTCCACACGTCGGTGTACGAGTCGGAGGTGCAGCTGAAGAAGCTATACATCCAGACCTGTCGGCGGCTGCCCGCGCACGGCTGCAAGGTCTACCAGGTCAAGGAGCTACTGCGTGGCAAGACCAAGAAGAAGGTGCGTACCGCTGCCTAGTCTACTGGACTCACTTCCTAAACATACCTCCACGGGACAGTAGTGTTCTGCGCTGTCGACCATTATCGGCTAATTTAGATATTTACATAGTGCAAAAAATGGCAGTTGACTCTTACCAGGAAAGTGCTTGGGCTCGATCAAACATATTGGGCTCGAACAAACATATCTATATGAACGTTTGATTACAGGATCTCTACGTACACATCAATGTGCTGGTGGGTGTCGTTTTTATGCAAAAATTTGCAATCATGCTCTAGATAGCACTGTAGATGTAATTGTAGACGCCATACGTAATGCAGGTATATGAACTATAACTTATGTAATATTCGTCGTACATGTTCTCTAGCGTATTGTCATCAAAAGCCGTGATGATAGTTGCGACTTTAACCTTCTTCTCGGAAAACTGTTGGTATTCACTGCCACTGCTTCCATCGCCTCTTCCCGCAATTACCGTAACACTACCGCTAGCAATTAGTTCTTCGTCATTATCATCCCTATTATCATCATTATGTGTTACTGTTACAACAGTATCTAACGTATGTTCATATTTCTGTACCATAACAGATACGAGAAAGCATACGAATGATTCATCTTCTACACTAATACCATCTTCACGAAGAATGGTTCTTCGTAACTTCATCTCAACCAATCGCAATACTTTAGCAGGATTGATTATCAATCGCCGCTCCATCTGACGCTTCACCACACAAATAACGTCACAAAACGCAACTTCAGAGGCACGCTGCACCGTCCCTACTGGCGAACCGACAGGTCAAATTGCAATGTGGTAAGGCACCCGCAGAGGCCTCTAACGGACGACTGCAGAGTTTTGCAGATGCGGGAGTGTCACTAGTCCAATAAGGGATCTTTACATCATCTCTCGTACGATTTTGATGTATATCTGTTTGTTCGAGCCCAAGTACTTTCCTTGTTAGTAATGAGAAGTGTGAAGTCATACATACGACCACTGTAAGAAGCCCGTTAACACGATACATGAGTCAAATCTACAGGCCGTAAATTCAACTACATAGCTAGGAGTAACAATCACAAACAACGTAAATTGGTAAGAACACTTAGGAAATATTGTAGGGATAGCGAACCAAAGACTATGTTTCGTTGGCAGAAATCTTCCAAGATGCAACAGTTCTACTAAAGGAACTAGCTACATTACACTAGTGCGTCCTATTTTGAGTATTGCTGCACATTGTGGGATCTACACCTGGTAGGACTGACACACGATTTAGAGAAAGTACAGAGAAGGGCAGCTCGTTTTGTATTATCACGATGTAGGGGAGTAAGTGTCACGGAAATGATGCACGACTTGAGATGGAAATTATTAAAAGAAAGGCGTTACTCGTTGCGACGAGATCTATTTGCGAAATTCTTTCACCAACTTTCTCTTCCGAGTGCGAATATATTTTGTTAGCACCCACCTACATAGAAATAGTTACATTCAACCTATACAAAAACCAGACAGCAGTTATTAGAGTCGAAGGGCAAGAAAGGGCCGCAGAGGTTGGGTAGAGAGAAAGACAGGGTTGTAGCCTTTCCCCAGTGTTGTTCAATATGTATTTTGACCAAGCAGTGAAGAAATGCAAGGATAAATTTGGAGAGGGAATTAAAGTTCAGGGAGAAGAAATAAAAACTTTGCGGTTTTCCGATAACATAGTAATTTTGTCAGAGACTGCAAAGGATCTGGAACAGCAATTCCATGGAATGGACAGTGTCTTGAAAGGAATATATAAGATGAACATTAACAAAAGTAAAACGAGCGTAATGGAATGTAACGTCAGAAAATCAGGTGATGCTGAAGGAATTAGATTAGGTAATGAGACAATTTGGTTAGCAAAACAACTTCTGATGGCCGAAGTAGAGAACATATAAAATGCAGAATGGCTATGGGAAGAAAAGGGTTTCTAAAGAAGCGAAATTTGTTAACATCCAAAATTAAGTGAAATGTTATGAAGTCCTTTCTGAAAGAATTTTTCCGGAGTGTAGCACTGTATGGGAGTGAAACGTGGACGATAAGGAGTTCAAACCAAAAGATGATAGAAGCTTTTGAAAAGTGGTGCTACAGACTAATGATGAAAATCGATGGGTAGATCACGTAACTAATACGGAGGTGCTTAACCGAATCGGGGAGAAAAGGAGTTTCTGGCATATCCTGACTAAGAGAAGGGATAGATTGGTTGGACACATTCTGAGACATCAAGGAATTGTCAACTTAGCATTAGAAGGAAGTGTGTGGGTTAAAAATCGTAGAGGGAGACCGAGGGACGAATACAGTAGGTTGTCGAACTTATTCTCAGATGAAGAGGCTTGCACATGGTAGCGTGGAGAGCTGCATAAAACCAGTGTGCGGACTGAAGACCACAATAACAACTTAGCAAGATGATTATCAAAACAAAATAAGAGAAATCAGATCGAAAACGGAAATATTTCGGTGTTCCTTTTTCCCGCGAGCTATTAGGGATTGTAACTGTAGAGAAACATCATAAAAGCCGTTCGATGAACGCTGTGGTACGCTCTTCAATGTTACTTTCGGAGTATTCATTTAGATGTAGACGAACACGACCAATCTAAGCTGTGTTTCAGCAATCAGGGTGAAAGTAAGTAAAACTGCCTTTGCGAACATAACTCACGAACAGCACATCAGTCAAATGAATACATTGTCTTGCTTTGCTGTGGCTCTGTTGAATTAAAGGAGAGAAAGAAGAAACACGTTTTCACTGAAAATCAACATTTAAACTTTTGAATTTGACACACTACATTTTTTCCAGCTTGAACATAAAAGTCAGACTCTTTACCGACTTTGCGACAATTTATGTTCCTCGAGTGATATTTTCATGAAAATATAATTCTGTAAACGACCCCTAGCCTGTGGCTCCACCACAGCCTTTCTTCCAGTAGTGCTAGTCCTGCAAGGTTCGCAAGGGAACTTCTGTGAAGTTTGTAAAGTAGCATCGAGGTACTGCCAGAAGTAAAGCTGTGAGGAAGGTCCCTTAGGCGTGCAGGGATAGCTCAGTCGGTAGAACACTTTCCCGCGAAAGGCAAAGGTCGGAGGTTTGAATCCCGGTTCCGGCATCCAGATTTAATCCACCAGGAAGTTTCATACCAGCGTACACTCCACTGCAGAGTGAAAATAGCATTCCGAACACTATACTCATCATTTTGTTGCAGTGGAAACTGTAGCTTTAGTTTTCCTCCTTTTTAAGAAGAAAATATTAATTTTATTTCACATTTAAAAATTTTATGAGTTAAATAAAATCAGTAGCTTTATTTAAACGTCGTTATAATTTTTTAAATAATTTAAAAATGCAGATTACGCAGTTTAAGATCAAACCTTGATCGCTCGTGTGGCAAGCGATTCCGCTAGAGGCGAAGCCATTTCGCTGTACTGCCTTAAGGGAAGCACGTAAAGGTTCAGAGCACTTTTTTCCCGGAGTCTTGTGGCTCGGGCGCTTTGCCACTTTTATGGTTGGACACCCTCACTAGTGAAGTTTTGCTCGGACTTCAACTTATGAGACCCTTGACAGTTGACCTCCAACGTAGTGCGACACGTGTTCTACAGGCGACAGAACTGGGTTCTTGTTGGCCACAAGAGTAACTCTACTTCACGCAGACAGTTCATAGAGACACGGAACCATGCGTGGGCGAGCGTTATCCTGTTGAAAAATGGCAACACGTGTCTGTCTTGTGAGAGACACACGATGTCAATTACCACCAGGGAGTAGAAAATATAATTTTAATACCTAAAACAGACACAGTATTTATTTACTAGTAAGGACTTGGACCACCATTGGCTTCCAAAAACGCTCAGAGTAGCGTATTCTTAAAGTGCCTTTATCTACATCTACATCCAAACTCCGCAAGCCATCCAAGTGTGTGGCGGAGGATCTTTCTTTGCCATTGTCACTTCATCCTCCTATTCCACTCGCGTGTGGTTCACGGGAATAACGATTTCCGGTAAGTCTCCACGTGGGCCCTAATCTCTCTTCATCTTTGTAGTCCTTTGGCGAGATATACGTAGGAGGAAGCAATAAACTGGTTGACTCCAGCAGAAACATATGCTCTTTGAGTTTTATGGAGGCGCTCAGCCAGACATATCTACTTTGGTGGTTCTTATTTTATGCATAATTTAATGTTTTAAGCCACGGCGGAAAGGCCGAGCGCATTGAGGCGCTATGCTACGATGCGCGAGGGAGTTTCCCGACGGGGGTTCGAATCCCCCCCTCGGGCGTGAATGTTTGTGTCGTCTTTAGTATAAGCTAGTTCATAAGTAGTTTGTACGTTTAGGAACTGATGACCCCTTAGTTAAGTCCCCTAAACTCTACAATCATTTTTACTGTTTTAATTTTGACCATCCATCCATTTTATATATGACTATCCACCAGCACAAGATTTCATATCCATCAACCTTCCATATTTTATGTGATGCGCTTTAATAAGCAGTTTAATGTCAATTCTAGGAGACCAGAAGGTGACACAATTGATTGTTGAAACCGGTCTTTTTAAATAAAGGAAAGATAAAAAAATTGCGACCTTGGAATTTCCCTTAATATTAATATGATCTCGGAACTTTGACAGAAGACCGTATCGCGACACCGAACATCTTTCAAATGTTCAAACTGTTGTGACGCTTAAGGAATTTAACGGCGGGGTCATCGGTCCCTAAACTTACAAACTACTTATGAACTGCCTTATACTAAAGACGACACAAACATCCATGCCCGAGGGGGGTAGTTGCAAGGTATGCGAGTTTTAATGAAAATAAAACGTTTGAACAAGAACTTCCCTACAAGTGATTTCACGAAACTTTGTTACTTTCGAGTGGCATTTTTACTGTAGCACATGATAGACACGTAGGACAGATGTCGGTAGCATTTGTATTTCCAATGTTCTCTTATTATGTCAATTGGGGATTTTAATGAGTAATAGGACAGGTAACATCAGGGTTATAAACATGATACATTTACTTCCTGTTACTACTGATTTTCATCTGTAGACATCTTTGGTGAATAACCTTTGGAATTATGTAATTTCCATTGACTACCTTGTATAATTAATATTAAAAATCTGAACTTAAATTTTCCGTTCACGTTATTGTGTAATGATTAGTGTAATATGACTGAATATTAATTAAAAAAAGATATGTGCATTTCAGTTTTTAACTTATGGTAATAGAATGTCATTGGTTTGAAAACCACAGTCATTTCCTTAGCACGGTTTCTATTTTATGCTGTATGCCGATGTTTTCCTGCGAATTATGACCTACCCAGTTACTTATAGGAGGATCTACACATTTAACTGGGGTTCCGAACCAAGATACAATTCGTTATCTTCAACACATTGAAGAGATGAGAGGCGAGAAAAGCGAGAAAATACGTATGACTTACTTGAGGATCGAACCAACAAACCAAAGATGGTTCGATCCTTAATGTGACAGTCTGCAATTATTTTTTAGGTTTTATTTATTTGTTAAATTCGATATGGCGTGATGATGCTGAGTCGTAAACTTTCAATGCGAAAGTCATTGTAAACTTCTTAATAAGCAATTGTTAGTCACGTTTGAGGACCCTTTCAGACCCAAGGTTGTAGGTGAGGTGACATTAATAGAGAGAGGGATGTTTAAGATACAAAATACGTACACTGATTAATTTTAAAAAAGAAAATAAATTTATTTTCAAAAATTTCCAAAAATTTTGTGCCCACACAATTGTGTGATGTTGGTCTTCACTACAATTTTTATGATCTGCACAATCCTGCAGAAACATGCCTTCATAATCATTTCTTCACATGATACAAATGTAAACAGTTTACATCTAAAGAACATAAGTACACATCACATTTTTCACATCTTGTTCTTGTACACAGTTGCAACCGCTTCTGCGACAACATCTTGCAGATTTGAAGTCATCAACAACAGGGCAATGATCAAATTTGTCCAGTCGCTTGTAAACCGTTTCTTTCGAGCTTTATTTACGTATTCCTCATCTTCGTCATGCTCTTTCCCAATCAATGGCATTCCATTTGGTGGTGACACCAGCCATCCGGAATTCAGGAAGAGCATGCATGTCATTTCGTCGCACTTCATTAGCTTCACTGCCATGCCCGTACTGAAGCCATGAATTCACACGTTATGTCCCTAATTTTAATTGATTTTTGAAGCAGATATTTATCCAAAATCTTCATTGAAGAGGACGATTCAGACGAACTTTCTCACAAGTTTTCAGCATTCTTCTTTGCAGTTGGGAGGCAATTGTCATCACTGCTTAAATCCTCTAAATCTGACGAGTTGAGTAAAGCAGCGATTGCAGAATCACTCAGAAATGCTGAAATTACACCAGTAATTTTTATATTTCGATTCGTGATAGCTACTGGATTGGGTGATATTTTGAAATAAATGACATATCACAGGATCATATAAAATAAACTGTCTGTCAGATATGATAGCTTCACATGTCAAAACAAATATGGATATTAACACCTTGTCAATAAGTCTTTATCATAAAAATCTGACGTTGGACCCAAGACGCACAGTTGTGGATGTGCTAATGTTTCAGATTATACCTCCATTAATTAAAGAATAATTAAAGAGATACGTGAAATGATCTGTCTACAGTAGATATAAATCATTAAAATGATGGAGGGGTGGGGGGCATAAGTTCTCGTTCGGTAGTTACTTACAGTTATCGGGATGTGGAAAACCGCCTGAAAACCACATTCCCCGACCGACTGCCCAGCCTTCGTCGTTAACTCGCGAAGCGGAATCTACCCAGAGCTAACTCGCCTCAATGTAACGCCGAAAGCGGCGGCTTAACACCGCCAGCTATCCTGGACAGCCCTCTAGTAATTGAGAGGTGCACGTTAAGGATTCTGGGAGGGACAGAAAAACAAACAAATGAATCACTTAGCGTACTGGAGTGGCAGAGTTAATTATGAACCTAATGAAGACGAATGCGAATGAGCGGAACAAGTACCAGGTGATAAGTTGATAGATGGAGAAAGGTTGCTCTTTGTTGGAGTAAAAGGAATAAGGGAAGATCTCCGCCGTTAGAACTTAAAGGAAGGATACGAGGTGACCTTACAGAAGATGCACGAGCAAACGGATGCCTTTGGTAAAATACTGCACCAGAGTGCGTGGAGTATCCTGAACGATTTGTCGATCCAACAGCGAATATCCAACAATTAAAGGTGTCAATAAAATTGCTGTACTTCATTTTTTGCTGCCTGTAGCAAGCACCTACAAACAGATCACACATTTTAAAGAGATCACTGGAATTCATTTAAATGTTCAAATGTTTGTTAAGCTAATGGGACTTAACTGCGGGATCATCAGTCCCTAAACTTATAAACTACTTATGAACTAACTTATACTGAAGACGTCACAAACATCCATGCCCGAAGGAGGATTCGAACCCTGACGGGGAGTAGCCTCGCGCATCGGAACATAGCGCCTCAATGCGCTCGGTCACTCCACCGCGGCGGAATTAATTAATTGGTTCAAAAACTAAGTATAAAGTGTATTACAAAAACTTGGCGATAGTGGAGAGCGCTGTGAATGTGTCCAGAAAAGATGACGCCGACCGCGGTGGCCGAGGGGACTGAGGCGCTCCAGTCACGGTCTGCACGGCCACTACGGTCGGGGGTTCGAATCCTCCCTCGGGCATGAATATTTGTGCCGTCCTTAGTGTTAGCTAGTTCATAAGTAGTTTGTAAGTTTAGGGACTGATGATCCCGTAGTTAAGTCGCATAAGCTTAACAAACATTTGAACATTTGATCCCGTAGTTAAGTCCCATAAGCTATACAAACATGTGAACATTTCAGAAAAGATGACTATAGGACATTTCACAGTGGCTTTCAGTTCTGAATCACGCGAAGGAAAGTGATATCAAAGTAGTGCAAACATAGATTACACGTCGAAGGAGATTAAAGGTACACAAAACGCCAATAACCTATTCTACAATGTGCTCTGCATGAATGATAAAGCGACAGAAAGAGAGTGGTACAAACAGACGGCGAGTAACGGTATTCCACGTCGTTAGTGTTTACTTCCAAGAGGAGTCGGAGATAATTAGGCATGCGCCTGAGGCAGAACTGTTGAAAAGGCGTAGGATGAGGCCACAGTTGTTTGTTCGCCAAAGTTCCATGTCAACCTACGTATAAACTGCCCATGGTTTTAATGTACAATAACACAAGAATACGCAAAATACCAGGGGTGCCCAGTGACTGTTTCTTAAGGTGGTAAACAACACAGCTAGCAGGCTCAATTTTTTTTATTGTTACAAATGTTAGATTCAGTAATTGTGTGGCTATTTTAGTGCTGTAAAATTAGTTTTAAACGTCACAACTGCTTCTGTGTACATATAGTCGAAACTGAACTATTCATTTGAAATGGGTTTGATTATACAATATTACGTTTTAGAAAACTTCCACGTTTCTCCTCTGTACAAGACTACATTTCAAACATTCAAAAAAACTAATACTTAAATTTATATTCGGCGTTATCGAATACTCTTCCTCATAAATAATTTTTCTTTTATTTTCCGGTCAATATTTTATATACTGTTTCCGTCAGTTCTACTAAGTTATTTTGCTCCTCAAAGAGCAAAACTCGTCTTTTTTGTGTGTTTAATTTCCTAACTTAATTGACCCAGCATCGTCTTATTTCAATCGCCTGCATTCTGTTATTATTGTTTTACTTTTGTTATTGTTCAGCTTCCAATTTCTCTGCAAGGCACAAATCATTTATCTCCACCAAAAGAATTGTTAAATGTCTTCGGAAAATTTCAAATTTTTTTTTCTTCGCATTGAACTTCGATTCCCTTTTCATTTTACTGTTTGTTTAACTTCACTATTTGCTCAAAATACAGACCGAATAGCGTCATGGATACTGTAGGACGCACGTGTTCCCGCTATAAGTTATTAGAGATACGACTGCACTCGATACATCTTTGCTAGGCATGAAACTCTCACTGGTGAAAGGAACTCTGCTAATGGTTTGCAGAATTCTTGTAAAAGCAGCTTGCACCTATAGTTTGTGGTGTATTCAAATTTCATTGTTAACCATTTGTTCCGCTCCGCTCCATATTGACGCACGGAATGAGTTGCGCCTGCATGTAGGCAACCAAACAAACACTCTCGTAAAGCGGGTTGCTGACGCGCCAATACAAACACCTCGGATCAATAAATTGCAGGTATCGACGTCTGCATCGTCACGTTTGCCTATATTGGGTACCTTTAATGTATGCCAAAATCTTGCAGACGTTGCCCCTCCAGTGGCGTGTCCCAGTTTTCTGTAGTTTTGTAATTTTCACAACGTCGTCGACTTAATCTTACGAATAACGTCGCGTGGCCCACCTTGTGATGCAGCTGGCCTATCGATGTCTTTTTATGCCGTCCGCTTCCGCTATTAAAGCACTGCGCCCTCACACGACTCACCAGGATGCATATCTGTGCCTCCACGACATAACCTCATACGTTATACGTTACCTATTTCCGACGCGTTATTACGTGATGTGGGCAGGAGTCAGTATTGGCGGACATACGGACATGGCGCTCTGACTGCTCAGAGGCATATGGACGAGATCCTTCGACCTTATATTGTTCCTGTGCAGGTGAACGATAACGCTCGTCCTCACAGAGCTGCACTGGTAGACAATATGCTTGAATCTTGGGGAATTGAACGAATGCAGTGGTCTTAAACACGATTGAGCATGTCTGGGATGCAATTGGCAGTCGCATTGAAGTAAAACCAGCACGTCTCACAACGGTTGCAGAGCTGGATGTAGCAGTCATAGAAGAATGGTCAAATATCCCTCAACAGCTGATTGATAACCTCATATTGTACATGTCACGCAGGTGCGCAGCTCTACTAGTTGTGCGAGCTGATCACACAACATATTAGAGGGCAACGAGAATTACTTTTTTTTATTATTATGGTAGCCCAATGGTGCCTCTGTCTATGAAAGGGCCATGTAAACCTCGAGTAAAGAGTTGGGACAGGTAAATATCGTACTGAAATTGTTGCCAATATCTAAATAAAATATGTTACCATATGTATATTGTGTATGATACCTCACCAGATCCCCTCGTTATTTTGAATAGTGTATAAGCCAACATTATGCAGTCGTAGTACGCAGACTTCCGAAAGAAAGCGTTTATTATTCTAACTCTCTTTCTGTCCGGAAAGAAACACTAGCCTCCCTTGATCGGAGGTATGTGAACGTGGCTGTTAGCGCGGAAGATGGGTCCCGCTGCACTTCGGACCTGACGCGACACATCGGACCAGGTAGACAGCGAATTGATGGCCCCGGCAAACAGTGGGAACTGCAGGTAATCCGGGGATCGATATCATCAAATTAACAGCGGGCCGTCGGCTCACTGGGGCATTGCCTGTCAGCGGGCCGTGGCGCCCGCCTGCATATCGCAGTGGGCCCCAACCATCGCAGTGCGGCTCTGTTAGCCGCTGTTGCCGGCAACACCTTTCACCCACCTATCTGCCGTCGCGAACAGATTATGGCAAGATTGTTTGATGTTTGGGTTTGATGTTTGTAGAGCTTATGGGACTTAACTACGGGGTCATCAGTCCCTAAACTTACAAACTACTTACGAACCAGCTAATACTAAGGATGGCACAAATATCCATGCCCGAGGGGGCATTCGAACCCCCGACCGTAGTGCCGTGCAGAACGTGACTGGCGCGCCGCAGTCTCCTCGGCCAAGATTGTTAATAGGGGCTAGGCATAAATTTTATACCGTTTCAACGCGATAGCTATACGAAGAGGTGGCAGAGATTGCTCAACAAGCTAAGAATTACACCATAGCGATTCGTAAAACTCGATTTTTTCCTTGAGAGAAAATAAGAATACAGCTCGGAACGCCGGCCGCGGTGGCCGAGGGGACTGAGGCGCTCCAGTCACGGTCTGCACGGCCACTACGGTTGGGGGTTCGAATCCCCCCTCTGGCATGGATATTTGTGCCGTCCTTAGTGTTAGCTAGTTCGTAAGTAGTTCGTAAGTTTAGGGACTGATGACCCCGTAGTTAAGTCCCATAAGCTTTACAAACATTTGAACATTTGAACTGCTCGGAACACTTGACGTAAAATAGGTCTTTCCCTGGAATGTTATGTAACCGTAACTCGTCTGGCGATTGCAAAACATAGTCGTTGTTGTTGTGATCTTCAGTCCGCAGACTGCTTTTATGCAGCTCTCGACGCTACTCTGTCCTGTGCAAGCCTCTTCATCTGAGAATACGTACGCAACCTACATCATTTTGAATCTGCTCACTGTATTCGTCCCTCGGCCCCCCTCTACGATTTGTCCCCATACACTTCCTTCTAATGCTAAGCTGACGATTCCTTGATGTGTCAGAATGTGTCCCACCAACCTATCCCTTCTCTTTGTCAGGAAATGCCATAAACTCCTTTTCTCCCCAGTTCTGTTGAGCACCTCCTTATGCGTTACGTGATCTATCCATCTAATCACCATTCGTCTTTAGCACCACATTTCGAAAGCTTCTATCAGCTTTTTGTCTGATCTTCTTATTGTCAACGTTTCAGTCCCAAACAATGCTACATTCCAGACAAATGCTTTCAGAAAGGACTTCCTAACATTTAAACTAATAATGGATGTCAAAAAATTACGCTTCTTCAGAAACGTTTTTTTCCACAGCCATTCTGCATTTTATATCTTCTCTATTACGGCCATCAGAAGTTATCTTACTACCAAAATAATAAGAGTCATCTACTACTTTTATTCTCTCATTACCTAATCTAATTCCTCCAGCATCACCTGATTTTATGACACTACATTCCATTACCTTCGTTTTACTCTTGATAATATTCATTTTATATCTTCCTTTCAAGGCACTGTCCATTCCATTTAATTGCTCTTCCAGGTCTTTTGCTGTCTCCGGCAGAATTACCATTCCGTCCGCAATCCGCAAAGTTTTTATTCCCTCTCCCTGGACTTTAATCCCCTCTCCAAATTTCTCTCTGCATTCCTTCACAGCTTGCTCAATGTATGGATTGAACAACACTGGGAAAGGCTACAAACCTGTCTTACTCTCTTCCCAACCATTCCGACCCTTTCATGACCGTCGACTGACATAGATAGCAGATCCAAGCGAACGACAAGTATGAAACCGCGAGGCGTCAATTGCTATTCGAAGTGAAGACGTAAGATGACAGAAGGTTCTGAGATGGATTACTAGAATCATCAGGGTTAGAGAACCCAAGTGGGTATAGACTTTTTGTTGTGTCCAAACCGCCCAAAAGGGACAAGCACAAAAGGCCCCGTTATTATTTCTAACACACATTGCAACAAAGGTTATGAAGTTGGCAGTCGAAACCCTCCAGAGGAAGTGTATATCAAAGAAGAGATAGATCGATCTTCTTGATCCTAAAGGGAGGAGGGACAATTCTGTCTGATCATCCACTTTTGCAACATCATTCACAACAGAAGGTCGACCACTTCATTCTCCATCGTGGACGTTAGTGCGTCTGTCACGAAATGCACGACACCGACGCAAAACTACAATCTCACTTATAATGTTCCCGTTCACTTCACTAACCTGACTATGAAGCGCCGCAGACTTTGTTTTGCCCACAGTTACAAGCCGATTATCTGCCTGCAATAAGGTCAGGGCTTTGTTGCTGCGGTCTTCAGTCCGGAGACTGGTTTGCTGCAGCTCTCCGCCCTACTGTATCCCGAACAATCCTTTTCATCTCCTCGTATGAACGGCAACCCACACCCATTTGAATTTGCTTACTGTTTTCGTCTCTTGGTATCCCTGCGATTCTCATCCCACGCACTTTCCTCCAATGCTAAATTTACGATTCCACGATGCCTAAGAATGTGTCCTACCGAGCGATCCCTTCTTTTAGTCAAGGTATGCCAAAAAGTCCTTTTCTCCCTAATTCTGTTCAGTACCTCCTCATTATCTAAACAGATCTACCCACCTAATCTTCATCATTCATCTGTACCACAACATTTCAAAAGCTTCTGTCCTCTTCCTGTCTGAACTATTTATCGTCCATTTTCACTATAGTACAAAGCAACACTCCACACATATACCTTCAGAAAAGACTTTCTTACATTTAAATTAATATTAGATGTTATCAAATTTCTTATTTTCAAAACCGCTGGTCTTCCCATTGGCATTCTGAATTTTATATCCTCTGTACTGCGACCATGACATGTTATTTTACTGCGGAAGTAACAAAACTTAAGTATCACCTTTATTGTTTCAATATCTAATTTAATTCCTTCAGAATCACCAGATTTTCTTAGACTGCATTTCAGCCTTGCTTTGCTCTTGTTAATGTTCATCTTATACATTCCTTTCAACACAGCGTCCCTTCCGTTCAGTTGCTCTTCCAAATCCTTTCCTGTCTCTCACAGAATTATAATGTCAACGGATTTTTTATTTATATATAAAATTATTTATGATAAATGAAGTTCAGAACTTAAGTAACAATCAGCCAAAGCCATTCGACGCAACTCTTGAAAATTCTCAAGAAAATCGACATTGAAGTTTTGTAAAGTACACGTAAGTGCCAGTAATTAAAACAGTGTAGCTCATATGGTACGTTCTGGCTTCATAAGCATAGATTACAGAGGCGTATAGACATTCTTTTTTCCCTCGTTCTATTTGGGAGTGGAATAGGAAAGGAAATGCCTAGTAGTGGTACAGTGTACCCTCCGCCATGCACTTTACGGTGAACTGCGGAGTATATATGCAGATGTAGAGTCGGTGGTTCGAAATTCACTGTGTCAATTTTTTTTCTTCGTTGTTTTCGAATTCATTTGCATAAAACTTTTTGGGGTCTCTGATTCCAAGTGTTGTGTTAATTTTTGTTCATGTGTGTGTAGACGAGATGAACACCTTGTCACCTAAACCGATGGTTGAGTAAGTTAGCTGCTTGGAAAGCCATTAGAAGCTATGCAGGTGACTTTCAAAAACGAACGTCGTAGCTCTTCACCAACTGAATAATTAAAAACATCAGTCTTCAACTAATAGAGAAGCCAAAACTTGTGATGCTCGCAGTACAGAGGATATAAAGTTCAGAATATCAAAGGGAAGAAGAGCGGTTTTGAAAACGAGAAATTTGTTAACATCGAATATTAATTTAAATGTAAGAAAGTCTTTTCTGAAGTTATATGTGTGGAGTGTTGCTTTGTACTGTAGTGAAAATGGAAGAATGTAATAATGATACTTTCAATAACAGTTTTTTTTCTGTAAAAGAATAAAAAAAGTGTTATTAAAAGTATCATTATTACATCCTTTCATAAAGTATAGAAAATTACGACTAAACTAAAATACGTCCACATTTCGTAAAAATTACTACTATATATTAAAATTTTGTAAGTATTCGAACACAACGAAAAACAAAACAATAACTTGGCACCGCGGGATTCGAATCACCAACCCTAGGGTTGTAAGGCCAGAGCACTACCACCTTAGCTACACCGACAGATGGTGCAATCGACTGAATTATTGGTACTTACATGTATTTGCAAGACTACAAAGTCGATTTTCACGAGAATTTTTGAAAGTTTCGTCGAATGCCTTTGGTTGATTGTTATTTGAGTTCTGAACTTCACGTACCATAAACAAAACAAAAAAAATTACAAAATCCGATATCAATGTCGTTTCCTTGTTGGTGTGCATTTTAATAGGCTTTACAACTAGCCTGCAGTGTGCGGCACAACACGGAGTTTCCCCCCGTGTACATGTGCCCCGCCACTAGCTGCAGGCATTACGTAAGGGCCTGGGTGCACCCCGCCACGTGCGCGCGTCACTGTGCGCTAACGCTGCTGTCTGTTGCAGGCGGCCAGGCTGCTGGGCCTGGGGCCGGAGAAGATCGTGCTGCTCGACAACAAGACGCGCATCCTCGCCAAGTCGCAGAACACTGCCGATCTTCTACAGGTAAGCAGCGCTATCTTTCTATAACCGGCCACCTGCCGATGGACGACTTCACATTTTACCTTGTGACGTAATGCGTGCTTGTGCAATATCGTCTCTAATGTGTGAATGGATGGGAGATTTCCTGTCGAAGAGGACCTCGTTCGTAGTAATTAATGGAAAGGCGGCGGCTAAAAGGTGTCGTCTGGTGCTGTCCATGGTAGTATTGTTGGTCCTCTGTTCCTCTACATCTCTTTCAACGATTTGGCAGAGAAACTGAGCAGTTCTCTTAGGTTGTTTGCAGATGATGTACTCGTTTATCGTCTAGTAAAGTCATCATAACATCAGAACCAACAGTAGAACGACTTAGATATGGTATGGTGCCAAAATTGGCAGTTGTCCGTCAACAATAAACAGTATGAAGTCATCTACATGAGTACTAAAAGTAACCCACTAAAGGTAGTTTATAACTAAAATAAATAATTTGCAAATGGTTGTTAAAGGAAGGGAAGGGAGATGGATAGGAAATAAACGATTGACAGTAGCCGCATTTGGGCATTGATATTAACCAATGGCGACTAGTAAAAATGTGAGCCGGACTGGGAATCGAACCCGTGTCTCCCGCTTTGTGCCAGCGGTCGCCTTAACCACTTATTTCTTATTTTAAACAGAAACAAAACTCCAGTTTAGCGGAAACAAAACTTGTACAGAGAGAGAGGACGCGCGAGTACCGCTTTTTTTTTTTTTTTTTTTTTTTTTTTTTTTTTTTTTTTTTTTTTTTTTTTTGAATGACTGCTTACTACGGCTTCTCTTCATGAAGACCAAATATCACTGACGGCTTCCGAGTTCGTCTTCTCGATCGTTGTCTGCTTTCGCAGATAATTCCGGATTTTTTAGTTGCAGTTTCTATCAGGTATTTCATTTTGTTTTAATAATATTTTGTCTTCCTTTAAACCGTGAACCGCCACTGACGATTACGGATTCCCGTGCGAGGTCGGACGTATGACCGCATCTGCGGTGAAATGACTGAAGCTAACGCCGTCGTCGCGTCTAAATACTTATTGTATTGGTTTGGTGTCTGTTCTTTCGGACGTCCAAAAGAACAGACACTACACCACTACAAAAATAAATCAGATATGAAGTCAGTAAATTCAACCTCTGACAATTAAGTTCGGTAAATAGTTACGTAACATTAACGTAGATGAACTTTGAACTATAGTTTCCTTACTGTGCTTCGAAATAGTCACCTCTCATAACTATGCACCGCACAGCTCTGCGATACATGTCCTGGAAACTCTGAAGGAAGCCTCCCTTTGGGATGGTGTTCAAAAGCCTCGTCACGTTTCTTTGGTTGTCAGGGATATCATCAAAACTATTTCCTTTTAATGCAGTTTGAGTCGAGGAATAGAAAGAATTGATGGAGGACGTCGAAAGAGTACAAAGAAGGGCGGCTCGTTTTGTGTTATAAAGATACAGAGGAGAGACTGCCACAGATATTATACACCAATGGAAGTGGGCGAGATCTACTTACGAAATTTCTATCGCGGATTTTCTCCTCCGATTGTTGACTCCTACCTGCAACGAAGGAATGATCATTAAAATAAAGTAAGAGTGATGAAAGCTATAACGGAGAGCTTAAGGTGTTTTTTCTTCGATGTGCTATTCATGAATAGCACGGTACAGATATATTTCAAATGGTGACGATGTTATACAGTTCTGTCATCACCAGTGAAGTTGCCAAGTTATCGTTCACACTCAGTATGACCGACTGAGCAAGTAAGAAGGAATTAATAATGTAGAATGAACAAAAGTTTCAAATATTGTATTTCCTAACAACCACGCGTGGTACGTCGCAAAGTAATTATTTATTTTAATTTTGTCCCCCTCTGTTATCAGCAGTATTCATTCGTGTTCTCAAGAAAGAGTATGAACTGCGCGCACATCATGCCTGCTCGGCGATACTCGTGGGCAGTTCGCGATGCAGGAGCAACATAGGAGTGATTCTGTCACATTCCTGTGGAGCACTCTCGATCATACCTATTAACACCTGCCTGAAGAGAACCGTCGCTTAGCATAGGACAATAGCAGGGAAAGTGCCATTTGGGCAGCAGCAGGTGGGCGGGCACGCATTGTCTGTGCCGGCGGCGCTCTGCTGACGAGAATTGCAAAATGGCGGCGCTATATTTGGCCCTTTCAGTGGGCCGGCCCTGCCTGGTGGGTGGGGGAGTGTCCGCGCGCCTGGTCGATTCCACACCGACTCACGCTCAGCTGCGTCCGCCCAAGCCTACAGTCCTCTCCACCAACACCGGCCAAACATCTCGTCCCCACAAATGACAAGTACTGTGGCATTATGCTATTGTATTGGGAGATCTCTTTCTCTTTGGCCATGTTCCCGCACATGCAGGGTCTGCTCTGTTAATTTGGATTTGACGTGTTAATATTTACGGAGTGGCCGGATGCCCATCTTGTCGCCACCCCATGCCTCCCCCCCCCCCGTCAGGAGGAAATGTATACCCCCAGATGTCTGATTATAGTGTCTGAGTATAATGTCAATCCGGTAGCAGCCCTAATTGGCTACCCAGGTCACATGATCTACCAGTGTGGCCTTACTTTGTGTGGGGAACCCACAAGTCTCAAGTGTATCGCAATAACCCTCATAAGCTTCAAAAATTGCAGAGGAACATTCGGGACGAAACTGCAGCAATTCCATCAGCCCAGTTTCGATCTGTCTTCAGCAACGTGCTGACCAGAGCCCAAAAGCGCGATCACATGCATGATGGTCACTCGTAACTTCTGCTATATCAGGTTACTACCGTATTTCCTTTGTCGTGTTCCTATGTACCCACGAACTCTGTTCTCCGAACAAATTTTACTTGTCCTACACTATAGATAGGGATTCACGACACGAATCGAAAAAAAAAAGTAATGAATAATATGGCATATCTCCTGTAACAAAAGTACCCTCTGACAATAACTGACAATGTGAGACGTCGGATATCGAACATAAACTGAGTGCACGATTTACTCAGAAGTAATGTTAAAAACGCTGCAGGCGTATAGCGCCAGTTGAGCAGGCATCACGCAGTACCGTTGTGCTTCACGGAGCTGCCTTCTTCGGTCGGTACGATTGCTCTTACAGGCACGTCTTTTTCCTGGGCAACGCCTGTCTTAGTTTTTTGCATTTATCAGTTTACATGTGGTGTAAATTCTCAAATGTATTTCGAGCACAAAAGTGATATGATATTCACGTTTTTATGTGTAAAGAATAATTCTGTATGTCAAAGTCAGGATAGTTTTTGTTTACTTTTGTTATTTAATACCTTCCTAGGAACTGACTCAACATCTGGCCATTATTTTTCCCCTTCACGTAGTTTTGTCACAACGTAAATTTAGTTTGAAACAAGCAAATTTGAAACGTAAGAAATTGCAATGAGAGTACTTTATTTTTCAAATGTGAAAAAAACGTCTCTCAGAATTATAAACAGCACGCTTTGCTGTGGCTCATTCTGATATATGTAGTGATTGGGAGAGAACTTGCAGGAATTCTTGCAAACATTCTTGCCCCAATGACATACATTAATCAAATCAATATCTTGCTTTACATTGCCCTTACTTTGCGGAGTTAAAGAAACAGTCTTCATCGTATAGATTAAAATCAGAGCGTTTTCCAGGTGCCTTGGTACAGGCCGAGCTGCACGTCGTCTTCTGCAAATATCGCCACTGGTAGCGGTAAGAATGACGTCGAGTTAGCAAAACGCTTTTCGCATCCATGCGCTCCTACTACGCATCAAGTAGCTCCTCAATAGGCCTCACGGGGGTGTATACACTGCGTTTCAGTCGTACGACCAAGGAAAAAACACTCGCAGTTCAGGGAATCGAATCAGGTCCCTCTGCATAGCAGTCAGCCGCGTTGACCGCTCAGTGACAGAGGTGGACTTCCTAAAGTCACAACTTCTCCTAGATGGACCCAACAGAGTTTCCCGAGAACTACGTCGTATTTTTGGTAACGATTCCCGTTACAGTCTGCAATGTTTTCAATTGTCATTACTGACGACTATATGACGATGTGAGTTGGTTAAAACAGACGGTACACGTGGACGTTGCGACTGGACCGAACAATAGAGGTAGACACTTAGAATGCCCTTTTCGCTAACACACTGCCTGCTGTATCTGTGTGCTTTATGCAGAAGACATCGCACGCACGTAGGTCCGTTGTTTCCACTAACCGTTATTGAAATGATCATCGTTACGAATGGGTAATTGCTTTGATTTTATCTATGATTATTCTATAAATGATAGAATAGGGGGATATAGCGAT
Source organism: Locusta migratoria (assembly GCA_026315105.1). NCBI lineage: Eukaryota > Metazoa > Arthropoda > Insecta > Orthoptera > Acrididae > Locusta > Locusta migratoria. The sequence goes on from CM048745.1 coordinate 319,730,214, forward strand.
CTCTATGCTGAAAACAGGCACTGGTTGTAACCAGGAGGCGATACTTGTGACGAATAAAAGTATTTATCCCTCAAAACGGTGTTCAGTCTTTCCGTCTTTACTTGAAGTCACTAAATTGTCAGTTACATCGGAGTAAGTATTTAGAGATGAGCCGGCCGCGGTGGCCGAGGGGACTGAGGCGCTCCAGTCACGGTCTGCACGGCCACTATGGTCGGCGGTTCGAATCCCCCTCGGGCGTGGATATTTGTGCCGTCTTTAGGAGTAGCAAGTTCATAAGTAGTTTGTAAGTTTAGGGACTGATGACCCGTAGTTAAGTCCCTTAAGCTATACAAACATTTGAATTTTTAAACCACTGTCCTACGCTCCCCTCGTAGTTCCGTAAGATGCTAGCAGGTCTCAGGGTTAGGGTGCCTCTCGCACGTCAGAGGGTAGCGTGGAGGGGAGGCTGAGGGGAGAGCTCGTGCCGCCTGCCACGAGGCCACGGCTGTGTCCGGCTTGCTGGCGTTTGAGGGGAGGTGGCGGTGGGGACAGCCAACACCATCTAGAAGACAAGGCCTTATAACAGGCCGTGCCTACGTCACACTTAGAGGCTCAGGCCGCCATCTGACTGGCCGGCCGCTACGCGGCGGTGGGCGTGCCCCAGCGGCCAGCAAGTGACGTGGCGGCCGCGGCCTCTAAGTGTGACGTAGGCACGGCCTGTTATAAGGTCTTGTCTTCTAGGTGGTGTTGGGACAGCCGCTACCTGCCGCCTGCTCTGGCGGCTGCTTCTGACCGCAGCGCCATCATGGGACATCTTATGTAACTGCTGGAAAACCTCCCTCCCCACTCCCCTGAGCGTAGGACCGGCCCCTTACGGAGGTTTCCCGTCTGTATATATTTGTCTGTGCCCTCGGACATGGGTGTTTGTGTTGTCCTTAGGTTAGGTTACCTTAGTTTAACTATTCCGGTGGCTCGCCGTAGAAATTACGGGCACGGATTTATTTCCGTAACAGTTGGCTCTCAGAGAATCTCCGACAGTGGCTGTCCTTATTGTTACGCCAGTATCGGCAAGTGCGTGAGGAGGGACACCAGATGCAGTGTGGCTAATGCGACGTTGGGCTGTCTCAGTGCTTAACGCTGTACTACAAAAAAGCAAATTTTGCTCAATGAAAAGAATTATATTTATTCAATGGTCTAATTTTGTCATTTCTGTTTCAATAAAATCTGATTTATTGCGCTTACAAGCTTATTTTCTAACTCCTAATCTCGTAGTTTTCAAAATATATACATTCCATAAACTAGTGCTGTGTTAAAAAAAAAAAAAAAAAACAAAAAAAAAACTTTAAACTTATATGGAGGTTAAGCATTATCGTACATGCATCAGTTGAAAGGTTTTGCTTTCCTACATTATCTTTTAAACACCAGCCATGCAAAAAAAAAAAAATAAATAAATAAATAAATAAATAAATAAAATAGATGGCGTTTATCTGGTCAGAAAAGCAATAATTAGCATAACAAATTAAGACAAACCAAAGATGATGTTCTTTACAGGAAATGCTCAATATGTTCACCATCATTCCTGTTGTCGATGAATAATGTTGTGAACAGCACTGTAAAGCATATCCGGAGTTATATGAGGCATTGGCGTCGGATGTTGTCTTTCAGCATCCCTAGAGATGTCGGTCGATCACGATTCACTTGCGACTTCAGATAACCCAAATGCCAATAATCCCACGGACTGGGGTCTGGCGACAAGGGAGGTCAAGCATGACGAAAGAGGCGCCTGAGCACACGATCATCACCAAATGACGCGCGTAAGAGATCTTTCACGCGTCTTGCAATACTTTTTTGTTCTAATCAAACCCCATGTCATTCCAAGCATGTGTGTCAATATTTACCCCTCTAACTACATTATTCCGCAATTTGTAAAATTTCAAATTTATACTGACTTTTTGACCACCCGGTAAGTGAAGATGAAACATGGTGTTTCCTTTACGATCCGCAACTGAAACGACAATTGGCCATCTGGAATACGGCAGCGTGTGCAACACACGTAATTGCCGGAGCCCATCCAAGATCATCCTGCAGACACTTATTTAAAGAGCTAGGGATCTTCACAGTAGCTTCCCAGTATATATATTCACTTATGAAATTTGTTATTACCAATCCCACCGAATTCAAAAGCAATAGCAGTGTACATAACTACAACACTAGGAGAAAGAATGATCTTCACTATTCAAGGTTAAATCTGGCTTTGGCAAAGAAAGGGGTGAATTATGCTGCCACAAAGGTCTTTGGTCATCTACCTACCAGCATCAAAAGCCTGGCACATAGCCAACTAGCGTTTAAAAATAAATTAAAAGAATTTCTGAATGGCAACTCCTTCTACACTATAGATGAATGTTTAGATATAAATTAGTAAATCTGAAAAAAAAATTAAAAAATAAAATAGTGTGTTTATGTAATATTTAGTACAAAATAATAATTTGTAAAGACACCTTTCATTAAACTGACACGTTCTACATCATTACGAAGTGTGGTATTCATTATCCATGGAATAAGTTCTAATCTAATCTAACCACGGAAATAAGGACCAGTGGATGACCTGTAACACTACCCTGGAGACACACAAGATTTCACCTCTGTTTCAGTCGATGCCTTTCCATCAACTACGATGCACTGTGCCGTTTCTGAAAGCAAACCGTAAATCCAGAAATCTATGAAAACGGTACAAATTTCAGCTTTCTACATGTGAGTAAGAGTTCGATGATTATTGAAGAAAGCGTGAGTCTGGGAAGGTGTGACTGTGAATTGTGGGTTGTCCCCTTTGTGACAGTGGTGTGTTGTGGCGTGGTGTTGCAGTGGCGGACGGGCGGCGGGCGCTCCCATGACCGACTGCAACTGGAGTTCCGGGCTACGCGCTGGTCGCTGGTTGTGCCCGCTGTGGCCGCCATGCGCGAAGTGGGGCTGGCCCTCTGGCAGCTCCTCCAGGAGCTCGACTCCCACTTTCTGGAGGAGTACGCCGTCCAGCGACGAGTCGGACGCCAAGGTAGCCACTCCCTACTCCAGCACTACATTTGGAACCACCGGCGACGACGGGCCAGTTTAGGCATCTACGTCACGCATTCGTCTACAGCCTATGAGCGTTCAGTCATGTCCTGAACGCTCTGCTGCGACTGTCGTAGGCACTGCCAAAACTAAACTTGATCGTAGCGAACTACGAGGCGTTTTTTAAGTAAGTTCCGTTTTGTTGTAGACACTAGTAGTTCGCGTACATACCGCAACGAGCGCGTGCGTCGTGTACCGATATGCCACGGGAACAATTGCGCTCAATTTCAGGTCTGTAGCTAAAATGTACGGTTCTGTTCTGTGCTTTCAAAATGTTTAAGACTATCAACTATCCCGCCGCGTGTGAGGTTCGCTCAGTAATATGGTTTTTGTCACCAAGGAACCTGTCTGCTGCAGAAATTCATCGACAGATTTGCGAGGTGCACGGTGATACTGTTATGAGTAAAGGCAAAGTGCGTAAGTGAGTACGAGAATTCAAAGATGACTGTGACAACGTCCATAATGAGGACTACTCCGGTCACTATCTTCGATTACAGACGATTTGGAGGTTTCAGCTGAAGCCAGGATTTGTGGGAACAGGAGCTTCACAATAACTCTCTGAAATTCCTGACGTGTCGAGATCTGTGCTATACAAAACGCCAGTGAACTCTTAGTTATCGGAACAGGCGGCAAGATTGTATGAAGAGGGTATTTTAAAATTAGTTGAGAGGCATGATAAGTGTTTGAATAAACTTGGCAACTATGTCGAAAAATAGAGTATTTTATGTACTTTCTGAAAATAAATTTACTTCTTTTAAATAACCTTTCGTTATGTACATCTGTTCAAACGGAACTTACTAAAAAAAAGCACCTCGTATACAGTCTACTTGTTGTAAGTTATCATTGCTGATGCTATTCTCTAGACATGCGCAGCCCGCCATCGTTTGTGCGTCCAACTATAGTCACAAGCACACACTCTTAACTTACCGAGCCATCGGCTACTCATAGTACTTACAGTTGTCATATTTTTCCATTGAAAGTCACTTTTCCTACAAGTCAACTTTTAATTTTACATTTATGTTTATCTCACTCCATATCCAGACAGTATCCGCACATCCAGTGTCTCGTGTTCTAGGGCTGGCTAGATGCGGCCCTCAACACTGTTTTATTCTATGCAAGTTTCTTAATCAACCAATAACTACCGAAGTATATAACAAGCAATAAAGTGGAAAGGAGGCAGATGGAAAATCATAAGTGCACCGTCCATTTTTTCAGAAAGTCGTTCCCCTAAAAGGCTGCAGTAGTAGATGCAACAGCGATTAATAAATGATCTTTTACTTACTTGGGATCTCCCTTAAGCGAAACACTTTTTTTTTCTTTTTCTTTCACCCAGATATGTTTCGCTGAAGATTCAGCGTCATTAGTGTGCTCTTAATTCTTTTTATTAAACACAAAAAATACCTCTATTGAACACATGTGTTATTTCGGTCGATCTGGAATTAATTTATAATGGTTTCCACCGAAGATGGCTATTTATTTAATTTGATGACTGGTTTAGATGTCATCTTTTGACCTGGAAAAGTATAAATACTATAGAAAAGTACTGTTTAACCTCAACATACGGTCTTTATCATATATCGCAATTTTAAATATGAGTACATAACTCCATCGTTCATCCCAACAAAAAAAATTTTCAATGTGTCTATTATGGAAGAGCATTACATTTCTCTTACAGTAATAACAAAAAAGTACACATACATCACACCACAAAGATGTATATTACAAAATAATACAATGACAGGATTCTCGATAGGCGTACTGAATAACCACTTCATCTTTCTCATACACAGTTCATCACCAGCTGTAGAAGATGCACTAGGTGTGAAGTACAAAATTATATGTGCACAGGTAAAGTCGAGAACATGATAAACTGTGACCTTTGCCCCACAAAGGAAGTCAGACATTAATATATGGTTTAGATACTGTTGTTAAAAATTATTTATGATATTATAAAATATGATATCATATATATCAAACTATATCACAAATATCATACATATTTTTTTGATAATAATATCTGAACTATATATATACATATTAATGCAGGACTTTCTTTGTGGGGTAAAGATCACAGTTTATCATGTTCTTGACTTAACGTGTGCACACTCTTTGACATTCACGTCAAAACACTGTCAAATGTATTTTCGTACTTAACGCATACTGCATATTATACACCAGGTGATGAACTATACATGAGAAAAAAAAAGAAGTGATTATTCAGCACGCCTCTGGAGAAAGCTACCATTGTATTATTTCGTGTTATACATCTATACGGACTGATGCATGTGTACTTTCCTGTTATTACTATAAGAGAAATTTAATGCTGCACTACGTGAGATACATTGACAACAGTTTCAGTTAGGATGAATGATGGAGATAGGTACTCATATTTAAAACTGTAATACAAGATAAAGACGTTATGGTGTTAAGCAGTCCTTTTGTATAGTGTTTGTACTTTTCTAGATCAGAGGATGATGCCTAAATAACATCTAAACCAGACATTAAATTAAAGAAATGGCGATCTCGGCTGGAAGCCATTATAAAAAATACCTTTTGTTTTCTGTCTAGATCTACATATTCATCTACTTCTACATTATTGCCCTACAGTCCATAGTTGATTGTCTTGCAGACGCTTCACAGGACTGCCACCCACTTGTTTTTCCGCCGTTTTAATTTCTGGCGGCATATAGGAAAAATGAACACCTCAATCTTCCTGTGCAAACACTAATTGTCTTATTTTATCACACTGCTCATTTCGCGCCCAAATGAGTAGTAATAAACAAAATATTTTACCATTCATAGGAGAATGTTGGTAATTTAGGGAAAAGTACTCCCAAAGACGAAAATCGCCCCATCTCCAATTATTATTACCTCAGCTCGTTTACCGTGTTCGTGAATTCTCTCTCTGTTATTTGACATTAATATGAAACGAGCTGCCCTATTCCGATGTTCACCAATTCGAACAGGTAATCTGTTTAGTATCCTTTTTCTTCTACTGACAAAATGAGATCTTCGGTTTGCCTTCCCCAAAACATTTGTTTTTCTTTTTTTATGTCTAAATTCCACTCTAAATTTTTCTCTTCAAGGAACTTCTTCCTTAACTGATTCCAGAAGTATGATTAGGAATTTGTACTTTGTCTTCCATGATTCGTCATTTTATGTTAGGTTGCATTACAGATAGGATCTTTCGCTTTCCGTTCCGTTTCTTTACAGATTTGGCACTTGTATGTCGCAAAATAATCCATTACCAACCAGTAAATTTGTTTGGTTACTTCAATATTTTGACAGCAAGTGGCTTTGAGGGTTATGTGCACTATCTTCTGAAATGGGAACAGGAGTACACAGACTGTTGCACGCAGACATAGAGTTTGCTGTTGAATTCCATTTAGAGTGGACCTCGTTAAATTTCGCATTTGTCAAGGAGTCGGGTAACATTATCTTCAATATCTACCTCAGCTTTGCTCTGTGGGATCTCCTCGTATCGTTTTGGATCTTCTCGGGCTCTACCTTCGTAGAGTGCCAACATCTTTCATGAGTCATCAGTCTATGTTCCTACATCTATGCAAATCTTTGTCCATTATGATGAACTATGAGTACAGACAGAATGTTTGGAGGTGGTATATCTACTCAATGATAAGGTGGTATTGCTGCTTCGGGTACAGGATACAGTTAAAATTGAAGATGAAAATATATTACTGATGAGATTCGCTAATGAAGTTGCTGTTCTCAGTGACAGTAAGAAAAATTGAAGGATCAACCGAAAAGGATGAAAAATCAAACGAACTGGCACAGTGGGTTGAGAGTAAAATAATAAAATAAAAAAAATTTTAAAAAATAAATAAAAAACATGACAGGAGTAAGTGTAATACAAGTGAGATTAAGATTAAATCAATGGCAGTAAGAAATAACTGAAGGATCTACAGCAAACAATGAATAACCAAACGAACTGACAATGGATTGAGAGTAAAACAGGTGAAAGAAGTATGGGTTAGTAAGAGAGAGATTAGCATTAAACTTAACATCTAAACTAACGACCACGAAGTAGACATAGTGAAGGAATTCTATAATTTTCTAGCAAAGTAGCCTATGAAGGAAGAAACAAGAGGATATAAAAAGTTCACCAGTCCCGGTAAACGAAGCATTCCTCGTAAATTAAAGGCTGCTAGTATCAGCGTTAATTCAAGGAAAACATTTATGAGAAAGTACTTTCGGAACACAGCAAGGTAACCAATCACGCAGGTTCGTTTGGAAGCGTTCCCGGTGTGGATGATTCTACACAACGTTTCCCGTGAAACTCACAGTTGTTTTGGCGCGAGTAAATGTGTGTGCGAGAAAAAAAGAAACTCTGGCGTTGCGCTGCGCCGCTTCTTTTGTTTGGGGCACGCTGGGTGCTCGTCCGTAATTTTTCCTCCAGCATAATGACACTTCGCACTCGTCGCCTACGATCGATTCGAAAGTTAGCTCAAAAGCTGCAGCCTTCAGTTTGAGAGATGGACGGCGATGGCTTATAAACAACCTACTCCTGCGTTTGACGCCAGTAGCAAATATTGAAGAGACGGAAACGAACACTGTACTGGGTAATAATAGGTACCACACCATACGTCACACGCTACGAATTGCAGAGAAAATAACCAGCATAACGCTATTTTGCCAAAAACTGACACTGCGAAAACCCTGGTATTATAATGTTTATAATTAAAAACAGTGGCCAGCCCACAAGTATGGTGTAAAATATTTATTTATTTAGACTCTGACCTGTTTCAGAGTTTCTGACTAATACATCTTCAGTTGGTTTACATGTTTTTCAGCTGGAGCTTAGTTTTGTTATAGTTTCGCAGCCGTGTTGTATCCTTCCTTTTCTGTGACGAAATCGTCCTGTATTCTTCTCATAAGGTGCACGCCCGTATGTGCAAAAATATACAAGAAAAGGATAAAACATGACTACGGAACATTAACAGACACAAAACAAGGCTCCAGCTGAAAAGCATGTAAACCATCTGAAGATGGATTTGTAAGGAAATCCGAAACCGATCATGGAGTAAATCAATATTTTATACCATACTTGTGGATGGTCGCTGTTCTTAATTATAAACAAATTAATCGACATATACCCTCGCCTCGTGTGGATCAGTTCTTTTGTCATGCAACGATGAATTTATAGATCTTAGTTGGAGGAAATCATTAACAATAGTCTTCGATCCGAAATGCAACACTAAAAAGAACTGGAGATATCACAACCAAATTTATTTGCGAGATAAAATTTTGTACAAAATTCACACGATTGAAAAATAATAGCCTCCACGTGAAGGTCGGGAAATCATGAAATCAGTACCGAATATATCCGCCATTTCTGGCTATAAACACTGCTGCACGCCTCGTCATTAAATCGAAGAGTTTCCGGGTGTGTTTTTGTGGTATACCAGTCCCTGCTGCTTCCACGCATTGCCAAAGATGATCTGGCATAGCAGCAGCTGGAGTACCCCACGTAAGATGTTAAATCATCGATCAGACGTTTTCGATAGTCGATAAATGCGGCTGACATGGAAGTCAAGACAGCAGTTTTATCCAGTGGGTACTGAAGAAGTGTTGGACACTGCGGGCCATGAGCAATCGCACATTATCCCATTGCAATGTGGTCGTTGACGAGATCCGAAGGCATTGAAGGACAACAGGCTCCATCACTTAAGGGGGCTGTGTGACTGGAATCCGAAGCCATTCCGAATATCTAGTGGAGAACACTTATTCACTCTCCGTCTGACAGGCCTCGAAAGGCCCATTGAGTACCGGCCGCCGTGTCATCTTCCGCCCAAGAGCGTCATCGGACGCGGTATGGATGGGGACGTGATCAGCGCCCCGCACTCCCTGCCGCTATGTCAGTTTTCGTGACAGGAGACGCTACTTCTCAATCGAGTAGCTCCTCGGTTGTCCTCACAATGGCAAAACGCACCCCGCTTGACAAATGCTCTCATCAGACCCGGACTGTTACCCGTCCAATTGCTGGCCAAGCCCGACAGTGCTTAATTACGGTGATCTAGCGGGGTGTGTTCACTGCGAAACGGCCGTTGGTGGAAGACACTTATGGCGATGCATAAAGCATCGGTTCAACAGTCTGTCTCCTCAGTGTCTCCAATCGTATAACAGTGATGGTTCAACAAGAATCGCCAGTTAAAACAATGCAGTTCCATTTGGTCTTCCATGTCCCTCGTTCATCGCACCATTTCCGCCGCAAACGACTGTGCCGTGGATCAGTGATAACGGCAGCAGTGGACGCCTTTCGGACAGTCTCTCCTCCAACCGACGTGGAAATGTACGCGCGGACATTTCTTGTTGCGTAACAAACCAAATTGGCTGAGACATGTTTCGTGATGTGCCGTAGCGATCCATCACTGCCAAACACACGATATGCCTGTCACCACGTGTCGTTGTGCAACGCATTCGGCGATTTAAGATTCACAGTTGCTTGCTTACGTTCTACACCATCGCTGATTTTTCTCAAGGATAATCCGCAATTCCTAAAGGTGACTACTCACGCTCGCTCGAACGCCGAGACGTCACCGAGCGAGGTGGCGCAGTGGTAACGCACTGGACTCGCATTCGGAAGGATGGTGGTTCAAATCCACCTCCGGCCATACAGATTTAGGTTTTCCGTGATTTCCCTAAATCACTCCTGGCAAATGCCGGGCTGGTTCCTATCAAAGGGCACGGCCGATTTCCTCCCCCATCCTTCCCCCACAAATCCGAGCTTAAGCTCCGTCTCTAATGACCACGCAGTCGACGGGACGTAAAACCCTAAGCGTCCTTCCTTCCGAGACGTCCTCGAAAAACGCTCTCTCTTTTTAACGAGCATAGTGAACCTGCCTACGGAAAGCAATCGCGCGAAAGAACAATTCTAGTGCGTCCACACGGCCGTCTATTCCTCCTTTATACAGCTCTTGGAGGCAACGCTACTGGCGCCCGTAACGTGTCTGAAATGCTAGATGTGTGGATCTCCCGTCTCTGCAACGTGTGCTTCCTTCAGGATGTTGCGTTTGGGAGGCCATCAGGAATGGCCTGTATCTTATTGCCACTTCTAACGTTTCCGTAACTCCGTATTAATCGTGTATAGTTCTTATTTCTTTGTTATTACATATTACGCGGATAGACTTCCCCCACGATGTACATCAACTTCCATATATACAGGATGTTCGAGAAAAGTGTACAGTACTTTGAGAGTTGGTAGTACCCAACAAAACAAGAAAAAGAGGTCCAGTAAATTTTGGTCCGGAAGCGCATACTTTAAGAGTTATGCACACTTGTTCATAGTGACTCAAGACGTTTGGTTGTGAATCTCTGCCTCCGTTATAGAAAAGGTAATCATTTGGGAAACAAAGTACTGTACTGCACGGACATGTCGATGCCTCCGTCGCCTACATGTCTCTCTGTACTGAAGTACTCTGCTGCAAACATCATACGGAACATCGAGTTACGTACATGCAGTGCATCCATTGTAACGATGGGTATGTATCGCTTAATTGCTGTATTTACTGTTATCGCGATTACTGTACTGTTCTATAATTACAAGACCTTTTCTTTTCTCGTCCGCATTTTAGCACTGGAAGCGTCTTACTCCACACGCGAGGTGGAGGATACTTTACGGGTGGGCAAACGGACGTAGCGTGCGTGTCCGTGTCTTCTATGCGGAAAAATTTCCGAATCACAGAGTGTCATCCAATAAGGTGTTTAGCAGGCTTTTTCATTATCTTTCGAACACAAGTTCTCTAGCATCCAACAAGGTGAATAGTGGAAGGTCTCAGTCAGTGGGTACACGGCAGGTGGATGAGCGTGAGCTAAATTTACTGGTGGAAAGACCTACAACCAGTGTGCGGCGATTAGCTGCAGCAGAAGGCGTGAGTCATTCTCTTGCAAGAAAAAATCAATTGTTTGTAAACCTATGGGACTTAACTGCTCTGGTTATTAGTCCCTAGGCTTACAAACTACTTAAACTAACATAAGGACTACACACACACACACACACATATATATATATATATATATATATATATATATATATGAGAGAGAGAGAGAGAGAGACCGAGGGAGGACTCGAACCTCCGACGGCGCTCTGCAGCAAGGCGCCTTAGAACGCTCGGCCATTCCACCGTAGCCATTCGGTTGCCTAGGGGGTAATCATGAAAGTCACTCTACCCTTATCATGTTCAGCGCGTCCAGGTGCTAGAACCAGAAGACCACCTTAGCAGATTGTGGTTCTGTCAATGCCTCTTGCAGCAGTGTGTCGTAGACCCGCTGTTTTTGTTGAAGATTTTATTTATCAAATGTTCAAAATGTTCAAATGTTTGTAGAACTTATGGGACTTAACTACGGGGTCATCAGTCCCTAAGCTTACAAACTACTTATGAACTAGTTAATCCTAAGGACGACACAAATATCCATGCCCGAGGGGGGATTCGAACCCCCGACCGTAGTAGCCGTGCAGACCGTGACTGGAGCGCCTCAGTCCCCTCGGCCACCGCGGCCGGCTTTTATTTATCGACGAGGAGGGTTTCACACGAGATGGCGTTGTGAACTTTCATAATAAGCATGTCTGGGCATATGAAAATCCTCATGAAGTTGCAGAAGGCATCAACATCGATTCTCCATCTACTTATAGGCATGCGTTCTTGATGATAGGTTAATAGGGCCTCACATCTTACCACGCAGATTAAATGGGCCTCACTATCATCAATTTCTTGTTAATGTCTTACCTGCCTTGTTGGCGTATGTGTCACTTTAGCAAAAACTGCAGATGTGGTTTATGCATGATGGCGCCCCCTCACATTTCCTTCGGAATGTGCGTGAAAATCTGACTCTGACATTTGAGAACCGCTGGATTGTCAGGAAGGCCCCTACTCCTTGGCCCTTCCTATCCCCGGACATGAATGCCCTAAATTTTTGGTTACGGGGACACTGTAAGGCAATAGTCTACGCCATCCTTTTCGACAATGTCCAGAAGTTGCAGGACCACGTCTTCAATGAATGTCAGAATTGACAACAAGAACCGGGTGTATTGCAAAGAGTGTGTGATTCGTTACGACGAAGGGCAGAGCGATGCACTACGATGGATGGACGTTACATTGAGCACCTTCTATGAATAGACGTCAGGTTGAACGTATCCTAAGAGCAAGTGCACACAACTCGGAAAGTAAGCGTTTCCGGACCAAGGTTTATTGGACTTTTTTTCTTGTTTTATTTGGTACTACCACCTCCCAAAGTATTTCATAATTTTTTTAACACCCTGTATAGTTTTTCCTTCATTGTTTCTGAAACACTCGAGCAATTTTTTAACACACACGCGAATCCTACACTCCCATCTGGTGAGTAAAGCAAAACATTTCAAGTGATTTTTCAAACAATATCACCCTTGCCTCTTATTTTTAAGAATAATAGTATTTTGTTTAAATGTGTGTATTTTTAAAATCCAACAAAAACAAATTAGCTGTAAGTTGAATCTATTGAAAAATCGGGTTTCCCAGTACGAGTGTCAGAACTTTAAAAATAATTAAAATAGGAACGTATTAGTTTTTAGATCGTAGTGCTACATCGTACATTAGTGCAGTAATGTTTACATGCTAGCATAAGTGTACGGCACTTTCTGTTTTAATTATTTTGGCACGGAAGACAGTTCGTACTCTAGCTTAAAAATAATTCTGTGCGATTTCAAATGATCGTATGTTCATTGATACTTCCAGTAAACGAGTAAATAATCATATCATCACAAAAAAAAATAAAAAAAAAATAAAAAAAAAATAAAAATCACAAAATAATAGGACTTTATAGGGCAAGTAAAATCAACATTTTTGATTCAACATAATTTTTATAGGTCTTCTTTTTAAGTGGCAACGCAACTGCGTTCACCCATAAATCATCACAAAAAGGCACTTACTCTACAGATGCGCTCGATATTGTGTGAAGTCATTTCACGAACAAAAACATGGTTCTTCTCACAATTGACGTAAAGTCTGAAACTGAAATATATTACAATGTTTGGTAGTGGGTGTACATTTTCGAAAGACGTGTACAAAATTCGATTCCATTTGTGTTCAGACACAAGCAAACTGTTTGGCAGGAAGTGTTGCTCTTTCTCGTATCATGACACTGATGCCCTAACACTACCTGGAAGTGAACAAATGTACCAAACTGACTGAAATCCAAAAAGTCCTGTCCGTCTATAAGTCAGAGAATTTGAAGAGGAAATGAAGACGTAGCAACCACTGTGACACCTTGCTCGGTAAATGTATCTGCTCATTTACTTACGTTGATTTCCCGTATTGACCACCCTATGGAGTAGATAATCTCTGGTGTTAGACAAAACTTTGTTCAAATGTTTGTATAGCTTATGGGACTTAACTACGGGGTCATCAGTACCTAAACTTACAAACTGCTTACGAACTAGCTAACACTAAGGACGGCACAAATATCCATGCCCGAGGGAGGATTCGGACCCCCGACCGTAGTGACCGTGCAGACCGTGACTGACGCGCCGCAGTCCCCTCGACCACCGCGGTCGGCTGGTGTTATACCATATCCCTCGCAGTGATTCTTTCATTTTTTTAAAATAATTGTAATCGCAAGGACTGATGTCAGGTGGGTATGGGGGACTTTACTTGGACCCGCACCATATCATCCTGTATGACAGTGCTCGATTCAAATTCAAATGTTCAAATGTTTGTTAATCTATCGGACCAAACTGCGTGGTCATCAGTCCGCAGCTTACAAACTACTTAAACCTAGGTAAACTAACCGAAGGACAACACACACACCCATGCCCCAGGGAGGATTCGAACCTCCACGGCGAGCAACCGCGCGCTCCGCAGCGAGACGCTTTAGACCGCTCGGCTACTCCACCGTGGCCCTTCCGGACATTGGTCAAAAGGTTACAAATAAGAGAGGCACTTATAATGGAGCATAACTGCAACAAACTCAGAGAGGCATATTTTTTACCCATCCATTTTCAATCCTTTTCTTCCTTCTACAATCCACTATTCAGGTAGGTAGTTTTCACTCCTGTACAAGCATCTCACACTTTGGTCAATTAAAAAGTTCTGGCAATGAAAGTTCTAACACTCCTGCTGGGAAACCTGTTATAGGCTGTAAGTTCTTAAGCTAGAGTTGTTAGAATTAATAGATGTACAAGTTGCACAGCACATGGGGCTCTGCCATGGATCCACATTGTCACGTACGGTATTGATGATGGGTCTGACGGAACGTACAGTTTGTGCGTTTTCGCCCTTCCTGCTGAGGGGAGTCCCCCGCCCCTAGTGGTAGTGAGGCGCCGCCATTGTGGAGTGCGCTGGGGTTCCTCCACGCGGCCCGCCCCTGCGCCGTGTGTTACTTCGTTACTGCCTGGAGTAGCGGCGCGACGCCGGAGCGCTAGCGCTGACGTACGTACGTTCAGGTCGCAAATGAAGCCGGCGGCAGAGATAAAAAGAGAACACCGGGACCCCACCCGCTGCCGCCGCCGCCTTTGATTTTCTGTGGAGGCAAATTTAATTTGTAGCGCCAGCTTGCCGCCCTAAGCGTTCCATTTCCCATCCCATACGCTTTCCGCTCTGCGATCGGCGCGCCGTCCGCTCTGATTTTCTGTATATTTTCTCCCTCCACACACTCTCCCCTCCCCCTCCCCCTCCACTTCCACCTAACATCACTCCTGCGAGCACTTCGGTCTACACGTCTCCCATATGAGACCCGAGAGAAGTAGGACTGCACTCGGAAGTGACCACACATTGCTCAACAGGTAGCCGTATCTTTACAAACATATTCGTCGCGGTAGAATTATGCAGTTGTATTATCATTATTATTATTACTATTATTATTATCTAATTATCAAGATTTTCATCATTACAAAAGTTTACATGCAACATCATTATATAAATACGCTGACACGAAAATCGTGGTACAGATTACTAATTTATTCGTACAAGAAGGCCAATGAAAGTTACATAATTCAGAAGATTGTTTGTCGTTGATTTCACGAATACAAATATTATGTGTGCATTTAGCCATTAAAACTGGTAAAGGTAAAGCAGTCAACAATCCGAAGATTGGTTTGAACACCGCAGTGCTTTACTAGGCATGGTCCTGTTTGGAGGTGGTATGCCGTTGCCTTCCTCCGACCTTCGAACTGACTTACCCAGCCAGTTATAGGGGGACCTACAGTTTAACGTGGGTTCCGAACCACGGTGCAACTCCGTATTTTTCACATGAGCAATATTGCCAGAGGTGAAAGAAGTGGAAAGTGACAGATAAAAATGCTAGGAACTGGCGGGGATCGTACCCGCGAACTTTGCATTTGAGGTCTCGCACTCTACCACTGTGCAATCGAGGCGCACTAAAACTGGTAAAAGGAAGTAGAAATTTTGTTATCTACAGCTTGGATCAAGTTCTACATTCTTCAACAATCAGCTCACTGATTGGCTATTCGCCTCGACCAAAGACGCTGTAATGCAGAGCATCTGCAGTATTAAAATAAAGTATTAAAAGAAGTGAGTATCGAAACATGGAGTGCTCCCAACTAATTTTCTTGTACCGTTCAAATGCTTCATTTTCGCAGCGATTAAGAGTGGTTGAAGCAAATGGATGTTTTCATATGAATGCCGATATAAAGGACGATGCGCCGGGTGAGGCATCTATCGGTGCTCGAGTGGAACTACGAAGTCGAGAATGCCGATATAAATGATGATGCGCCGAGAGAGGCATGTAGCGGTGCACGGGTGGAACTACTAAGTCGACACAGTTATCAGCTCTGGTATTCTGAATATCGCAGTATCGAAATAACTTTATTTCTTGGCGTTGTATAAATATACGAACACCGAAATGGTAGGTCCATTTCAAATATTAGGCTAATGAAAGTTATATAATTAGAAAATGGCATGAGAAGTATATACTTCCGTTTTTATTTGTTGTTATTGTGTCAGGCATTTTCCTTAACACGTAAAAGGTACCGTTTCATACCTCCCAGTGTCGGTTAAATTTTACCAAATATCGCAGCGCCCTCCTATGATAATGTTGGCAACAGATGCTGAGTAGTGAGAATCCTGTGAGTCTTCATTTTAGCCAATCGCTTGACAACGCTGAAGTTTTCTCATGGAATTATTTTTACTGAGCGGACGAGGGTACATACAATAACCTGTCAACCGTAAAGCAGGAACAGCATTATTTGTTTACTTCATGGTCTGTACGATACACTAATCGAGTCATTCTATATGGTTCGAACAAATGGGCAAAGATTTTCTATCGTGTTGTTGATGTTGCCAACATAATTACGCGAGGCCGCCGACATGATACGTAAAATTTTACCCCCAGTGATCATTGTAAACACAATTGGTCGATTTTCGAGCACAGGCAATACTAGTAAAAATTGAATCGGAAACGAGTGCAGCTGGTACATCTTACGTATTAAAAGAATCTACGAAAACTAAAGTCAGTCGCTCAGACCAAACTACCAGGCCGATTTCCTTCATTTTTGTTTCAATCGTAATGTATTCATCCACAGATTTGTCATCAAGTATCAGAATTTACTTAACTGTCGCCTTCCTTTTTCTATACTCAAACGCGATTTTCTTCTGTATATTCCTTATGGGGATGACCTTGCTGAAAACTAAAGTCAGTCGGTTGGGCCGTTCTATCGGACAGATTTCCTTCATTTTTGCTTTAAACGAGAGGTATTCAAACGCAGATTTGTCATCAGGTATCAGAATTAACTTAAGTCTCTCCATCCTTTGTTGTTATTCAAACGTGATATTCTCCTATCCATGTATATTTCAATCGGTTTGTTTTACGTTATCTTTGGTTGTAATTAAGATACGCTGTTCTTTTTGACCTCACAACACTCAGCGGATCAATCTCTTTCATTTCCACTTTTAAACACTTGCACTGACTGATTCTGAAGAAAGCTATGCGTGAACATTCAACTTTACTACCATTTTTCCCAACTTTTTTGTCATTCCACTAATAGTGCGAAGTATTCGCACGGGGTCTCTAGAAGTTCTTAAACCTATTCAAGATATTTCTCCAGGTGTCTCGATCTTGTGTGACCCCTTCTTCTACGCCGTCTCTCCCTGTGAACTGTACAGTTTGGAGCCAAGTGGTCACAGGTCGTCTTTTTCTTCTCCAATCAGGTTCCCACTCCAGTACCAATTTCGGTATTCTGGCGTCCTCCATTCTTCATACATGCCCGTACAACTGTAATTTCTTTGTATCCATCACTTCATCTATACTTTAATTCCACACTCTTTATTTCTTCGGTGTTTATTGTTTTCTCTTTCCTAGAAATTGTTGACGATATCCTCCAGAAATCTATCTCTAAAGCTTGTAGTTTATGAATGCGCTTCAGGTTAATGATCCAAGTTTACGCTCCATATAGAACTATACTCTCTAATATATATATATATATATATATATATATATATATATATATATATATATATATATATATTATTAGTCCGCCACTGCTGTGGGTCGCCAAATCACTCCTGTTTAGTCTACTATATTCCTCTAACCAACAGCGAACACCAATGCCCCGGTGGCAAGACGTTGTCATTCATAAGACCTGCATCACTGTTTGGGATCATGATGTCCATAAATGGTTGCGACTGATATCCAGCTAGTTGAGCATCACTATTTCCAGTCATTGTTACGTTCAGTTGGAACATAGGATCCAGTCTATTTCATGTAAATGCTGATCACAGTATTATGAAGCTACCACCAGCTTGAACAGTGGCTTGTTGACAACCTGCGACCATGGATTCGTGGGCTCACACTCAAACCCTATCATCAGCTCTTACCAACTGAAATCGGGACTCATCTGACTCGTCTATGGTTCGACCTATATGGTCACGGGCCAGGAGAGGAACTGCAGGTGCCGTCTTGATATCATCAAAGGCATTCTAGTCGGTCGTCTGCTGTTATAGTCCACTAACTCCAAACTGGACCGCACTGCGGTACGGGATACTTTGTTGTATGTCCAACATTGTTTTCTGTGGTTATTTTCCATGTGGTCGCTTATCTGTTAGCACTGAAAATTCTAGGAAAAAGCCCTGCTCTGTCACTATGTGCAGGCTGTTGTCCACTGTGTTGTCTATGGTGGGAGGTAACGCCTTATATTTTGTATTCTCGCCACACTCTTGTCACTGTGGACCGCGGAATACTGAATTCCCAACTGATTTCCAAAACAGGATGTCCCCTCCCTCCGCAATCAAAGTCTGTTAATTCTCGCCCTGCGGCCAAATGCGACTATCGTACTATTCATACATTGTTGAATGATAATTCCTTCCATGCTATTTCGACTCGATCAGTGATGTGCTATTATAATTATTCTATCAGTCTACTTGAAGATTTCAAGCTATATCTTCTAGAGTCAGTTTTCTCACAGTCTCATATGAACTAAGTCATCTGTTGGATCTTTCACAGATGTGTCTTCCGCTGTCACATAATTGTGGCTGTTTTTTCCAGGGTGACTTTTACTAGTATTCACAAACTAAATTGTTTGGACAATGTAGAAATCTTCTGGGTGATTTTAATCATTTCAGTGTGAATTGTAACTGCTTGCACTCGATGTACTCAGTCACTAGTTGAACACGAGAGCGTCAACTAACTCTGACATTAATCATCAATTTTTATAACAAAGCAGTAAAAGACAATAAACTCTAATAATTTCCAGTCCTGTTGTAGCCGTTTTATTCTTTCGCCAAAGATTACTTCACAGTCTTATCTATCGCACAGTGAAAGTTGGATTCTGAGTGCAGAAAAATGCTCTCTAACAGACACATAATGTTGGTCTAGTCTATTGGTTGTATACCCCCGTCAGTAAAATTGGATAAAAAAGCTCATTTTTGTGAACCGAAACTATCAATCGGAGCATGTGTTTCAATAAAGCACTTGCTATCAGGAAATGAGCAATCAAATATCTGCTGTTAGTATGGGTAGTCTTCTAATATTGCCCCACTGGTATTTTTGATGTGTATATGCGTTTATCAGATTGATTTTCATGTTTATCGAATTTTTTTTAAGCAATCCTCATTATCGTACACTAATTAGAATTCGTATCAATACACATTAATACAAATGCGAGTGGCATTTACATCTGCTAATGTGATTTATGCATGAACGGGCATTTTAATCTATTCGTGTAGCTTAAAATGTATGAGATGCTTCGACCTACGATAGAGGCTAGTACTACGGTATTAGATGTGCAGTTCCGCCCCCCCTCCCCGCCATTCCAAGACATGCACTTGTTTCCTAAAAATTAAAAAGTAGAGAGAGAGAGAGAGACAACATTATCTTTCACAGTTTTAAACATGGACGTGCAGACAGCAACCCTACAGAAATATTAAATTTATAGAGCTCAGCTCATTTGTTTCAGGATCTAAAACGGTAAGGGTGTCCTTATCCGAATTTTAAAATTTCGTGCAAACGAAATGTCAGAGCAACATCACTCTCATCGTGTAAAATTACACCAAACGGAATTGTCGAAACATTAAACACTGGGTCACTATGAGTCTATGAGAAACTATAAGCATTTGATAACCATGTCGCTGTGGGCTGCACGAGCAAACTATGCTGGCTGCGATATAGTTTCAGATAGAAATTTTAGAGACGGCACGGCGTTACAACATTTCTATGGGCTCAGGCCCTACTCTAGGTCTGGGCAAACGATACTCGCGTTCGAATGTGCTTGAAATTTTCCTATGCAGCGCAGAATTCGATATACTATCGAACATCTCGAACTCGCGCGCCGTATGTGCAAACTACAGCGGGAAATTTTCCAGTAACTAGGCTATTGCTTTACTCAAAACTAATTTCATCGGCAGTAGGAGTATATGTAAAAATAAATAAAGGACATCTCTATGAAAAAACTTATGATCCATTGATAAAGTAAATCTCTGCAGGCAGAGAGGTAACGAGACTGCGGGCGCCACCAGCGGCCGAAGTACTGTGGAGCGAGCTATCGCATCCTTTTCTAGTGGCGCAGCGACGTGTGTAGACCGGCGGTGTTGCAGCGAATAGCGACGCCACAACACGAACATATCCTATGATTTCCCGAACTGCGACACGAATTGTTCAGACTGAGTCTTGTTCAAATCCAGTTCTACCCTACTCCCCAATTTCCCAAGACCAAAATAATGAATTCGCCTATACTGCGGCAAAGAATGGCTGCCTAGCCAGTCCCGACAAAGTATCAAGATTTTTGAATCAGTAATTAGATGAAGAGGAAATAATTCCTTCCAAAGCTGGCGAGTAGGTTGTTGTCACCGAATGCAATGGTTCGCGCGACGTACCGTTTTGGCCAGCTTTCGACTCGTCATCTTCTAGCTAAGTAATAATCTAATGAATGTGCCGTTGGGCGATGTGCCCAAAAGTCGGCTGATCGGGAAGTGGAGGCAGGGGCAGGGGTCGGGCGCCGCCTGGAGGAGCCCCGGCCGGTGATGGTGGGAGAGGCAGGGCCGGCGGGCTACGCTAGCGGGGGGCCGCGTTTGGCTTGTGCGCAGGACGGGGCCCGGGGCCGCGCCTCACGGGCTCCACTGGTGGATGTGGCGGGGTGTTCCAGAGCTGGTGAAGCGGTCGCTGCTGACCCTGCAGGTGGTGGCGGCCGACGAGCTCGAGGCGCTGCACCGCCTGCTGCACGTGCCCGAGGAGGTGGCGCTGCGCCTGGCCGACGCCGAGCACCGCCTCTTCTACCAGGTGCCGCCCATCGACTACCTGCGCCAGGTCACGCTCGACCTGGGCACCACCAGCGCCAGCCCCACCAGCGGCGAGCACCAGCAGCAGGCGGGCCCGGGGCCGGCCCACCGGCCCTCAGTGCGCAGCCTCATCAAGCGCTTCAACGAGGTCAGTGCTTGGCCTGCCAACTCCACCTTGTAGAAGGCATGTACCCCAAGGGTTCCATCCTTTGTAGATTAGATTAGATGTATATTTCGTTCCAATTTAACCCTCCGTCGAGCGCACCTCCAGATGAAACAAAATCAGGCGCACCCGGCCTGAGAGGCCACCCAAATATTTTGTGGACTAGCTCCACCATGTTAAGTCGAATTCAAAATGCGTGTTGGCTAGTCTTGAAGAGGATCTAAAGGAAGGAATTACAGCAAACTTAAAGCATAATAATGGATTTATTGAACACAATACACCTTAAACTAAAGTAGCCAAAATTACCAATTTCCCACAAAGAGCATTAAAAATTGGCCGAACAGGCATCCATAAAAGTAATGAAGTTATTTTTAAAGGACATTAGGCAGTCTATTCTGACAAGGAATCATCTTTTCTCACCACATTTGCAGCCAAAAACCGATGCTATAGCTCCCAAATCAACAGCTGAAACACAGGTATGGCACAGAACGTATACGTCGCTTAAGCAGATTGGTTGATGATAAGCTGAACATTCCTGATTCTTCATCCTCATAACTCTTGTTTCAGCCACGCATGGTCGACGTTTTAGCCATTTGCGAGGTAATGTGGGAGAACTTTCCCGTTCCTTGTGGGGCAAAAATTTTTTCAGTCGAGTTTGCAGCCGAATCGAGATTCCACATATATTCATAGCATACACAGGCTAAATTGTCCAGTCAGGAATTGATGACACAAGGTTTTGCAATTGGTGGCGTCGTTTGTAGCAATATCTTTTACACTGGATGTTATGTAATCATGATGTGAATCTTCACACTATGAATATTAGAAGGTATCTACTTAGACTACTTCGTCGTCTTATTGTTTCCAAAATAAAAACTGCTCACATATTTTATCCTCTTCTTCATATTCCCGAGCTGTTCCCTAAACTTCATGTTTAGCTGCTGAGTCCTCCTTGTCTTCTCCTACCTCATCCTGAGAGTGGGTGTCTCTCTCATCGACTAAATCTTCGAGTGTGGCTGGATCTTCAGCAGTTTCGTCCTCGAGGAGGCGCATGATTTCCACAAGATCATTGGCTTAGAGGCATAATATACTTTTCTGGAAATTTCAGCAGAAAATGTGGATGTGATAACGTAGGAAAAAAAAGGAAAACTGAAAATAGAACTCGATCAGGCGCACTCTGTCTGAAGTGCCTGGGTCGTCAAAGTCTTCTTTTTTTCCGAAGGTAACGGTGAAATTCGCAGAAGACAGACTTAGTTTGATTGAAACGAAGTAATAAAATAAAAATATCTTGAAAAATCTCACCTTAAAAACTATAACGTAATCGGGCGCAGGCGGCATGTGAGGCCCAAGGAGTTCCCCGTGATCAGCGTGGAAATCGATAGCAGCCTGCGGATCGGCACTGTGTGAGGTTCCCAAAGTTACGCGAGTAAACGGAGAGGCGGGCCGTTGGGCCACCCCTGTTAAGCACGGGAATCAAGAAAGTGTTTTGTTGGCCTGTGAGGCCGACTGCGCTAGACGGAGGGTTAACCATGGTGAGTATGTCCAATTGGGGTGGACTCGCTGTCAGGCAACAGCACCTAGAGATGAGGCCTCACAAGGGCAGTGTAACCAGATGGCAGAGAGAGAAAATACTTACAGTCTCACAAAAATGTACCTACATTTTCCCTACATTCTCCCTACCACCTCACTAATGCACCTACATCAGGGTCGTAGCCAGGATTTGGTTCTGGGAGGGGCTGAATCCAGAAGTCCAGCCAGCAGAGGTTAACCAATTCATTAATGTGACATGTTACAATCCTGAAAAACTTTAAAATAAATATTTGGCATCATGCTTCACTTGCTAGATATGTTGTTTTTTTTCCATTGACTGATCGTTACTGATTGATGGAGTAAAGTGTAGATTATGCTGCGAATTCAAAGTGCTCTGTTACAAGAGGATTACTGATTTATCGATCGGACAAGGGTACATCGAGAACCCGTCAACCATAGAGAGGAACAGCATTAATTAGTTTCCCCAAATATGCCGCTAATTCCGAGTGCACTGTTACACAAAGATAACTGATTTATTGACCGCATAAGGATACATCGAGACACTATCAACCATAGAGTAGGAACAGCAGTAATTATTTAGTTCACAGTCAGCACAAAAAAAGAAGTCCGTCACTCTGAATGATTCATATTTTCAAAGAGTAATGCTATGTTGACAACAAATATCTAGTGCTTTGTTCAGTATAACGTTTGCTGTCGCAAATTTTTTAGCGTTTTCTTGTCAGCAGATTCTCATTTACAAGTACTAACTAGTATATCGTCCTGACGTAAATGAATAACAGTCTAGTCAAGGAGTCAAGGTAATAAAATGTCTTTCGTTCATGTAAACAATAAATTTTCCTTGTGCTGAAATTTTCTAACAATATTTCCAAATCGACTCTCCAATCCACTGATATACATTAAAATCAACATATTTCGCATCAATTTTAATGTGACCGAAACTAAGTTATCAAATTAATATTGTTTACTATGAACAGAAAACAACTATACCGTCTAAAATATCATTGTCTACTTCAAACTTTGCCACAATTAGTCGGATTCATTCACGCGTGCTGACAACTGATCTGTTGCCAACATTACCCGCTAGGCATGTGTCGGCGATTGTAAATTTTTACCAAAGTACCTACGCGTTGGGGACTTTTGGGTTCCCTACATGATTTTAATGCTTGAAAGTACCTACGTGTAGGGAAAATTCCCTACGTCTGGCAACACTGCTCACAAGAGCCTGTGGCAGGTCACAATGACCAGGCCGCGGTCGCCAGCTTCCTGGCTGCCACTACAAGGCAGTGGGCTGTGCCCCATTCAGCTTGTGACCGGGCCTGGTAGGTGTGACGTGGCACGGGCTGTTGTGAGGCCTTGTTTCTAGGTGGTGTTGATTTGGAAGGAAGGTGGTTCAAATCCATCTCCCGCCATCAAGATTTAGGTTTTCCGTGATTTCCCTAAATCACTCCAGGCATATGCCGGGATGGTTCCTTTGAAAGGGCACGGTCGATTTCCTTCCACATCCTTACCAGAACAATCAGAGTGTAGGCTCCGTCTCTAATGACCACGCTGTCGACGAGCGTTAAACACTAATCTTCCTTTCTCTTTCTCCAGTGCGCCCTCTTAGTTTGCCATTACATCCGAGATTTATTGTTGAAACAGGGCATATGCAGTACACGAAATGATTTCATTTACAGACCAACACCTTTATACCTACATCTACACACACGCCATCTCGGCCGATTTCCTACCCCATATTTACCCGAACAATCCGAACGTAGGTCCCACCTCTAATGACCGACTGTCGACGGGGCGTTAAACGCTAATCTTCCTCCCTCCTCCTCCACTGCACAATCTTAGTTTGCCAATTCATCCGAGATTTCTTGTTGAAACAGTGCATATGGAGTACACGAAATGATTACATTTACAGATCAATACCCTCAGATCTACATCTACATACACACTCCGCGTGGCAGAGAGTACTCAATACCACTACTAATTACTTGCTTTTCTGTTCCACTCCCATATAGAACGAGGGGGAAAACAAATGCTTGTATGCATCTGTACAAACGCTAATCTCTTTGATCTTATCTTTGTGGTCTTTAAGCGAAATATAAGTTGGAAGCAGTACAGTGGATCTGCAGTCCTCTTCATATTCCGGCTCTCTAAATTTATTCAACACCGTTTCTCGAGAAGAACGTCGCCTTCCCTCCAGCGACTTCCATTTGAGTTCTCGTGGCATTCCAGTGACCCTCGCGCACTGATCGACCTAGCCTGCCTCTGAATTGCTTCTATGTCTTCCTTTAAACCAATCTGTTGGGGATCCCACAAACTTAATCAGTATTCTAGACCGTATCGTACAAGCGTTCGTCTCCTTTACTGGTGCATCACATCTTCCCAAAATTCTCCCAATAAACCGAAGTCGAACATCCGTCTCCGCCATAACTGTCCTTACATGTTCATTTCATTTCCTATCGCTGTGCAGCGTTACGCCTAGATATTTAATTGACGCGACTCAGTCAAGCAGCACACTGCTAATCCTGTACTCCAACGTAACGGGATTGTTTATCCTACTCATCTGCATAACCATACATTCTTCTAGATTTTGCGCTAGCCGATATTCCTCATACCACCCAAAAATTGGGTCCAAGTCATCCTGCATCCTACTACAGCCATTGAATAACGACACCTTCCTGTACATCACAGCATCATCAGCAAACAGCCATAGATTACAACTCACTCTGTCCTCAAATGGAACTGAAATATCAAGTGTTGATCCATGCTTAAGAACCCATAGCGTTATAAATATCTAACAATTTCTCGAGACATGTATTGTTTCATCGTATAAAAGATATGGAATAGAAAGAGGGTCGTTGAATTAAAATTTGTGCTGCAGTCGGGATTCGATTCCAGGATCTTTCGATTACTAGGCAGACGCTTTAACCACTTCTTTTTTTTTTAATGCCCTATCTGGAAGAAATTTGTCAACTAAAACATAAAGTGCCCCGCCATAGTGAAAAAAAAAACTGTATAAATGATGCTACTTCCGGCATGCTGCATCATTCGTGGCATATTTGAACTTAAAGGCATATAACGTAAACTAAACTTTGGCCTCCTCTGTTAGCGTTCACCATCCGGTCGGTGTTCCTGGGTGATCTTCTCGAATTTATTAAGTCTGATCCGTTCAATTGGTCGGTATCTTCTTTAAACTATCACTATCATCTTCTCGTACCCAGTACACCCCAGCCAGGTGGCGGGTCAGCAAACACTACCTCTAAAAAATTTGCGTAACTTTCTTTGTATTTACCAAGTCGTCGAAGCTTCGTGTGACCATCCTGTAAATATTGCCAATAGTCCAGTATGTTCGTGTTTGCATCACGATATATGTAATGTACCGTCATGCCCGTTACCCACGCCACCGCATTCGTCTTCTGACGTGGGAAATATTTTTTCTCTGGGAAAAATACTATGTTCGTTGAAATGTCTGACTGTACTGTGCGTATCATGAACGCTATGATCTTCCGTGCCAGATTCCACACTCCCAGCGCTGTGCCGCAGACCAACCTATGTTCGTCCGTGTCGAACGTGTCGCATCGTAGGCATATGGGCGTGTCTGTCATGTGGATAGCATACTGTCTCTCCTTCGTCGGGTACTTCCGGTTAACCACCATGTACCACGTTGACCTGGCCGTTGTAGGGAGGTGGGGGTGGTGCACTGTGCGCCACACAACATTCCAGTTAATCGCAGGGTACCTGCGTTCCATCTTATTCCTTTCCATGCGTCTTACAAGCAGTCTATACACATCCTTGGTAGTCGGTGATCGGGTAGTTGGTAAATCTGCTCGAACATAACTGTGTTCCACGAAGAACGTCCGGATGTGTGATAATGGAGGCGTAATGTGCCCAACACTAACCGGTGGAAGAAGCGATGGCGGTGCTAGTTCTTCGATTATCGCACCCGTTAGGGAGTAGTTCCTGTTGCGCCACAGTTTGCACATGGTGTTAATATACATTGCCCGAGCCTTTTCGTAGACATTGACTAGGCCAACACCACCTTCCCGCGTCGGGAGCGTGAGCGACTCGTATTGCACCTTAAAGAGCTGCCCCATGCTCACATAGTATCCAAAGGTTGCTTGTATCCTCGTGGCCATCGTACGCGGCAAAGGGAGAAGGTGTGCCACGTGGCACATCTTGGGTGCGAGGTGGATGTTGACCAATGTTACTCTCTGCAGCATATCCATCGAGCGCAGGGCGTTGAGTCGTACTGACGTGCGTATTTGACACAACAGCTTACGGTAGTTGTCTGCTGTTGTTCGTGCCGTCTCCGTATGGAACGTGATTCCCAAACATCGCAGGGTTTGCACCACAGGTAAGGGTCCTTCAGTTCCTGGTTCGAGTCCTCGGCCTACATTCATGAATTGTGATTTTCGAAAGTTAACCACGCTACCAGCTGCTTCCCCGTATTTCTTTAGCCAATCCATTGCTGTGCGTGTCTCCTCTGCTGTCTTCACTAGAAGCACTACATCATCAGCATATGCTCTACATTTGAAGGACTGATTCCGTAGAGTGATACCTGTGAGTCGTTGGCGCAATCCTGCAAGACATGGCTCTAGTGCGATGGAATACAAGATGATGGACAACGGACACCCCTGTCTGACTGATCGTAAAATCTGGAAATGTCCTGTTCTCCCTCCATTAACCAACACCGCTGACCGGGCACCATGCAACAACTTCATCACCATAGTGGTAAAAGTAGGCGGAACACCCATCCTGAGCATCGCCTTGACGTAGGTATGATCCACTCTATCGAAGGCATGGTCAAAATCGATGCCTATCAATGCTCCCCGTAGACGACACGCCTTGGCAAGGCTTATAACATCTCGATAGTCTCCCAAGGCCGTATGAATATTGCTTGTACCTCCAAGACATGTCTGATCCCTGTTGATTCGGTCCTTTAGCAATGTTTTTAAGCGACCTCCTAGTATACGCATAAGGATCTTGTAGTCGCTATTTAGGAGGGTCAAAGGCCGATAATCGCATGGTCGCTTGCCTCCCTGCGGTTTCCGAATTGGAATCACCAACCCTTCTGTGAATTCAGTGGGGACTGGTAACTCCTGTACGATTATCTCGTTAAACATACTTAACCACATCGGTGCCATAATAGTGTGAAACGTACGATAGAATTCCAATGGAAAACCGTCAGGACCCGGGGATTTGTTCGGAGCTCCTCCTTGGATGGCCTCCACCATCTCCTCTGCCGTTATTGCTTGTAGCATGTCTGCTTCCGAGTTCGCGTATGTCATGTCTGGGATCTCATGTAGGACGGTCTCCATTGTCTCTGGTTCCACCTCGTCGGCCCCATAAAATCTGGTGAAATGGTCCTGGAACGCCTGGGCTATGTCTTTCTGTGCTGTATGTTTCCGGCCGTCGTCGATTTCAACCTCGTGAATTAACCCCCGACGTTTACATTGTCTCTCCCGTATGACATAGTGCATGGAGGGCTGTTCATTATGGAGTCCATCCTGCACCCTCGCACGTATCATTGTACCTGCCATTCTGGATGTTGTGAGTTGTATTAGTTTTGCCTTGACATGGTGTACGGCTGTTTGTCGTTCTGGTGACGGAGGTTGGGAATAGAGTTCCCGGAGGGTCGTATAATAAAATTCAGAGGTCATGCGCTGCCAACGAGAAGCCTCCTTCCCATAAAAAATAAATGTTCTTCTTAAGGCTGGCTTCACGCACGCGACCCACCAATGGAGAACAGAACCATACGCATTTCTGCGCCTTAGGCAATTTTGCCACGTTTCCTCTACAATACGTCGACATTCTGCTTCGTGAAGATGGGAAACATTCAGTTTCCAATTAGTCTTTCTCCTCCATACCTTTTGCCGGGCGAGGGTGACTGTACAGATATATGCCTCGTGGTCGGTGAACGCTGTAGGCCAAATTTCCGCATCCACTGTCGACGTCATCAGTCTTCTTGAAAGGTAAATCCTATCCAATCTGCTCGCCGAGTGGCTGGTGATGTACGTGTATCCCTGTTGTCCAGGATGTTTGAGGTCCCACGTATCAGTTAATTGTATCCCGTTGACCAGCGCCCTGAGTTCTTGACATGTCGTGAAGTTAGGATGTTGGTCCTTCCTGTCTAGTACACAGTTGAAGTCTCCCCCTACGATACAAGCCTCGTATTGGCCCCTGAACAATGGGGTCACTTCTTGAGCGTAAAATTCCTGGAGTTCCCTCCTCTTATCGCTGCCTGATGGTGCATAAATATTGATCAGTCGTACACCTCCTATGGTAACGGCTGTTCCGCGTGCTGTGGGCAAATACTCTATGTCGACAGCACGTATCCCTTCTTTTAGTAATATTGCTGTGCCGATGCCTCTCTCGTCGCACGGTGGGCAGTAAATGTCGTATCCATAGAAGTCTTGGGTGTGAAGGACTCGTACTTCTTGCAGCAGCGCTATGTCTATATCCGCCGCCCTGAGCATGTCACTGAGCATCTTCATCTTGACGGGCGTTTTTATGCCACTGATGTTAATGGACCCTATCCGGTACGCCTGTTGCATGGCATGTATCTTAGGGGAGTCACCGTCTGACAGTTAACACCTATCCTCCTTGTGCTCCATCCCAGTCCCCCATCGCCCTCACTTGCTGTCATATGTTAGTCGAAATGGCCCCCCGGACTCATTCCGCCGGGATGTTTGTCTGCTACTCCGTCGTCCTCGTCTGCGAACTGAGCCGCCTCTGTTGCCCAGTCCAAATGCGTTCTTTCGGCGCCATGTTCTGTTGTCCGGTTAACGTTCTCGACAGTCAACAATCCTTTACTTGCTTCCTCCTCGTCTTGTGTTACGTCATTCCTCTGAATACAGATCGCCGCCTCGCTTCTCTCCTCTCTCGGTATTTCTTCCGCGGCCGTTGTTTGCTGCTCCTTGCTGTGGGTCACCTCGTCATTCGTCCCTGATTCCTTGCTGTCTTTGTCGGACGAAAGGCGGCGTTTCCTCCGCCGTTTTGGCGCTCGCTGCTTCCGTTGTCTGACCTCCGAATCTGAGGTCAGTACAGCCTCCTGACCGTCGTTTTTCAAGTCCACGTCCTGCTCCTTCGCACTGTCAACTTCCATTTCCGCCGCGTCCTGTAAGGGCTGTGGTAAAGTCATAACGTCCTGCGAACGCCGATCATGATCCATCTCCGCCTCTTCTGGCTTTGGTTCATTAGATTGGTCTTCCGACGTTACACGCTGGTTCGGTTCTGGTGTGGTTCTCGTATCCTCGCGAAAGGCCGCAGCATACGTCAAGGGGAGCACCGTCGTCTGTTGCTGTTGTTGTGGATCATCACGTGGCAGTTGTAGTAGCCTTCTTTGTGTACACTCAGACCTCACATGTCCCTCCTTTCCACACCCCGAGCAAGTTCTCGGTTGTCCGTCGTAGATGACGATTGCCCTACAGCCACCGATATACAGGTATGACGGAACGTGTTTGCGTAATTCAATCTTTACCTGTCTTACGCCGTTCAGGACACGGTATGTTTCAAAGGTCGCCCATTTCTCGGCTTCATGTGAGATAACCTTGCCGTACGGGCTCAAAGCCTCTGTCACCAGTTTTTCAGGCAATTCGAACGGTAGCTCGAAGACGCGGATTGTTCTTAATCCCATTCCGGCGTGATCCACTGTAACCGCTCCGACGTTTCCGTCTGAATGACAGAAACGGAGACCCTGTTGGTGTCGTTGTAATATTCTATCACATGCAACTTCATCAATGAGCTTGCAGTAATCGACGCTACTTACTATGGACAAGTGTATTCCTACCAGAACGTCCGGCTCGATTTTTACCTCATCTCGTAGAAAGCGTTCTATTTCGTAGGCCTTTGGTCGTGCAAAGTCGTTATTGAAAGTGAATCGCAGTGTCGATTTACGGTATGAAAAAGCCATAGTTCGATCTGTGCACTACTAAATTACACCGCTACGCACTCCGCGTAAACAACTAGGGCGCTGCGCCTGTGGCCGGGACGTAAACAACGCCCGAGCCGGTGCACGGCCGAAGCCCAACTGCCACTCAGCTATTGTGGCCTTATGAATAACGCATCAGCACGAGCTGTCTTATATCACGACTTACAACTCCCTCCACAACATTGAAACATACTTCAATACTTATTATTGCAAAGGGGAACATCGAGGCAACATTAAAGTTTGTGTTGTGGTGGGAGACGTGATCTAAGACAGTCCGAGCAGCCGCTTTATTCATAAGGCCGCGATATCTGAGTGGTAAAATCGTCTACCTTGTAAGCAGGAGATTCCAAGTTGAATTTCCGTCCGTGACACAAATTTTAATTAATTACCTCTCCCTCTTTTCAATAATCACCCATAGTAGTACGTGGTACTTGGTACATGGTCAGTCAGCAATGCACGCACGATTCTGGCAAGACGTTCGGTCACACATATGGCAAATACTGTCTTGGGTACGTTATCCCAAGTCTGCTCAACAAATCTTCCTTATGTGAGATAACAATTGCTGTAGCCATAGAACCACATAACAATAAGAGTTGCAAGAAGTGTCACATAATGTGATGAAACTTTATAAATGCACTATATGAGAATGACAGAACTTAGCGACTTGCAACTAAACTTGAAACATAATTTCAAACCTTTATTAACCTTTTTCTCGTTCACAACCACATCAAAATAATGAAAGGAAAAAGTTTCTCACTTACTGCTTCTCCGCTGTTCATGGGCTAAAACTACGGCATTCGGTATGACGTTACAATTTATAATTTCTACACTACAAATTGTAGCAGCAGGAAATTTTACAGACAGTAGACACACATAAAACTGAATGTACCTTCGAAATTGTATCACAGTACGACACGTAGTTCATGAGATATGAGCACATAAACAGTAATGTTCATGGAAAACTGCCCCATCAGTAATCAGATATTACTTCTTTACTGCTAATTGTATTCGCAACAGATTTTACAGACATAGAGCACTTATACAAATGAATACATACATGAAAAATACTACAATTATACAACATATAACTCAATATACAGGCTTTTACAAAAAGGTACGGCCGAACTTTGAGGAAACATTCCTCACACACAAAGAAAGAAAACAGGTTATGTGGACATGTATCCGGGAACGCTTAATTTCCATGTTAGAGCTCATTTTAGTATTTCTCTTTAAATGTAAAATGAAATAATTCGTGCAGACAATTGTCAAAATACCCAATTGTTTCGTTAGTATGTACTGTACTTCCTCGATTCACCGCCAGTTGGCCCAATTGTGAACGTTTGGGCAGGAATTGTTGGTGAGTCTTGATTGGGCCTCATGTTCTTCCACCTACGCTCTCTGGAGCACGTTATCATGATTCCATACGGGATACTCTACCTGTGCTGTTAGAACATGTGCCTTAACAAGTACGTCACTACATGTGGTTCATGCACGATGGAGCTCCTGCACATTTCAGTCGACGTGTTCGTACGCTTCTCAACAACAGATTCGGTGACCGATGGATTGGTAGAGGCGGACCAATTCCATGGCCTCCACGCTCTCCTGACCTCAACCCTCTTGACTTTCATTTATGGGGGCATTTGAAATCTCTTGTCTACGCAACCCCGGTACCAAATTTACAGAGACTTCGTGCTCGTACTGTGGACTGCTGTGATAAAATACGCCATTCTCCAGGGTTGCATCAGCGCATCAGGGATTCCTTGCGTCCAGTCACGGTCTGCACGGCCATTACGGTCGGGGATTCGAATCCCCCCTCGTGCATGGATATTTGTGCCGTCCTAGTTCGTAAGTAGTTCATGAGTAGTTAGTAAGTTTAGGGACTGATGACCCCGTAGTTAAGTTCCATAGACTATACAAACATTTGAACATTTTATTCCTTGCGACAGAGGGTGGATGCATGTATCCTCGCTAACGGAGGACATCTTGAACATTTCCTGTAACAAAGTGTTTGAAGTCACGCTGGTACGTTCTGTTGCTGTGTGTTTCCATTCCATGATAATGTGTTTTGAGGAGAAGTAATAAAATGAGCTTAAAGATGTAAATTAAGCATTTCCGTACACATGTCCACATAAAAGATTTTCTTTCTTTTTGTGTGATGAATGTTTCCTGAAAGTTTGGCCGTACCTTTTTGTAACACCCTGTATATGAGATCTTACGCATGTTATATGTCATTTGTATTTTGTTTACCATCTTTCATCGTTCGGATACTGCCCTTTTTATGCGAGACAGCATTATTTCTTATTTATTCTCCGATAAATATAACATAATTTTAGAAAAAAAAGGAGATGCACAGAGAGAGAAGGGATAGAAGTACTAACTCAAGCCAGGAATAAATAAATGAATACCCGGGCAAAATTATTTCCTTTTGCAGAAGACACCTTTAGTGGTGTGAAAATCTTGGTTAAGGTCAGTAAAATATCAGGTACAACTACCTGCCTGTGTGCTGTTAACCCGGTGTCGCAGCTGCCGCCCACCTGCCAGCAGTAACAGTCCACAAGCCGGACGCCGGACACGCGTTTCGCGCCGTCTAACTTGTCCGCGCAGCCCGGCTAATTGGTTGTTTCCATTCTCGCGGCCAAACTTCCTCGCGCTCCGCAACTGGCGGCGCGGCGGGGCGAGTTCCCCGCCGGAAGTGGGTTGCCGGAAGCCCTGCCTACGCTAACCAGGCAGTGTCGCGGCGCTCGTAATTCTTGTAATGGCGGTAATTGAGAAGTGAGGGCGCCCCGGCTATCACATTACCTGCACACAGGCCGAGGCCGCCATCCGGCAACCTGCGTCAGCTGCCTCGGGTCGGGTCCTTCCTGCGTCACCGCGTCACCGTTTAACGCTCGCTCTCTCATAGTAATGAAGCGTGCCTTCTGGGAACGATAAATGTAAAACGTGTTGTAGAAAGTCCTTCATAAATTTATAATTTTTCATGTATTTGATACGGCATGTGTACGTTAGGGTGACGAAAGTCTGATATAGTATAAAACAACCCTTTGCATTGTGTATTCACTCCGCTATTTCAACAATGTAGCTCAGGACATTTTTAATACTGAATATTCGACTTAATTCAGTAGAACATAATCTCTATATATAAAAGGAAGTGTCCCGATTGACTGACTGACTGACTGACTGACTCATCATCGCCCAGCCCAAACCACTGAAGATAGAAACTTGAAATTTGTGGAGGATGTTGATCTTACTCTGTAGGCGTCATTTAAGAAGCGATTTTTCGATATTCCGTCAGTAAGGGGGTGAAATAGGGGACGTAACGTTTTTTTTGAAAATAAGTAGCTATTTAGGCAATTTTAAAGCAAGAACTACTAAATTTCGGATTTTAATTCAGGGTTAAAATTTAAAAGACACGTGTTTCGGCATTTTTTGAAATTAGACAAATAATGGGGTAAAATAGGTGACGCAAAAAATTGATTTTCAAAGATATGTTGCTGTTAACTCAAATTTTAAGCTACAACTACGAAACTTCGGATATGGAATCTTGGTCAGGATTAAAAATCCATGATTTTTAGTATTTTTGTAAATTCAACAAGTATGAGGGTTAAATAGAGGATCAAAAATTCTTTTGAAAACATGTTGCTATTGATACAATTTTGAAGCTAGAGCTGCAAAAATTCATATTTGTTTAGTTGGTTAGACGTTAAAAAATACGTGTTTCGGTATTTTTGGAAATTCAACCAACAACGGAATTAAATTGGAGAGGGGGTGTTTTTCGAAAAATGTTGCTATTTAGGCAATTTTGAAGTCAGAACTACAAATTTTCGGATTTTGATTCGGGGTTCTAATTTAAAAGACACATTTTTCGGTATTTTTGGAAATTCGACCAATAAGAGGTGAAACACGAGATGCAAAAATTGATTTTCAAAAATATGGTGCTGTTAACTCAAATTTCAAGCTATAACTACGAAACTTAAGATATGGATTCTTCATTAGGATTAAAAAGAAACAACTGGTGCAGACCAACCAACCTACGCATGCGAAGCAGCGGGGGTTCAGCTAGTCTTCATATATAAAGCAGAGTGTCCGTGTGTTTATGTGTGTATGTATTGCATACAAATCTACAGTTTTGTTCCAATCTTTTCCAAATTTTGTACACGTAATCTTCAATCCATGAGGTTGGTCGCCTAAGTGTAAGAATTACAACACATAGTTCACGAGATATGACGTTATAAACAATGAGATGCGCGGAAAACTGCTGCATTAAAGCGACAATGCTGATCATTTTCTTCTACAACTCTG
This sequence comes from Locusta migratoria, assembly GCA_026315105.1. NCBI lineage: Eukaryota > Metazoa > Arthropoda > Insecta > Orthoptera > Acrididae > Locusta > Locusta migratoria. Next base: position 319,764,949 of record CM048745.1, read on the forward strand.
GAACGATTTCAACCAAATTTGGTACACATCTTCCTTACGTGAGATAACAATTGCTGTAGGGATAGAACCACATACAACACATGGTTCAGGAGATATGTCATAAAATATAGGAGTAGCAAGAAACTGCCACATATGTGACGAGACTTTATAAATACACGACATGATAATGTACAGATATAGAGGGCGGTAATATCGTGTATAAGAAGGTATAAAAGAGCGATGTGTTGTTAAAATATTACGTAGGACTTGTGAGGAAATTGGAATGAGATTTAATGAAAAAAAATCTATGGTAAGTACAAAAAAAAAAAAAAAACTTTAAAGATTAAGTAGGAAGATATATAACAAAGTACGGCTGTCAAATATATGGGAACATTATTTTGGAAGACGATAGATGCTATGCTGTTGTTGTTGTTGTGGTCTTCAGTTCGGAGACTGGTTTGATGCAGCTCTCCACCCTGCTCTATCCTGAACACGCCTTTTCCTCTCCTCATAAGAACGGCACCCTACATCCATTTGAATTTGATTACTATATTCATCTCTTGGTCTCCCTCTGTGAATTTTACCCCACACACTTCCCTCCAACGCTAAATTCACAATTCCTTGGTGTCTAAGAATGTTTCCTACCAATCGATTCCTTCTTTTAGAAGCCAGTATGCCAGAAATTCCATTTCTCCTCAATTCTGTTCAGTACCTCCTCATTAGTTACGCGATACACTCACCTAATCTTCGGCATTCTTCTGTGACCACATTTCAAAAGCCTCTATCCTCTTCGTGTCTGACCAATTTATCGTCCAAGTCTCACTCACGTACAAGGCAACACTCCACACAAATGCCTTCATAAAGGACTTCCTTATACTTAAATTAATATTCGATGTTGACAAATTTCTCTTTTTCAAAAACGCTTTTCTTCCCATTGCCATTCTGCATTTTATATCCTCTTTACTACGACCATCATATGTTATTTTACTGCCCAAGTAACAAAACTCATATATAACCTTTATTGATTCGTTACCTAATTTAATTCAAATGTTCAAATGTTTGTATAGTCTAGGGGGATAACTACGGGGTTATGAGTCCCTAAACTTACAAACTACTTATGAACTAAGACTAAGGACGGCACAAATATCCATGCCCGAGGGGTGATTCGAACCCCCGACCGTAGTGGCCGTGCAGACCGTGACTGGAGCGCCTCAGTCCCCTCGGCCACCGCGGCCGGCCCTAATTTAATTCCTTCAGCATAGTTGCAATAAGGAGGTGAAAGAGCATTTAGCAACTGTCAAGTGGAAAACACTATGAATATCTTCACTATTTGATAGCAATGGTGATGTTACTCTTGATAGATCTCCTAAAGCAGAATTAAGGAACACATCTTTCCTAAATTTCATCAACAAAGAAGACGAAGCAAATATTCCAGAATTCGAATCAAGAACAGCTGTCAGCATGCGTAATTCACAAGTAGATATCCCTGGAGTATTAAAGTAACGTAAATCAGTTAATAAAAGCAAGTTTTCCGGTCCCGACTGTATATCATACTTTCAGAGTATGCTAATAAATTAGCCCCGCCCCATACCAAGCATACAACCGCTCGCTCAGTGAAAGAACCGTACCCAAAGATTGGAAAGTTGAAAAAGTCACTCAAGTATTCAAGAAACGCAGTAGACCGGAAGAAACTCCGAAGAATTATTAAGTCGACAGTGCCTACAAAACTGCAACTAAGAAAACTGATTGGATGAAAGTGCGCCTTGTCTCCTGTCCACAGTTTTTCTCGACTGGTTTCAAGAAAGTTTTGGACACTTGAAGCGAATGATTTAGTCACCCAAATCCCCCGAAGTGAATCCCATCTAACATAATCGGGACATAATCAAGTAATTAGTTTGTACACAAAATCATGCCCCTGTAACAATTGCCCCCAACAAGTGTGGATGGCTGTAGAGGCAGTATGACTCAATATTCCTACAGACAACTTCCAAAGACTTTCGAATAAACAGTGTACAGGGTCATATTGGGATATCGAGACGAAATATGTGCCTTAACATCGTTTATTTCATATTTATATATCACCTGTGCCTGAGGTATTAGGCAGGATCAATCCGGTTAACGTTCTTTGCTGGTGTGTTATTCCGCTATTGGAGAATCTTGGCAACGTTGAAACGTATTTATAAGGGAAAATGAGGCAGAACTGAAGTTTGTGTAGTGGAAGGAGTCGTGCCTTAAGACACTGCCTGGTAAGCAGGAAGTCACAGCTTTGAATCCTATAAATTTTAATCCAATGCCTCGCCTTCAGTTTAATATCTTTCAACGACTTGTAAGAGTCCATGCTACTTCAAGATTCTCCACTTCGCTCGGCGAAGGAGGTCCGACAGTGGGACCACCTTTGCCCAGCGAAGTGGAGCATCTTGATGTATCATGGACTCTACAAGTCGTTGGAAGATATTAAACTGAAGGCGAGGCGTTGGCTTAAAATTTATGGGATTCGAACCTGCGACCTTCTGCTTACTAGGCAGGGTCTTGAGACACGTCTCCCTCCACTGCACAAACTTCACTGTAAGGCGTTGGCTACATAAGACGTTCAGCAAACGATCCCATTTTGAAAGTTCCTCAAGACTATCTCACCCGTTACACCTCCCCTCCTCGTTGCCCTCCCTCTGCCATAGCCGTGCAGGACTTGAACTCGTGACCTCCTCCTTTCGAAGGAGTAGTACTTGCCCAGGAAATATTTCCACTTTTCGGTGGAAAACAAATGAGGCTTTCAGGAGAATGTTAACTCCGAGTATCCTACAAAGAAAATTTTACGCGTTCTTGGTAGTGTTGGACGGCTAGAAGGACAATGGCTAGTTGCACTCGGCTAAGCCCAGCGGCCGTCGTTGACGAGAGAATAAATGGGGCTGTTTGCCGGCAAGCATCTCGTTTGTTGGCGTGCTCGTTAATGCGCAGTCTCGAGTCTTAATTATGCTTCATTTTCCGCGAAGCCACTCTGCACGCTCGTAGGATGCTCATTACGCAGCGAGCGTGAAAAACGGAATTTGATTCAGCTGCGAGCGTTACGAAAATTTCAGGTGAATTCATAGCTTGAGAAAAAAAAAGTTACCCTCTCATTCCAGCTCAGGGCTATTCAACATAAATTTTGTGGACGAAACTTTCTCAACTGCTTTCAGATTCACCGCAATAAATTTCGGCAACGGTTAATGATGATGAAATACATTGCCAAAGAAAAAACGAGAAACACCGAGAAGTAGCGGTCGGATGTCAACGTAACTTGGTGCACCAACGGCGGGTATGCGAATGAAGACAGTTGCAGTTCTGAGAGACAAATGTACTACATAGGTCTCTAGAGGAGCGAAGCGTTCCCAAGGTTAGGAAAAAAGCCCAGACTATTCCCGTTTACAAGAATCGTCGTCAGCCAGATCCGCAAAACTATCTCTGACATAGGTTAGTTGCAAAATTTTTGAACACATTATATGTTCAAATATTATGTCATTTCTGGAGACCGGAAATCTTCTTTGTAGGAATCAAACACAACTTGCGCTAATCATCCACAAGATCCAGGGGACAGTAGATACAGGATCCCAGGTAGGTTCCGTTTTCTTGACTTCCGCACCGTCACTTGATGAACAAATTGCGAGTACACTCTGTTCCAAAAAACTATCCCCATTACGTGTACTGATCCAATATTTCAAATTTATTTTCTAACAGAATTGCATTGGAACCACCGTTTTCGTGCTATCAGTTTATTTCCTACTAGCTTATATGCCCGTGCTCTGAAACGGTTGTCAAAGAAGAGCATGTGCGTATCGTGGCTTTTTAGGGTTTCAGACCTCAGTCAGTAAAAATCCTTGTTGGATAGCTCTGTCAATAAATTCAGTTGTCCTAGCCAATATGTCAAATGTAAGCAAAAGTCATTCTCCGAAACGATGTATCTTCATAAAGATGTCAAATGTAAGTAAAAATAATCCTCAGAAACGATGTAGATTCATAAAGTTTTTGATACGAAATTAAACATGCCAAAAGGAGCAAAGAAATGTCGTTAAGTATGTAATACACAAAGCTAAATCAGTAACACTATGTTCAATGGTTGTTGGAATTCGCAGAGATAAGATTGCTTAATTCAATTCTATCACAGACGTTCGCTTCCTTGCTGTACTACCCCATACATATTTCACGGTAGCGGCGTCTATTAGTTCTTTGGTGCACTACAGCGCCTCTATCGCTTGTGTTGCACAATATAATTTTTCAGGTATATATTCATTGGTACAAAATGCTTTATGTAGGTTCCTCTGTGAATTCTGTTGTATTTATTTCTTCCTTATCTTAGGGCATATCGTTCTTCCCTTTCTGTCCATCGACTTTTGTCTTACTATCTGTCCATTTAAGTCATTTCCAAGCAGATAATTTGTAGAGACTAATATTAGCAAACTGTCTGCGAGAAATACATAGTGGATGAATGAAGTCTCGTAAATCACGAAGCCGTGATGGGAAAGATTATTGTTTACGACATTTATGTCCTGAACTATGTTGCCGTAGGCAGTTTTTAACCACACAGCGATTGTTGTCTGAAGGTATGTGTACCAAAATTAATTGAAATCGCTCCATTATTTTAGGAGCGCATGATGTAGCAGTTATTTGGAAATTTCATTGTTTGTGACATCATATCTCCCGAAATATGTGTCGTATTATGATGTAAATTCGAAGGTACATACAGTGGTATATGTGCCTAATGTCTGCAAAATGTATCGTGATTGATGTTAGCAGTAATGACGTAATAAATCAAAACCTCATGCATGATGATGCGGTTTTTCATTAACCAAATTTTTATGACTTCATATCTCATGAACTATATGTCGAACTGTGATATAATATACAATACAATTCCGGCCGAGGTGGCCGAGCGTTCTTAGGCGCATCAGTCACAGTCTACACGGCCACTAGGGTCGGGGGTTCGAATACCCCTCGGGCATGGATATTTGTGCCGTCCTTAGTATTAGCTATATCATAAGCAGTGTGTAAGTTTAGGGACTGATGACCCCGTAGTTAAGTCCCATAAGCTCTACAAACATTGGAACATTTTATAATATAATAATGGCTGCCATTGGAGTAGTGTCGTGACCGGGACTCAATGATGAATCGAAGTTCCGCATCACCCATAACTATAGTCGGCTAGTATGGCGGCCACCTGGTAAAGAATACCATTCTTTCATGTGCTGAAGAAGTGATGCGATTTTAATTCTCGCGGTATGCGTATGATTCGTGTTTTATTGTGGAAACATATACGGATCCAGTGATTTAAAAAAGTAAAAGAAAATATCTTAAACGATGTGACACTGTTCCGGATGAGTAACGAAAAATGTAGTCGCTCATTAATTCGAGTTTTGTTGGACCTCGAAGAAACTTCCATCGAGAAAGATACCACGCCGTAGCAGAGATGTGAGGCAACAGTTTCCAAATTGAAGGCCGCCATTTTCAGGGACGAATACTGTTGGCGCAAACTAAGTTTACGTTCGGCGTGGTGAATGATGGGAGTGACCTTCAATGAATATGCCTTTATGATCGTCTCCCTGAGTGTCAAATTACTTTGTGCGCAAAGTATGAGTCTGGCTTATGGTTGTTGTTTGTTAAGCTTATGGGACTTAACTACGGGGTCATCAGTCCCTAAACTTACAAACTACTTATGAACTACTTACGAACTAGGACGGCACAAATATCCATGCCCGAGGGGGGATTCGAACCCCCGACCGTAGTGGCCGTGCTGACCGTGACTGGAGCGCCTCAGTCACCTCGGCCACCGCGGCCGGCTGGCTTATGGTATAAAGGGTAAAAGAGACAACTGAAGGAAACTGAAGAACAAAACAAAAGGGTTTTTACTTCATAACTCCTATTTAGTAACCAAATCTGTGTTACGCGAATGTATTTTTGTAGTCCGTTATATTCAATCTCTAAGAAAAGACACGAAGTTATAAACATTCTTTCCAAGAATGAAGGGTCCGTTTCTACAAGTAGAAGATTAAATGTGAAACCGTAGCAATTCATGGTAATTGTATGAAACTTACAGTTCATCTGACAATGAGACTATTTCATAAATCAGTTTTCAGCTTTCGGTTACTGTTTAATATTTTATGACTTACTTCGCGCATACATTCCAACTTTGCTTTTGTTTGGTGTCATCTTATCTGCATTCCATTTAATACCGTAATTATTTTTTCTTCGTCTAGCTCGAACATGAATAATTGTAATCTCAAATACAACTAGAACTACTCATTTCGTTATCATTCTTTCTTCAAACAGGGATGCAGAGTGCCTCTGAATGTTATTTAGGTCTGTTGAGCTATTGGATACGTAATGTTAGATAGTTTAAATCACTTACTAAGTGCAAACACGTTGTTTCCTTGCGACTTGCAGTATGGGAATGCTACCAGCACTAGTGGCCGCTCTAGTTATTTTTAGTAGGTCCATGGACTCGTCATACTGCCTGAATGCAGCGCCCTCTATGGCAGAAACATGAGGCTCAGCAGACCGTACATTGCCGCTCGGCATATCCCTCTGCTAATCGACTTCGCTGGGTGCAAATTGTGGAAATAATTGGATCCCACGGATTTCCCAATCGATAGCCATTGTCAAGGTTAACAACGCATTTTGTCCAGTATAACTCTGACTGTTTAGACAATGAAAAAAAAACTATTAGTAGTCAAAGATTTATTTTATTTCATTTACTTCTTGTCACATTTCATGATAGATGCGCTGTGAGTACTCAGTAGCGACAGACTTCGTGGGAACGTGGGTTCACAGTCGGTCTTTATAGCATTTAACCTTCATTACCCACACCATATTGGCGTTTGAGGGCATTGCTGCTGACATTTCAACGCTGCGCCACTCCGATGCACGTATATAAACACCGATGTGTAGGAACGGAATTAGTTTGCGTTTCTGTCTTTGCGACGAGCTTGCGCTAGATACGGAACGTTATAACTAAACTGACGAAAGACAAACATCCGCAGATATCCATCGGTGCATGAAGAATGTGATGCGGACTTTTGTGTCTCGGTTCCGCCGGTTGTCGTAGGTGTCGGTGGCCGAGTAGAAAGAGACCGACACAGGAATAAAGGATGCACGCTTGTGCAGGTACGGAGGTGACCAGCCAGTGGGACAGCAGAAACTAGAACACTAGGCTAAATTAGAACAAGATAGATATTTCATAGAGACTTAGTAATACTTAACTTTTACATAGTTCTTGACTGCAGAATGCTGATACATAGTTTAGATAGAGGCCTGTCTACTGATGATTCCTAGTGCCTATCCAATAGCCAAGTCTTAACTGGTGCCTATCTGATTCCCAAGTGGACGATGCAGTCCAGTGGTGCCCACGAGCAGAGTTGTAGCAGAGGGCGCTCGTAGCTGACGTCGTAAGAACGCCGCGCCGTGCGTGCATGGCGGCGCGCGGCGTAAGTACGTGGCGCGCACTTCATACTTGTGCGACACCACACGGACATTGTGTCGGTCTGAAACCATAGTTGTAGACTGGTGCGCTAATGCCATGCTTTTAGTGACTGGAAATAAGAAGCTGATCGTTCTGGCAGGGCTGCGTCGACGCTGAAATTGCGCCATATGAAGTGAGGTAACTCCAGCAACCAGTCTACAGGGTGTTCAGAACGTTTTTAATACCTTTAGAGTAGCAGTGTTCATCGAAAACAATAAGTCTAATAAACATGGGTCCGGAGGCGCACACTATCTGAGATAAACACCTGTTTCGCGCGTGGGACTGGCCCCGTGGTCTAAGGCGCCTCGCCGTGGATTGCGCGGCCGCTCGCCGTCGGAGGTTCAAGTCCCCAGTCGGACATTGGGGTGTGCATTTTATTAATATAAATCTCGACGGCCGGAGGTGGATTTGAACCACCATCCTACCGAACTAATTAATGTTTTCCGTGATTTCCCTAAATCACTCCAGGCTAATGCCGAGATGGTTTCTTTCAAAGGGCACGGCCGATTTCCTTCCCCATCGTTACCCAAAACTCCGAGCATTAGCTCCGTTTCTAATGACCACGCTGTTGAAGGGACGTTAAACCTAAGCTTCCTTCCTCCTCCATATATTAGTTTAAGCAGTTTGTAACTCTAGGGGCTGATGACCTCAATAATTTGGTTGCTTACGTTTGCAAATATTTTAATATCTAAATACAAGAAATGTATTCGCAATTGCAAATATTAATCAGCATCAGCTGTATGGTGTAATGGTGACATATGAAAATTTTTGCCGGGCCAGGACTCGAACCCGGATTTCCCGCATATCGCGAGCGGTCGCGTTACCATTACGCTACCCGCGCACGCTTCCCGGAACGACCCATAGTTTCATATGCCACACATTGCCTACTGCCCATGAGTGCTCGTACATTCTATGATGTAATTCCCGCATAGGGTGAGACTTTTTAGTATATTTGTCGCAAGCCTTGCTATGACTGATTTTTAAATACGATGTGCAGTGTCCGTGTTTATTGATAGAACTAAGCAAATGTCCTTCAGACATGCATGCATGTCTGAAGGAACGGACACTGGGGCGACTACAGTTGCCAATGTAAATACAAGAAATGTATTCGCAATTGCGAATATTAATCAGCATGTCTCAACTGAAGGACATTTGCTTAGTTCTATCAATAAACACAGACCTGCACATCGTATTTAAAAATCAGTCATAGCAAGGCTTGCGACATATGTACTAAAAAGTCTCACCCTTTGCAGGAATTACATCACAGAATGTACGAGCACTCATGGGCAGTAGACAATGTGTGGAATATGCAAGTTTGGGTCGTTCCGGGAAGCGTGCGCGGGTAGCGTAATGCAAACGCGACCGCTCGCGATAAGCGGGAAATCCGGGTTAGAGTCCCGGCCCGGCACAAATTTTCATACGTCACCATTACACCATGCTGATTAATGTTGTGTCACAGCCTCGTCGCCGCTTTTGTGTCCCGTTTCCGTCGTAGGTGTCGGTGGCCGAGTAGAAAGACCGACACAGGAATAAAGGATGCACGCTTGTGCGGTATGGAGGTGACCAGCCAGTGGGACAGCAGAAACTAGAAACACTAGAGTAAATTAGAACGAGATATATATTTCTTAGAGACTTAGTAATACTTAACTTTTACATAGCTCAGTACTGCAGAATGCTGATACATACTTGAGCTAGAGGCCTGCCTAGTGATGATTCGTAGTGCCTATCCAATAGCCAAGTCTTTGCTGGTGTCTATCTGATTACGAAGTGTTAACTGGTTCCTATCTCAGTCCCAAGTGAACGATGTCATTCAGTGGTGGCCACGAGCGGAGTTGTAGCAGAGGGCGCTTGTGGCTGACGTCGTAAGAACGCCGCGCCGTGCGTGCATGGCGGCGCGCGGCGAAAGTAGGCGGCGCGCACTTTAGACGTGTGACACCACAATTAATATTCACAATTGCGAATACATTTCTTGTATTTACATTAGCAGCTGTAGTCGCCGCAGTGTCCGTTCCTTCAGACATGCATGAATGTCTGAAGGACATTTGCTTACTTCTATCAATAAACACGGACACTGCAATTCGTATTCGGATTTCAATATCTAAAACACGTGTTTATAGACGTCCCATGTGGGGACCATTCATCGAAATGGATCCCTTTGATCTTCGACGTAAAAAATTACGCACTCCTGTAGTGTTGGTGACACAAATTGAAGTGTCTGCACATCATCGAGTATAGTTGCGTAGAAAAGTTCCATCAATTGACCCCATAAGAAAACTTAGAGAACTGACGTCTGGGGAAGGAGCAGGCCATGGTGTGGGAACTCCTCGGCCAATCCAGCGGTCTTGAAATGTCTGCGTCAGATGTTCGCGCTCACTGTGACCAAAGTGTGCTGGTGCACCATCATGCGTGAGCCACATCTGTGATTGCTGCTATCATGGCCTATCCTCCAGTAAGGTAGGCGATACATAAATAAGAAGTCTAGGTAATGCATCCAGATAAGGTGGTAGTACGTATGGCTTTATTAATCTATCGCCAAGTGCGCCTGCCCAGACGCAACACCACCTAGAAGACAGGGCCTCACAGCTGGCCGTGCCTACGTCACACGTAAAGGCCTCGGCCGCCGCCTGACTAGCCAGCCGTTACGTGCTGGTGGGCGTGCCCCAGCGGGCAGCCAGTCAGGTGGGGCCGCGGCCTCCAAGTGTGACGTAGGCACGGCCAGCTGTGAGGCCTTGTCTTCTAGGAGGTGTTGCCACACGTCGCTTCAGGGTCGGTGTTAATGCCCTCTTTCCTGAACTACTTGGGGATTTAGACCGGCCAAACACGACATAAATTAACATAACCTACCATACGACTCGAACCATGGAAATGAGTGCTCACTACCTAATGGTAGGTAAAGAACTGTGGGTAAGACATCATTATTATCCTGCTGATGCATGTCAAATTTTTGTAAACTTGTTGGTCCTAACTACTACGGACATCAGTCCCTAGATTTACAAATTACGTAAACTAAAATACACTAAGGACAACACACACACACACACACACACACACACACACACACATGCCCTAGGGAGCTAGGGAGAACGCCAACTTTCAACTGCAACGTCCGCTCAGTCGTTAGCATGTTGCATTAGACCACGCCCTCTCTGACACATTTGACTGGGTACCAATGCAATATATGTGATGATATCGAAAAAACTTTACAGAATACCATCCGCACTGTTACCTTAAACTGTATGTTGGTAACGCCTGCCATGAACGAAAAGGGGGAACAGCTGATTTATGTAGTTTATAGCGATGTAATTGTATAAAACATTAGATTTTCACATAACATGCTTTACCACAACAATGTTTTGTGCTTTCACATTCGTTGGATTCGACCGACCAAACTGTTGCCTTCCAACGAATCCTCGTTCTCGGGTAGGCTACGCTACAGTTCGTGCTGTCACAATAACCAGTTTCTCATTTCGTATTTTCCGGATGCCAGTTGACTGCCATGCTGCTGAGGCGCTGCCGATATTTGCACCCATAACAAAGCCTTAACATCCGAAGCCAAGCGTCGTGCAGCCCTTCCTATAAAAACGCTTTCATCTCATAAAGCGTTCTCCTTCATACTGCAATACACGGTGTTTTATCAAATGGAGAACTTCAATGACGGGAGGAGGGGAGGGAGATGATGCCTTAACGCTCAGGGTGATTATCTTGTTGGAATACCTATTCTGGACCGAACAGACATCGAACGGAAAGTTTTTCGTCACCTCTTTATATATTTCAGACTTCTTAAATAATAACTCGTCCATTGCTGCTGCTGTTGTTTTTGTAGTGGCATTCAGTCCGGAGACTGGTTTGATAAAGGTCTCCATCCTGTTCTATCCTGAGCAGGCCTCTTGATCTCAAAAGAAAGGCAACCACATAAATTTTAATCTGCTTTCTGTATTCGTATCTTGGTCTACCTCTGCGATTTCCCACGTTTTCCTGCAATCCTAAATTCACGGTTCCTCGATGTCCAACAATGTGTCCTTCCAATCGATCCCTTCTTTTAGTCAAGGTATGACAGACATTTCTTGTCTCCCCCAATTCTATTCAGTATCTCGTTATTACTTAAGCGATCTCGCGATCTCCCACCTAATTTTCAGCATTCGTCTGTACATTTCAAAAGCGCCTATCCTCTTCCTGTATGGACTAGTTATCGTCCATGTTTCACTACCGTAAAAGGTAACACGCCACACAAATTCCTTCAGAAAAAGATCCTAACACTTACATTGATATTCGAACAAATTTCTCTTTTTCAGAAACGCTTTTCTTCCTATTGCCATTCTTCATATTGTATCACCTATGTTGCGACCACCTTATGTTATGTCAGACTGCTAACGAATATACGAGCATATGGACTAGGTCCACAGATATGTGACTGGCTGGAAGACATCCTAAGCAATAGAAAGTAGAACGTTGTTCTCGACGGCGAGTGTACACCGGTGACGAGTATATCGTCAGGCGTTCCCCAGGGGAGCGTGATAGGACCGCTCTTATTTTCTATCTATATAAATGATTTGATGGATAGAGTAAGTTGTGATTTGCGGCTGTTTGCTATGGTGTATGGGAGGGTGTCGTCTTTAATTGACTGTAATAGCATACAGGATGACTTAGACAAAATTTCTAGTTGGTGCAAAGAATGGTAGCTAGCTCTCAATGTAGAAAAATGTAAGGTGATGCGCATGAGTAGGAAAAACAATCCCATAATGTTCGAATACAGCATTAGTAGTGAGCTTCTTGATGCAGTCGCGTGGTTCAAATATCTAGGCGTAACATTTCAGAGCGATATGAAATGGAACGATCATGTAATGACAGTTGTGAGTAAGGCGGACAGCCGTATTCGGTTATTGGGAAGATGTACTTTCATCTGTAAAGTATACCGTGTATAAAACGCTTGTACGACCACGTGTTGAGTATTGTTCAGGTGTTTAAGACCCGCAGCAGATCAGTTTAAAGGAAGACATGGAAACAGCTCAGAGGCGAGCAGCTAGGTTCGTTACTCGTATGTCCGACCAATGCGCGAGTGTCACAGAACTCAAATGGGAATCGCTGGAGGAAATTCTGTTGAAGAAATTTAGAGTGTCACAAAGACAAGATAAGAGAAATTAGTGGAATAGGAAAGTAAGTGCCTAGTAGTGGTATAGTGTATCCTCCGCCACGCACCTTACGGTTGATTGTGGAGCATATATGTACATTTAGATATATTGGGTTTGACACTAACTTTGTTGGATGTGAGCATACCATTTGCCTAAGGTATCTGTTTTAATTGTAAGTTTTTGATGGGGTAGAGACATGTGACAACTTGCTCGGCCTTGCGGCGGTGTTGAGAGTCCGCTTTGCCACTTGTTGCAGGTGAGCTCATGGGTGACGCACCTAATCATCACGCAACCAACACACGAAGACCGCAAAGCCGTACTATCATGCATCCTGCGCGTCGCGCTATCCTGCTGGAATATCGGCAATTTCAACGGTGCTATGGAGATCGTGGCGGGGCTCAAGTGAGTATTCTCTTCACTGCCCTCTGCTCTGTAGACGTAGTTATTAACAGACATTTCTCTACCAGCACGCACTGATCCCACGTGGATCGATGTAAGTATATGTTAATACCTGTATGTGCTCTGATTGGACAAATCCCTGTCTTAAAGTAATGTCCCGCAAGGCTCTATTCAGTACAATACTTTAATGATGTAATATTTGGCTTTCGTTGTTAAACAGTGCTATAAGGGACGCTTTACAAATACAAAGGCTACAGGTGGCGATGTGGTTGTCATGTATTTACGCGTTTCTAACTTGTCATCGTCAGAATCTGGAATTTTATAACCATCAATTAGCACAGTGTTACAAAACAGGGAATTATAAAAAGAGATTGACACAATACACCGTAAGTACAATGAAACAAGTACATACCTAAGACCTGGGATAAAGTTTCATACAATTGTATAACGTCATGGCCGCGTTGAACTATACTAAAGCAAAGTAGCAAACATCACCGTGCAAGTAAACGAAAGGTGTCGCCAGGTGGCATTACTGTACATGATAAAAGTAGATACCATATAAAAAATCATAAACGTAACGAAACTAACTTTCCATAAGTAGTTAAAAATTTTAAAGGTAAAATGGAAAAAATGTGTTTACGAAATGATATTAAATGCAGCTACCACAATTAAAAGCATATATCTATGACGGTGACCAATGGTAAGGCAAGGATGGGAGGATGGGAGATAGGACGGCATTCAAATAAGCAGAAAGTCGTGTAGCGTTTTAGTTAATATAAAATTCAGTGACCCTAAGGCTGTCATGATTTTAAAAAATGACTACGCTAAATTATTAGGATTACAAAAGAATGATGTTCAGATGAAATCATGTAAAACTGTCACGAAGTGAATTAAAGTTGGATACAAAAGCCTACGTTGCATTAGAAGGCTTACAAAGGCTTAAAGTACTTCTGAATACATACAGTGATAGAACAAAAGTTTAAACACTATGCTAATTGATGGTTATAAAATTGCAGATCCTGGCGATGATGAGTTATAAACGCGTAAATAAATAACAGCCGCATCACCACCAGTGGCCTTCGTATTTGTAAAGCGTCCCTTATAGCACTGTTTAATAACGAAATCAACAATTGGTGCATACCTCATTGGTGAGTTCATGTCACATTTGGAATATTTGGCTTTGACAGCGTTGTTCTAGTTTTCTTCGGATTTGTTTAAAAGTCTCCGCGTGATCGGTAACATGTCGGTGGTGTAATGTGTTAGTGTTGTAATATATCAAAAAAAGCCGACATTGGTTACGAAGCAACTCCTTAACGTTAAAGAATAAACAAAATCAGTGAAATGTTCATGTATATACAGATCAGCCGGCACATTAAGACCACATATGTAGTGGTAATAAATATTTGTCCAGGCGATATCAGCGTCACCTTCAGATGACTTACAGCTAGTCAGATCACAATTTTGTGTGTGGTCCACAAGTTTATTTTCATATTTTGTTAACCGATTTTCGGCTTGCAATGCCATCTTCAGTCTAGTCTGCAAGCCTAAAACTGGCTACCCAAATATAAACTTGTGCAACATATACAAAATTGTGATCTTAATTCAGTCTGATGATGATCCACCGAGAACCAACGGAAGAGTCAGTTAACATGTGAAATGTGTTTGTACGTGACGTCTCCGTTGTCATCCGTGCCAAAGGTCAACATGCCGGTTACTATGTACGTGGTCATGATGTTCTGGGTAATCAGTGTATATCTAAGATTCCTGCAGGGTATATGTTTGTACTTACACTCCTTGTTGTACACTGTTGATCCACGAAAAGCGAAGCTACTGAAATGCCTACCACTGAAACTACAAGAAATTTGCAAAATATCGATGCGTTCGCGATATAATTTATACCAATAATAAGTTGCCCGCTGAGTCTGTGCACCATCTTCAGCTGCCTGAAGAAATTTTATAGAGTTTGACCTAACACCAGCTCTCGACGCTAAAGGTTCGTCGTTCTGAAGATGGCGAGAGTGCTGAATTCCTTTCGTCTTTGTCTGAGTAACAATGGTAGTGAATTTGACCAACAGTGACTGGTTGGTCTATCTCGGAGAGGGACAACAATAAGCCTTGTATGTTGGGGCACGACAGTACCCTCGCCAAGTCCAGCGTACAGCTTCACCTTTTCTAGAAGCCACTCCCCATGTCAGTAGAAGGGCTGTGGTTACCATTCTGTACATTACTTCGCTCTCGAACATTAGGCGCTTAGAATGACGCGGAACGAGTGCGAAAGAAACTGTGCGCGCGAAGTTTAAAAGCTGTTCTTCCAGAAGGAGATAACTGGTTACTGTCTGAATTATTTCCCAAATTTTTGGGTGGCACCGACCGCTGACGGTGGTACCTTAAATGTGTATCTTTTTCCTCCTTAAAAGGTGGTATCATGTTTCAAGGTTGCTGCAACTGAGCGACTCACGAATGTTCAAGAACCTCAATCACAATCTCATTTCCGATGTTCTAATGTATTATCTGAACAGTTGCTTCTTTAATATTAAACATCATTTAATTTTGTCAGTCATTCTTCCGTGGCTGTTTTTCTTCTGTAAAATGAAACGAACTCGCTTTGTCACAAAAATTGTTTCATTTGTACACAATGCATTTCGTGCCCTGAGGTCACATCATCAGGTGCCTCTACTATTCTTCACATTTTTAAAGACCTGGGACTGTCAAGATCAAACATTGGTGGTAACAATATGAAAAACAGTAGTGCACAAACAAGTCTGGCGCAGTATGAGAATTTTGTGGACCACAGTTTAATAACAAAGTCAATTTTTAAAACTCTTTAATTAAATGAACCTTTTTTTTTTTTTTTTTTTTTTTTTTTTTTTTTTTTTTTTTTTTTTTTTTTAAATACATATTGTTACCACCCATGTTTGATCTTGACAGACCAAGGTCTTTAAATACGAGTAAAGAATCATGGAGGCAACTGATGACGAAACCTCAGGGCTCGAAATACATTGTGTACACACGAAATACAATTTTTATGAGTGTAGGCGAGTTCGTTTTACTTTAATAAACCTCATTTCCACAACTATCGCTGCCAAACAGTTTAATCATCCCCGCGTACTCACATCTCGCCATACCTTTCTCCTCCAAAAAGAAGTAAAAAAGATTTCAGATTGATTCCTCTGACGAAACACGCCGCTGCAGAACATACAGGTAAGTTTCCATTGTGCCAACGTTTATGCTTATCAGCGCCCGTCGAGTCTGGATGAAGAGTGAAGAGGGTCATCGGAGCTGGGAGGAGCTACTGGACACCTGTGGAGACGAGGGCTCCGGGGCAGGGGTTTCTTTCGGCCTCCAGCCGACATGGAATGTTGTAGGCCGGCGGAAACTACTTGCCTCTGGGCCCCACACCGGCCAGCCACTACCACAAGCTCTGCACAACGCGCACGTCTCTTTCATTATTCGTCCAAAGTTATGGTTATTGATGTCATTGAAATAGTCCCTGGAAAAAAATCATCCACTTCCCACCGACTTTCCCCTTTGTGAACCTTTCTTGCTAGTGTAATACTCTGTGCCATGGACTGATTTCGGGATATAAGCGTATGTGTCAGAAGTGTGGGTCATAAACAAAAACAGAGATCGGAAACTACTTGCTGCGGGCGTGTCATACTGGAGAAGATGCTGCAAGATTAATCATGTGAAGAATGAAGTAATTAGAGGAAGAATGATGGCTATAACCACCATCACAGTTAAAATTAGTGATTAAAAACTAAAGTGGTATGGATACTTGAGACGTATGGAAGAGAAAAGGATACCATTACAACCAAGGAGTTGCACTCCACCACAAATAAATAAACGGGGGAGACTACGTAAAAGGTGGATAAATAGTATTGAAGAGATTCTGAAAAGAGGATTGGAAGAAGGAGACTGGGCAGACAAGGACCGAAGGATGCAAGAAGCGGCAATGATGATGTGGCCGTTGGCACAATCAATATATTTTTTTCTAGTGTGAGACTGCATTGTCAATATTTACGAACATCCCCAATGCATCCACCACTTCTGCAAGTTCAAAATGTTCAAATGTTTGTAAAGCTTATGGGAGTTAACTGCGGGGTCATCAGTCCCTAAACTTACAAACTACTTATGAACTAGCTTACACTAAAGACGACACAAACATCCATGTCCGAGGGGAGGATTCGAACCCCCGACGGGGAACGGCCTTGCGCATCGTAGCATAGCG
Organism: Locusta migratoria; assembly: GCA_026315105.1. Lineage (NCBI taxonomy): Eukaryota > Metazoa > Arthropoda > Insecta > Orthoptera > Acrididae > Locusta > Locusta migratoria. Next base: position 319,782,173 of record CM048745.1, read on the forward strand.
CCTCAATGCGCTAGGTCGCTCCGCCGCGGCCTGTTGCAAGTGGCCTTCTTCTCGGTATTTGTGTGACTGCTAAATGTGTGAAGGATTGAATGTTATACGGTATTACTCATTACTTCATCAGTAGGCAAATAGCCAGAATTAGGCCACTTACAACAGTTGCCGAAACGTCAGACAGATGCTTAAAAAGAGACAATGTACTCTCACACTCAGAAAAATTTTATTTGTGATTTCGGAATGTGAAAACAGCAGTGTTACTAACCCTGTAAAGTACAATTCCTGGTCACAGTCATAGGTTCGTTCTGTTTGCTGTTGTGGAGATCAGTCAGTTTTCATTGACCGCAGAGCTGCAGCTTAAAACAGACTGGAGATGATGCAGTCCAACTAAATATGTTATGAACTGATACTACCATGCTTGCTTTCCTGATTTTCCTGTGATGGTGGTATTTTTCAGTACATGCTAAAAAAATTATTATTTTTAAATAAAAATCGTCATGATGGTAAAGTAGGCAGGCATTATCATTTAACAAGACACTCCCCGCGGTGCGACACCTTTCTTTGGCTTTAGGCATCGAAACTAAAAGCAACATCTACACTCCGTAAGCACCTCAAGCTGTGTGACGGAGGGTACTTTGCGTACCAGTGTCACTTCCTGCTATTCCAGTCGCGTATGGTTCGCGGCAAAAATGATTGTATGTCTCTGTGTGCACCTAGATCTCTCAGATCTATTCCTTGTGATCGCCTCGCGAGATATACGTAGGATGAAGCAGTATATTGGTTCACTCTTCATGAAACATGTAGTCTTCAGACTTTGACAAAAGCGTACCGCGAAACCGAACGCGTCTCTTGCAGCGTCTGCCACTGAAGTTTCTTAATCATCTCTGTGACGAAGCGTGCTGCTCTCCGTTGTATCTTCTCTATACCCTTTATTAACCCTACATAGTCCGGATCCCACACTATTGAGTAATACTCAAGCGACGGCAGAACAAGAGTTTTGTAACCTACTTCCTTTGTTGAAGGACTACACTTCCTGAGGATTCTTCCGATGTATCTCAGTCTGGCATCTGCCTTAGCCGCGACTGATTTTATATGGTAGTTCCATTTCATATCGCCCCACATGTCTCCTCCCATTGTGTGTGTGTGTGTGTGTGTGTGTGTGTGTGCTACTATTGCGTAGTTATATAACAAAGGATCTTCATTTCTATGTAGACGCAGCACTTTACACTTATTTGAGGCTCAACTGCTATTCCCTGCACCACGCTTCAATACGGTTCAGATGATTCTCCATATCGCTACCCATTCCCAGTGTTGCGAAATCCCGATAAACTGTAGAATAATCCGCGAAAAGCCTCAGTGAACTTCCGATGTTACCTACGACGCCGTTTATATATACTGTGAAAAGCAAAGGTCCTACAACACGGCCCTGGGGCTCGCCTGAGATCTATCGTCTGAAGAATTCTCTGCGTTGAGAATGACATGCTGCATTCTGTTAGCTAGAAACGTCTCAATCCAGTCACACAGTTCATTTGATATTCTATACGGTCGCACTTTGTTCATCAGGTGACGTTGCAGAACGGTATCGAGCGCCTTGCGGAAGTCAAGAAACACGGCGTTATCTGGGACCATATACCAACTGTCCTCTGGATATCGTGGATGAATAGCGCGAGTTGGTATGGTTGCATTTCGGTAGTTTTCATAAAAATTTCGATTTCGATTCCTAAAGCCAGCGAATTGTGTCACAGCGCAACGAGTGATGGTGTCCTGTTGTTAGGTCGAAATGCGTCATTACTAAACTACTTTGCTACCAAAATGTCTTATATTTCAAAATATAATTTCACTTGTTGCTGTAAGACCAGCACCATGGATTGAAAAACGTTGTAAATACCTTATTTTTCATTTGTTTCTTTTTCTCTGGCTATCTGCGCCTTCTTTCTAAGGACTGCTCTTTCCAGAACCTTAAATGAAAATATTAAGACTACAGTAAAACTTTAACATTTCATTCCATTCCATGATGGTGGTGGTGGCGGCAGCTGTTAGAGCAACAGTATTGAATAATTAAATAATTCTCAGTCTCTGTTGCAATATTTTTATTACTCCAATTACGCGTTTCGCGCTGTTAGCGCATCATCAGACTGGAAACAAACGTTTTATTACAGTCCGTGTACCTGGCGAGCAGCGAATCTAATATGGCTAAGGTGAGTAAATTTTGAAAAGGCAGACTTACTTGGGCGGAGATGGAGCCACAGAACTATTTAAAGCTGTGGTGGAGGTAGCTTAACAATTTGTGTTCTGTCATTGGGCCCTTGGAAAGAGGTAAACGTACGAAGTACGTAAGGGCTAATTGAAGTGGAATAACTAGGGACTAAAGGTGTACAGTATGGAAATTAATAGAATGCTTTTATATGATAAAACTCACCATAGCAGCAGAGGAGTCGCTGTCGCGGCAGGTCCACGTTTACAACTGGTAGTATTGTTAATAATTGTGGAACATAAATGCGACCGTTGAACAAAACGGTATGGGCAGAGTTACGCCTGCGAGATTGAGCGGCTTGCCAAGCGGTAGTTTGATATTATGAGAGATGATTGTGACGTGGGGGAATGAATCTTGTGAAATGATACATGGTGGTAGTGAAACAATAATAAATGAATAAAACGAAATTATTAGAGGCCTGGGGGTGGGGCGGAAGAAAGATGTGAATTGTCAGAAGGGGGGGGGGAGGTCATTTTGGAAAAAGATAGATAACATGAAGTCGTAACAAGTTTGATTTTTTTGTAATGAGCTGTTCGTTGAGACTGTGTTCTGGGGACCGTTTCACAAACTTAGTGATTTCTAATTCTTCCAAAAGTGAGAGTTGTTTTTTACTTTGGGGGCGCTGTGAAGAACTTGCAATTTGTCTGGGGGAGGAGGGGTGGGGCTGAATGTGTTTGCTTCTTTTGAGATGCTCGGAAAAGGCCGAATTATTTTTGGCAGCGTCTTTCTTAGTTAAAGGATAACGCGTAATTGGAGTAATAAAAATATTGCAACAGAGACTGAGAATTATTTCATTAAAATTTTAAGACTTAAAATAGTTTGAAGACTAAAGCCGATATGCAATTGTATAAAAGGATAATTTCTACGCGAATCAACTTCCTAACTTATGCACTGATTATGACTATACCAAAGCTGAAATCGATTTGTAATAAATCAAATATGAGATTGCTCGTGACTGATCGCTGTTTTCCTGTTATCAAAATATACTAGCATATGAGCCTTTTAAAGACAAAGTGGTATAACTACTACAGCGTTAATGCTAGAAACGAATTTCCAGTACGTAAATAGTGGTGGTACGCCTAGTTCTCCAAACAGTTGCCGCACGGGAATGGCCGCGCGTTTCTAGGCACCATGTCAGCGACTGTGAGGCCGCTACCGCCGGGTGTTTTGCTGCGTCATGTTGCTGTGCGGGCGATCGCTCCCGCCGGAGGTTCGAATGCTCCCTCGGGCATGTGTGTGTGTGTGTGTGTGTGTGTGTGTGTGTGTGTGTGTGTGTGTGTACCTTAGAATAAGTTAATTTAATTAGTTTGTAAGTTTAGGGACCGTTGGTCACAGTATTATTATTATTAATTAGAATAATTTTTTTGTTATGGTCCTTCTCTTTCAGTAAATTACAGCAGTCGAAAAGCAGGTGGTTACATGTGCATGTTCCGTCTTCAGTTATTTTGAAGTGTTGATAATAGGCTTTCAATTTCCCAAGACGTGTTAAAATTGCTGTAAAATTTTGAGATATTGGGAGTTTAATCATTAAATGTTGTCGGATCTTAGGAAAATACGGATTATTGCTTTCCCGGTTTTTTGTCCTTTTCCTAAATTCCTCTCCAAGTTTCTTCATCACCGCACTTGTTGATGTTCAAATGTTTGTATAGTCTATGGGACTTAACTACGGGGTCATCAGTCCCTAAACTTACAAACTACCTATGAACTACTTACGAACTAGGACGGCATAAATATCCATGCCCGAGGGGGGATTCGAACCCCCGACCGTAGTGGCCGTGCAGACCGTAACTGGAGGGCCTTAGTCCCCTCGGCCACCGCGGCCGGCACACCGCACTTGAAGTTATTTTTCTGTAGCTAATTGATTTTCGTAATCGAGCGGCTCTTTTAGCGAGACTGTCAGCTATTTCATTTCCCCATATCCCTCGATGTGCATGCGAAATACACCAGCCAGTTGTGTGTCTGCAGCCTTCTTATTTAAATCGTATTTCTTCAGTCAAGAAGTTGTGGTTCTTCGGATTTCGTAAAGAAGCCAAAGAAATCCTTCTATCGGTGTGAATTACTGCAGTTCTATCAATATTCGAGAGACTGGTTATTAACTCAAGTGCATTGAGAATGGCAAACTGTTCCGCTTGATTGTTTGAGCATTCTTTAGACAGTTTAAATTGTGTTTGATATGTAAGCCTCTTATTAACAAATATTGCTATTCCTGAACCCATTCCGTCGTCTAAGTGGCTTCCATCTGTGTATACTTCAACAGGGTAGCATTTGCTTGCGTCCTTCTGAGTTATTCTAGAAAAAATCTGCCGGGTGTGCCCAGCTTCTAGACTTTAGGGCGATCTCAATTGCCTGTATGGCGTCTTTAGTTTTGACCAGATTATAATGTTGGCTATTTCCTGTATCTTAAGAGTTATGGGCATGAGGCCTGATAGAAAACATAGCGCTTCACTTGATGTCGTTCTGTAAGCTTTCACCGTCTTTAAATTGATTAGCTGTTGGACTCCATTAATTTCGGTACGGTTGTATTGCCGTTTCGCGTGCGTCTATCCACATAGGTGAGCCGTACAATAATATAAGCTGTATTGCTCCTTTATAAATAGTTCGCAGTGCTGTAGCCCGCAGACCCCATTTGAATCTAGCTGATCTTAAAAGAGCATTAATTAAGACCGTGCGTTTATCTGTAATACGTTGAACGTGTTTTTTGAATTTAAATATAATGTCGATTATAACGCCCATATGTTTTAGATGATCTACTTGTTGAAGCACCTTGTTATTAAGGTAAATTCCGACTGTCGATGTGGCACATTTCCGTTTTCTGGTGATAAGCCTAGCTTTTGATTTATGTTCGTTGAATTGGAGTTTATTGTTACTGGCCGAAGTCGCTATTAGGTGCATGTGTGGTTTACAGATGTTCTCAGCGGCAAGAGGACTCTCCCATTTGGTTAGAAGAACCCGATCGCCAGTAAAAGATATAACAAAAAAGTGTTCCGAATAAGGTAATTTAAGGAAGGAATCATGTAATATATTCCATAGACTTGTATCACAACAAGAACCTTGTGGGCTTCCTTTAGTAGCAGATCTCTCTATGCGAATGTTGTTGACATTTAACGGTGCAGTTCTGTGATTGAAATAGCTGCGTAGTTTGGTCCCTTAAGTCTACAAACATTTGAATAATTTTATGTGGAATATTGTTATTCATCTTTTCCCATGACCGGTTTTGACATGCCTAGCATATGATCATCATCAAATGGTAAGACAAATTTTACATTTCATTTGGTGTACTGTGGGATTGTCATACATGTGACAGAGAGCAACACTAAATAAGTTAACTATGTTATTTTGTGTTGGTCTCTGTCACAGGTCTGTCACACCCACTGTACACCAAATGTAGTGTAAAATTTGTCTTACCATCTGATGATGATATGCTAATCATGTTGAAACCGGTTATGGGAAAAGATTAATAAAAAATTGCACATAAAATGCGACTGCTGCTGTTTTTCAAGACACCTTTATTCAACACAGTTGCAATGTTCGTCATCGATAATGGATGAAGGCTTTATAATAAAATTTTCAACTTGTTGCTACTGTTAATTGGAAGTACCTCATCTCACACAGAATAATAAGAAAGACAAAAGTCTTAGTTTTGCTATCACCACGCATCTTACACTTCAAACTATTTGTGTATGTTGATGTCATTATTTTCATTTCAATAGGGAAAGCTGCAAAGATATTCGGATCGGCACCTACTTCTGCGTGGTTAGGGTCTAGCTTCAGATGACTGAACACCGAAATCGCTAATGACTTCCGAAATGGGTAGTCCTACGCGTCCATCTCTAACTGCTATTATGACTTCAAATTTTGTTGATCCTCGTTGTGCGGCAATAATCCCATTGAAAACCTTTTCACTAAAATCATGAGGGTGAAACTGGCAGCAGTGCCAATCCACCGCCCTTTTATACCTTGCGTACGTGATCTACCGCCTGTGCGCATCGCTATCTCATGATATTGGTCTCCTTACCTGATAACAGGGTTACTTCAATTAAAATGACACCTTAAAACACGTCTGCGTGTCTTTGGTACCAAAAGTAATTGGCATGGTGTGAGTTATCCATATTAATAACATATTCAGTTAAACACATGGTATGTATAATTAATTAAAACATTGTTATGACTGTCATAATGTCATAAGTGGTACTTATGTAACATTTTCATGTAGTAACAGAGTGTTTTTCTTGTACTTTTTAACACTGATAATGGCCAGTTACTGGCCGAAATCATTATTTGCTAATAAAGGATTTTTTTAAAAAGATCGACTGATAGCTGAAAATCTTAGAGTATTGGAAAAATAATTAAGTTCGTGCCAAAGATACACAGATATGTAACAATATCATTTGCTCGTCTCTCGGAGGTCATTGTTTGGCCGCAGACGAACATCCCAGTTCTGGGAGTCGTAAGGAGAGGTCGTCTGATCCGCAGTGGCGGCAGACACGACACTCCAGCTTGAGATATTCAGTAATGAAGTGGTCTACACAGGGACGCCAGACACTGATATTATCTGTTTCAGTTATCAAATAAGCTAAAAGAACAGTTTTGAAATTTAGTAGCAATTTTTGGTAGTGAAACAATCACTCACCGAGTACGTATTGTTATAATAATAAAAGGTATTTTGTAGCTAAAACCTGACATTGCCCGGGCATTTATAGATTCATTCCTTGAAGTCTTACGTTAGTACATCTCTCTGTGTTCACGTGCTCCTCCCCGTCTCCTCCTGTCCCTTTTTCTGGCCATTTCCTCCTCCCCCTTCTCTGTTCACCTCCTTTCATCTATCTATCACCATCTCCCTTTTCTCTTTCTTCTCCTCTCCCCTCTCTCCATCCGTCTCCTCCTCTATCCTCTCTTTGTCTGACTCCTCCCTCCCCTTTCTGTCCGTCTCCTCCTCCACCTACTCCTCTCCCTCATATATATGAAAAGATACAAACATGCCTCAAGTTTCATGCTGAGTGGTCAAACGGTGTCAAAGTCGGAAGGTACACTCCGCCATGCTAAATTCACTGGTTTGTAGATTATAAAAATTCATAAAAACATACATTTATGTGCTGACTTTCGTGGTGACCAGTAAAACAATTTGGATGTTTACTGTAACGTACCTTCCACCGTGCACCTACGGAGGCTTACGAAAGGTATGCCATGTATTAATTCCGTCCAGCCGTTGCAGCGTGAAGAGTAACAAACGTGTTGACCCATTGTAAGGTACCCTCCGCCACGCACTGTACGGTGACTTACGAAAGGTAACCCATGTATTAATCAGGTTATAAGCTATCTGTGTTCCAGATTTGATTTATATCCGTCCAGCCATTTCACCGTGAAGGCGTAAGAAACGAATTAACTGATTGTATAGCACCCTCCGGCATTCACCATACGAAGTTAATTTTAGTATGCGTACAAGTTTCGTGCGAGTGCAAGCAATGAGGTGACAAAGTTTTATCGCAGTATGATCTACTGTATGGCCGTGCATAAAATACGAACAAAAAGACAACCAACATTTATTAAAAGAATCTACGAAAACCAAAGTCAATTGTCCAGACCAAACTACCAGGCCGCTTTCCTTCATTTTTGTTTTAAATGAAAGGTATTCATCCAAAGATGTGTCATCAAGTATGAGAATTTACTTAACTTTCACCTTCCTTTTTCTATACTCAACCGCGATTTCCTTCTGTATATTTATTGTGAGAATATCGTTTCTGTAAACTAAAGTTAGTCGGTCAGGCCGTTCTATCCGTCCGATTTCCTTCATTTTTGCTTTAAACGAAATATATTCATCCGCAGATTTGTCATCAAGTATCAGAATTAACGTAAGTCTCTCCACCCTTTATTTCTATTGAAACGCGGTATCCTTCTGTCCTTGCATTACATATTTTATTCGGTTTGTTTTACGATATCTTCGGTTCTAATTAAGGTACGCAGTTCTTTCTGATCCAACAACACTCACCGAATCATGCTATTTCATTTGCGCTTTTAAACACTTGCATTGTTTGATTCTGAAGAAAGCTATGCGTAAACATTCAACTTTACTTCCATTTTTTCCCACCTTTTTTGTTCAAATTTTTGTATAGCTTATGGGACTTACCTACGGGGTCATCAGTCCCAGAAACTTACAAACTACTTATGAACTAGCTAATACTAAGGACGGCACGAATATCCATGCCCGAGGGGGGGGGGGGATTCGAATCCCGACCGTAGTTCAAAAATGTTCAAATGTTTGTACAGCTTATGGGATTTAACTACGGGGTCATCAGTCCCTAAACTTACAAACTACTTATGAACTACTTACGAACTAGGACGGCACAAATATCCATGCCCGAGGGGGCCGACCGTAGTGGCCGTGCAGACCGTGACTGGCGCGCCGCAATCCCCTCGGCCACCGCGGCCGGCACCTATTTTGTCATTCCACTAACGCTGCGAAGTATTCGCATGGTCCTCTAGTTAATTTTTATTTATTAGATTTTGGATTGACAGTGTAAAGAGGTTTGACAAGCATTGTCATTTATGTAGAAGTTTCTATAACAGTGCTTTGATTTTTGAATACTTAATGAAGTACTTAAATAGCCGCCACTGCGGATCAGACGATTTTTCTCTACGACACCCAGAACTGGAGTGACTTCAGCGAGACGAGCCAATTATGTTATAACGCATCTGTATATGGTTTCGTAGTAGCGACCTGCTACCTAATTAATTGTTCTTGTACAAAAGACATACAGACGCGTTTCAACCTCGCAGTCGGATCACTCTGCTACTAACACTACGGCCGTCAGTTCCCTGGTGGTTGGTATAGCGTAATAGGGGGAGATGAGCGGCCAGCGCGGTGTTTTTGCGGCTGGGCGGCTTTCGGCGCAATCTGGCGAGCCATCCATCAGGCAGCGCGCCGTCTGCCGCCTCTCCGCTCTTCCGCGAAACACAAAAAGTCGCGCGCTTTTTGCTGCCGACTGATTTATTCGGCCCGCCCCCAAATGAGCCGCCACTTCTGTCACCGACAACCACACCCGCGCATCCGCTGGTCCCCGCTTACCTTAAATTAGGCGCCCACCGCGACGTCTCCTCATCTGCAAACCACAAGTCCGCGCGCTGTTCAGAATCCACAACAAAACCGCTCCAGCGTGTAAGAATCTTTGTGATCTCCCGTGCGCTGTTAACATTAAGATTGCTATCCGCACAGACTAACGAGACCTTACCCCCTTCCCTACCCCTCGGTTTTGGCCCGATGGATAGCCTGTCGAAAACGGATCACAGGTGACGCATGAAAAGAAGCAGAAAGTATACTGAACTGTGAAAAGAGAAGCAGCATAGACACAGGAAACGGTCCACGCTAAACTTCAAACAATATCAGCATCTATCAGCTAATCACACCTAGCCGATTGCAGTGGCCAAGCGGTCTGCGGTGTGCCAGTCACGGTCTGCACGGCCGCTGCGGTCGGGGGTTCGAATCCCCCCTCGGGCATGGATGTTTCTGCCCTCTTTAGTATAAGCTAGTTCATAAGTAGTTTGTAAGTTTAGGGACTGATGACCCCGTAGTCCCATAAGCTCTACCAACATTTGAACATTTGAATCACACCTAATATAAGGCAATGGCAGAGGGTTCGTGGGACCGATTTTATGCTATTTTTCTACCGTTCCATTCTCTAATACCGCATCTTTATGTTTTAGATTAGAATGCTCTTATTTTATTGTGAAGATCATGTCTCCCTATGTAGGTGGATGCTAACAAAATATGTTCGCTTTGGGAAGAAAAATTTGGAGACAGAAATTTCGCAAATAAATCTTTCATACGTTGCTTGCAGTGGCCATTCGAGCAGCAGCTGAATACTATGTATTTCACTGTAATGTTTTTAAAGTAAACGCCCTTTGCTACTGTAATGAAGGGTTTTATTTTTATAAGTTACCCATACGTGTTTCGCCTTTGTCACAAGGTATCATCAGTGGGTGTCCTGAAATATTTACATGTTTCTGTTTAACATAAAGGTTCCACTGTGGAACCTTTCAACCTGGTTGCCAGAAAAAGGCTGATGTGGAGTAGCAAGTGCTTTAAGTACACCATTTTATAGCAAACAACGAACTGTTTTAAATCAGAAGCGGAATCTTTTGTACATATGTAAGAAACCTGACCTTTATGTAAAACAGAAACATGTAAATATTTCAGTACACCCACCGATGATGCCTTGTCACAAAGGCGAAACGCTTATGGGTGACTTATAAAAATAAAACCCTTCATTGCAATAGCAAAAGGCGTTTCCTTTAAAAACATTATAGTGAAATACATAAATCTTCTTTCTTTTAATGATTTGCACCACAACTCGTGCATCATTTCTGTGACTCTCTCTCCTCAGTATCGCGATGACATAAAACTAACTACCCTTCTGTGAACTTTCTCTTTATCATCAGAAAATCCCACTTGTTGGGGATGCAAAAATGACAACAATACTCCAAAATAGAACGCACAAATGTAGATCAGGCAGTTTCTTTAGTAGAACTGTTACATCTTGATCCGCTTTCCCTGCAATTATTTATGTGTGTTCTTTCCTATTTACATTGTTCGCAATTGTAATTCCTAGGTATTTAGCAAAATTTACGGCCTTTAGATTTATCGTGTAAATGAAGTCTAAAGGTTTTCTTTAAATGCTCATATGGATGGCGTCACAATTTTCATGATTTAGGCTCAATTACCAGTTTTTGCACCATACTGATACGTAAGGAACAGTAGGGGTCCTGAAACACTTCTCTGTGGAATGCCATATATCACTTTTGTTTAAATCGATGACTTTCCGTCAATTACTACGAACTGTATCCTTTATGACAGGAAATCGTGAATCTAGTCGCAAAACTGTGGCGATATTCCATTATCACGCAATTTGATTAGAAGATGATTGTCAGGTACAGAGTCAAAAGCCTTCCGGAAATCTAGAAATATGGAATCGATTTGAGATCCATTGTCGACGTCACTCATCACTTCACGTGAGTAACTATACTTTCTGAATCCGAGTTCACTATGGGTCATTAGGTCATCCGCTTCGAGGTAGTTCATAATGTTTTGGAAAGTATATGTTCCTAAATCCTTCTGCAAACTGGGTGAATTGGCAGAGCTAGGACGTCGTGGTTTTAGGGACACGGTGTCGAAATGCGACGCGGGAGATCCGTGTTCATATCTCCTCTGTGTCCAATATTCTTTTAATATTTTCCTAAATTGTGAACTGTCCGTTCTGTTTGTAATCCTGGTTGTAGTCATACTCCGAGGCGCGTCCAGAAAGTAAGTTCCGTTTGGTAATAAAATGAAATTGTACACAGATACAGAAGAAACTTTTATTGCACAAAATTCTACAACTCTTAAACTACTTTTCCACAGAAGTGCCGAAATTTTGCTGGCATTTGTCATAGCATGGCACCAGGGTTTGCTACCTTCTTCATAGAAATCTGCCGCCTGTGTCTTCAAGCAGTTGGAAACAGTTTCTTTCAGCTCGTCGTCATTGGTGAAGTCCATAGCGAGAGCACTAATTGTAAACCTACGGTTTTCCTGGATCTTGTTATCAATCGCGTGAACCAGTTCTTCTGTAACCAAAGGTGGACGCCCACTTCGTGCTTCATCGTGCACATCACTACGCCCGCCATTGAACTGTCGGACCCATCTTCTGACCATCGAATCACTCATCGCATTTGGTCCGTAAACATCGCAAATTATCCGATAAATTTCACTTGGTTTCACTTTCCTCGCATTCAGAAACCGAATCACCGACCTGATTTCACAGGCGGCGGGATGTTCATTCACCGCCGACATTTCAAACAAGCACAACAAAGCGTACGTAACTGACTGCGATCTGCAAATGGCGCACGTTCTTCTCCTTGATACACATCGTCTACAGCGCATGTGCGGAACTGCAATCGTAGCGCTGCAGCGGAGATAAATTGAAACGGAACTTATTTTCTGGACGCGCCTCGAATATATTAGTTTTTTTGTTGGTCTAGCCTGAAGGGAAACTGAACAGTATCTCTGTCCTAGGGTGAGATTAAATTAAAAAACCATTCAAACTTTACTTGAAGCAAATGACCCATCTTCTTACGCTCTCTCATGAGGGTGTTTCAGATTAATATTCTATTTCAAATTCGTCTGATACACTCAGTTTAAAAATTTTCTTCTCAAAGAGAACGCCGTAATCAAATAGTACAGTTTTATCTTCCCGTGCCTTGGATTGCACCATCCAGGTTTTCTATCCAAGTAGCCCCCCTCCCCCTACACCGTTGCGATTAATATTAAACCACCAATAACTGACATTTTAGTTCCTTTTTGTCCTGAGTTTCCACGTAGGCTTTTTTATATTATAATGTAGATATGTTGCAAACCGTCTATACAATTGAATAATAAGAGTTTTATATTGCCATATGCATTCCGCCTTTATTTGGAAGGCATCACCAGTGGCAATATTTGGTGGATGCTGGTTTACATGTAGTGCTGATTGGTGACTTTAGGTTGTTTTGTTTCCAATTATATTCCATTGGCGTTTTGGTTTTAGCAATTTACCACTAGAACCGCTAGGCACATGCACAAGCAAAATGGCATGTGCCTAGCGGTGCTAGTGGTGAAGTGCTAAAAACAAAAACGCCAATGGAATGCAGTTGGAAACAAAACAACCTAAAGGCACCAATCAAAACTACATGTAAACCAGTATACACCAAATATTGCCACTGGTGATGCCTTCCAAATAAAAGCGAAATGCATATGGCAATATAAAGCTTTTATTATTATGTTGTATAGACGGTTTAAATAAATATCTACATTATAATACCAATAACTGATATTATTTCTTGTATTATTTACCCAACGTTATTCAAGCATAACAGATTGATCAGCCACGTAAAAGTTAGTTTTATGAGCAAGCTATTTGATGTTACAAAGAGTATTTTTAAGATTACCTGACATAGTCTGGTCTGGAGGCGATCGAATTGGTTTATAGTTTTCAAAATGACAAGCCAGCTTACAAAAGCTGTCATGTTTTTTAACTTACGGTATGTTGTTTTTTTATATAGTGACTAAGTGCAATGTTGCACTTGTTATTTTATACCCAATTTTTTAAAAGCGTAGGTTAAGTGCCTCTTAATTCCAAATGTACGTAATTTTTTATGTTTTTACGTTATTTCTTGCAGGTCTTTTATATTTTGACAGATGACCAGATTATAACATATATGTGACCAGATGATGGTGACACAGTGCACCGAAACCGGTTGTCATTTAATAAATTGTTAGTGTGCGATCTTGGCTTGTCATTTTGAAGACTATAAAAGAGTATTTTAGATGTCATGACTGTAACGATGCAGAAATACTGTGATAATACTATGTGGTGCCTTACAATAACCTGTTGTGATTGATGATGTTTGCGTGAATATATTATATCAGTTGCCGGTGTTTCATACGACTTCCAGTTAATACTTAACAGCAGTGGAGCATTAAGTACTAAAAATATTCCACTCACCACTAATTTTGACACCTTAACATTCAACTCCATAGTAAGTCTACAATTTTATCTTGCCACTTGTGTTTACTCGTTGGATAATCTGATTTGTGCTTTTGGTACGCGACGATCCCTGTTCGTGTTCTCGTCTGTGAACTGCCTCTGCTTGGAACAATGTTATTAAGGGCATGGCTAAGAAAAGCTCGCATAGCGGACCACCAGCGACGCTTAAGTGACGTCTCTGTTGTCAGCAGTCTCTAAGTCAGCAGGCCCGGGGATCCACCTCACTCTACCATCTCTCTCTCTCTCTCTCTCTCTCTCTCTCTCTCTCTCTCTCTCTCTCTCTCTCTCACTTTGGCCTCTACGGCTTGTGGACTATGTATCCTCATTCGTGTCTAACGTCACCCAACTTATCAGTTGTCCAGTAACTACTGTAAACATCACTGTTATTTAAAGTATACGAATGAAATCAGTCCTTCCTCGCTTCAAGATATATACTGCTGTCTATTCGGCCTTCACATCTTTTCCTTCAGTCTCCGTCTTTCTGGACCCACACATCCTCATCCTCTAGACGAACAACAAAGAACAACATTTCGAAGCCTGGTATTCTTCATTCTGTCGACAAGCTATATCCGTCTTCCATCTATAATAATGTATTCTGTGGTTGACTCCTTCTTCTATTAACTTTCGCCTTACATTTTCATTCGTAAGCCACTTTCCTCTCCTATGTTCCTCGGTTCCAGCAAAAATATCACTTCCTATCTCCAAAAGCCATGCGTCTGAGATAATGTACAGCTCTTTTGAATATACAGCAATACAGTAACTGCTGTCGTACTGGAAGTTTCTTTTTCAGTTCTTCTCTTATTCTTTAAAATGGCTCATTTGGATTCAGGTGCTTCTGACTTTGGTAATTTTTTGCATCCCCCATTACTCATTTGCAACCAAAAATAATATCAAAGTATTGTAATGCTTTCTTTTTTTCGTTCTGAGCTAGTACTTTGCTTCTGCCGGCCGCGGTGGCCGAGGGGACTGAGGCGCTCCAGTCACGGTCTGCACGGCCACTACGGTCGGGGGTTCGAATCCCGCCTCGAGCATGGATATTTGTGCCGTCCTTAGTATAAGGTAGTTGATAAGTAGTTTGTAAGTTTAGGGACTGATGACCCCGTAGTTAAGTCCCATAAGCTTAACAAACAAACATTTACTTTGCATCTTAACGACCTAGTTTTCCAGTATGTTATTACCTTCATTTTCCCAGTCGATTTCTTCAGGCATCGTTTCACGGATTCGATTAACACAGTACACGAAACTTGGCAGTATATCTTTAATTCTTAAGTTATTACAGTGTCGTAAAATATTTTGAAATTCACCTACGCTTAATAGAATATCTGTGTTGAACTTTCGTTCCTTTTTAAGGATAATGTCATTCGTTCCTTTTTAAGGATAATGTCATATAAATATTAAAATATGAAAGCAACAAAAACAATTTTGTCTAACGATTTCATTATTATTTTATTTGACATTTTTGTCCGTAAAATCATTGATGTTCTTGTCCTTCTGTACAGTTTTTTAAATATTATTTTAAGTTCCTTAGTGTTGCCTTGTTTTTCTAACGCATCCATTGATTTTCCATTTCATTATCAATAATCCTCTAAAAGTGAATTAGAAAAATGGTGGTTTTGTAACTGCTGCTATTTAAGTTTCTCGAGAACATGTTGCAGTTTATAAATATCTGTAGTATATCTACCTATACCTACTCCATTGGGTTCCTTTCTTACTTAAATTTAACTATTTTGTTAATAAATTTAACATCTCAAACAATAATCAAGAGTCATGTTTTATATGTATTATTAACATGTATCTGACTTCTGACGATAGTATAAGGACAGTTTGTAGATACTAAATATTGGGAATGTAGCATCATTATTCCAGCATAGAATAGATTAATTTCTTGAACACTGCATAAATCTGAAACAAATCAAAATGCTGAGTGAACAAACAAAACTAATATAATATTGAATGTTGCCTGATTAGCGATTCTGAATATTGAATCTATTCCCGGGGACAATTTTACACTTTAATATGGTGCAAATGTTTGTAAATGTACCTTCTGTTAGCTTGCAACCAATTCTTCTAGCCATTTTTGTTTTCCTCAATCAAAATGTTCAAATGTTTGTAAACCTACTGGACGAAACTACTATGGTTATCAGTCACTAGACTTACAAGCTACTTAAACTAACTTACACTAAGGACAACACAAACACGCACACACACATGCCAGAGGGAGGACTCGAATTTCCGGCGGGAACAGTCTGTAGCATGACGCCTTAGACCACCCGGCTCTTCCGCTCGGCTTTTGTGCAGTCCAGCTTGCGTAAAATATTTATTTCAAATGTGGCCCGTTTCGATCAGTTACGATCATCTTCAGATCGTATGTGAAATAAAAGGGCTGGAAAAAAAGTAAGATAACTATTGTTTTCTCCGAAATGACTTTATTGATGGAGGTACTTATAGTTACACACCTTCAATATGATCGCTCCCGTTATTTATATATGACTCTAAACTCCGTCCTACAGGCTTCGGAAGGCCTAACTGGTACCGACCGGCCGCTGTGTCATCCTCCGCCCGAAGGCGTCAATGCATGCGGTAAGGGGGAGTACGTGGTTCATCTCCCCGCGCCCTCGGGCGTTGTGTCAGTTTTCGTGACCGGAGCCGCTACTTCTCCATCAAGTAGCTTTTCAATTGGCCTCACAAGGGCTGAATACGCCCTACTTGTCAACGGATTTCGGCAGACTCGGATGGTAACCCAACCAAAGTGCTACCAAGCCCGACTGTGCTTCGGTAATTTAGTGGGAACCGGTGCATCCACTGCGGCAGAACCGTTGGCTCGTTATTTAGGCCCTCTTTTCCGGAAGGCGTCGGACACGATCTGGTCGACAATTCCTGTCGATGTCCCATACTGACTGCCCCATTGCTTGCATAATGTCAGCTCTGATCCCACGCAGTGGTTCTTTCACTTTGGAAAAGAGATGGTAATTACAGCGATGTGATGCCCAGAAATGCATCACCAAATTCGCCCAGCGATCAGGCGAGCATCATTCTGCACGACAATGCACACGCCCCCACAGCTCTCAAAGACCTCTTACGCCGTTAGAAACGGAAGATTCTGGACCATCCACCTTTTGTTACTCTTTTCAAAGTGAGAGAAGCACTGCGACGATGCTGTGCAGCATCAGAAATGGCACTATCCAAGCCGTATGGCGGTCAGTATGGGACCTCAGCAGGTGTTACACGACTCCTTTCGGATGTTTGGCAGAAGGTGGTAACTAACGAAGGCAATTCCACTGGAAGTGTCTAGCTACATGTATCTCTTTCAATAAAGACATTTAAGAGAAAAATAATAATTTCCATTACCTTTCATCCAGCCATTGTACATGTAATATTAGCCTGTAACTAGAGCAAAACAAGGGTATTGGAGTGCAGTCTAAGATGCTGAAGGAATTAAATTAGGTAACGAAACAATAAAGGTGGTAGATGAGTTTTGTTACTTGGGCAGTAAAATAACAAATGATGGTCGCAGTACACAGAATATAAAACGCAGAATGGCAATGGGTAGAAAAGCGTTCTTGTAAAAGAGAAATTTGTTAACATCGAATATTTATTTAAGCCTAAGGAAGTCCTTTCTTAAGGCATTTGTGTGGAGCCTTGCTTTGTATGGGAGTGAAACATGGACGATAAACAATGCGGACAGGAAGAGGATAGAGGCTTTTAAAATGTGGTGTTACAGAAGAATGCTGAAGATTAGGTGGGTGGATCGCGTGACTAATGAGGAGGTACTGAACAGAAATGGGTAGAAAAGGAATTTATGGCATACCTTGACTAAAATAAGGTAGGATACATTCTTAGACATCAATGGATCGTGAATTTAGCATTTGTCAGAAGTGTTTGGTGTAAAAACCGCAGAGAAAGACAAAGAGATGGATACAGTAAGCAGATTCAGACAGATGTAGGTTGCCGTTCTTATGTGGAGTTGAAGAGGCTTGCTCAGGATAGGGTATTGTGGAGAGCTGCATCAAATCTGTCTCAGGACTGAAGACCACAACAACAACAACAACTTAGCGAGACACTATCACTGAAAGTTTAAAAAAAGAATTAGTCAGATATTATAATGAAAAAATATACCAAAAGGGGGTAATCTCAGGTGGTAAGCAAAGCTCCAACCATATATGCAGAGGTAAAAACTTCGACTGCTAAACTGCATGAATACGTTACGATATAAATAAGAGAATCTCCTCTCGTTTTCTACCACATGGCAACAGAAACAGCCAATAGGTGAAATTTAGCGTTAATTATTTGTCGAAAATATTAAAGTTAATAATTTTACAAGGGAAGGACCTGAGACATGTCAAAGATGAACCGAACTACTGATTGGCCAACTTGCTTGTGTATGCACAAAAATGGACTGTAAGATGATTTCGCTAACTACCTCCTAGATTTTCAGGAACTGCCCTTAAAGTTATGACGCTAAATCGACTAAAATTAAATGGGTCGATAGAAGAGTCTCAATTAAGCTGTTTTCATGGGGTCATGTTTATTAGATGTTTATCGATTAGGTCTTTGCCCAAATTTATTTATTAGAAAGGGCAGCCAAGCGTCTTAACACTCTGAGTTAAGCATTGCTCTTCGCTGAAGCATGCTTAACTCACTGCGTCTATAAGCGACAGTCGGAAAACTTTATTTTGTTGATTTATGAAAAATACGCGATATTATACAAGTTATATGATGATGAAAAATGCTTAGTTTCCAATTATTTATCGATCTAGTTAACTTTCAGTCGATTTAATGTCATTAACTTCGAGGGCGGTGTCCTCAAAATCTGGGAGGTAGTGAGCCACAATACCTTCCAATTCTTTACTTTTGTTATTACAAAGGTGACCAGTTAAAAATGTACGGTATTGGTAGGTCGTGTAAGAGGCCCTTCCTTTGTGAGTATTGAAAATAGCAGTAACAAATTGCAGAAGCAGATACTGCTTTGAGCATTAGTTGATCAATAAAACACTAATGCAAAGTATATTCAGTCACCAATGACAATCGTTTATGGAAATAACAGCAACTCTCGGATGGGCATTACGTGAAAGTACGAATGAGAATACAGAAAAAAGATCGCAGCAATGCTGCCAGCCGTAGCCATGGAGACAGCGTGGAGCTTTGGTGACGAAGTTACTGACGTGTCGAAAAGCAGCGGTTGTCGCTCGCTTTAGAAATGTATACATTCCGTGAGAAGCCGGAACTGAAGACAGGGAAAGTTGTGGTCCGGGAGACATCTGTGGTAATGTAAACGTCGCACCAAAGTTGTAGTGGTGACAAAAACACACCACTGGGCACGACAGAGATATGAAGATCGGTGGATGAAAAGAAAATGCACCTCAGAAAGTAATTGGCCTACAATTTGAACTTCGGAGAAATGCGCTAGAGGCCAATATATACTACGTAAAATGAGTTAGCATAGATCTTGAGAATAGAAAAAAATTACAATCGGTAGCGTAATGAGTTCGGTTTAGAGAGTAATTCCGGTTGTATGAAAAGGGCATTTAAGTAGGCTTTAAAATAAAGTACGGGGTGTACATTTTGAGACATATCCGACATATTTCCATATCTAATGATTTTGAGGCAAATGTGACGTATTCCAATCTCTAATATTACTTTGAAACTGCAGATCACAAGTTCATTAAACTTTGCCATGTTCATGGAATGTGATGAAGGTGTCGGTCTCATTTAAAAGGCAATGGAACACTACAAATATGTATTTGTTCTCCAAGAGAGGGCAGAAGTAGTGAAGATCAGCTGATATTTTCCTGTAATGGATATTAAAGTAATAATAAAAAAGCTAATTATAGGCACTGACTATCAGAGTGTGCTGTGAGATCACCAATACACTTCCAAGTTAGTATTTTTATTTTATTTGTGATTTACCTGATTTTTTTCTTCCATTTGATTATATTAATTTGATTTGGCACATCCTTGCTTTATAAGGTACATATATTATACAATGTTTATAATGCGTTTGCACAAAAATATCGTCAAAATGAATCATGTTAAATAAAATCTTTTTGAACTTGTACCTGATTTACTCTAAAAAGGTTTGAGACGCTATGAGTAAAAGGATTCTTAATATACCATAAAATAATTGAAGGGACTACAGTTTTTAACTGCACTTGCAAACATACACAAATTAACTGACCATTACAAAAACTATCTGGTGATTTTTGGGGATCCTTTTCGCACTTAAATTCAGGAAGCACATGATATTATTTGTACGCTCAACCCCTCAATTACTGACACAGCATGGCGTTTTTGTGACTGCAAGCTTTCATGGGGAATTAAAAGAATAAATTCTTATCGGTGGTCAGCCAACGACACCACACCATCATTCCCGCGAAGATTTTTTCTGCGTGAATTTTTTGTTATCACAATAAGATTGTTACTACACGAACTTCTGTCAATCGAATATTGATACCTGAAACTTATCACCAACACTTAATACACTGCGAGCCATCCGAAATTCGACACCATTTTGGACCGGAGATAGCATAGCTAGATTTATTCGAAAAATAACACATTTTACAATGAACATATGACTAAACATATAGCGTCTTGGGCAGTAAAGAGGATGAAGAAAGCTGTATTAATTTTCGCCCCCACTGATAGCTATAACCGCTGCTACAAACCTCGGTGTTGAACGAGAGAGGCTGTGGATGTACTGCTGAGGATTAGCACGGAATGAAACTTGCACACATTCCCGAAATTGATCTGGTGAAGCGGTGGATAGTGCGTCCGGAGCCAATTGCTCGCATTCGCCGCTCAGATGTTTCTGACAGGTCAAAGATCGGATCAACAGGCAGCAGTGCAAACTTATGGGCCACGAAGAAGTAGCCACGTTTGGTCGCAGACTATATTGCTTAAGTGTGGTCGTCGGCAAGTTCAGAACCTACGCGTGCATAAAAGGTTGCTAAACTTTAGAGATATAACGTTGGCAGGTTAATGTACGAGAGTGGGGGAGTGAAATCCACTACCACCAATACCACGCGCAGGTCCTGTAGGGCGATCCGTAAAGCAACTCTCACCATGGTGTCTCCAGCTCCTAATCGATCATCGTGGAGCTAGAGGTAGAATCGGGATTCGTGGTTCCATCACTTGTCCATGTCACTCGTCCATCGCACCAATGCGACGCAAACGCCTCCAGCGCTGGCTCAGTGGAGAAAGCAGCAATGGACGCCTTGCAAACAGCCAACACAGCTGCAGACGACATCGAATGTCACATATGGACACTGCTGTTGCTCAGCAGAGCGAATTTTTGTGTTGTGGTGTTTGATGTGGCAGAAAGATCCCTCACTGTCATGCGACATATATGCCTGTCATCACATGTAGTGGTGCAACAAGGTGGATGCAATCGATCTCGTCGGTCCATCATTACCCCCCGCATCAGAAATCCTCATCACGGTTGCTTGGCTAAGTCTAAAGCGATTTCTCTGGAAAATACTCGGCAATGTTCAAATGTCCAAATGTTTGTGAAGCTTATGGGACTTAACATCAGGGTCATCAGTCCCTAAACTTACAAACTAGTTATGAACTACCTTATACTAAAGACAGCACAAACATCCATGCCCGAGGGGGAATTCGAACTCCCGACGGGGAACGGCCTCGCGCGTCGCAGCACAGCGCCTCAATGCGCTCGCCCGCTCCATCGCGTCAAAATACGTTGCATACCCAATAGGCAACTATTCTGCATCTGTTTAATTTCGAAATGTGCTCAAAAGACGCTCAGTGTCTTTTACGAAGCACACTGAAGCTGCTTAAACAATAAAGGTGTTCAAAAGAACACTAACAGTGAAACTTCGAAACTGGGACCTTTGCCTTTCGCGGGCTAGCGCTCTACCGATTGAACTATCTCGAGGTAGCAGTGTGAAAGTTTCATGGAGATGGCGGTCAGTAGTAAGTCTCATGCCGTTTTAGGTCAGTGGGTTACGTTTATGCTGTTTTGACAATTTTTATTAAAAATTTTTTGTTCTTATGTGGAGAATTTTTTGTTGTATACTGAAGCAGCTTCTTGTTGATACTCCTTTCTTCTAAATTCTGGCATTCGCCTTACGGCTGAGAGGAAACCTACCGTGGAAAAAAACTTCAGATGCTATTTGTGCTCTGATTTTCTGGTTTGGCTTCTTCTAGTCTTTAAAGTTAGCATTTCGAGTTTTGATTTCAGTAGATGTGTGTTGCTGCGTTCAGATGTCGTTCATTTTTACGTTCCTTTCAATTAAATTTTGAGAGTACACACTGTTTCATTGGTCGATCATCCCAAATGTCTGTGTATGGTTTTGATCTGCGAACGGATTCGGTCTGCATCTTGTAGGAGTATTTGTTGGAGTAATTCAGAGGTAGCTTACAGCATGATATAGGTGGGAAGATATATTTCAACGTCAGGAAGTTAAATGTTGTGGGTTATGTTTTAGAAGACGTATTGTTGCTCCATTAAACGTCCGAAGATGCCACATTGTTCCTCCAATCTCATTAGTTAGTTCTTGGTACTGAGGGTGTCGTGTCGTAGAGATGTCGGAAAATTGTATCGTAAATTTACAGAGATGCGTAGCATTCTTCAATCTGTAGAAAGAATCCTTCTGGTTTGTATTTTTGCCATAAAACAGGCTTGTGATGCATATTCTAGTATTGTGCGTGCGAAGATTTTGTATATGTAGAAAGCAATTGGATATTTAACATCTCTTGTTCTGTAATTTATGAGCCTCGCCAGGTTGATATTTTTCTCGCCTCTTTATATTTTTTCTGTCAGTTTAGGCGGTCATACAGATACGAGTAGATGCCGAGGTATTTAACATTAGATTGTGGAGTTATATTTTGTCCACAGAGTCGGATATTGAAGTTGTGTGGATCTTGTGATTTAAGTTGAAACATATTTCTTTGTTGAAAAAGGATTAGTTAATTTTTTGTGGGATTTGGTGTTATCCTCTATTTCCAGTGCCAGGATTCTAGTTTGTTTATGGAATTGTTTGGTTGTGCGTTTATAACGCTTTAGGTTGAGGCACGACAGCAGTAACCGGTATCGCCTCCAGACAAAGCTATACCCTCATTCCAACCCCTCTGCCTGGGGATGTCCGCAAATGTATAACGAATACAGTAGTGGCGGGATAATTACTGCTCATTGGTGTACCCCTGCTTTGGGATGAAGTATGTGGATAGCTGACTTTCTACCCGGACTAATCCTTTTTGTTTCCGATAATGTTGCCTATTAGCTGCACAATCTCTGGTGAAAAGTTGTAGTGGAGAATTTTAACCAGCAATCCAGCATGCCAAACCTTGTCGAAAGCGCGTTGAATGTCTGCAGTAGTTTCATATAATCAAGGTTGCACTTTACTGGTGAGCCTAAAAGGAGATCATATGGGTATCGGATTTTAGAATATATATATATATATATATATATATATATATATATATATATATATATATATATATATATATATATGTGTGTGTGTGTGTGTGTGTGTGTGTGTGTGTGTGTGTGTGCGCGCGCGCGCGCGTGTGTGGTACGTGAAGTTACAGAACTCAAATAACAATCAGCCAAAGCTATTCGACGCAACTCAAAAATCGTCTTGAGAAAATCGACTTTGAAGTTTTGCAAGTAAGAGTAAGTATCACCAGTTCTTTAATGAGTTCCATTTGTCGGTGTAGCTAAGGTGGTAGCGTGCTGGCTTTACAACCCTAGAGTCGGTGGTTCAAATCCTGTGATAACAGGATGTGTGTGTGTGTTCGAATACGTACACAATTTTAATATCCAATTGTAATTTTTATGAAAAGCGGACGTATTTTTGTTTATTCGTAATTTTCCATGATTTATAGAATGTTGTTAATAATAATTGTTTCAATCAAAAAAACATAAGTTGCATTTTTAAAGTATTGGCTTTACTATTAGTTGACGACATTAGTCTTTGTTCAGTTTGTGAAGAGCTACGACACTGCTTTTGGTAAGTCATCTCCTTAGCTACTTATGGATTTGCAAGCTAACCTCCTCAACTATCGTTTTACGTGACAAGGATTTCAGCTCGTCTACATACAACATAAACAGAACCTGACACAACATATTGAATTAGAGATCCGAAAATGTTTTACATAGCTTAATTTGAAAACGATATATATATATATATATATATATATATATATATATATATATATATATATAGTGTGTGTGTGTGTGTGTGTGTGTGTGTGTGTGTGTGTGTGTGTGTGTGTGTGTGTGTGGATGTGTGTCGGAGGGGGGAGGGATTCGAACTTCCGACTCTATGATTGTGAGACCAGTACGCTACCACATGAGCAACACCGACGGATGCTACATCTGTTTTAATTATTGGTACTTACGTGTATTTTGCAAAACTTCAAAGTCAATTTTCTCTATAATTTCTGAGAGTTGCGTCGAATGCCTTTGGCTGATTGTTATTTAAGTTCTGAACTCCACGTACAATAAATATAAAGAAATTCTAAAATTCGATACCCATGTGGTCTCCTTGTAAGTATTGAATCGGCTGTGCTACGATCTCTTCAAAATGTTCAAATGTTTGTAAAGCCTATGGGACTCAACTACGGGGTCATCAGTTCCTAAACTTACAAACTACTTATGAACTACTTACGAACTAGGACGGCACAAATATCCATGCCCGAGGAGGGATTCGAACCCCCGACCGTAGTGGCCGTGCAGACCGTGACTGAAGCGCCTCAGTCCCCTTGGCCACCGCGGCCGGCACGATCTCTTCTAAAGCCGGCCTGCTCAGGTGGTACGTTTACACGGCCCTCTGTTCTCGCACCGAGCGAGGTGGCGCAGTGGTAACGCACTGGACTCGTATTCGGGAGGGCGATGGTTCAAATCCACCCCGGCCATCCAGATTTAGGTTTCCGTGATTTCCCTAAATCACTTCAGGCATATGCCGGGATGGTTCCTTTCAAAGGGCACGGCCGATTTCCTTCCCCATCCTTACCCAAAGCTCCGAGCGTTAGCTCCGTCTCTAATGACCACGCTGTCGACGAGACGTTAAACCCTAAGCTTCCTTCCTTCTGTTCTCGCTTTATATATCGCTTGTTAGCGGTAAGCGCTTGTAGGTGGCACTATTTGCACTGGAGAAGTGCACCTGTACTGAAATGATAAATGATGAGAATCTCTCGTCGCCGCACAACATTTCATCTAATTTGGATCAGGTTTTTTTCATTTTGGGTGGTCATCAGTGTGTCGATATAATAAATAGCCCTAGACGGTACTGAAACCGTTTTTTAACATACCGAGCACATTATTATTCGTTCTGAATGAGAAGATAACAAGTGTCGCCTATTCGCAACATTTCTTGGTCAGTTCGGAAGCGCTTGGACGGCAGCTCTCGATTCCTAGCGGCAGTGAGCACGGGCTATCGGCAGCGGTGTTGATCACTTAAAGGCGAGTAGGTTCCTCTAGGGCGCGGGGGCGGAACTCCTGAGAGATCTGGAAGCCGTAAACGCCGGCCATAACAGCTTAAGGTGGCCGTAAAAAGTGCGCCGCGCCAGCGCCAGCCACCGCCTGCGTCTCCTGTGGGCCGCCACCCAGACGGCGGGGCTGCCGCACCCATTCGTCTGCCAGGAGGACTGCATACAAAACATTGCAATATCGTTAAAAACGACAAAATTGCAGAGATCGACACAAATTAGCCGGCCGCGGTGGCCGAGGGGACTGAGGCGCTTCAGTCACGGTCTGCACGGCCACTACGGTCGGGGGTTCGAATCCCCCCTCGGGCATGGATATTTGTGCCGTCCTTAGTCTTTGCTAGTTCATAAGTAGTTTGTAAGTTTAGGGACAGATGACCCCGTAGTTAAGCCCCATAAGCTATACAAACATTTGAACATTTGACACAAATTACCGAGGGATGAATTTGCAACGCAGAGGAAAGATCACTGGACACCACAGGAGACCATTTCGATTCTACGCGATTACGCTAAGAAAGTGCCTCCCCCTTTTACCAGCACTGAGGCGCTTGTCTTTAGAGGAACGTTCCACAGGTCACACCTAGATTCAAGAAAGGCAGTAGGAGGAACCCACTAACTACGGGCCTATTTCATTGACGTCTACTTGCAGCAAGGTTTTGGAACGTATTCTGTATTCAAATGTTATGAATTATCTAGAACAGAATGACATATTGACCCAAGGCCAACACGAATTTCGAAAATATCGTTCACGCGAAACACAACTAGCTCTTTACTCACACGAAGTGATGAGTGCTATCGACAAGGGTTCGCAAATTGATTCCGTATTTCTTGAATTCCAGAAGGATTTTGACACCGTACCTCACAAACGGCTTTTAATCAAACTGCGCGGTTATGGTATATCGACCGAAATTTGCGATGGATAGGGGATTTCCTGTCAGAGAGGGCACAGTTTGTAGTAATCGATGGTAAGGCATCGACTAAAACAGAGGTGATATCGGGCGTTCCACAGGGTAGAGTTATGGGTCCTCTGCTGTTCCTTATTCACATAAACGATTTGGGAGAAAATCTAAGCAGCTCTCTTAGGTTGTTTGCAGATGACGCCGTCATTTACCGTCTAGTAAAATCTACTGAAGATCAAAACCAACTGCAGTACGATCTAAATAAGATTCACTATGGTATAAAAACTGGCAATAGACTCTAAATAATGAGAAGTGTGAAGTCATCCACATGAGTACGAAAACAAATCCGTTAAACTTTCCAGAATGAAACTTTCACTCTGCAGCGGAGTGTGCGCTGATATGAAACTTCCTGGCAGATTAAAATTGTGTGCCGGAACCGGGACTCGAACCTGGGACCTTTGCCTTTCGCGGGCAAGCGCTCTACCGACTGAGCTACCCTAACACGACTCACGATGCCGCCTCACAACTTTACTTCCGCCAGTACCTCGCCTCCTACTTTCCGAACTTCACAGAAGCTCTCTTGCAAACACGCAAGACTAGCACTCCTGGAAGAAAGGATATGGTGGAGACATGGCTTAGCTGGCGGAAGTAAAGTTGTGAGGCGGCATCGTGAGTCGTGTCAGGGTAGCTCAGTCGGTAGAGCGCTTGCCCGCGAAAGGCAAAGGTCCCAGGTTCGAGTCCCGGTTCCGGCACACAATTTTAATCTGCCGTTAAACTTTGTTTACAAGATAAATCAATCAAAATTGAAGGCCTTAATCTCCACTAAATACCTAGGAATTACTATTACTTCAGACTTAAACTGAAAAGAATACGTAGATAATGTCGTGGGAAAAGCGAATCAGAGATTGCGTTTTATAAGGAGAACCCTTAAAAGATGCAACAGAACTACTAAAGAGACTGCATACGCTACGCTTGTCCGTCCTTTTTTGGAATATTGCTGCAGAGTGTGGGATCCTTATCAGGTGGGCTTGACGGAGGACATCGAAAGAGTCCAAAGAAGGGCAGCTCGTTTTGTATTGTCACGATATAGGGAAGACAGCGTTACGGAAATGGTACAGGATCTGGGATGGGAATCATTACAACGGCGGTTATCGCCGCGGCCTGGGCTACTTTTGGAGCTGCAATAGCCAACATACTCCTCCGAATGCAAAAATATATTGTTGACTGCCAGTTACACAGGTAGAAAAGATCATCAGAATAAAATATGAGAAATCAGTGCTCGAACGGAGAGATTCGGGTGTTCTTTCTTCTCGCGCGCCATTCGTTAATGGAATCAGAGATAAATACGTAGTATAAAGGTAGTTCGATGAACCCTCTGCCAGGCACTTAAATGTGATTTGCAGAGTATCCCATGTACATGTAGGTTTATATGTAGAATGCCTCCCTAATGGGTCTAATAGGACAAAAGCGTAGATAATGCCAGTTTACTGAACCATGTGTGTATTTGCTATTCTGAGGTGAAAACTTTGACGCTTGAGAGAAAGTCGTATTGTGCAGAATCAGATTCATAAGAGGACTGATGACCCTCCAACAAAAGGATAACAATAATAATTTGAATGTGACACCCGAATATGTTCGCAATATTGTACTTTGCATCGAGTTTATTTACTTCTTTCTCACAGGTACAGGTCGAATCCAACGATTTGGAAGAAAAAAAATGTTCAAATGTTTGTAAAGCTTATGGGACTTAACTACGGGGTCATCAGTCCCGAAACTTACAAACTACTTATGAACTACTTACGAACTAGGACGGCACAAATATCCATGCCCGAAGGGGGATTCGAACCCCCGACCGTAGTGGCCGTGCAGACCGTGACTGAAGCGTCTCAGTCTCCTCGGCCACCGCGGCCGGCGATTTGGAAGAAAATCGTGAAATATATTGCAGTAATCCGTAGACAATGGGATGAACAGCCACCACATTTGTACCACAGTTCCTCCTAGTCTGCCGCAACCGTTGAAGAGGCTGCGATACTACTGCGCGTTCGGTGAACCGTGGGCCTATGAGCTGATGGTTAACGCCACACATTTACACTACATGGACTCTGACAACAGATCAATAATGCATGTTTCGGGGGTTTAGCTGGCCCTGACGGGTAAATGTGACTTCATCACTAATTAAGGTACATAATGCACCTGGAGTATCATGTCTTAATGCCACGTTCGAAAGTTAACACGATTTTCATAATCGTTTCTTGGAGAGAGATGTGATGCTATTGGAACCGAGGTCGATTGAGAATGCGTAGGATATTTGCCTGGTTCATGCGATTGCCTAAGAACAAACGTGCGGGTCAACTGCAGAAGCAGCCAAAACGTTAATCCCCCCCCCCCCCCACTTTTGTCGAAACTTATTTCCTTCTGTTCCGTTATCTACCACACTCACGTAACTGGTTGACGAGGTTGATAAATAATTGTCGAGATGGGTGACGTCTATTGGGATATGTTTCCGCATACACCGCACAAGAACGAATTGCATTATTCCTACTCTCTCCATACACCACGAGCACGTCGGTCTTTTCTGCATTGGTAAATCCCATCGGCCAGTCACAACCTACTGCTTGGACCGACACACACTAACTGATTACTAAATTGCAATACACTCCAGGAACGATGTAATCAAACATAACAACATAATAGGTTGTTTGGGGCAAACAAGTACAGGATTGGAAACTTCGCTCAATACATTATCTCGTAAACGAATGGCACTTGAGTCCTGCAACAAACACCATTGGCATTCTGATTTACCCTACTTTTAGTTCTTTAGTTTCAATTGACATTGATCCATATGAAAGTGTATGTTTGCACAAAAAATTAAAATTTATTTTTGGCTAACAATTTAAGCCCCTGATTTAATAAATTGATAGAAGTTCTCATTGCTCATCTTCACCCATGTTTCGTCAATTTTTTTGTGTCGACCAAGAAGCTTCCTCAGAATTACCCTTTCCTTCCTCTCGAGCTCATCTTCTAGTCCTTTGTTCTGGAGGGAGAGTGTTTATACTACATATTGTACTTCTGTTCTTGTCACTGTCTTGTAGTGTAATAACTTCGCATTTCGAAATAAGCATTTTTGTTGTACAGCTTCATTGTTAAAATTTGCGTCCTCCTGAGTCTAGCTACTCGGAGTTAAACAGCTTATTTTTCTATGCCAGTATCCGTTATTGTTTCCCCCAAACATTTAAAGTGTTTGACCCTTTCGATGCATCCAGTAATTGTGTGCAATTTGTTGACTTCCTTAAATTTGTTAGACATGAATTTAGTTTTTCCATGTGATATCTGTAAACCAAATTTAGCTGCATGCTTTGCTAAGATTTCTGTTTGTTTAATTGCATCCAATTACAACGGAAATGAGAAAGAGAAGGCTTATGTTCTTCGGTCATCTGGTGAGAATTGATGACAGCAGATTAACGAAGAAAATCTTCCGTTTATTTCAATAGAGGAAAACACCCAACTGTTGGTTGCAAGGAATAAAGAAAGACCTCGTGAAACTTGGACTTGCGGAAATGGACGCGATGAATTGGGACAAATACAGAAAGGCAGTAACTGAATTCGAGGTTTTTCAGGAGGCCCCAAGAACGAAGACCAGCAGGAAACTGACAGCTGAACATCTGGCAAAAATAGCAGCAGGTAGAAGAGCAGCCCTAGAGAAGAGAAAAAAGACATTGAATATGAAATAAAATTTGTAACGCGGTCCTTAGTTGGCCAATTCGAGTAAATAAATCAATAAGCCTCTGAATACCAATCCATTCTATGAAAACCGTACATCAGTAGCACGTTCCATTTACAAGTTCTAGGTGATTCACCCTGTATAACGCAATTATCGAGAACAAAAAAACCAACAGATGGTAAGGTCACTGAAAATCATAGAGTAATCACCTTTCGGCTCATTTCTGTCATCTTTGACATCTGAGGTGAACGTTAAAGCACAGGTCCCTCATATGAGGATTAATGTCAGAATGTGTAGTGACTGTTCTTTCGGACCTGTATGTATTTCTATACGACGACGACGCATGGCTCCTTACTTTATCGCCAATGCGGTAATATAGTTCGTTCTCATGCAAGAATCTGAAGGGTGGTCATAGAAGAACTGGGAGGAAAGGTGCTCGATTTCTGTAACATGCGACCTGTGACAATTTGGGACAGATGTGAGACGTGCTCGGAAGGCCAAGTATTCATTATAGCCGTTGACCCAAAACGGAAAATCTGGGCTCGAATCGCGGTCCGGTACGAATTTTCACCTGTCGCCATTGAATATTTCAATTCTCTAGTGCATCCGTTCTTTTCCTTGCTGTTCCCTGTCCCCCTTACCATAGAAGTGCATAGACTGCCCACACCTCCAAGGATACTTTTGTGTACTGGGCAGAGAAAATGCGGCAGCCGCGATAATGTAGCACGTGTGGGAGCGTGACGCGACTGCGGTAACAAAGCAAGTCTGTAGCTCTTTGCTGGTGTGCCTCGTTAAGCTAGGGGTTGGATGTCACAGGCAGCAGTATTACGTCAGACTGCAGTCACCTGGGGCCTCGCCACAGACCAACTAGGCAACTATTTTCCCATGTAAATTACGTTCACTGTACGCGGTACATAGTTGGCTATAAAACTGATAGCATTGTCTGTGCTACGGAACAGCCAGATCAGAGCTCGATGTTCAGTCCATGTAGTGCAGCAGGTATTACTCATAAGATGTTTTTGATGCATGGCTTTCACTATCAACACCTCCTAAAAGTTTCAAATGTTCCAATGTTTGTAATCGTAACCCTCTCATAGTCGCATCCTCAAATGGGGAAACTTAAATTTCGGCTCATTTCTGTCACCTTTGATATCTAAGGTGAACCATTGTTATTAGTACCTCCAAAATAGAGAGACTCCATTCAGTACCCAAAGATTTACGCTTCGGTGGAGGATCACACTGGCCAGCCAAGTGAGATGGTTCCAATGCCAACAAGTGCCATTATCGATACTTCTGAAAGAAAACACGTTACATTTGTGAAAAGTATAAAGTTTCTGTGTGTTCTGAGTGCCTGAAACAATGCATTGTACAAAAATACAATATAGTGTACATTTTTCATGTATTCTTTGATATTACTAATAAATGTTCTATGTCAAATGTAGTATTTTTCGCATTTTTCCGCTTTATTTCTGGATAGTTCTGTAATTTCGCTTCCTAGAATAACAATTGCCTTTCTTAACCTGCTTCTGACTTTAATTACTAAAAACTTATTGTGGTTTAACATTCACTCCATTTTCCTTTTCAGACATTTTTAGGAGCTGAGGAATTTCATAATACCTGCATTCATTTTCTGTCCCGCCGTTCCTCATTTGCCTTCTCCAAAGGCACACTTTCATCACTTGAAGCACTTTCTCTTTTCTATAATGTACAGATTTCCCAGCAATACATCACGCACCAGATGAATATCTGAACAAATTGATGCTTTTTGCCTATCGTAAATGACTGACTAACTAATACTTGCCTTCTTTAATTTTTCTGTTGAAATTCTTTTTTCTGATTTCCAGTCTCCATCT
This sequence comes from Locusta migratoria, assembly GCA_026315105.1. NCBI lineage: Eukaryota > Metazoa > Arthropoda > Insecta > Orthoptera > Acrididae > Locusta > Locusta migratoria. The sequence goes on from CM048745.1 coordinate 319,813,888, forward strand.
GCTACCTTCTACAATTAAGAGGTCTGAACAACTAAATTTAACTACTGTTTCTGTTTTATTTTTTTCGCCTTTAATATCAGACGTCCTTTGTAAGATTGATTTGCTTGATACCATAATTTTAATTTTTTACTCTTAACTATAATTAAAACTTTATGAAAATATTGCAAATTTAGAAATAAATTTCAGCACCAGAAAATAACATAGAATAAATGGCTATTTCGTTCATTTAATTACGAATAGTTTTTCTTTGAAAATCTGCAGCCCTATTTTGGTCGAACGATTAAATAAATGTGGTGGTAATGAGCAACATTTTCGTTCCCTTTTCTTCAGATTTAAGTTTAATCTTCTTCACATTCATTTATATCTTCCAAATTCACTTTATAGGAAACCAACAAAACTAAGTAACTCACCAGTCCTTGCTTCAGATAGTTTGTTACGCCAGTCTGCTAATCTGTGTACTTAATGAATCACAGATAAAACAAAGCTATTATTGTAGTTAAATTTTGTTAATTTTTGGTAGAATGAGCTTATTTTAGATTATTAGATCATTTCTGTGTCCGATTTTCCTTGGTCTACTTAACACAAAAGGAAGATATCATTGCCGCGCGGAATGGCCACGTCGTTCCCGCCGGAGGTTCGACTCCTCTCTCGGGCTGTGTGCGTGTGCGTGCGTGCGTGTGTGTGTGTGTGTGTGTGTGTGTGTGTGTGTGTGTGTGTGTTGTCCTTAGTGTAAGTTCAAATGTTCAAATGTTTGTAAAGTCTATGGGACTTAACTACGGGGTCATCAGTCCCTAAACTTACAAACTACTTATGAACTAGCTAATACTAAGGACGGCACAAATATCCATGCCCGAGGGAGGATTCGAACCCCCGATCGTATTGGCCGTGCAGACCAAGACCGGCGCGCCGCAGTCCCCTCGTTAGTGTAAGTGAAAGTAGTTCGTACGTCTGGGAACTGATGACCATAGCAGCTTGAGCCATTAAGTTTACAAACGTGAGTGCATATGAAGATATCATTAGAGTTTCTGGTTGGTCGGCAATTGTGTCATAGATGGTGTCGTCGTAAGCACTGGTGGCGCCATCAGTTCCGTAGTATCGTGGACGCTGTATGGAATGTCCCTGCTGGTTTTCTCTATCCAGCGCTCGCTTCCAAGCAGCGCTAAAATTATAACAGCCATCACGATTAAAGTTGTTGTTGCACATTCTTATTTCCATAGGTTCTTAATTACAGAATTTCAGTATGTGGAGAACTGTGACAAAAATTTTTGTTCCTTCAAAAAGGATTTTGTGATTCTTCGTGAGGTTCTACTCAGACACGGCCAATTTCGTAAGTTCTCGGTTTTTAATATTCCTTTGATATTCTGTACAGCGGTCGGAAAACTGTGCGGTTGGACTGACCAATGTAGTAACTTCCGTTCTCACATGGTTTGTTATAAATACCGAGAATCCTGAGGTCGAGACTGTCCTTAACAGAGCTCAGCATCTCTTTTATTTTCTTAGGAGTTCGGCAAATTTATCTAACATTTCGTCTCCCCATTGCTCTGCTTATTTTGCTAGATGTAACGCCGCAGAAAGGAAGAAACACAGTCGGTTGCCCATCACGTGAATCTTCAATGGTTTCACTTTTCCTTTCCTTGGCAAACGCAGTCTTCATATCACTTCGTCCTTATCTGGCATGAAAATTGCCACATTTGTCGTAAATGCTACTGAATATCATAGTACAATAGCTTCGTTCTTGGAAGACAGCACATACATATGCCTAAAAAGATCTTCGTTCAACGTATATCTCCCAAATAAATTTCGTTTATGTTTTCTCTGGTCCTGCGTTTTGGATGTCCAGCAGTGTATATAAAAGGTCAGCTACCGCGAGAGACGAAGCAAATGTTTCAAATGTTTGTAATTTTATCGGACCAAACTGCGTGGCCATCAGTCCGTAGCTAACAAACTACTTAAATCTAGGTAAACTAACCTAAGGACAAACACACACACACACACACACACACACACACACACACACACACACACACACACCCATGCCCCAGGGAGGACTTGAACCTCCACGGCGAGCAACCGCGCGCTCCGCAGCGAGACGCTTTAGACCGCTCGGCTACTCCACCGCGGCAGAGACGAAGCGCTCTCCCGTAGCAACAATGTCAATTTCTTACAAATAAATTTTCGGAATAATACGTTTTAGATATTAGAAATAGGCTGAAGAGATGCATGGGGCCGTCGTCTAATCTAGCCGCTATGAGCCTACATGAATCCCATACAGGTGCTTACGCAAAAATAAATCTTTAACTCGCTGACCTAACAGTATAGGAAGAAGAATCAGTCTAAATGATAAAGCGACAGTACGTACTTTATCTCCAACAGCAATCTAAATTCAAGCCATTTGACTATTGTGGTAATAGTGAACAACGAGAAGGAACAAATTAAATGTACAGCAGATTTTTTTTTCAATTGACACTTGGCGTTTCTTTCTCCGCTTATAATCCTGATCCTGATCATCTGATCCTTGAGCATTGTTATAGTACTCCTTCGTTGTCCACTAGTGTGACAAATAACAGTCATTTGAAATTCGTGGGCTGTTCACACACACTGATTACAATGATGATAGCCTGTGACAGTCCGGCTACCAGCGAGCAAATTATTTGCGGTTTGCGTCAGCTAGTACAACTACGACACTGTGAACCACAATATTCTAACGAAATACCGCTCATTATTTTCATTCAATTTGCGGGAATCCTTTTCAGTTAAATAGTACGCGGTATGCATTAACAAGCTGGAGAAAAATTAATCGAAATGGGTGCTTACAATTAAACTTTCCCTATTAAGCACAGTATAACACGGAAAATAATTACCGCACGATTACCAAACGTGGTAGCATTAATGTCCAGAACATGGGGCGCATGGTTTCCATGCGTCACAGCGCCATCGTACAGTTCCAACTGTGGCCACCAGCTGCCGTGATCAGTCATTGTCATTATAGACACCTGATCAGTTGCAGTGCACTTGCTGAAGTGTCAACATGAGCTCCGACGACAGGAGCAGGGCACTAATGCCGAAGCTCTATTATCGAACCAAAATTTATGCTGCTCAAGCACTTCGACGATATCGCAGGCTGAAAGTATTACGGATGGGACCTCTTTTTCCACTTGCTGTGCGGAGCAAGTTAAGAGTTCAAATCAACTGCAGAACTCGACGTCGGCCAGCAAAGAGTCCGACGACAGGTTGCACCACAGGTGGTTGATGAAATCGCTGTTGCCATAGCAGACAACGCTGCCCACAATTCCCCATCGTCAAGCAGTACGCATGCCATGTGATGACATTTGAACATCCCGTGGTTCACTGTACGGAAGGTGCTTCGAAACCATTTTCAAATCCTGGAATACGTATAACATCCATTTCCTGCAGCAGCTTCTACCACAGGATGCACAAAAACGTGTTGACTTCGCTCTCCATTTTCTCGTAAGCATTGAAGAGGCGCAGCATATCAACAGAGGTTGTTGTTTTGGTTTCAGTCTGGAGACTGTTTTGATAAAGCTCCCCACCATACTCTATCATAAGCAAGCCTCTTCATCTACTCATGTGAACGACAACATACATCTCCCTCTGTGAATTTTACCCCACGCACTTCCCCTAATGCTAAATTCACGATTCCTTGATGTCTGTGAATGTGTTCAACCTATCGGTCCCCTCTTTTAGTCAAGATATGCCAGAAATTCCTCTTCTCCCCAATTCTATTCAGTACCTCCTCATTAGTTATGCAACCTACTCACCTAATTTTCAGCATTGGCTTATAGCACCACACTTGAAAAGCTTCTATCCTCTCCTGTCTGAGCTATTTGAAGTCCATGTTACACTACCTTTCAGCTTTCTCCTCTTTGCTCGCAAATGGTTTTCCATCTGAATTCTTAATATTCAAACAGATATTTCTCTTCTCTCCAAATATCTCTTATATTTTATTGCAAGCGGTTTCTATCTTTCCCCTAGTTATACATTCTTCTACAGACTTACATTTGTCCTCTAGCTACTCCTTAGCCATTTCGCACTTCCTGTGTCGCCTGTATTAAATTTTACCAGCTTCATCAATTAAATTCAGTTTTCCTGTGATACCGAAGGACATTTTTGTAACTCTTGTATTTGATTTTATGCTGTTTCATCTCTCAAAGCTACCGATTCATTTTATACTGTGTTATTATCCTCCGTTTCTGTCAATTGTTGCCTCAAGCTACGTCTGAACAAGAATCTCAGGTTCCTTCAATATATTCAGGTCCCTAACTTTCTTCAGTTTCAGTCTACAGTTCATAACCAATAAGATATGGTCAGAGTCAACATCTGCCCTTGATATTTCTACAGTTTTAAACCCTGGTTCCGAAATCTATGTTTTACAAAAACTACCTGGTATCTTCCGGTGCTCCTGATCTCTTCTTCATATACAACTTTCTTTCACGGTTCTTAAATCAAGTGTTTGTAATGATTAAATTATGTTTTGTCAGACAGCTGCCTCTTTCATTCATTTTCCCCACTCCACATTCACCTTCTATTTTTCCTTCCCTTCCTGTTGCTATTACAGAATTCTAGTCCCCCAACACAGTCAAGTTTTAATCTTCTTTAACTGTTTGAATAATTTCCTTTACCTCTTCATACATTTCTTCGATCTTTTCATCATATGCATTAGTTGACATATAAACTTGTACTACTGAGGTCGGTGTTGGCTTGGTATCTATCTTCCATGCGTTAATGCGATCACTGTGCTGTTCACAGTAGTTTACCCGTAGACCTAATCCTGTAATACCCCCAAATGATTTTGCATTTATAACCCTATACTCACCTGACGCGAAATCCTGTTTATCTTACCACCAAACTTCACTAACCCCTACTTTATTTAACTTCAACCTATCTATTTTACTTTTTTTTTAATTTTATAACCTCTATACCCGATCAAGGTATCTAACATTCCACTATCAGATCCGCAGCATGCTAGTGTTGCCTTTCCTGATGACGACATCCCCGCCCGGAGATCTGAATGGGGTACTGTTTATCTGCAGAAAGTTTTACCCTAGAGGATTTCATCATCATATATTCATACAGCAGAACTGCATGTCCTCGGGAAAAGTTACGACTGTAGTTTCCCCTTGCTTTCAGCCGTTCGCAGTAACTGCAAGACAAAACCATGTTAGCTGATGTTACAAGGCCAGCTCAGTCAATCATCCAGACACAAAGACATGTTGCCCCTATAACTACTAAAAAGGCCGCTGCCCCTCTTCAGAAACCACACGTTTGTCTGGACTCTTCACAAATACCTCTCCGCTGAGGTTGCACCTACGGTACGGTTATCTGTATCGTTCAGGCACCCAAGCGAATCCACCGTGGCAGTGTGTGCGTTTCATGGAGGTTGTCAAGATAAGTAGCCAGCATACCTACGGACATGCTTCGTTCTTATTGTATTGGTGTGGTGGCTGTTCTTTCGGTCACCACACCAATATAATAAGTATTTACACGTGACGACGGCCTTAGCTTGAATTACTTCACCATAGATGTGGGATATACGTTCGACTCGCACGGGTATCCGTAATGGCGAGTGTATAAGGGCATGAACGGTAGGGGCGGAGACCCGGGTTCGATTCCCGGCCCAGCTCACTTTTTCACTTGTTTAATTTCAATGCCCTAATGCACCACTGTCAATCTTTTCCTTCTTAATACTTCTTCCTTCCCCTCCTTCATCAATAATTTGCAAATGCCTTGGCCGCGGTGGAGTAGCCGATCGGTCTAATACGTATGTACAATGTTTAGTTCTTGTGCAATAAATAATTGAAACAGTTCCCGGACTTAGTGAACACCCGGTATTCATAAATAAAAAGAAGCAAAGCTTGTACATCACAAAACTGATAAGAGACGCAGGGAAACTATAACTGAGAACGGAAGGGCAGGATTATTGTCAGTCTCCGATATTATTCAGTCTGCAAATTGAGCAAAGGAAAGAAAATTGGAAATGGAATTAAAGTTCAGGGATAAGAAATTTAAATTTGCCAATGCCACTCTAATACTGTCAGAAATGGTGAACACAATAGTTGAAAGGAATACAAATATTTTTGATAGAATGTTATAAAGTGACTATCAATGAAATAAAATTAAGTATAATGAAAGTAGTCAAATAAAATCAGTGAAACTGAGATACTAGAAGTATTATTGACAAATACGACTTCCGAATACCTCTTCGTAATGTATGATTGAATTTGGTTTTAACGATACGTTACGTTTTGTTATTAATCAAAAGTATACGTGAAAACCTAAAAGTAAGGGGAGGGGATACATTACTTTTTTGAAAATCTGAGTGTGCTGTTTTACATTTTTAGTACTTATTATATCTATTAAAGTTTCAAGGGTATTCTTTCGAAATTCGAATTTTAATTTTTTCAATGAAGTGTTTCAATCCCCTTAACAACAGTACGGGCACGTATGACAAAATAGATTTCTCTTATTTTGCTCTACAACACAACATATTAAAACCCAAGAAGTTTCCAGCTTGGTGGTGTGATATGCAATATTTATTTTAAAACAATCACATATCGATTTCGTTCACATGACTGAACATCATAAGTGCAGATTTCGGGGCATGAGGACTCAAATACTCTGCATAAAACTTTTTTTTTTTTTTTTTTCGTTTCTTTCTTTAATATGTTTTATGGCTCTGACGGTTAAAAGTTTTATGCGGATTACAAGAGTCTTCATAAAAAATGTTCAAATGTTTGTATAGTTTATGGGACTTAACTACGGGGTCATCAGTCCCTAAACTTACAAACTACTTATGAACTAGCTAATTAGATTAGATTAGATTAATACTTGTTCCTTGGATCATGTATACGACATTTCGTAATGATGTGGAACGTGTCAGTTTAGTAAATTTTGTCTATACTTGACAATCTATATTTTAAGAATTTTTGTTTTTAGTTTTTTTTTAATTTTTTTAAGTTTTATCTAAAAATTCATCTACATTGTAGAAGGAGTTGCCATTCAGAAATTCCTTTAATTTCTTTTTAAATACTAGTTGGCTATCTGTCAGACTTTTGATGCTACTTGGTAAGTGACCAAAGACCTTTGTGGCAGCATAATTCACCCCTTTTTGAGCCAAAGGACGGCACAAATATCCATGCCCGAGGGGGGATTCGAATCCCCGACCGTAGTGGCCGTGCAGACCGTGACTGGAGCGCCTCAGTCCCCTCGGCCACCGCGGCCGGCATGAGTCTTCATGACTCTAAATCTGCACTAATGATGTTCAATCATGTGAACGAAATCCATATGTGATGTTTTAATGAATATTTCATATTGCACAACCAAGCTGGAAACTTGTAGTTTTTATTGTAATATTGCTGTGTTCTGGCACATTATCCATTATGAAGTCGACATATTGTAATCCGACAGTTTAAAAAAATCACATATCGATTTCGTTCTCGTGACTGAACATCATAAGTGCAGATTTCGGGGCATGAGGTATCATATACTCTGCATAAAACATTTTTTTTTCTTTCTTTAATATGTTTTATGGATCTGACGATTAAAAGTTTTATGCGGAGTACATGAGTCTTCATGACTCGAAATCTGCACTAATGATGTTCAATCATGTAAACGAAATCTATATGTGATTTTTAATGAATATTTCATATTGCACAACCAAGCTGGAAACTTGTTGTTTCTATTATAATATTGCTGTGATCTGGCACATTATCCATTATAAAGTCGACATATTGTAATCCGGCAATTTAAAAAAATGTATCCATAATTTTGCAATGATCAAATCAGACTCTCAAAGAAGTGTTCGCAGCGGCCGTAATGAAAAATGTTTGCGGCTGCTTGGATATTACGTGGTGAAGTGACACAAGTTTAACAGTTTTCGAGTGAATAGTTTGTCAGGGAAACGATCGGAGGTCATACAGCTTGAAGGCAGAATGCAGGAGGTGCGTTGGCTTGGCGCACGGGATCAGCTGGCGCGACGCAGGCGCAGAGCGGCGCGGGATAATTGTTGGGATATAGTGGTTACACGCGCCACCGGGCCGGTCGATCTAGACAATCGGGCCGAGGCTTTTGTGCAGCGCCACTGCCGGACAAAGCGGCCACTCCACAGCTGGGCCGGACCTGCCTTGACAGCTGAGTAAAGCAGCGCCACTGGCCTCGGACCACCACCTCTATCTCACTGGCGATTTATCTCACCTTCTTGGTTTTCGTGGCCGCGGTGGAGTAGCCGAGCGGTCTAAGGCGGCTCGCTGCGGAGCGCGCGCCGTCGGAGATTCGAATCCTCCCTGGGGCATGGGTGTGTGTGTTGTCCTTAGGTTACTTTACCTTAGTTTAAGTCAGCGGTGCTGTACCTACGGCCCGCGGGCAACTTGTGGCCCACCGAGCTTTCTTGAGTGGCCCGGCAAGTTAGTCGTCCAATATTCGAAATTTCACAATAAAAATCTCCAATGATTAGCTGATAAAATGGGCGAGATGCGTACAGCGAAATCGGCGGAGCCAGTGTCCTGAATTTAAGCAGCACGTTCTCCACAACGCAAGTCGTTTGTTGTGAAGCAGGAATATGGCCGAAGGACGTTACTTTCGTAGCGTGGGGCTAGTGCGAATTTTGGGCGGACGGGAGACGCGCTCCGTATAGACGAAAAGCTGGCCTAAAGTTTGTAACCGTTTAATACACATTAACGTAGTATTTTACCTTTATCCCCAAATCTTCAGTTCTTTCTAGCACTAAGATCACAGGGTGCACTGCGGGGTATTAAGTTTTTCTTAAAATGTTTCAAATCTTTTTATATGCTCTTTTTATATGCTCTATTTCAATGGTACGACAACACATGAATATAAATTCAGTGAGTAAAGACGAGATTTCATGTCTGCACAATACAGTTTCCATTTAAGGATTAATGTTAACTTTCGTTAAATTATCTGTAAAGTGACGTTTTAACGTTTAACCAAGTTAACGTTTTTAGTAACGGATTAATGAAGTTAACTTTTTGGTTAACGCTGTCTACCTCTGGTAAGTACCATAATTGCAGTTCACAGTATATCACTTGACCTTTCTGCCTTGAAAAATAAATCGCTAAATGTCATATTCCATTGATTAACGTACCTTACGAACAAAGATATTTAACAAAAACGTAACTCCTTCGAAATGGCTGTCAAAAGGTTGTAGCGGAGTTTCAGATGGCCACTTAATTTTTTTAAATTTCCTACTTTCTTTTAAATTAATTATGATTTGTCTATAGATCAAGTGCACAAATTCTATTAAGAAAACCTAAGAAAATATTAATTAGCAATACGTTCAGTTATATTTCAAAAAGCAACGTAGTCTTCTATTAACAATTATATATTAAAATAGATTCTGATGACACAACAAATGGGTGTAGTTATTTTGCAGTGTTATTTTGTCCTGTTATAATGTTGTGGCACACTTGAAATAAAACTTTCGAGAATTTGGCCCGAAGCGCAAAAAGGTTGAGTATGGCTGGTTTAAGTAGTTTGTAAGCTACGGACTGATGACCACGCAGTTTGGTCCGATAGATTTACAAACATTTGAACATTTTTGTTATTTTCGTGGTAGGATTCTTGATTTACATTGTTACCAGATATACTGGGTGACAGACTTCATGGAATATCTCCTAATGTCCTTTTGCCCGATGAAGTACTCGACGTGTCATGGAGTCAACAAGAAGTTGGGAGTCTCTTGCTTCTACTACCGTCCATAATTCCGCACCGTACCTCACAAACGTCTTTTGATCAAATTGCGTGGTTTTGGTATATCGCCCCAGATTTGCGACTGGATAGGGGATTTCCTGTCAAAACCAACTGCAGAACGATCTGAATATCACTATGGTGTAAAAATTGGCAATTGATTTTAAATAATAAGAAGTGTGAAGTCGTCAACTTGAGTACGAAAACTTTGTTTACAAGACAAATAAATCAAAAGTGAAGACCGTAAACTCCACAAAATACCTAGGAATTACTATTACTTCAGACTTAAATTGGAAAGAACACGTAGGTAATGTCATGGGAAAGGCGAACCAAAGACTGCGTTTTATTCGTAGAACCCTTAAAAGATGCAACAGAGCTACAAAAGAAACTGCATACACTATGCTTGTCCGTCCTTTTTTTGGAGCATTGCTGACCAGTGTGGGATCCTTATCAGGTGGGTTTGACGGAGAACATCGAAAGAGTCCAAAGAAGGGCAGATCGTTTCGTATTGTCACGATACAGAGGAGACAGCGTTAAGGAAATGATACAGGATCTGGGATGGGAATCGTTACTGCAACGGCACTTATCGCTGCGGCGTGGGCTACTTATGAAACTCCAATCGACAACATTCTTTTCCGAATGAGAAAGTATATTGTTGACTTTCATTTACATAGGCACAAAAGACCATCACAATAAAATACGAGAAATCAGAGCTCTGAAGGAGAGATTCAGGTGTTCTTTCTTCAAATGTTCAAATGTCTGTAAATCTATCGGACCAAACTGCGTAGTCATCAGTCCGTAGCTTACAAACTACTTAAACCTACGTAAACTAAACTACGGACAAACACACACACTCCTGCCCCAGGACTCGAACCTCTACGGCGAGCAACCGCGAGCTCCGCAGCGAGGTGCTTTAGACCGCTCGGCTACTCCACCGCGGCTGTTCTTTCTTCCCGCCCGCTATTCGAGAATGGAATGGGAGATAAATAGTATAAAGGTGGTTCAATGAACCCTCTGCCAGGCAAATGTGATTTGCAGAGTATCCCATGTAGATGTAGATGTAGCTGTAGAATATGTTGCCGGGGTAGTTTTTTGTGCAGGAAGCACCCTCTAGATTATGCCCCATAGATGTCCGATGGAATGCATGCCTGTAGATCTGGGTGGCCAAGTCATTCGCTGGAAACGACCACGATATATGAGGCGTATTCGGAAAGTAAGTGTCGTTTTGGTAAAAAAAATATAGCAAACATATTAACAAAAAAGTATTGTCACAAGAAAAAGCATATCATAAAGTACTTCACCACATATTTTAAATTTCTCCATAATGGATGTTTTAGACCCCTGATGGTTTATTAAACGGGATGACCGCAAGCAGTCACTGTTTCTAAGTCCTTTTATTCCTTAAACTACTTTTCGAACCTGTTAAGGTTCATCATCAGATGGTGGCGCACAAACAGGTTTGCATATCCATGTGGTTAGCAGCATACTGGGTACTGGCTTGCGATGGTATGGGCGGCTTTAGAGTTGTTAAGCACCAGGCACCTTCCATTGGAGTAATGAACTGGCCACTGAAATTAAACATTTCACTGAACAGTTGTATAGCGCTCGCTGGATGCTGAGCATTTACTATAAAGCCGTCGATACTATCGCAAACCAGTACCGAGCATGCTGCTAACCACAAGGTTATGTAATTCTGTTTGTGCCTCACTATCTGATTTTGAACCTTATCAGATTCGAAAACTAGTTTATGGAATAAAATGATTTCAAAACAGTAACTGGTTGCGAATTTGTCATTTCTCTTTTCTACTTTAGCACATAGTTTCCACCGTGTTGCGGCACTTGTCGTAGCGATGGATAAACTTACCTAGTCCTACCCCATAGAACGATGGCGTCAGTGATGAGGACCATTGCTGCACGCAGAGTATCACTTCGTCGTACCTTGGAAGAGTTTCTATAGATGTCTCCACGCAGATGATAGCACGCAGATCGGAGTTCTTGATTGAGGCTTAAATTATTATACTACTGGCAGGAACTGATCTAGATACTGAATAAAACTAAAATCCTCGGGAATCGAGATACCAACTGATTTATTTAAAATAAGCAGAAAACCAGTAAACTGCATAATAACATCCACTTGACACAGGTTGTTTAAATGAAAGTAAATATAATTTCCCTTGCTTTAATATGATTAAACAATGTCTTATGGCCGCCTACGTATGCATGTTACTCCACCGAAAGCGCGTACTGAACTGAAGTGTGGCGGCCAGGTCCGGCGCAAGCCCGCCCTCCCGTGTTTTTTCATTTTTTTTTTTTTTTTTTTTTTTTTTTACAAATCGTTAGTGGAAATTTATTTAAACCAATCTGCAGGAAACGTCATCAATCAATCGCAATTTTTGTTTTTAGTTTTCAGATCTACCTAAGTTTCGGCCACTGAGTGGCCAGCTCAAATCTTTTAATATTTGCTTACAGCTAAACCGCCATGATGGAAGTTACGTTCAGCATGATTATATAGATGTAAACATAACTCAAATCACTAAGAATAGCCACACTGTGTCCGAAATCTATGTAGTTCTGGAAAATTAAAAAAAAAAATTGAGACTGATTGGTGACATTCGCTACAGATTTGTACAAAACAGTCGTTGGGCACCAGCTCAAAAATGGAGTCAAACCTGATTGAAGAAATCTAGCTAATTTTAATATGCCGGCCGCGGTGGCCGAGGGGACTGAGGCGCTCCAGTAGCGGTCTGCACGGCCACTACGGTCGGGGTTTCGAATCCCCCCTCGGGCATGGATATTTGTGCCGTCCTTAGGATTAGCTAGTTCATAAGTAGTTTGTAAGTTTAGGGACTGATGACCCCGTAGTTAAGTCCCATAAGTTCTACAAACATTTGAATTTTTGAATTTTAATAAGCATTGTGAATTAAAAGAAATGTTCAAATATGTGTGAAATCTTATGGGACTTAACTGCCAAGGTCATCAGTCCCTAAGTTTACACACACTCAACCTAAATTATCCTAAGGACAAACACACACACCCATGCCCGAGGGAGGATTCGAACCTCCGCCGGGACCAGCCACACAATGCATGACTGCAGCGCCTAGACCGCTCGGCTAATCCGGCGCGGCATGAACTTACAGTTAACGTAAATAAACAGATAATGTATTCAACGGAAAACGGTAAATAAATGTTGGCAAAGTGATAGTGTACGAGTAGTATAGTCAAACAAAAGTGCCGGTCAGAGTTTAATTGTTGTTCGTGCAGGCGGAGACAGGTGTTTCATGGTTCAAAATCAAAACGTCCGACTATCACTCAGAAACGGATAGAAAAAAATTTTAAAAATACGTCAAACTCAACTTATGCCAGGCTTACTACCAATGTCTCATACCTTGTAATTCCTCACAGCGTATTTACCCATTCGGAATACTTAACACATAATCGCAGCATCGAATATTACATTCGAATTTCCAAATTAGATTTCGTCTTCGGCGCGTAACAGACTGGCAGCGTTCCACCCAAAAGAATACTGGTGTGTACGCCTGGCTGCTTCCCACCCTCTGTTCCTCCGGCGTTAACACGACGGTGCTGCCACAGTGGCGAGCAAGAAATTAGTCCTCCTTCCTCCCCTTGTTCAACAGGGACGGCCGGCAGGTAGTCAGTCGCCATGCCACAGTTCCCGAAGCTGCTCCCTCCAAGGTTTGGCTTCGAATCCCCTATTGGTAATGAATTTTGAGTTTAGTACTAAAAAAATAAAAAAAGAGTGGGGCGGCACTTCTGCCGCCCCTCGGAAAGTGCCACCCTGTGCGGCCGCACGTTTCGCACGTGCCTTGCGCCGGCCCTGGTGGCGGCTCGATTCAAGGCTGCCTTCGCTCCACAATTTGGCGCGCAAACATGGCTGCCGTGCATAGTCCATCTTAAATTAATTATATTGTTTATTGAATTAGCGATTGTTAACATGTTTTACCTACTCAGGGCATAGCTTAGCTTTGAGGGGTTTTTCTAAATTGAGTATGATATTGAATATATAATTAGTTTATATTCATAAAAATATGAATGTGTTTTGGCGCTTGACCGCCAGTGCTACAGCCAATCGGCGTCCAGTGCCTGCTGCTCGGAGACTTCCCCAGAATTCGGGGAAATTTGCCAGTGCTCTTCCCCTTGAGAACCCGACCTATTGTACCACATGTCGTCGTTCTCACCAGCTTTTACCATCTGTCGCCTACTGGTCCTAACCGGCTGCACTGTAGCAATACTTCGATCTGAATATGATGGCTTTAAGCCAGAAATATTACACCATGCAGGACAGGTATCAAACGACAACTCACGTGTGCAACAGTTTCATAATGAGGGCCTGAGGATGGTGCCAGTGAAGCACCGAAACCGATAGCTTTACTAATTAAAAAGATTTAACCACAGCTGCTGGAATATTCTTCGTCTAATACTGTATACAGCTGTTGTCCCAACCCATGAAATGTGGAGAGAGTTAAAGTCAGTGATAGGTTCAGTTGATTCAGAGGAGCCAGTACACTGCATGTAAAAACAGACCACATCATTATGGAACCTTCAGCACCTTACACTGTGACTGGTTGATAACTTGGGTCCATGGTTTCCTGGGCTCTGTGCCTCACTACAGTCCGATTACATCTACTTGCTAGTTGACAGTTGACGTGCTGGACCTGCTTTTTTCCAATCAGAGCGCTGAACGTCACGCCCGAACCGTTCGTCACTGCCTAACAGCCCCAACAACTATTTAATTCACTTCCATTTCCTTATTTCGCATTTCATCACTTGATGACAGCCATACAGAAATCAAGACATGGACGACGGCGCTAACGAAACACGTAGTCATGCACTGTGCTAAGAATGCGCTACTGAATCCTTTCGTGCAAATCGTGATTTAGCGGCACATATAAAAGTATTATATCACAGATATCACCTTATATTAGTTTCGTATGTTTTACGTGAAGTCAAGCTCTCTGAAGGTCATACTTAAGTATTGTTACGGGATGTGTGTCATTTAGGCACTACGAAAAATACGACTGCGTACCGTAGTGGTAGAGTATGACCTTCGTGTGCAAAATATCACGGATTCGAATCCCAACGTGTGCGATTAATTTCCAAATCGGAATTACTTTTATTGTTCTTTTTATCGGTTTAATTGATTTTTCTTATTCTAATACCTTGTTTCGTCTGTTGCATAATAGTATTGTCTATTTTATTTTTCATTCTATGTTTCTTTTTTCGATTGCGATCTGCTTAATCGTTAATAACCTGTAATTAAGTGCGAAGTAGGACTGCTGATTAGTTCGTAACACGGCAGCCTGCAAAACCACTACCCAGTGTGAGGATATTTTCGGATAACCAATAATAGCGAGAAATTACAGTTGGCTTTTAGCTCTGTAATTAAAAGTTTTCTGTCTGAGTTTGCTCACAGAGGTAAGCGTTAAACGCCGTGAATGAAGTAACCGCGAGTTCGTTCTGCTGGAGATAGCTGACCGCCGTTTTGTCGAATACAAAGTACATCGCGTATGCTTCGGTTACAACATGCAGTAATTTGAGAACTACAGACCGTATCTTCTGCTGCAGTTAAGTCACTGATCACTTAAAATTAGCTGTCAGTAGAGCTAGTCGCATTGCCGCCAGGACCGACGGTTGAAAGTACAGCTACCGCGGTACCACTCTTGAGAGTGGGTATTTGATTTGAAGGAATATTTATTTACATTGAGCCTCGCGGGGACGGCCACTGCGGGTATGGCCGAGCTGGGAAAAAGGAGGAAATCACTTTTCCGATTTTCACGCTGTAAACACTGTTGACGATATATAGGACCATCTCACGTCGTCTTATCAACTTATTTTTTCCTGACATGTTTTCAATTGCTTGTGAAAATCGAAACTTGCCTAATTTTCATTCTGCGTGAGTTTGTTACTTCTAAACGCTTCTTACTCTATTTTGAAGAAAAAACAGTTTAAAAATCTGATATTTTACACGTGGTAGTACAGAATCTTAGTTTTTTTAATAAAACATTAACCTTTTTATTAATTCGTAACAGTCGTTTTAAAATGACGCTCTTTGTCAAGTATGTGTACGTAATTTATTCAAAACGTTCGAAACCGTGTAGCTTACTGTTCGATACATTTTTTATCATACTTTACAGCGAATTAAGTAGAACCAAAAGTATAGAAAAGTTTTTGAAACGATTGTTGCAATGAACGTTTCTAGTTTAACGAGTAATTGCGTGTTAATATCTATCTCATCATGTCTCTCTACCTGTTCTTCCACTCCCCCCCCCCTCTCTACGTCAATTTCCTCCGCCTCCCCTACCTCCTCTTAGAACTGTATCTAACCCAGGGCTATGTTTAGTGTTACGTTCAAAATCTTATATCTCCTAACGTTCTTGGCCTAATGTTTTGAATTTTCAACACAACTTTGTACTGGAATGTGCGCATGTTTTATTTATATATTTTTTCAGTATATGCCATATATGACTTTATATAAATTTTGTAATGGGCACACGTTGATACGAAAAATCGCAAAGGATATATAGGGTTTTTTTTTTTTTTTTTTTTTTTTTTTTTTTTTTTTTTTTTTTTTTTTTAATATATTCAAGAAATATGTTCCCAGAAACCCTGTATCACAATGCAACGTTGAGTCAAAATTTCAAAGCAATCGGCCAAGAACTATATACAAACCAACGTAACATTTTTATGTATAGAGATTACTAACAGCGGGGTGACGGGGGAATTAGAGGAGGGGGGGGGGGGAACTACCCACTCTTAATAAATATGAACCGCCGGGCCTGAATGCCGACATTAACAGTTGACGGCCTCTTTAAATTCTGCTCCGCGTTATAACATATATTAACAGCATTTGTGAAGCGACCCGTGGTGTTTGCGTGTCCTATACCTGAGCAGTAGCCGGCTGCCCATGTAGCAGTACTGCAGACTGCAGCGCCACGTGACTAACTTCAACTAGCAAGTCATTTTAATCGGACCATACCACCCGTTCTTATACATTGAAATCGGGACTAATCTGACATGTTCCATGTCCACGAGGATCTCATCAACATGGATCTATGGAACGAACCAACTAATCTAATCTAATCGGAGCCAGTGGCATATATAAAGCCCCATACCCTTCCCTCCCTCCCCCTCCTCCGAAATAATAAATGTAAAGAGAAAAATTTAATACGGCATCTGAATTGTTTTAATGAATAATACTTGAAGGCATTGCCGTGGTAGACAATCATACTTACCTGTATTGGTAAAGGGATCGGGGTGTCAGTGGTGCGAAGTTCGTGCTACTTTTATTAATAGCTATATTTTTTATAATTCAATCTAAACAGCAAAAAAGCTTTATCTCAGTAAAGTAAAAGGGGTTTCAGTGCATATTATCGTCGGAATATAAGCAGCAAATCATGGCACGTCTATTTCAAATTATTTATCTTATCGTTACATTATCTTGCCCCTCAGCCCGTCCCATCCCCCCCCCCAACCCCACGAAAATATATATCCTGTATTCGCCGCGGGCCGCAGCACTCTTCGTATTTTGATAATTTGGATGTTGAATTCCCTAACGATTTCCTAATGTTCCTTGCGTCTAGCTTCAACTACCATTCCGCGTTCAAAGTCTGTTAATTCCCTTCATGCTGCCATAATCACGATGGAAACATTTTCAAGTAAATCACCGGAACAGAAGTTATACCACTCCCAACTCATCGCCCCTTTATACATTGTATACTCGTGACTGCCGCCAGCCGGCCGCGGTGGCCGAGGGGACTGCGGCGCGTCAGTCACAGTCTGCACGGCCACTACGGTCGGGGGTCGGGATATTTGTGCCGTCCTTAGTGTTAGCTAGTTGATAAGGAGTTTGTTAGTTTAGGGACTGATGTCCCCGTAGTTAAGTCCCATAAGCTTAACAAATATTTGAACATTTGATTTCACTGCCGCCATCTGTACCTGTGCATATCGCAATTCCATGACTTTTGACAATTCAGTGTACACTGTCGGCAGTTATTAATCTTTTATTGTCGAGTATTACAGTAGTATGTGTATCCCAGTGACAATCTAAAAATCCTATCAAATTCAAATCTACTGCGAAATTGAGACCAGTGTCAAGCTAGTCAGGCATAAATCGTTTATCTTTGGTTTGAGGCTTATTTTCGATGGCAGTAATTTTAAGACTTGAATGCTGAGCCAAGCTGTTTGTTTAAAATATGGAGACGAAAGGGAATAGACGAAGTTGGAGAAACGATCTTTTGAAGTTTTTTTAAGATAAAGTTTTTCATGAAATACTTGGCATGTTTCTATGGCACAAATTCGCATTGTTAGGCTGAACTTATGGTAACAGTAACGGTCGGGAAAGATCTTGCTGTTAGCTTGTGTTCTCACTATCCATGCTAGCGACCCCTATCTGTCTAAGGATAAGTATTTATTGTAATAGTTTAGTTTTGAGATTGCGTTTTCTTATGAAATAGGAATTTCGTGGGTAGTGTTCTTGAAATATGGTATTGTTGTGACATTGTTTGTGTAAATCGAGTTAAATTTATTAACAGTAGAGAAACGTTTATCTTTGTTTAAAAATAATTTTGTAGGCAGATTAAATACCTGAGTTATATTTTTCCCTTAAAGATTTTAAAATCATAAACATGACATTGTTAGTAATTTTCATGAAGTTACATCAGTTAGAAAATAAACCAGATATTTCATTTTTAATAATTAGTTAGAGTTTCTTAAACAGATTACCAGTTTATCCTCACATTTTTATTAAAAGTGCCATAGATGTTTTCTGTAGTTAGTCTTTCAGGGCCGGCCGCGGTGGCCGAGGGGACTAAGGCGCTCCAGTCACGGTCTGCACGGCCACTACGGTCGGGGATTCGAATCCTCCCTCGGGCATGGATATTTGTGCCGTCCTTAGGATTAGCTAGTTCATAAGTAGTTTGTAAGTTTAGGGACTGATGATGACCGTAGTTAAGTCCCATAAGCTATACAAACATTTGAACATTTGATTTTCAGTTTTCCGGTAGTTAGTACAGCAGGAAGCAGTTTGGTGTTGCGCAAATTTATTCAGTAAGTGAAGGTGAGAAAGAATCAGTTATTGTCAAGCTTACAGTTCAGTATAATTTACAGATTTCGGGGTAGGACAATTCATACAGTGTTAAGGTAAACAAGTGTTTGCACTGAGTCAGATTGCAGTGATAAATATTGTGTTCGTTACATTCCGTTAAAGATTGTTAGTTCAGTCAGAAACAAGTTTGTAGGTCCAGAATTATTAACGCAGTGATTTTTATTATCAGTAATTTTCAGACAGTTAACTTTGTTACGACATTTTCATACAGAAACAATTAGCAATTTGTGTCTCATTATAATAAACATTACGCAATCCCATAGGTTTTGCAATACCTTTACATTCACAGAGAATACAGTTAAAAATACGCAGTCTGATTAACATAACGTTGTACAAAGGCATTAGGCTAGAATAAGTTTAAACACACAGCAGACGTAAGAGAGAAGGAGAACTTTCAACGTGCAGGGAAGAGTCCTCTGCAGTCGGGCTGGTCACTGTGTCCTCGGTGCCGGAGTGGTCAACGAGTCTGCCTAATAATAGGGCACAAATTTTCATTAGCCGCATTTTGGTATTCCATCTAAACCTAGTACAGCGAAGCCATAACTGATCGGAAATTGCGATTATTTTCATTAAAATGAACGCTGTAACATCGTCAAAAATATGTAATTGGTTAAATTAGAGTAATGACGAATTCGAGTTTAAGACAAAGATATATGTAATGACTGTTTTAGTGACACATTAATCATAAAACATTATTATTATTATTTTCCACAGAGCTCTGTACCACTTTGAACTCTGCTAACTTGCAGATAATATTTTAACTCGAAGTCTGTTAGTGAGCTTCTGAGGGTGCATTTCGTTGTCATCATCGATAACAAAAGTTGCCTCACAATTATGTAGGCCTGACATCCACAATCATAGTAACTGCAGTCCTTTAACGTTGTGGAAATTATACTAAACAAAATATTGATACAGCTCTGCGCAGCTTATTACGAAACTTAATATGCAACTGCAAGTCATACTTGCAACACATCTTCCTTTCTTCCGATACATTAAATGACTACTGTATAGTAACTATACTTATCTTTAGTATGGCTAACTGTCCAATCGCAACGTTTGTTAAATGTTTTATCTAGATACGTTCAGAGGTTTTTTAATTCAGCGTGGAGTCAGTAGTTCCATTTTTCTCTTTGCTCAAATACTTCATTTAAACAGCATGCAGAAGCACATTTACAACACCAAATAGACTGCACGATGACTACACTGAAATGAACTAAGAGATATGCTGTTAACTGAGCATTAGACTTGCCGGCCGCTTGGAGTGCTGCTGTCACAGTGTATAACAAAAGTCAGCATTTTTTTTTATTTTTTTATTTTTTTTTTTTTTTTTAGCTTAAGGGACTTAATTACGGTGTCATCAGTTCCTAAAAACTTACAAACTACTACAACTAAGGACGGCACAAATATCCATGCCCGAGGGGGGATTCGAACCCCCGAGCGTAGTGGCCGTGCTGATCGTGACTGAAGCGCCTCAGTCCCCCCGGCCACCGCAGCCGGCACAAAAGTCAGCGGGAGTGTCATGACTATATACGTTAGACTGTGTTAATGCCTCAAAAGTGGCTACACACCGTACCAAGCGGCAAAATGTGGTACTAAAAGCATGTTGTTCATCAACAAAACTGCAACTTTAAGGGTTTATGCACAAAATACGGTATAAATCAAATTTAATATGTTGTTGTCCGGGAACAACACTGTGAATGACGGGGTTAACGTGTTCAATCTGTATTTTAGCAGTAGCCAATATGCCTAAGACTGTCGCGATATTCACTGCTGTGATAGTTCTTCCGGTCTGACACTTGGAGCGCCACTATCGGAGAGAAAGTCAGCCGTAACATTAATGTCTATTTCTGAATTAAATTTCTACTTAGTCAAACATACAGTGAAACGGAGGTTATATTTTTGTGTTCCAAGAATTACTAAATTAGTAGGACAAATGAATGATCATGAAGCAGATGTAAAAATAGCTAAATTTTACTGATTCAGTGACATAAGCTACAAAGAGTCGCAGAAGGTGATGTTTTGCTGTTTACTAGCTATTTTTTATTCTTAAGGGAGGAAGACATATATATATTAAAGAAGAACTTTATCGGCGGCCGCGGTGGTCGAGGAGACTGAGGCGCTCCAGTCACGGTCTGCACGGCCACTACGGTCGGGGGTTCGAATACCCCCTCGGGCATGGATATTTGTGCCGTCCTAGTTCGTAAGTAGTTCATAGGTAGTTTGTAAGTTTAGGGACTAATGACCCCGTAGTTAAGTCCCATAAGCTGTACAAACATTTGAACATTTGAAGAACTTTATCCATTTCAGCAACTGTTCGGGTTATAAATTAATAAAATTCAGCAACCAGTTGCAACCAGTGGTTGGTTTCTTACAAGCAACTGGTTCCTGAATTTTATTAATTAAAAGTTTCATGTAGTGTTCCATTTAATATATATTAGGATCCTTAGGAAACTATAGAAAGACGGATGTCATATTATTTTTAGTTATGCAGATTTTTACCTCATTACCAAGTACTTCCTATCGCAAAAACAGTTAAAAAACAGTATAAACGATACTATTCGCACACATCCAATACCCTGTTCAGAAGTGTAGCATACTGTCCGCTTGGTGCGCTGCAATCGCTCTGCAGAACAAAACTGAGTAAGAGTGTCGCCACTGTTTGCGTTGGGCTGCGCTGTATTATTAAATATCAGAGACAACTCTGTTATGTTTTCGTGACTAAATCGCTGAACCTATATGAATGGCATTTGAATTCTGCATACATGTTGAATAGTATATAGCTACTTCAACTACTTGGTTTAGTGGCGAAAACGTAACTGAGTTTCTTTTTGCATTTAATAATACCTTTATTTTATTGCCTTTTGACGCAAGGTTTATACTTAATCCGGAAAATATAAACTTTTGTTTTACCACGATGATTCTGATTAGAAGTTAAGAACAAAGTTGTGAATTAAATTGTACATACAGCCTCGGCAACACAGTATGATAATGTTGCCAACAAAATGTTCCAAGGATAATCCAACACTGGATCTAAAAGGGGTGACGGGCATAAATAGGAATGCCGAGAGGGGGCCTCCTCAATTTTGTGCCCCGGTTGGGAGATGTAGATCCGCCACTGGCCACATCGTAGAGCAGGAACTGCATTAATTGTTTACTTAACCGTCATGAAAAATTATTCCTCTCATTCTGTGTGCTCAAAGAGCATTCAGTGATCGTTTACAACATCAGCACACTACTTATCCGAGGCCGCAACTAAAATTTCACTCCCGCGCGGGAGTAGCCGAGCGGTCTGGAGCGCCACGTTACGGATCGCGCGGCCTCCCGTGTAGGAGGTTCGGATCCTCCCTCGGGCATGTATGTGTGTGTTGTCCTTAGGTTCGTTCGACTTTGTTTAAGTAGTTTGTAAGACAAGAGACTGATGACCAACATAGTTTGGTCCCATAGGATTACAAACATTTGAACATTTTTAAAATTTTACTCTGCTGCGTAATTTGTGGGAAAGATTATTTCCGAATAATATACCAGCTTTTGGGAAAATTTTACTTTCGCCCTCTGAGACATAGCGCGCTGATTTTGGCAACGATCTTTGA
This sequence comes from Locusta migratoria, assembly GCA_026315105.1. Classification (NCBI taxonomy): domain Eukaryota; kingdom Metazoa; phylum Arthropoda; class Insecta; order Orthoptera; family Acrididae; genus Locusta; species Locusta migratoria. The sequence goes on from CM048745.1 coordinate 319,836,319, forward strand.
AAAATCAATCACATATAATGAGAGGGAACAATTTTTCATATTGACTGTGGAATAACTAGATAATTAAGGCTATTCCTACTGTGTGGTATGATTTGTATCCTTGTCCGGTTAGTAAATTAATTTCCTCGTAAAGTGAATATTTTGTTACCAACATTATCACAGTAATTCGCTGAGACTGTCAGCAAAATTTAAGCCGCTGCAGTAACGTTTATTAAGGAACTTTACTACTACTGTAAATACATATGTTCTTACCTTGCTCGGTCCTCTTCATTCATAAAAACATTTGTAGAGGTTGCAGTTTGCCTGATTCCGTTTACATCTGGAAGTATCGTCTGCTTTCACGTAGTATTAGTAGTTGCAGGTGATTTCAAAAGAAAATTAATAATTGTAAAGCAACTAAGATTCACTCGGCTTGCAAGTGGTAAACTGAACAGCAAATCTCAGTCAACAAGACAGCGAAACACCTCAAAACACAGCGAATCAATCTGAGTAAGAAAATATAAATCACAGGTTCGTAGCCAAGGAGGTTATGTTCGTAGCGTTTTGAAACAAGTGAATATCGAAGCGAACTCAAACACAGTCTTTCATCTTATATCGAATTATCGGCTTTGAACTATCGCGGCGTCGTGACTCTTTTAATTCCGCCTCCACACATTGGTACCAACGCTGGCGCCAAAATTGGTGAATATTTTTGTAATAGCGCCCATACTTTAGAGACAACATTCAGTTCAATTCGTCAAGAGAAAACGGAAATATATCTGACGCACAGATCGCGGCCGATTCGTAAGCAGTTTTGAGTGCTTGTAATTATATTTCGTCATTCCAAAACCGAAATTGATACCATGTTAAAGCTTGTGATGGGTTGTATTGTATCACTTCATACCGTTCATCTCGAAATAGCGCGGTGGAATGGCCGAGTACTCTCTCTCTAAGGTGCCTAGCTGAGGAGCGCGCGGTTGCTCCCCGTCGGAGGTTCGATTCCTCCCCCGGGCATGGGTGTATATGTTGTCCTTAGGTTAGTTTGTTTGAATCGTTTGTAAGCCTAGGGACTCGTAATCTCATTAGTTACGTCTCATAGATTTACAAATATTTGAACATATCGACATCAGTCAGTTTTAAAGAAAATATTTCTAGTATTAGATACCTATTATTAAAATATCGCATTTATAATTGCTCCTTCAATTTACCATACTCGAAAAAGAAATACATTTTGCAGGGAACCTATACTGCCAAAGTTCTTTTGGCAATGAAGCTTTGATTTCTTGCTACAGGTGACATTTTCAAAAGCCTACACTTTTCAAAAGCCTTATAAAAACCTGCGGAAGTAATGTCACTGATTGTGCTTGAAGATTGCAAAGCAATAAAGGCCTATGTGAGGCCTTTACAGGCAGTGTTAGATAACGTGGCGCTCCAAACAGCTCGGCTACTCCCGCGCGGTTGAGTTACATTCTTCACAAATTTATGGATAGTGACAACATGCTGAAATAACCTCATAGCGTAAAAATGAGTAATAAAAAAATATACATTTTTATTTAAATACTCTAATATCGCATCCGTTTGGTTTACTGCACCAAAAAGCCAGTTTGCAGTGGTGTTAGTTACGTTAAGTCTGGAATCTCATTGAGTGCGGTATTGTTATCTTCAGTGATGTGTTTCGCTTCGAATTTATCTTAAGATGACCAACGAAGACGTTTCTGGAGACACTCCGCATAGTGGTAGGATACAAACTTGAGTGTCGGCGGAGAACTAGGTGTGATGGCTTGGGTTGTCTTCGAATTCATAGCGGATTCCCTTTGATCGTCATCCACGATACGTACAGTAATAGGTGACGAAATTCTACCCTCCGATTTGTTGCTCTTTACTGCAAGCCATTCTGGGCTTACATTTAAGTTAATGTCCGCTCGCGCTCGGTGAGACTTTCGTTTATATCAAATCCTACCTTGACTAGCACGGTTACTGGATCTCTCTTCAATTGAGAACGTTTGTAACGTGAGGGGAAAGATGCTCCAAGAAGCTCGGGATTTTGACCATTTATCGCATCAATTGAACAGAATTTCGCACGATATATCTCAAGACAGCCAACAACTCTGACAATACCTATATCTGCTCGGATAATCGTCATTGATGGAGCAGTGCGTTACTGACGTGCTCTCTCCCTCCCTCTCTCTCTCTCTCTCTCTCTCTCTCTCTCTCTCTCTCTCTCTCTCTCTCTCTCTCTCTCTCTCTCTCTCTCTTGAATAAATCATCACATTTTTTTAAATTGTAATCTTTTGTTTGTCTGTGTGTGTACGCCATATATCTCAGTTTCTGACCCATTACTTCTTATTGCGTTTTTATGTCTTTTTGCCTTAAATTACCATCAACTTACTACAAGGATAGATTTTGTGGATACGTAAACTTTCCCGGCGTAATAATGAATGATACTGTTCTCGGACTTCCAGCCTGCTTATCATGTAATTTTTTGGATAATATTTGTGGCCGCTGTCTTTAGATGAATGTGCAGCTACACCAGCTCACCCGGAACTGAATTTGATACATGAGCGGCAGCGCCTATATCGCAAAATGCCAACAGCGTGTGCTCTAGAAATCAACGGTACCGCCTTCTACCAGACAGCGCCCCAGTGGTGAAAGCCGGCGTAAACAGTAAATTGATAATGAGTACTGTTATTACACTTCTTTGGACCAATCAAATACTGTTATGTCTAATAACAGAGTCAAACACAATTTACTTAAGGGGAAACCCTTCTCTCTTTTTAAAATAATCTCAGAAAGTCGAATTGCAATCGATTCTTTAAAACTCAGTCAAAAAGCGAGACTGAGTGGCAATCATTTGTGTCTCATTATTCAGCATTATTTGACCCTCCGTGAGATATGTTCTGCCACCGCAGATTTCTCCGGCAGAAGAACTTGTATATGTCGATGGTGCTCAGCACGTCGATTTGAATAGTTCGAATTATCTTTCCCTACAATGGTAGGGAATTTTTACACATCGCCAACCAAAGTTATATCGCTTCTTGGATTAGTAAAAGATAATTTAGGTTTGAGGAAGCCTGGTGTGTGCAAAACCCGTTTTTATTGCACTGAGAAATGGTAGTACTCAAGATCGAAATGTTGAGCACCATAGACACACTTGGTTGCTTCTGCCAGAGAAATCTGCGGTGGCAGAACCTTTCATATGGATATAGAATGCTGTGTAATGAGAGCAAAGGATGGGCCCCTCCACGTCCACACCAACGTTGCGTTCAAAGTCCCCGACGTTTCGACGAGTGTCATTCTCATCATCTTCTGTCGTAGTGTCCCCTATACAGGGTGTCCTGTTGAGACTTTTCGCCCCAAATATTTAATGGAACAACAATAGGAATTGAAAAACGACTTTCACAGAGATGAAAGTATGTCAGGTGGTCAAGTAATTTAAGCAGTACAATCTCTGACAATAAAGTCATTTAACAATAACGTAGATGAACTGTGAACTGCAGTTACCTTACTGTCCTTCGAAATAGTCACCTCCCATAATTATGCACCGTTGCGCTCTGCGATACATGACCTGGAAGCTTTGCACGAAGTTTTCATTTGGGATGGTGTTCAAAAGCCTTGTCACGTTTCGTTGCATGTCAGGATTATCGCCAAATCTCTTTCCTTTCAAAGCGAGTTTGAGTCAAGAGTATATGAAGAAGTCTGGAGGATAGAGATCCGGTTAGATTGGTGGATGCTCAAGTTGCACCAGCCCCTTTTCTGCCAGGAACTGTTTGACGGTATTGCCTGTGTCGGTGAGCGTTGTCGTGCAACTTCAACATCCACCTTACTACCCGTATCTCAGTCTTCCAGACTTCTTGCTATTCCCTCGACTCAAACTCACTTTGAAAGGAAAGAGAATTAATGATATTTCTGATGTTCATCGAAACGTGGCGACGGTTTTGAACACATCCGAAAAGAAAACTTCGTGCAAAGTTTCCAGGATACATATCGCAGAGGTCAGCGTTGCATAGTTATGGAAGGTGGCTATTTGGAATGACAGTAAGGTAGCTATCTACGTTAAGGTTACAGGACTATTGACCGAAATTTAGTGTCGGAGGTTGTATGAGACAGTCTAAAAAGTAAATAAATATTTTTTTAAGGGAAACGCATATTATTTGTTATGCAATCAATAGCATGAAAAATTAGTACAAGAGTGGCGTTGGGTACATCGGCAGTGTCATCCAGAGAAAATGCGAAGCGAAGTTGTCGCTTGAAATAAATCACCCGCAGCTATCGCCATTATTTTAGCTTGAGACTCGAGGCGCTCTAGCTGCGCGCTTCATGTATTTCAAACGTCAACTTCAATTCGCTATATCGATTATCCATTTAAGAAAACATAAGATTGTTCTGAAAGTAATATGTATGTATTGAACTAATTGTTCTTTGGGGCGATCTAAACCAGTTTGTACAGGTTTCCAGCCAAGATTGCATTTTTATTTTTAGGATGACGAGTTTCGACGTTACTCAGACGTCATCTTCTGATCTCCTGCTCTCACAATGTCATATCTCATATGGCTTTAGCTATGTCCTCTCATTACAATTTTCGTGGTACAGTTTAGTACTGAATACAACTGTACCACGAAAGTTGTAATGAGAGGATATAGCTAAAGCCATATGAGATATGACACTGTGAGTGTAGGAGATCAGAAGATGACGTTTGAGTAATGTCGAAACCTGTCATCCGAAAAATAAAAATGCGATCTTGGCTGGAAACCTGTGCAAAATAATATTTGTTTACGATTTAGACTGTCTCATAATATTTGATTTCACAAGTCCCTGTACGTGAAAACTGTTTTCAAATATCTGTTCCCCCAAGCGAGTACGTGCGCGGCGAGAACAGGGCCCCAAGCTAAAGCAGTCTTCCTTCCTTCTTCACTTCCCGGACTGTATTTTCCTTTCCCCTCTACTCCTTTCCTAACCTCACTCCTTCCCCTCCCCACCGGCGGACTGATAATCTCAACAGTTTAGTCCCCATATCCCAACCAAACAGCCGAACCCAATTCAAATATCTGTTGTTGTTCCATACATATTTTGGCCAAAATTTTACAAGGCATACCTTGTATAAAGGACACCTGCTGTCATCGATGCTTCGCCATGAGACGATAATGACACTCGTCGAAACGTTGGGGGCTCGGAACACAGCCACCCGGATCGAAGTCTGAGAAGATTTTATTAGAAGTATATGACGGGAAAGGCTACATTCCCAGCGATACGTTTTGTTTTGAAATAGTTTTCGCCGGAGTAGCGGCCGGTGTAAGTGGTGTGGCTTGGGTGTGCCCGCAGATCCAACAAGCTGAAGCCGTTCTGGCTGTCGATCACGGAGAAGGAGTCGCTGCCGGTGCTGGACTTCCTGTCGGCGGCGCTGATGTCGGCGGAGTACGAGCGCGCGCTGGCGCGGGCGCTGGCGATGCCGGAGTGCCGCGTCGTGCCCTTCTTCGGCGCCTTCCTGCGCGAGCTGCGGGACATCCTGGCGGGCAGCCCCAGCCTGGTGGTGCTGGCGCCGCCCCCGGGGGCGGCGGACGCGGCGGATGCGGCGGAGGCGCAGCTCGAGGTGAGGCGGCGCGGGCGGCGTGGGGCGGTCCCCACCGGCTGTGGCCACAGGCGCGCAGTGGTAAGCCATCCCTCCGTGCGGAACGCCCGCGGCCGCCAGGGCGCCGCGCCGGGCCGCTGTCTCTGCGACAAGCCGCGCGCTCTCTTGTCGTATCGGTCGTCAGACTGTTCTCCTTCTGACCTGCTCACCAGCACCCTCCGTACTTTCATCTCTCCTCTCTACTATTCTACATTCAGGTGACAGTCGTTAACGTCATTACACTCCGGTGTAGCGTATCTCCAGCTCCGTCTTTGGAAAGACGTCGCAGACATATCTCGTAATGTAATCAAATGGGCATTTCAGACCTACGTAGCTGGCGTTGCGTCCAGACGGGATAAATAATACGCGTGTCTCCAGTAGACTTGCGCATAATAGTTCGCGATCGGGAGCGCTCACTTTAGTTCGCGGCTCTAGCCGCGAACTAGTTCGTTCTTTTAGTTCGTCCGCTCCCAGTGACGGCTGAGCGGCGTGGTCTGCACACGCAGGTGGAGGGAGAAGTTACCCACACCTAGCTGCTTCATGCGCTTGCTGCTTGAGCTGCTAACGATGGGCATTTCAGACCTACGTAGCTGGCGTTGCGTCCAGACGGGATAAATAATACGCGTATCTCCAGTAGACTTGCGCATAATAGTTCGCGATCGGGAGCGCTCACTTTAGTTCGCGGCTCTCCACATGCAGGTGGAGGGAGAAGTTACCCCCACCTGGCTGCTTCATGCGCTTGCTGCTTGAGCCGCTAACGATATCACGCAAACGAAAAGAAACAGTTTGTGGATAATTTCTCGCGTTTAAGATTAGAGTTGTCATTATATCTTGGCATTATGGAATTTATTAGTCAGATATTGCAGAGTGCAGAATATTTCAAAGCAGAAATTTTGTAGCACTGAACTATGTAATCTAGCAGGCACACGCTAACCTCGAAATGGCTCTCATCAGCAGAAGGCAAACACGTGATTTATAATTCTGTTCGCGACCTATCACGCATATTTTAGTTCGCGACCTATCGAGCATATTTTAGTTCGCGACCGGCTGCTCTCATTTTAGTTCGCAACTCGGCCGCGAAGTAGGTCGCTCTTTTTAGTTCGTCCGCATTTTTGGCTTTTACTACCACTATTAAGCTGAGCTGTATCTCAGCTCGAAATGACGGCAACTGGCAAGAGGGAATCACGTGATTCTGCGCGCTCTCGCGTCCTCTCGCTGTTACCCGTCAGTCTTCGGAAAAGGAGCGGACGAACTAAGAGGCGAGGGATCTGCGAACTAGATCGCGTAGTTCGCCTGTGGGAGCGCTCTTCCGAACTAGTTCGTTCGCGTACTACACAAATCTCCAGCTACGCCTGTAGACGTACCATCGCAGCGTATCTCGGCTCGCGCATGCGCACTACACTGTGCTGAACAGCTCTATTACTGCGTGTTTGTGTGTTTATTGTGCGAAATATCTGCATTAATTGACCAAGTGCGAAATTATCCAAAGCTGTGTGACTATTCTAAAATGGAATACGTTTCTATTTTGATTTTACCGGCAAGGAATTGTTACCTCAGACAAATAACTAGCCGTTCTTGAGGAAGTATTCATTTTCTGTAATTTCTATCCTGTTTTAATGTCACTGCTGATGAGGGATAAAACTTCTTGAACTGTTCTTCATTAAGCCTGAAATAAACTTTAAACTTGTCATCGTCAAGCTGTAAATCTTGCATTAGATGGTGGTATTCGCCATACGTTGTTCTTCTAACATTTATCTGATGATCCCAGTCCGATTTATTTGACACTTAATACAACAACAGAACATCATCACTACCGCTACTTGAACAACAGTCCATCCACGGCTTACTAAAGTTGATATTTGGCTCACACCACGGCATATTCAACGCCATTTCTGGTACTACCCGCAAACAGTATTGAAGTTAGCACACCATCTCAACAACTGAGCAAATACGAAGATGCGATAGAAAACGTAGCACTTCATACGTAGCTTTCCGTTCGAAGAGTACGTACCTCTAATGAGGATACGTGCTACGTACTGCGACGTCTTCCGAAGACGTAGCTTGACATACGCTGCTCCGGGTTGAAATGACCTTTACTCTACACCTCCTGTAAGAACTGATGACCCCATAGTTAAGTCCCATAAGCTTTACAAACATTCGAATATTTTCTACACCTCCAAATAACGTGTCGGACCCTCTTCTACACAACGCCGGAATTAAAAATTGGTACATTCTCATAAGAGTTCTGCAATCCACTTCGTATTTATGAAACACTGCACATGGATCACGAGAAATGATTTAACTTACTGATGAATGCCTCAGCCAGGACTCAGGTGCCAAGTGTCGATCCACTGCTCATAACAATTTGGGGATCAGGTGATATATCATGAACAATATATACGTATATGGTAACGTATTTTATTCAGATATTGTTCACAGTTGTAATTTGTGTCTGATACAGTACGATATTTTGCTGTCTCAGCTCTTTACTTTGACGTTTACTTACTTAATATGGTGTGTCATCACCTCGGACTGCTAGTACAATTCCACACCTGCGTGCCATGGACAGTACGAGGTTATCAATCAGCTCTTGACGGATATTTGGCCATTCTTCCATGAGTGCAATACCCAGCTCTGCAACCGTTGCGGGAAATACTGGTCTGGGCGGAATGCGTCTGCTAAGTTCACTCCAGACATGTATCAATGGGATTTAAGTCCACTGAACAAGCTAGCCACTCCATTCGTTCAATTCCCTCAGCTTCAAGAATGTTGTCCACCAGCGCAGTTCTGCAGGGACGAGCGTTATCTTCCACCAGAAGGAACCCATCTCCTTTGACACCAGCATAGAGCACAACAAAAGGAGGAGTCAAAGCGTCATTCTAAACGATATAGCGGTCCGTACGTCCACCAATACTGACTCCTGCCCAGACCATTCGTCCACCGCCATGATATGGTGATGTTTCCTGCACATTAGCAGAATTGTTCCGAGTTCCACGTTCTCCCCAGATGAGGGAACGACGATTGCCCTGCTCAACTCAAAATCCTGACTCATCTGTGAAAAAAAACGGGCGTCTTTTGTTACGATTCCATTCCTGGTGTTCCTCCGCCTACTTTCCTCGGGTTGAATGGTGCCGTGTTTTTCATTGGACACACGCTATGGGCCTCCGTGCCTAGAGGCAACATTTCCCAAGGCGATTTCGGACTGTTTGTGTTGTTATTTCGTATCCTGTAGCTGCCTGGATGGTGCGTTGCAGCTGAGTTGCATTCAGTTTCCTGTCTCGACAGGATGTTAACCGGAGATAAGTCATCTCTCGCTGACGTTACTCGTGGAGGACATTGACCTTGCCATCTTTTAACGGATCCTGTTGTCCGAAATCGCGTCCAAGTCCTGGAAAATACACTTTGGGACATTCCAGTAGTCGCAGCCACCTCCCTCTGTGTCTATTCCGTTTACAACCTTCCTATAGCTGTCACACTGTTGTTGCATTGTTATACCTACTCCCTACACTATACGAATCCAAATGTCAGTATAATTCGTTGGGTAAACACCAGTCAACACCAGGCCTCTCTGCAACAACTTTCTGTTATTACTACTGTCTCGCTTTCCGTACTGTTGTCTCCACTGCGTAGAACCGACAGAAAGATTTCTAACCGTTTTAGTTGATTCTGCCGATGATAGTATTTCAGAACCTAGTTATCTCAGCTGACCATGTAATTGTTTTGACCAATCATCAACAATCATCGTTGTATATGAAGTTGAGACTAAATCTGTCCCAGGACCAAGTAATTATTTGATTCAAATTTATAAACTGCAATGTTACACAAACAGAATGGAGGCTGGAAAATGAAACCCTTCAAGCTATGGTAAAATCACTACATGTGGAAGAAAGTGCAACGTTTAAAAGGACGCTGAGGTCCCAAACTCGCTGCTAGAGGGACACGGGCTCACACCTAGGTGACGAAAGAGTGATTAAGCGCTCTCCTAGACCGCCCACTACTCTGAGTCGCACTAAGAAAAGATAAATGGATGCTTCAGAAGAATTGCAAAAGGCAGCAGTTGGTTCGCTAATGCTGAAGGAATACCGCGAGCAAAATTCGTGGCGTAAAGATGCAAAACTGCAGATAGAAAAGTGACATGATGTGGTGCAAGATAGTCAGCGAATGGCGCAATTTGTTGGCCGCTCATACATGGTGTGGAACGTCACTCCTATTATCTGTGCAGGTGTACAGCAGATGAATGTTCTAATTATTCAAGATCAGCGTATTACAATAGCAGTCATTCCCACAGGGGTCGGGTTCACGAAAGCGTTTGCGTCATCATTAAGGACAGACTGAAACTGCGGGAAGTATACCTCCAGTGAATATTCAAGAGTTTTTTACCAATAAAGACAGCACGTTCATCTATGTCAAGGTAGCAAATGAGTTCCTGTTACGAGCTACCGTTCACATAGGAACATCACTCCGAACCCGAATCAAGACAATAGTGTTTCTGTGAACGCTCGCAGACTCACTATCACAGCCGCTGCGGATTAGCCGCACGTGGTTCGAATCCCCCCTCGGGCATGGATGTTTGTGTCGTCTTTAGTATAAGCTAGTTCATAAGTAGTTTGTGAGTTTAGGACTGATCACCCCGCAGTTAAGTCCCTTAAGCATTACAAACAAACTCTATCACAAAAAAAAGAAAGAAAAAAATCATGGACGTCCACACAAACCGGAAAAGATTACGTTCATCTCTTTCTTTGGCCGAAAGAGCCCTCTTTTGTAGATCGGTATAACAGTGAATCAGCAGCGATACTCGCAACTCTCTTCGCAAAGCGATCAAATCGAAACGACCTGGGCAGCTCTATCTAAGAGTCATTCTGCTCCACTGCATTCCGAGTGCCCTTTAAAGCAAAAGCAGTGAAGGAGCTCTTGCAGACATTTCAATGGGACGTCATCAGAGAGCCTCCAGACTGTGAGGACCTGTCTCCTGATTTAAAGAAGGATCTGATAGTCAAACATTCGCCTTGAACGAGGACTTTGTCCAGAAGTGGATCGTTAAATCATTCAACGCTTCTTGTTGCATCATAAAAAATACTCAGGCGCTGCTTTTGAAATAAAAGTACTATTTATTGTTTACAAACCGCCGGCTCTTTTTTCTTAATAGCCTTTGTATAATACACAGTTTTTGGCTCTGGTGTGACACTTGAAAATGCTAGACATAAAGATGCAGCCGTGAAGGAGAGCGTCTGCGTAACAGTCGGTCAACTAGTTTTTAAGTTTCGTTCTTCGTTCTGAAAGACCGTCATGGTTTAATACAGGCTACAGCTACATCAATTATCCGCACTCCATCTCATGAGCCGCGGCGGATTACCCGCATGTACTGGAACGCCGTGTTGGGGTGCGTGCGGCCGACCGCCGTCGGGGATTCGATTCCCCCCATCGGGCGTGGGTGTTTGTGTTATCCTTAGTTTAGTTTACCTTAGATTAAGTAGTTTGTAAGCTATGGGCTGGCAACCAAGCGGGACAGATAAGCTTTGTCGTTTAGTTCTTTCAAAATGAAACTGTCAATAACCAAACAGTTGAGTCCCATAAATTTACAAACATTTGAACCATCTCATGACGTTTGACGAAGCGTACTTTGTGTACAGCACTGTCACTTGCTTCCTTCCTATTCCACCCGCGTATATTTCGCGAAAAAATGATTACAGGTATATCTTCGTGTGAGGTTTAATCTCACTCGTTTTGTCCTCGTGGTCTCTTCTCGGGATATTCGTAGGAGGAAGCAACATGTCGGTTTACTTTTCATGAAACCTAAGCTCTCGGCTCCTGACAGAAGCCCGTACCGCCATACAGAACGTCTCTCTTTGCAGAATCTGCCACTGGAGTTGCTGATCATCTCTGTGACGCTTTCACTCTTACTAAATGCATCTAGAACGTGGAGTGCTCCTCTCCGTTAGATCTTATCTCTTCTGTCAACCCTGTCTGGCACAGATTCCACACTAATGAGCAATATTCAAGTATTCGCTGAACGAATTTTTTGTAAGCTACTTCCTCTGTTGATGGATTACACTTGCTGAGTATTCTTCCATTGAGTCTCACTCTGAGATCTGCCTCACCCACAATTAATTTTATAACCTCGTTTCATTTTAAACCACTCCTTATGCCTGCTCCCATATAGCTTAAGGTAGTACCTGATTCCAGTGTTTCTCCTACTATTGCTACATATGTAATAGAGGATCTTTCTTTCTGCGTAAACGCAGCACTTGATTTTTGTGCACCATGTGTCAGTACACTGTAGATCCCCTTGCATTTCGCTAAAATTTTCCAGCACTGTGATTTCTCTATATACAAAATATCTGCGAAAAGCCTCACTGAACTTCCGATGTCATCTACGAGATCATTTATATGTTATACAGGTTGATCAATCCTCTGCGCAACCGCATTTGAGGCGTGCGCCTTGCCAGCGATGGCAGGTGCGGCTCCCGCATAGCGGGCCGCCTGGTGTCCACACTAAATTTAATAAGGGTTGGCGCGCAAGTAATTTCTGACATACGTAACACCAATACTAAGAAAGAAAAGTTTGTTCTCATCTGTAGAACGCAATGAGGTGCTGGAACTGCCTGCCTTCGTTGTTTGAGCATTTCTGACACCTGCTGAGGAAGTTGTGCATTACACTCTGAAGTTCCCTCTCAGAAATTGCAGTGATTTTATGAAAATTTTTGTTTTTAGTTCGTCTAAAGTGTGGGGATTTGATTTGTACAGTTTCTCTTTCAATGCTCCCCACAGATAAAAATCGCATGTGGTTAAATCAGGAGAACGAGGGGGGCCAAATGTTCTTAGTGATAATTCTTTCACTGAACACATTACCAATTTCCCGTAATGATAAGTTGGCTGTATGTGCCGTTGCAGTGTCTTGCTGAAATGTCACGAAGGCATGTTCTCTTTCAGTTAATTGGTCAAATAAAGGCCGCAATGTGCTTTCAAAATACCTGTCGCTATATATTGTTTCCTTAAAAAATATAGGGCCTAATATTCTCTCACTGCTAAGAACACACCACGCTCCATTTTTTGATTGTGCAGGGGCTGTTTATGAATTAATTTAGGCTTTTCCTAACTCCAGTAACGATTATTTCCGAAAAGAAAGTTAAGTTCGGGTCAATTTCTCCATCATGCAAGTATTGCACAATCAATGAGTGTAATGAGCAACTTCCTTGGCAGGTGTCGGACATGCTTGAACAATGAAGGGAGGCAGTTCCAGCACCTCCTTGCCTAATACATGTGAATAATAAACTTTCCTTTCTAAGTGTTTGTGTTATGTATGTGAGAAATAACTTGCACACCAACCCGTATTAAATTTAGTGCAGACACTGGGCCGCCCGCTAAGCGGGAACCACAGCGGCCGTCGCCAGCAAGGCACACGCCACAAAGGTGGTTGCACTGAGAATTGATCACCCTGTATATTGTAAAGCAAAGATTCTATCGTATTCTCTTGGAGACTACCAGAAATCACTTTCATGTTGGAATACTCCTCTCCGTTGAGAATGACATGTTGCTTTTCGTTAGCTTTAATCCCACCACACACTTGATCTGATATCCTTTATGAATGTATGTTGTTGATTAAGCGACTGTACCACAGCGTCTCGAACGCCTTGCGGAAGTCAAGAAGACATCTAATTGGAAGTCACTCTAGTAGTAACAAATTAGTGATCGGCGAACTCCAGAAGAAGATGTCGTAGTGGAGAGGGACATACTTACACACGTTTGTGGCCCCTGATTCCAATAACAAGCAACCAATGCATTATTTGTAAAGCCATTTGAGGAGGTTCCACATTGCTATTACATCGAGAGGAGAGAGGAGGGCTGTCAGTAGGCGATCAAAGGTACTACATTAATAAACATTCTCTCTGCTTCAGCCAAGAGAATATATTAGAATTAACATCTAAAAGGAAGAGAACTCGAATGAACAGTGTATTTAACCACTAAGAGGATAACACAGAAGTAATGGGGAAAAAAGACGAAACAATGATAAAATTGTAAAAAATAAGAATAAGAAAGAGAAAGAAAAAATAAAAGAGCAAAGATTTGAGTAAATAAGAAAATACTATCACTTGGCACAATGAATGCATGGACTGGAGGCGAAGAAGGAAGGATTTGTTAACTAATATTGAGTTTAAGAGGGTAGAGACAGGAGATAAATGAAAGAAATGGAAAATCTAAGAGTACCACTCAGAAAAGCCAAAGAAAAATAGGTATAATGTAACATACGAAATGAGCAGCATTGGTCGTAATCCTTGCTTTATTAATAGCAAATCGATTTAAATCACTGAGTGACTATCATCAGTGCAGAACTTCAAACACACTTATGAATTTGGTTGCATATATTAGTACAGAGTAGGATGATGTAAAAGTTCATGTTTTAACTGTGACAGGTGACAAGTTAAAACTGAGCTCTTGTTAACTGACAATGTAAAATCTGTAAAATATATATCATCCTACTGCTTACTAATATAGGTAACCAACTTCATATGATTGTTTGATGTTCTGCATTGATGATGCTGACTCTTTGATTGAAATAGATTTGTTATTAATAAAGCAAGGACTACAACCAATGCTGCTCATTCCATCTGTTATTTTAATCATGATGTGGTCATGGTGCACGCTGATACATGAAACTGAATCGAATCTAAAAGAGAAATAGGTATGTTGCTGCAAGTATAGAATGGCATTGTTCTACTGCCAGAGAAATTTTTCACCATCATTCTTCACACCTTCCATATGTCCGCAGCTTTCTTTCACTTTTCAGGAATTTTACTGCACATCTTATGAATTAACAAGTCCCAATTTTGAGGCGCTTTTCGAGTAGAAATCATAGTCTTTGTTGAATTGTTTCTACTTCACCTTGCCAAAGATCAAATGCAATGCTGATAACTTTCGTAAATGACATAAACTTGGTTCTACTGTGTATATTCCCATTCATTACTGTTTTAATAACACTTAAACAACATTTAACTGTCACTGTAAGGTGATTCGTTAATATTGTAGAGTGAATGGCACGTCCCAAGTTGCTTTCGGGGTCCCATGGCGGAAACGTCAGATCCATTTATTTTTTAACTTTTAGCCCTCCGATATTTTTTCACTGAAATTGTGATAAACGTGCTGGTAACTGCTGCTCAAGGGCAGTTGAGTAAATCGTGCGCTTACAGAGACAGCGGCCATGGCTTTCGGGCAGAGCAGACCTACAATATATTTTCTATAATAAATATTAAAATCTTATTTCATATAAAACTCTTTGAACTGGTGGATAGAATAGCACTATTTAGTTATAACATTTCACCTTATTACTTATATATATAAATTATGTGTCTACAGAGTCAATGATTCAAGATTCTCTTTATCATATTTTGTACAATGGATTAATATGTCTACGTAGTACCGTACTACTCTAAATATTGTGTGCTTTATGGAACTTCTGACTTGTAGTGATTAACCCAGAGCATGTAGACAGGATTTGTATTCATACTTTCATCTAGAACTATTTAGACCACATACCGTCTCTTTTCACAATATCAGCGTTACTAACAAACTCTTTCAAAACAAGTCATCATGCTCGTGCATGCATTACATTTCACATTGCAATGAAATAATTTATTACACATTTTTTTATAAAAATAGAAATAGAAGAAATTTCAACTAGTGCCATTTACATGAGAATGTGTGTACAGACTGCACCTACCCAAAGACGTGCTGAAATGGAAACGTACCTTTTACTCTGTAGTAAATATCAGTTGAGGTATTACTTGTCATGCATATTATTCGGTCGACTTTCCCACTTTGTTGGTTGGAAGTTACACGCATCTGCCACTAGAGGGTTTCCGAATCGTAGGATGTAACTTGTTGATTAACATAACACAACTATTTTATATACCTTAAGGTTTTTCATTCAAGATCACAAATTTTTATTCATTTATTGAAATAGCTGGTTGTGACTGTACAAATTTTCATTTTCAGGTTATACTACTTTCGTGCCTTAATTATAAACCTTGTAGAAACAAACAATTTCTCGTCATACATTTAAATTTGTAAAAATTTCCATCTTTTTTATTTCTCATTTATTTTTACCTTAATTTAATTTATTTTGCCCCAACACAATATGCCATTTCGGTGTTATTTCACAAAATGAATAAAAATTTCAATCTTGATTTGAAAACCTCAAAAATAAAGTATTACAATAAAATAACTGTTAAGATCGCTCTGTGGCAAGCAAAATATTCCAGGTAATTAGCATAACTATGTCACTGTATGAGAAACAGCCTGCTGTAATGCAGTATTTTTTTCTAATATCATAAAATGCACCTCCAATAGAAATTCAAAGAATAATGGTGTTCGTCCTCCTTTTGACCGAACTCCATTTATGCTCCTTACTTTCAGGATCAAAGTAGTGAACCTTGCTTCCATCGCTCTCATGCTCCAAATGCGAAAGATATTCTTGACACATGTCCAATCACAACTGATTGATATCAGGAGTGAGCATTAGAGATACCCACTGTGAACACAGTTTACTTTACGGCATTACATTGATGTTAAACCATAGACGCTCTCGTGACATGACACAATTGTCTCAGAGCTGTGTCTATGTTGTCCGACGCCTTTTTCTGATCTGACATCAATTTCATTTCGATTATTCTTGTTGGTTACCATACAAGGTTGTTCTCTGAGAGCTCTTAATACACAGGTTAAGGTCAACAACCACCGTCTCCTTCATTTCGAGAACAACCCAAAGCCATGCGGATGAAAGTTCTGCATTTTTAAAGTTTAAAAAATATATAGATTATGAAAATCCAAAGTAGCAGTAGGTTTGTATTTCAGTTCACAAAAATATCCTGTATTTGCTGTAGCAATTGTTTCAAAGTCGTTATAGCCATTTTAATGCATATAATTTTTACGCACTCGATTACATGGAATGCTGTGGAAACTCCCGCGGACAATTTGCATGAGGCTTTGAGCGGTAAACAGGTATGCAAAGAAAATTATATTTTTAATGCAGCTTGTTGAAGCTAGATAATGGTGAGAGGGATGGTGCAGCACTTTATACTGCTGACAGTTATAATGGTGGCTATTCCTCAGTTTGCTATAATGGACTCAGCTCACAAAGTTGAAACAGGAAGGGGATGATATGGCGCATCATTTCAGTCCCATAAATAAAGAGACGCACTTATTTTTCGCCTGTCTGTAACTGTCAACAATATGTGTGATGCGTCATAGGCCACAATGGTTGCAACATGGTTGCACGACAGAGGATATGAAAAACAGACACCAATGAGAGAAATTAATTACATAATGTGCTTGTGCATTTCATGTTAGTGTAGTCTCTTGTATGAATTGCACAGCAACAGAGACTATGATAGCATATATCCAAATAATGTACTTTTATATTTCTGTGACACACAAATGACGGAAACAAAACGTTGCGCTTGTATACTCCTTTCTAATATTTAAGTAGTGCTATTAAGGATGCTGTTGCTAGAATCTAAAGGTCACAGGTGGTGATACGACTTTATTATATGATTATATTCAGTAGGGCCATGACACTATACACCTATGTATGATATTTTGTCCCAGGCCTGTATTCTGATTATGGTGAAATCGAAATGCATTAGTAAAAGAACAAGTCACATCACCCCTTGTGGTCTGTATATTTTAGCAACAGTGTCCATAATAGTAGTGTGTAAATGTTGGAAAATCATCATAATAGGCTCATACCTCCTGCCAAATTTCATGTCACATCTGAGATACTTCTTTCTGCTTGAATTAGAGACACTCTCATGAATCTTCCTTGCACAGTATGTCCTAGTCCGGGAGTTGTGAAAAATTGCGCCATAAGACTCGTCACACATGTTGTTAACTGTTACAGGCAGGTGAAAATAAGTGCATATCCTTATTGTTCGTGAAATTGCAGCCAAAATAATGTATGTGAGCTGAATCCAAGATGTTGCATTTAAGAATAGCTTCACACTATGAAGTGCAGCCCAAATTGCGTTACCAATCTCAAATCTGCATTCTTCCTTGGTCAAGCCGCTTTCAAAATGCAAGGTTAAATGTCTTCTTACTCTATCACTTGTTATGAGTGGACCCTCACATTTTATATTCCTGTCCAGAGGTTGTGAGCAATTGCAAAACTTCATATTTCACACATATTTGTTTTCTTTACACACCTATTGAACTCTCGCTGGGAGATACCACTTATTTCCTTGTCAGAGTCGACTCTCTTCTAGAAGTTATCAATTAGTTTCTTCTTTAGTTGCTATTGGCTTTATGTGCTGCATCGACATTTTGTTAGCCAAGAGCAAGAAATTTAAAAGTGTAGGATCTGGTAATTATGCTGGTCATAGGACCACTGACGATTCGTGTGGTCAGGGACAGTAATATCAAAGTGGACGATGCATTGGTGTGCTGAAACAGCACTCTCTCGCAGAAGAAATACATAAACCCTCCAAACATTTCATATGAATGCGTAATTTCAGAACTGCAGTATAAATTAAGTCGTATTAATCGACTTCATACAACTGCAGCCAATAGAAATCATTGGAAGTTACCTGCGACGAGCATGTCTTTGTTTTTATCACCACAGATACAGGAAGGGCTCAAACACAACTAATTACCAAGCATAATTTGGTGTACGAAAATCGATTTACTCCAGAATACCTTTCAGTTCTCAAAGAATGGATATAGGCAGGCAATGTATAGTTCTCAAGGAAATTGTATACCATTTTTCCAGTATAACTTCTGATTACAATGGTTGAGAATAGTCATCACGAACCCTCCTTTCGAATGTAGACCACAGAGGTTCAATAATATTGAGATCAGGTGACTGTGGTGATGAGGGAAGATTTGAAAATTCACCCAAATTCTCAAAAAACCAGTCCTGTATGATGCAAACTCTGTGACTTGGAGTTATGTATCCTTCGAGTTACCATCATCTGAGTGTACCATGGAGTAACTGTGACTACCTGAAATTCTCACATAATGTTTTCCAGCTGTGGGACCTTGCAGAACTCCACATAAGAGCAATATGGTTGTGCACAATTATTATTTTGTTGTGATCAATTTCAGTCAAAGTTGATTATTTTCAGATTACTGCAGCTGTGTATGGAATTATACCTAAATAGACCTGAGGCTAATTGGCTTTGCACAAAATTAGTCGCATCAAAGCAATAAATTTGCAAGTGTGATGGTGAAATACAGCAAACTTTGAATATAAAAATTGTTCCTCAATATGTCAGCAGTAGTTTTAAAATGCCGATTCCCAGGATAAAAAGGATGACTTGGTACATGATACTAAATAAGAAAGTAAAAAAATATTTCCTTAAAACCTCCAAACAGTGCCAAAGGTTCAATAAGGAAATTCCAGGCCTTTTACAGTCGAACACCCAGGAGAAAAATCACTTCCCACAGACAATTCGTCAAGAAAGAATAGTATTACGCTATGAAGAACTGACAGGAACTCAAACACATCATAATTATGCACAGAGAAGTGAACTATGTTAAATGACTGAGATAAGATGTCTGCATGGTAAAAAACTGGTAATTGACCCCAAACAATGAACGGTGTGATGTCATCCATATGAGCATTAAAAGAATTATGTTAAACTTCATTTACATGATCAATCAGTCAAATCTAAAGGCTGAAAATTCAACTAAATACCTAAGAATTAGAATAACGAACAACTTAAATTGGAAAGAAGACACAGAAAATATTGTAGGGAAGGCTAATCAAAGGTATGTTTCATTGGAAGAACACTTCAAAGATGTAACAGTTCCACTAAAGAAACTGCCTACATTACAATTTATGTTCTATTTTGGAGTACTGCTGCACATTGTGGGATCTCCACAAAGTGGGACCAACAGACGATTTAGACAACGTTCCAAGAAGGGCAGCTTGTTCTGTATTATTCCGATAGAAGAGAGAGAGAGATAGAGAGAGAGAGAGAGAGAGAGAGAGAGAGAGAGAGAGAGAGAGAAAGTCATGGAAGTAATACACGAGTTGTGATGGAAGTCGTTAAAAGATACGCGTTATTTGGTGCAACGAGATTTACTTACGAAATCTCTGTCATCAAGTTTCTCTTCCAAGTGTTCGCAAATTTTGTTAGCCCGTACTTACATACAGATACTTGAGCATTGTAATAAAATAAGAGGAATAGATTCAGGAGCTCCTTCCCCATGCACTGGTAGAGAAATATCATAAAAGCAGTTCAACAAATCCTCTGACATGCACTTAAATGTGATTATTGGAGTATTGATGTAAATGTTGAAGAGATAGGGAACTATGGATCAGTTACAAATATTGAATAATTATGAATTTCATATATAGCATACAACCAATTTCGACTGAAAACGACATTTTCCTCTCTTCTTACCAAGCCTTTTAGGCCAAGTGTCTCAGCATTAGTCATAGTAATGGTAGAAGAATTATGAAATTCTCCTGTAACAAATGAAGAATAATAGATCAAAAACGACTGAAAAGTTTATACTCACCCATACAGTGTTCAGTGATACGTTTGGTATAAGCATAATAAACATACTTGTAAAATTTAAGTGCATGTGACAGTTAATGAGAGATATCTTACAACTGATGAAATAAAGACACTCCTTTCAGTGTATCTGGAAATCTAATGAATAAATTTTGTAAACTTTCCTTAGAATATGGTTACTAATTGCAGGTGACATCATTTAACGGCAAAAAATGTAAAGGAAAATGCCAGAAGAAATTAAATTACATTTTCAAATGTAAAAACGAAAGTCTGATAAACTGGTATCCCATGAGTAAAATACAAAAGTAAAAAAGTTGCTTGACTACAGTGAAGCTAATGGTCTGTAGAGAAGATTACAGGAAAGAAAAACTAAATGAACATGAATCATTCATCAAGATAAAAGGCAAAATGAAAGTGCCTTTAAGCAGCAAACAGAAGATCTGTACATATTCTGAGAGATCAATTTATGTGGATGTTACTGTGTTATTTACATCACAGAATCATTCAAACGTGACGATTGTGATTCTGGCAGAAGATGCTTGTTAGTAAGCAATGCATTACTTGCCTCAGTGGTACTTTTGACAACCATAAAATAAGGTATCAAGTGTATAGTCAGTTGTATAGGTAATAAATTGCTTGAAGAAGCAAAATAAGTACTTCAGTTTGTTATGATTCATTTCATCAGAGGTCTGTAACATCTAAATGTCTGTCTCTTCTGAGAGAGTTGTGCAATTTATGTTTTAATTTTATACTGCACTTGACAGTCTTGCAGTATGTCTTGTTACTGGCAGATACAGCAGTAGTAAATAACTGGAAAAGGAAAGAGGAAAGAAAGAAAAGAAACAAAAAGAGATACAATGTAATAGATAGGAAGTAGTTGAACTGAGGGTGCAGATGTGCAGGAACGAAATGAATCATTGAGGAAGAGCAGAGTAAAGTTGTATTGTGATTTATGGAAAAGAAATAATTAAATGGAACCACTACATAGAACTAAAAACAGAGATGAATTAATCAGTGCCTAAGATAATGAAGTTTACCTATGCACTGGTAAGCAACATCATTATCGTCTATTTACAAAATAAATGTGAATGTAGAACAAAATAGGGAGCTGAATGACCAAGTATGTAAATCTGTAATATTCGCATTTGCACATTCTGCACCATTTACAACAGAAAAGAATTCTTCAACGCTGTTACAAGGATAAATGAGCATTTGTCATTACATCACAACTGCAATAGTAATGAAATCACTCTAGAACAAGTGAAGACTACCTGGAACACTAATGCAGTTCTTGACATCTCAGGGTGCTAAAATTATGAAAATGCTAATTTCAAAAAAGTCATAGCACTGAATCACAAAATACTTCTTTTTCAGCAGTGTGAAGTGCATTTCACTAGGAAGTATCATCTATAGACTCAGTACTGACTATTGTTATTCACCTTGAAATAATGTAAACGAACAGAAATGAATGAATGTGTATACATGGATGAAAATAATAAAGATACAGTGATATGAAATTAATTTAGAGTAAAATATTCTCATATGATGAAATTGTGTAATTAAAATATTGTGCCAGCTGAAAATTGTGACACCTTGGTAAATCAAGGTTAGGGTCGCAGTGTGACTTGAATTTTTCCATATATCAAGTCATATTCAGTACATTTGTTGACAGCGACATTGTGACTTCAATTAAAATGGAAAAAACTGTATACATATAACTATACCTGTCACACAACATGCAACCAACACCCACTTTAAAAATTGATTTTATTTTTACAGAATAAATTAATAAGGTTGATGTAGGATATGTGATACGTAACAGTTATTTATAGCTGACATATATCATCGTCAAGTTGCACTCATTGTTCAACAATCAGCACCTTAGTTTCTGGAGACTTTACAACAGAATATACAAGTAATATATATACTAATGAGGCTTTAATTCGAAGCAGTAACTAGTCATCCCATATCTTAAAAGAAATAACACCTGCCTTAATAATTCCAAACGTTGAAAATATGATGTAACTAATTAGTGATAGAATTATTGTAAGTCATGTAATAACAAAACTACCAATGGTATCTTAAACAGTAGTAAGTTTAACTCAGTCTCTCGTACTTAAATTAATAAAAACAACCATGCCAATTAACAAAACTTCGTATTCCACAATTTTGAATAAAAATCTATTAGCTTGGTGCATGCATTCTAGAGACATGTCAGTTTGTTATAAAAGAGAAAATCTAAAACATATAAATCGTCTTCATAGAATGCATGAGTTTAGTTTCACAATGTAGACACAATTTTAACAAACCTCTCTTGACAGCATACAATAATGCTCATTCTGAATATGTTTTCACTGTAGTATTACAATGACATGTTATTTTTCATGTTCATTTGATGAGGATAATATTTATTAGTGCAATTATTGCATCTATCTGCCTGTTCAGTAAGAGTTTTGCATGATGTTTTGCACTATTTTGACAATCAATACCATATTAAGGAAGGGATGGCATAAACTGCATGTCGGTGCTGCGCTATGCATAGTATGAGTCTTGTTACAGTTCTATAATTTTGGTTGTGTGTGTTATATAAGTACTGTATATATCATGTAACTTAGTAATATTTTGTTCTCATTCAGCATAAATGCACATTATCACTCAACTTTAATTGTCCTAATGTTTGTGTTGGCATTAAAAGTGGTTATAATCCACTTACATTTTATGTGTAAAGGTTTTCTGTTCTTCTGTGCACCACATGGTAATCTGTCAACCATATTAGTCATAGGTATTATTATTCTGCAGTACATCCACTGAATGTTGTATGTAAAAATGTTAATCTTTTTCAAGCACTCATCTTATTTCTCTATTCTTACTCCTTAACTCATTTGACTGTGTCTCTCCCTCAGACAGTGTAGTGTGGTATCTCAGAAAAAATAAAATTACAACTTTAAATTGTTACTAAAATGCATAAATTTTACTTAAAATTTATGTGAAATACTGTACAACATCTAGA
This sequence comes from Locusta migratoria, assembly GCA_026315105.1. NCBI lineage: Eukaryota > Metazoa > Arthropoda > Insecta > Orthoptera > Acrididae > Locusta > Locusta migratoria. The sequence goes on from CM048745.1 coordinate 319,859,423, forward strand.
AGGTAGTTTATAGATATCGAGGTGCAAGTATATAAAGTCACAAATTTGTTAACAACTATTCAAGTATTGTACATTAGTACCAATCTCCCATAAGTATAAAGTAATTGGTTTCTGACTGTATTACATACACACAACCTTAAATTAAAATATTTCTCAACTTATTTCCTATGAAACAATGTTGTATGTATAATCAGAATACCCAAAATTATATGTTGAATGATAGTTGATAGCATCATCATGACAAATTATTGTGTATGTTTGTTAACCAGCTATGTCTTACTAAAAATTATGAGAAAATTTTGTCAGAAGTGCCTTCCATGGTTTTAAAGTAATTCATAACTTCAGATTATTGTTGGAATGGATTATATGTAATAGTGTCTTTGCAGGTTAGGGATAACAAATTCAATAACAAAAAAATACATATATATCACTTTTCCTGAATCACAGTTGTGGCTTTATTGTAAAACAATTCTGTGAAGAGATTAGTGATAAGGAATGCTACATTGTTACAACTGTACTGAATACTTCGACGAATTAGTGAATAAAGTCATATATCAAAAAATTTGGCTTTCATTTTTCTCTTTACATCCACTTCCTTTATAAATTTTTGTGACATCCTGAAAATTCCTAATAGAAAAAAAGGTCAAAGCAATTTATAGAAAAGCAAAACAGGAAAATATAAAATTTTCTATGTTACATTCCTGAGAGTAATCTACTTATGTTATCAGTGCACATTCGTGAATCAGGTAGATCATTAGTACTAACTGGTTCATGTGTTAGCAAAAGAACTTTGATTCAAAAATATTATGTTCAATGGCTTTTGACTGCTGTAACACAATTTTTCAAGCAGCTTTATATTGTAACTATGTCTAACCATCTGATTATCTACATTTCTCAAATTTAATAGTTGAAGAAAAATTTATATGAAATGTTCCAGAAATGTATCTAACATTTAAAGATGGTATGAAGCCATTAATGTGCACACCCTTCTCAATATTATAACATAATTTCAGTATACATAAAGGTCTGAAGTGCATCCCTTTTAATGAATGAATATGGTAATAGAAACACTCGACAAATCTGAAAACTCTTCAGAATTTTACCAATATTGATCCCCTTTGAGTTTTTTTATACAGTTGCAAAATGTATAACAAACCAAATTACTCTACGCTTACGATTACTTACTACACAGCAGTCACAGAATGAGTTACCTTTCAGGATACAGATGCAATAAACTAAATGTAAGGGCTCAATACATAAAGAGGTGAGAAATGAATAACGACATATGTTGTTAGGATATAATACTAATGATCGACTTTCTAGTAAAGCTAAAAAATGAAATTGCTGCTTCCATATCAAACTATATATTTATGTATAAAATAAAGATTTTTGACTTACCTAAAGTACAGGCTTGTCGACAGAAACATAAAACACACACAAAAACACACAAACATTCGAGCTTTCGCCACCACTGACAGCTTCTTCGGGAAAAAGAGGAATGAAGGAGAGGAGAAAGGGAAGGATACAGGTTTTAAGGAAGTGGAAAAGGAGCCATTCCAATCCCAGGAGTGGAAGGACTTACCAACTTTAGTCAACTCAGAGATTAAATTTTTAATTTGTTGTTTTCATATTGACTGAATGAACAACTATGTTTCTTTTCCTACTCACTTAATTCATTCGCATATAACTCTTTTCCAGAATTATGGATTGAATAACTTTAAAAATGTCGGTGGTTATAATACATAAAACAAAAAATCATGATTGGAGTAAAAAAGGTATTTCGTTTTTGCTGTTACTACATAAATAAATCATGGAAGGCACTTTAAGAGAGAGATTTATCTCAATAAAGTTAAACTTTTAATCATGCTTATCTTTAACTGTATTCTTAGTAAATGAAAATATCAGTAATTTATTTATCTAATACAAAGAATTAGTACTGAAAATGTGTAGTAAATGTCTAGCATTCTATACAGATTTATTATATAATATTTACATTATACTCAGATATTATCTTCTTTCTTTATTTATGTAAATTTTTTTCTTTATCTACAGGTCCAGATTTTATTATTATACTTCATAAACATGTACTTTACACAGAACAATGAATTAATGAAGAAGTATGGATGAATACATGTGAAAAAATCTTTCTTTTGATGCAAGTTGTACACCACATGGAATTAAACTCTTAAAGGAACACAGTCCATAAATAAAAATATAAATATTTTATGAATAATAAATTGATAAATAAACGACTTTCGATACTCTTTCCAACTACAGTATTCACTTCTACAAACGAAACTGATCTAACCTTGTTTGTAATGCAGCTGGAATAAAAACTGTGTACTGTTATCTCTGCAGTTCATCTCTGACTACAATGGAGAAGATCATTACTTTACACGAATTGGACCAGGAGGTCTAATCAACTTGGACAAAATCTATCGCACACAAGCAGTCATGGATCGGATTGCTTCATTCCATCAACATTACCATGCTCGCAACCGTGAATCAGTGCCAAACTTGCTCAGGGACCACCTCAGGTGAAATATTCTTTTATGACTCTGATAAGTATTATGGCTAAAGTTGTGCTTTCGTAAAGTTCGCAATAAAATAAATACTGTAGTACATTGACAGAATATGTTTATCAGAAAGGTAGTAGCCTCTTATTAAAATATAAATTTGTAGATTGAGAGAATAGACATTAAGAATGGAAGGCAGTCTAGATTCAGCTGACAGTACCTGCAAGACAAGTGGCCACCGCTAAATGACAAAAGATAATGTTTTGACAGTGGCATTGGCACAAGACCGTACATAAGGGTTGTTACAGTCTTAAGTATCCAAATGAAAGATAGCTGTCCCTCTAAAGTAGTGTGTTGAATGCGAATTTCACAAACATTTACCAGTTTGTTGAAAAAACTTAGTAACATTTTGGACAAAAGAAATTTAATTTCTATGACAGATTCAGGTACTTTGTGCCTTTCATCAAAAGATTAGAATTACCACGTCATTAGTCAACATTGAAAATTAATTCATGGTATATGTACTCATTTATTTTGGTTTAACAGCATGTTTGTACATTTACTATGTGCTATATTATTATACTATTACTCTGCAGAAGCTTTTACAGTTTGTTACTGATTTTTTTTGTCAAATGTACGTACAACTGCTGAAGGTAGATAAAGTACTAAATTTACCATTTTAGGTTTACATTTTTAAATATACCATGTGTATTTCATTACAAATATTACATTAATCCACTAACATTGATGTGTACATTAAATCATTTTGAGAGTTATACATTATGAATTATTGAGGTGAAATTAGAATTAAGACAACATTGTAAAATTGATGCTATTATAAATTTAAAAATTCTGTTAAGAATATAAAATCTGAGAAATATAAGTCACAAATGTTATTTGCAATGAGCAACTGTGTTTCTAACAAAATTGACAAGCTAATTTGAGTCAGCCATTAACATTGAAGTTTAGAAAATAATTTCATTATTTGAATTATTTTTGTTACACAGAATAATTTTTTAAAAGTAATAATATCAACAAATACTACATAAAATAAAAAGTCGTTCTACATATTTAAAAAAAAAAATCTGTGAGTAAACGAATTCTTAAAAATAATAGGAACATGTTTCTTTTGCAGCATTCATACATCCAGTATTGAACGCTCTTATTTATTAGATGAATCTGAGGATCACGATTATGATCTTGATCTCGACACATACCAGCCAGTCCAGCCTTTAAGCAATGACCATGGCGTTAGCTTCTTTCCCATATCTGCTCCACATAGCAGAATTGACCATCATGTATTACAGGTATGTGTTTAATATAGAACATTATCACTAGAGTTCTATAGTCCATGAGCATTTTAAATTCATCATTAACTGTGATATTATTTTAACATATTTATATATCTTAAGTAAGATGCAAATTTGTTATTATGTGGCAAATCATAAGTACCAAAGCCTTAAAACAAATTACCAAACCAATAGGTAGTATGAAGTGAATATATATAATCTCCATGTAATATATTTGTGCGTCTTCTGAAAAACTATTGTCACATCTCCATATCTAGACATGTAAAGTTAACAACATACATATTCTAGTATCATGACTTTACCATCGGGCCCGGTGATCTTGGGATAAAACGCTTGACCGGATCCCGAAGGGTCGCGGGTTCAAAACCCGGTCAGGCCTCTGATTTTTTCAGTCTGCGCTTTAACCCATCCTTCACCTCTCAATAATGTGAGGAGTCGCCAGAAACGACATTTGGTTTGGATTCCATGTTAAGCTGTAGGTCCTGTTTCCCCAGTTGCATAACTGGGGTAGGCTAGGGACACACAAGTCATCAAAATTGTGCCCAATAGAAAGACTTGCACCAGGCCAACGAGCCACACGACATTATTATGACTTTACTGGTAATTTTAAGAAAAGGAAACAAATTGTAATTTTTTTTACTGTATTGCCAAGATCTCTAATTTATTTACTACATGACCGGTTTCAACTGATCTCGCAGTCATCCCAGGTATATCAAGGCCTTTTTTATGGCCAGAGGTGTTTGTTCTGGGTACTGATTTCTCAGGAGGATCTACGCATGAAAATATGATCACATGTCAGTTCTAGTATAATATATTTCTCCGGTGAATACCTATTTATCATCTGCATTTCTTCTTGGTGTAGCAATTTTAATGGCCAGTAGTGTATGAAATTTGGACAGGGCAAACGTCAGACAGTTTATCCCTGGCGATACATATTTACAAGGAATTAAATGAAAAATTAAATGACACATGGGCCACTTTTGTCATGCTACGATATCTGTCGTTCGAATATCTTGCTTTTCAGGGAATCGCAGCACTTTTGTCATTTACAGACTTCAATAGGACAGCTGGAGGAATATTCTACACCTATGAATGTGCTGCTGAGAGTCCCTGTACCTCCCCCACTCCTTCTGATCGAACTTAGTGTATCTGGTCAGACTGTGTATTTTTGTGCACACTGGATGAGTGATGAAGAACAGTATGCCTTTCCAAAGCATTAGCTGTCTCGTGTGTTACAGACTTTATGCTTCTAGGCAGATATTGCTACTTCAAGTACTGATTACTGTTTCAAAATGTGTTTGTATAGCTTTTGGGACTTAACTACGGGGTCATCAGCCCCTAGACTTACAAACTATATATGAACAAACTAATACTAGGGACGGCACAAATATCCATGACCGAGGGGGGATTCGATCCCCCGACCGTAGTGGCCGTGCAGGCTGTGACTGGAGTGCTGCAGTCCCCTCGGCCACCGCAGCCGACCTGCTTACTGTATTTCGTCAGTGTATTACGATACTGCAAAAACGTTTCAGTAAATTATATCATCTAAAACTTGAAATAACGTATGCAGGCTTAGTTCTAGTAAGTTTTATTGAAATTGATAGGTTGTTCAAAGAATGAAATATATGTCAATGTCATTCCATCTTTTCAGTGAAACGTTTCCAAAATGTGTTAACCTTGAAGTAGTCAGATGTTATAGTACAGCTTCAGTTGTTTTGCCCTGTAAAACACTGAGTCATGACTTTGGACTATTCACTACCACAATTGTCACATTCACAATTTCTTTTTTATAATACATTTCTTTACAAACTTTAGCCAACCATTTCAGCTACTTTTTTTCATTTACATTACAACAATGTAGTTTACGATTCTTCTGGATGTGTTCTATCATAAGATGTTGACTATCTTCTTATTTCTGTAGACTTTTTTTGAGAATTTCGCTGGCCGCGGTGGCCAAGGGGACTGAGGCGCTACAGTCACGGTCTGCACGGCCACTACGGTCGGGGGTTCGAATCCCCTCCTCGGGCATGGATATTTGTGCCCTCCTTAGTATTAGCTAGTTTGTAAGTTTACGGACTGATGACCCCGTAGTTAAGTCCCATAAGCTATACAAACAAACAAACAACAAACAATTGCTTTGTCCCCAACCCCTGGCCTCCATCAGCCTTATTTCACCACTACCTTTGGACTTAGAACTAGTGCAAATGAGCATGTGAAGTACAAATTCAGTAGTCCTTTGACAAATTGAAGAATCAGACCATGAAACTACTCACTCTCATGCATCCGTCATCACTCGCAATGGAGAATGAGATTGATGGTATATGTGGGTTCACATTAATGCTCATAGCTGTATGTTTTAAAATTAAAATCTTCATTACATATTATAAATTTTAGAGCCATACACCACTGCCATCAGGTAACAACTGATTAAAATAAATACTGGTACCTAAAGGTTTATAACATACAAGTAGTTGTGCGACCACTGTATACATGTGTAAATACAAATCTGTGGACCAGTTTTATTTTAATCCCCTTAAACTTTCGGTGGTTGAATCAAGTCATACCAACCGAGGGTCTGATGATGGTCCAAGTAATAATGATTTTTAAACACATAGATGAGAAAATTACTTTCAATCCTTAGTGAGCAACATTTTGACAATAATTTTAAAACGTATATTTAAACCCTGCTAATGAATAATAATTCGTATTCTTAATCAAAACTACACTTAGTTCTACATTTTTAAAATCGCTTTTGAGCATAAAGTGACTATCCAGTTAAATGTAAATTTTATATATTATGACCAAAATATAAAATGAAATGGCAGTTAGTTTCTCTCTCCACCTCTTTTTTGAAACTAGCATTTTCTGTCTCTGAGGCCTTTAGTGTCATCCATAAAACTTTAAGAACTTTTCTCAGGGAATGTGTTCTGTCATTATCCAAGTCTCATGAGTACACAGCAAAGTTATGTAGATTGACAAACCTTAAATTATTTAGTTACTCGCAGCACAATTAATCAATTACACTATTTTATTTTACTCTTGTTTCCCAATCTGTTATTTAAGATCTTACATATTCATACCTGTATCTTTTTGTATTTATTGGGTTTTGAATTTCACAATGACTTTAATTCTTTCTTTCCTCAGTGCTAGTACTTTTTAAGTAGATACTAAGACCTGTTCATTATCCATCTGCATCTGGTTTCTACAAATACATCTAAAAGTGGTTTTCATTCTAAAGTGTCACTGTGTCACACTATGAGTGGTAATTTCGATTCCAACATTACTATTGGCTTGCCATTTCTCAAATATTGCTTTCTAGAATATATTGAACAGCAACAAAGTGTACAAAAGCTTGATAAACTCCTTCACCTGAGTCCCAACTTCCATAGTAATAGGCCATTATTATCTTTCTACTTGGTTATTTTCTTCTATTATGCGGTTTTTTAAACTTACGGAAATTATCTTCATTAGTTTGAAAAATGTAAATAACTGTTAATTTTAATATTTAAAGAGATTTTACACATACATTTATTATTTTCTAAATCAACATGAAAATGGGTGTATGAAAAGAAAGGATAAGAGAAAGTAGCAATGGAGTATTTATAGAGCCATCAACATTATGGAAGCTGCAGAATCTTCAATGAGTCTAATCTAACCTATTTCAACAAGCTGCTCAAACTAGAACACCAATGTACTTAACTTAGCCTATAGTGTCTTCAGAACACTGAATCGTTGCATCATTGTGTTAATTAAACCATTATCAATGTACAAAATGCCAACATATCTACTTTACTGTTCAGTTGTGTATGTTCCGTGTTATTATTTTCATTGTAATGATTATTTGTGTTTTGCTATGCTACTATGCTCTTTGTCAATTATTAAAAATTACAGCTTTCACCTGATTTTATGGTGAAAACAATCAGCAACACTATATTGTATAGAGCATAATTGATGTATTTTTCCCTACGATAATGCCTTACCATAATACATTAGCTTCTACTATTTCAGTAATATTATACTTTGTAAGGCTTACTACTATGCTCTGATATACTACCAGACTTCACAGTGTCGAATTATACAATATATTTCAATTTCAAGTGAAATCACTCTAAAAATAACAAACTAAAATATATTATGACATGTCACAAATATTATGTAAAATTTCCTTAAAGTGATATTTACTTCTTATTTGTCTTACTACAATCTGTTAGATTTTTACTTATATTTCACATGTTTTATAGCAGTGACTAACCATATTAGTTTCCATTCTTGTGCTGTCCTACTAATGTATTATTATTTTTATTGAGCTAGCATCTTACACCACTGTGTTAACTGATACAAGATATTGGCTCTTTTTATGTGAACTTGATGTAACAATAAAAAGTGACAAATTGTTACAGCATGTCATTGTTATTATTTACTACCTTATTAATTTACTTTGTTAATTTTCAGTGTTCTACACACTCTTGGTTTTTATTATTCTTTTATCTCACTTCTTTATATGTGCTTTATTTTTACTTGTACCTTACCACGTTATTTCTTAGTCTCTTACTGCCCTAATAACCCATTTTTATGTGTTTGTGCCGTGTCTTTTGTGATTTATTAGTTATCCTTAAGCCTGTGTCTTATTACACTACATCAACTTACCCTGATACTAGTGTTCTATATACTAGTGAATTTCTATACAACATTACCTAGTGTCTTTTAGCTCTATATTAATTTTCAGTGTACTAATTTCTAACAGTTTACATGAGCTTACAATTACTATAGATTTATTACATTGTGAGAGCCATAGTGTATTGCTCTCTACTGCGCTGCATTTTCGCACTCTGCTACTATCTTAGTGTGAAATTATGGTTCTGATTATGCTAGTGCCTTATTTGCAATGATCGCTTTTACAGACAAGCGTCTTGCAATGCAATGTTACTTTTACCTTCGCTTAAGTCTTTCTTGCTTGTTCACTATGCTTATATCTTACAGTTCTACTATCTTTTTTATTATTCTAATGTCTTATTGTATTATCTTACCTTTAACTATGCTACTATCATGGTGTGACTTTTAAGTTTGTCATATTTTACAATTAAGTTGTACTATTTTATTTTTCTGTTCTCTTAGGTTATCTTCATGTTCATTATACAGTGTCTTACTATACTATGTTTCCCCTACACTGGCATGCCTCAGAATTGTATAATTTCTATGTTTGATATTATTTGTGTTATGCTGTATTAGTTCTCTCAATGTTAGTGTCGTTTTCTACTGTGTTAATATTTACTAGTCTTACTAGACTGCACTAGTCCCTTGCTATTCTAAGTAGTAGTATGTTAGTATCATAAAATACAGAGACTTTCTATGTTATTCTAGTTTTCACTACCATAATGCCTTAGTATTCCACATTAGGTTTCACATTGCTAATGTGTTATTAAACCATAATTAAAAACAATGTCAGTTTTGTTAAGTTATTACCTTAAGCCAATGTGTTGCTTTTATGTACACTATGTACTCTTTGGTATGCTTATGTTTTGTTGTCATTTGTTAGTTTTTTTAATGTTTGTGTTATTCTGATTATTAGTTTTCACTATGCTAGTGTCTTACTGTGTTATGTCTACTGTTCTTGTGCTCATATCTTACTACTCTATGTAAGTTTCCACTAAGCTACTCTCTTATGGTGCTGTTTTCATTTTTACTGTGCTAGTCTTACTTTGTTAGTTTTTAGTCTACAAATATTGTACTACACTATGATAGTTTTCAGTGTTTGAAGATAATTCTACACTACATATGTTAATCTATGTTACTGTCAAAATCTGCTATGTTAATTTTTACTGCACTTGTGTCTTTATGAATCATGTTAATTGAAATTAAATTTATTGATGCTCTATCTCTTCACTATCCTGTTACCTTATTGTCCTGTTAGCTTTCATAATGTTAGAGTTCTACAACATTATGTTCGTTTCCTCCTTGTTGCTGTTTGGTGACTGTTATTTTATTGACTAACTTCATTATGTGCCTTACATTGTATGTTACAGCTTTATTGCTCTTGTTACTTTTCAATGTTTAGTGCCTTATCACCTAATGTTCTTTTTACTGTACCACTGTGTTATTAAGTTACAAAAGCTTCACTTTGCTAGTGTATTTATGTGATGCGAATGTCTACCTGCAGCATCTTAAGTTTTACTGTGTAAGTGTTCTTTTACTACTTGTTAATTTTGCAATTGAGGTGGCTCATTTTGCTGATTCAGTTTTCACAACCTGATATATTACTTTGCCATATTAGTTTCCAAAGGGCTATTTACATTATTGTTTGTTCTTTTGTTAGCAATAAATAATAATGAACTATTACACAAAACACTCCAGACTATGTTTTATATACTTTTAATGTAACTATGTAGTTACAACAGCTTGTATCTGTTAGCCTAATTTAAATTTCCTTTCTTCATTTAATGCTTTCCTACATTCACTTTGTTTATGCAATGCTAGTAACAAGTAACATGTTTCTTGCATTTCCAAATAACCATATAAATGTACTCAGATTTATATGTGGAATGAAATGTCATGCAATAAACCCATAAAATATACAACTAACAGCAACACTATCCAAATAGTTCTATATATTAATTAAAGTGGTGTTTCAAAATTTATTATAATCATAATATGACATAAACGTAAATATGGTGAGATCAAAAGTTGAAAAAAAGCCTATGGTTAGTAGAAATTTCATTTGTCATTAGATTAGATGTACTTTTCGTTCCAGTAGATCCGATTTGAGGGAATCCTCTTGGATGTAGAGCATCTCAGAACAAAATACACAATATATACTTATAAAAAGAGAGCACATGTGTTAATGTACCTTCCACAGACTCCAAATGTAATTGCCCTTGTGGATTTGGAATTGGTCAGGAAAATCAATTATCTTAAAAATATTGGTGTATTTAATGTTTTATCATGAGAACAAGTGAGAAACACATCTTAACATTCACAGATAGGCATTTCCCTGACATCAGTTCTGTGCAAACACAAGACAAAACAATAATTATCAAACTTCATGATACTGATGGCTCTTCTTGCCTTATTACAGGCGTTAAATAATTTGTTTATTTCAGTGTGTAACGATTTCCCCATTAGCCATGTAAGTGTTCCACTTTTCTCACACTGGAGAAATACAATCACAAGATTTGAGTATGAGAGTCAGATTAAGACATAACGTGTTCTATTTGTTTTCTTTTCTAAATGATCAGTCTTCTTACTATTGGTTATTTCAATTTATTTGACATTGACATTTAATTCAAACTAATTCTCTTTTTTGTTTTGTAGCTCTCTATTTTACAACATATAAATATCATCTTTGCAAAAAAACTGTTTACTCTTTTTCGCCACATGCTTAGTTTTAGAGCTTTCAATACAGACATCGATTCAGAAAAGACATTTTTTTTCTACATGAAAGAATTTAAACAGTTTCTGTGCCACATTTGAAAAAATGAGTTCAATAGTAAATATGTAGATCTGTCGACTAATCAGCAATAGTTTGCCTAATAAGATCTGTTGAGACCAAAAGGCATGTACTACAGGAACTGATGTTTTCATCTGAATAGGTCTTCAAAAATTACGAAATTGACCATCAAATATTTTCAAGTTAATCAGAGAGTTTAAATATAACTGAGAAATAGAATTTCTAAAATTGTATTATATGAATTGATAAGCGACACATTAGCTCAGAATAATTGTTATCACATTCTTAGTCGCTTAGTCTCATAGCTGAATTTACTGCACCACACGAAATGTAACATAATGTCAGTAATTTTTTGTTAATTCTGCCACACTTTTGCTTATTTCTGAATGTCTGCATTTATGGTAATCAGTGGCAAAAATCTAGATATGAAATATTTTCCAGACTCCACTGCCCTTAAGAACAAATTTTGTATAATCTTAATATATATAAAAATTGAGGCGTTTGTTTCTATATTTCACTCTGCAGCCAAAACTACACATCACAAACTAATAGTTTTTGTATGTGGTAGTAGGTATCAGTTTCCCATTGTGCACTATGGTGGTAGAGGGTTGATAAAGATGTGGGGGTGGAAGATATGGGAGTTGGAAGTTACCTACATATATAAATTTCTACATGTGGGTGTCAATATTTTGCTCTTCAGCAAAAACTACACAATGGATATGAACGATCTCTCTGTTTTGTTTTAGTACAAAGTCTCCTGTTGTACACCATACCAGTCCTGTGTCAATGGCTATACCAGGGTGGAAGATAAGTCTATAACTTATATAAAATTCGGGCTGAAGTCCAGTGATGACTTTTGACACTATAATAGCAAAGAGGTTATATACAGCGAAACGTGATGCACATTCTTGAGTTGTTCTTCTGCAACAAGTGTACAAATAAAGAAAAATAAGTGCATATTGCAGTTTGAAAAATAAAACTACCAAGATAGATGCCAAAAACACAAGAAAGAAAGTTCGTGCTCTCAATCCGTTTCTAATCTTAAACAGTGCTGAAAAGTGAATCTACAGAGGATATAAACTTGAAATTTGTAGACGTTGCTTATCTTACATTAAAGGCGATTTTTTATATCCTCATCCCTAAGGGATTTAGATTTTTGATATTTTTGGAAATTCAACCATTAAGTGGGTGAAATAAGGGAAAATCTTTTAAGGGTTCTACTAAGACTATTTTGATGCTAGAAATACAAAATAATTGTTTTGGGAAATTTTGAATTCTGCCATTAATGTTGCAATATGGGGTGGCAAGTTGTATCAAAATATTTGATTAGGAAAGCATGTTTAAAGCTAAATCAGTGAAAAAATTTTATTTAGAAGTAGAAATAACCAATGCAGACCATCTAGGCTACATGTGCAAAGCAGTGGGAATTATGCTAGTTCTTACATAAAAACTGCTTTCATATCAATGCTGACATATGTAATGTATTAGCTGTGGGACGAGGGCAGAAAAAGTCAAAGAAATAAGAAATAATTAATGTTCATTTAATTATTAACCATCACTTGCATACTTGGTATAATCTAAGCAGCAGAGACGTTGAATAGACTAAAGGACAAATATAATATGTGCTCTACAGTAGAACAGTGCACAGCATCAGATTTGCACCTGATGACCAAAACTGGAGCTAATTCTTCCAAGGTAAATGGGTTCTGCATTATCACATCAACTTATCTATAAAGTTTCACCAGCATACGATCTTCACATCCCACAGTGGAGTAGATGTACTTTGATTATAAACACTTGAACACCGAATTTGTGGAATATGTACCCCAGTCACATGTAATGTATTATGAACAGGATGTTGGGAGAAATGATCAACAGAGTGTAGCATACCGTATATCGTGGCTGCATAAAACTACTTCCTAAGTAGCAGCTGAATGATCCTGCATATTTCTACATATGTAATGATGTCTCATATTTGCAGTGACTGCTCGACACTCGTACAATCATAATGTAAGGGGTCTTTCAGCCCTTTCACATGCAACCAGTTCTACATCTACATACATATGCCAGAAGCTACAACACGTGGATGGGAGAGGGAACCACTACCAGTCATTTCATTTCCTGTTCTACTTCCAAACAGAGCGAGAGAGAAAGACTGTCTATGTGCCTCCGTACGAGCACTCATATCTGTCTTTTTGTTCATTACCCTATATGTAAGTTTCTGCTAATAGAATCGTTCTGCAATTCGGTTCAAATGCATGCTCTATAAACGTACTCAATAGTATTCATCCGAGAAAAAGCCTCCTTCTCAGCAAGCATTACGATTTGAGTTCTGTAGACATAGCTGTAACACTGGAGTGTCAATCCAACACACCGCTAACAAATCTATTAGCGCACTTCCATGACTTTGATTAATCCGATCTGACCGGTATCCCAAATACTACAGTAGTCCTCAAGAATGAGTCTACTAATGTGCTGTGAGCTGTCTTCTTTACAGAAGAACCACAGCTTCCCAAAATTCTCCAAGTTAACCGAAGTTGACAATCTACCTCCCCTTACAGGTGTCCTCATTGCAATTCATATTGCACTATAACCGTACCACTAGATATTTAATCGACCAGCCTGTATGGAGCAGCACACTACTAATGCTATCTTTGAACATTATGGGATTTTTTTCCTCCGCATTTACATTAACTTACATTTCTCTACATTTGAAGGTAGCTGCCAATCACAACTCCAATTGGGAATTATGCGTAATTCATGTTGCATCCACCTGGAGTAACTTTACGATTATGCCTGCCTTGAAAACAGTCACTGACTACTACTCACCACAAAATAGCAGCGGTCCTCACCTCACTGGAGGACTAATGAAGTTATCTTTCTCTCTGATGAGTACTCGATGTCGAGTAAACTGCATTGGTTCTACTGTATAAGAATTCTTTGAGCCAATCACCTATGTCAGTACCTACTGCGTGTGCTCGTACTTTCGTTGAATGCAGTGGGGCACCATCACAAAGGCCTTCCGGAAATTGAGGATTACGGAGTCTGCCTACTGCCCTTCATCTAAGGCTCGGAAGATATGAGACAACAGAACATACGACTTTCACACTGGCATTTCGGGGACCGTTGTTTTACCCGTCTTATAAACAGACGGCAGCAACGCTTTTTGTTCCAGTCGCTTCGAACATTGTGCTGGACCTGAGACTTGCGGTAAATGGAAGATAAGTAATGGGCCGGAGCTACAGAGTACTGTTTATAAAACCGAACCGGCATTCCATCCTAACTGGCCGACTTTTTCGCTTCCAAATCTTGCATCTGATTTTCAGTAAAGGAGATGGTATTTGATATTATCGAAAGAATTCACGGGCAAACTGCCAGGTATCACCAGCGTACATGATGATGGCCACGTCGTCTTTTGTCGTAATACACTACTGTGCCCTTCGGACACTGACTTTCGGTAGTTAACACGTGAGTTATATCGATGAATGTCGCTGAGATTAGCTAAATAATCGCTATTAATAATAATAACGTTCTTTCACCAAGGAGTCTGTATTACTGTATGTTTGTACAGTGAACGATTTCTTAAACGCGAAATTTAAAACATCAACTTCTCCATTTGGTGTCGACTATTACCACCATTGACCGATCAACGAGGGACTGCACAAAAATGTGTTAGGTCAACTATAAAACTTGTTTATACTAGCTGGTAAAGCTAACAATTACATTTCATTTTTAAAATTCATGTAAGCATCATACAAAAACTTCTTTGTGTTTGTGACGGTAAGGTTGCGACGTCAGGCTCCAATAACAGCTGTGACATTTCCAGTCTATTTAATGTATTTCTGTGATGCTGTTCCTTCGATCGTCTATAACTGTCACTCAACCGGCACAAAGATGTAATCAGACACGCATAGCAGTGACAATGCTACAGAGTGGGTAGAGTGGCACAACAGTTCTAGTCACAACACCAGGAAGGAAGTACATTGTTCGTGTTGAGTAAAGTTCTGCCTAGCCTAGAAGGTCAATTACGAAATTTGATCCTATTGGCATAGTAAATTTGTGTCAGGAGGGACTTTCACCAAGAGACGTTTCCAGAAGTATAGGAGTGAACCAAAGCAGTGTTCTTCGGATGTAGAGGAGTTACAGAGTTACGGGAACTGTCGATAACTTGCCTTGCTCTGGCCGCCCGAAGGCTACCACAGCAGCTCCATGACCGCCATTTGTGGTTTTCAGCTTGCAGTACCTGAGAGGAACGCCATTATCCTGAATAATTATTTTTTGCCGTCACAGGACGTCGTGTTACGACACAAACTGCATGATGTCCATGGCTAAGTCCAACTTTGATACCTACACAGCATGCAGTGTGGTACAGTTTGGTCCAACAGCATGTCGAATGGACTAGTCAGAATTAGCATCAAGCGCTGTTCACAAGTAAGACTCGCATCTGCCTTCAACCAGACAATAGTCGGAGACGTTTTTAGAGGCAGCATGATCAACCGCAACATTATACACACACCGTACAACGAGTTCCGCGAGGTAGTGCTACTTGGATGGTTTGGGGTGGCATTATGTGTAGTCACTTTACGCTACCGGTAGTCCTAGAAGGCCATACACGGCTATACTGTACAGGTATGACATTCTCCATTGTTGAATGCAACCATACTGGCAGCATTTCTGTGAGGGGTTCGTCTTAATGGACGACAGTTCTCGCTCTCAACGTGCATATCTTGTGAATGTGTTCCTTCATGACAACGACATCGCAAGATTAGAATGGCCAGCATCCAGAACTTTCTCCGGGCCTCCTGAGTAGTCCCCGCCCGGAGATGTGGATGGGGGACTATTTTACCTCCGGAATATTTTACACCCTAGAAGATGCCATCATCATACATTCATACAGTAGAGCTGCAGGTCCTCGGGAAAAGTAACCAGCTGCCCTTCTCTGTACTTTCTTTACATCATCCGTCACTTCCCCTTGGTGTGGATCCCACTATGGGCAGCAATACTCCAAAATAGGATGCGCAAGTGTAGTAGAACATTACATCTATTAATTGTACTGCCAATAATAATTATTATTATTGGACAAATATACTAGAACTGATATGTCATTATATTTTCACGCAATTTGGGTGCATAGATCCTGAGAAATCAGTACCCAAAACAAACACCTCTGGCCATAATAACAACCTTGATACGCCTGGGATGACTGCGAGATCAGTTGAAACCAGTCATGTGGTAAATAAATAAGCGATCTTGACAATACAGTAAAAAAGTTACACAATTTTATAATTTGTTTTCTTTTCTTAATATTATTGGTAAAGTCAAATCACGTCGTGTGACTCGTTGGCCTGGTGCAAGTCTTTGAATCGAATGCCATTTCGGCGACTTGCGTGTCCCTAGCCTACCCCAGTTATCCAACCGGGTAAAGGGGACCTACAGCTTAAAGTGGAATCCGAACCACGTGTCGCTTCTAGCGACTCCTCACATCGTCGAGAGGAGAAGGATGGGTTAAAACGGAGACTGAGAAAAAAGCGTCCCTTTGGTTTCCACTCGAGCGCTTTACCCCTTAACACGTAACGTCTCCCGCCCCATGTGCAGGGAAGAGTCCTCTGCAGTCGGGTTGGTCACTGTGTCCTCGGTGGCGGAGCGGTCAACGCGTCTTCCTACTAAGCAGGAGATCCCGGGTTCGAATCCCTGCCGGGCACAAATTTTCATATAAAATGATTTCCAATCCATGGTGTACAACAGCAATCAGTTAGAATAAATATTCATTCAAACCGTCTTGATTGCAAATATTTTATTAGTTAATGACGCGTTTCGCCCTTTAGCAGGGCATCTTCAGATTATCTGCGTGACACAATTTACACAAAATTACAAGGCGGAATTACAAACGGTTATAATGGTACATGGGCTTATTTTGTGTTAGGAAGACAGTATAAATGGTAAACAAAGCTTACAATGCGCTCTCCGTGCTGTGACACCGTAAGTTGTTATTGCAGTGTTTCTATTTTCCTGGAATGTTTTTTGGATTTCCTTGTGGCCCTACAAATGTTCGGGTAACAACGAATCTTAAAAATCGGTTTTATGTTTCTCACATCATCACATCATCACCGAGTATGTTCCAACTGTAATTCGTTGTTACCCGAACATTTGTAGGGCCACAAGAAAATCCAAAAAACATTCCAGGAAAATAGAAACACCGCAATAACAACTTACGGTGTCGCACCACGGAGAGCGCATTGTAAGCTTTGTTTACCATTTATACTGTCTTCCTAACACAAAATAAGCCCATGTACCATTATAACCGTTTGTAATTCCGCCTTGTAATTTTGTGTAAATTCTGTCACGCAGATAATCTGAAGATGCCCTGCTAAAGGGCGAAACGCGTCATTAACTAATAAAAAATTTGCAATCAAGACGGTTTGAAGGAACACAAATTTTCATTCGCCGCAGTTTGGTATTCCATCTAAACCTCGTACAGTGATCGCAAATTGCGATTTATTTCATTCACTGAACGCTGTAATGTCGTCAAAAATATATAAATGTAGTTGTTTGGTGTTTTGTTGACTGTAAGAATGACGATTTGAAGTAAATGTGAAGTTTTAGAGTGTCGGGTGTCGGGCAGGTGCTGCACCACGGCAGCACGGCGGTGCACTGGGACGCGGAGGGCGGGTCGCGCACGGCGCTGGTGTACGCGCGGCTGGAGCGCAGCTGCGCGACGCTGACGTGGGGGCGCGCGGCGTGGTCGGCGCTGCGCGCGGGCGCGGGCGGCGGGCCCGCCTCCGACTACTGCCTGGCCGCCAACCCCGAGGAGGCGGTGGCCCCGGGGCTGCTGCTCAAGCTGGCCGGCGCCGAGCCCGCGCTCGAGGAGGGCTTCCTCGACCTGGCCAGCGTCAAGGAGATCTCGCAGGGCGGCCGCGACCGCGACCGCGACCCCGACCTGCTCACCGCCTGCCGCCGCTACGGCCTCGACAAGTTCCCGACGCGCGACTGCGTGCTCGCGCTCGTCTACGGCGCCAACCTCAGCGACAACCGCGTCCTCTTCCTGCTCTGCCCGCCCACGCTCTGCAAGTAAGTCCCAGCTCCCTGCCGCGCGCTCTCATTCTGCTAAACTGGCACCAACTACAGGGAACACTTCCTGGGGTCAAACTTCCTGGCGGATTTAAAACTGTGCGCCCGTCCAGGACTCCTGTGCTGTGTAGATTTGCCGCACCGCACACAGTGTTTCTCTGCCGCGTTAGTGGACAGTGATACAAACTGCGTCAGAGCAACACCACCTAGAGAGTAGACCACGGCGCTCTCGTGTGACGTCAGGCAGAGTAGGTTGCGCGTGCATAGCTGGGACACGGCCCACTATGCCGAAGCAGCCAGCCAGTGCGCTATGCGCGCGCAACCTATACTCAGCCTGACGTCACACGAGAACGCCGCGGCCTTCTCTCTAGGTGGTGGTATGCTTGTATAGCTTATGGGACTTAACTATGGGGTCATCAGTCCCTAAACTTTCAAACTACTTATGAACTACCTTATACTAAAGACGACACAAACATCCATGCCCGAGGGGGTATTCGAACCCCCGACCGTAGCGGCCATGCAGACTGTGACTGGCGCCCCGCAGACTGCTCGGCCACTGAGGTCGGCCATGTGGTGGAGACATGTCTTAGCCACAGCCAAAGGATGTTTCCAAAAACATGTTTCTGGAAACATCCCTTAGGCTGTGGCTAAGCCATGTCTCCACCATATCGTTTCTTCCAGGAGTGCTAGTTTTGCAACGTTCGCAGGAGAGCTTCTGTGAAGTTTGGAAAGGAGGAGGCGAGATACTGGCGGAAGTTAAGTTGTGATGACGGACCGTGAGTCGTGTCGGGCTAGCTCAGTGGTAGAGCGCTTGCCAGCGAAAGGCAAAGGACTTAGGTTCGAGTCCCGGTTCTGACATACTATTTTAATCTGCCAGGAAGTTTCATATCAGCGCACAATACGCTGCAGAATGAAAGTTTCATCTGGAAACATCCCTTAGGCTGTGGCTAAGACATGTCTTCACCATATCCTTTCCTCCAGGAGAGCTAGTCTTGCAAAGTACGTATGAGAGCTTCTGTGAAGTTTCGAAAGTAGGAGGCGAGGTACTGGCGGAAATAAAGTTGTGAGGCGGCATCGTGAGTCGTGTAGGGGTAGCTCAGTCGGTAGAGCACTTGCCCGCGAAAGGCAAAGGTCCCAGGTTCGAGTCCCGATTCCGGCATACAATTTTAATCGGCCAGGAAGTTTCATAACAGCGTACACTCCGATGCAGAGTGAAAGTTCCATTCACAGTATTACTGTTCGTTTATGGAGCACCTGCGACCAGCTGTGTGAAACAAGCGGCAACACTTTCTGCACAACCCATCCATCATTTTGCACGACAATTAGCAGGTGCATACAGCGCAAGCTATGGGTGTTCTGTTGGTCGATGGGACTGGGAAGTACAGTACCATCCACCGTACTCCCCGGACTTAAGTCCTTGTGACTTATTCCTAAGATGAAACAACCACATCATGGCATTCGCTTCGGAACTCTTCCAGAGATTCGACAGGCAGTAGACCGCTTCATTCGCACCACCAACATAACAAGTTCTGCTAACGATATACCACGCCTTCCACATCGTTGGCAAAGGGTTCTACACAACGCTGGTGACTACGTTGGACAGTAAAAGGTAGAAACATGTAACGCTTTTGTATCGGTTGTGAATAAATAGTTGCAATTATTTAAGTTCCAACCCTCATATTTAGCAATTGCGAAGCATTGCCATGTTCGCTAGTTCCGAAAAAAATCATTGCACTTTCATTTCCTTTGGCTTCTCTAGTGGCTTGCTGCCGTACTTCGGAGCAAGTGTACTGAGGCGGCAACTTCTTCATGCAATGGAACAAAACATTAACTACCCAATTTAATTTTTAAGCTTGTGATTGTTAGGTAAACTGAAAATAGATAATTATACAAAAATGAATAATACACACAAAAATATTGAACTTAATTCTGCTGATTGAATTGGTGTGGTGTCTGTTCTATCGGACGTCACACCAATTCACTTGTGGGAATTTGAGACGGACGGGAGGCGAGCATGGGTGACAAGTGGCTAAGGCGAGCGCTGGCCCGAAGCGGGAGACCCGGGTTTGATTCCCGGCCCGGCTCACATTTTCACTTGTCGCCATTGCTTAATATCAGTCACCAAATGCGACCACTGTCAACACTTTCTTTCCTATCCTTCTTCCTTCCCTTCCTTTACCAATCATTTGTTAATTCTGCTGAAATAATAAATGAAGGTGATATGTACAAAGGGCTGATAAATTGGAAAACTGCGTTAAAAGTCTGTTCGACAGGAGGGAACAGTCAGCATAGTAAGAAAATAGAAAGTTGTTTGGAATAAACCGATTATTAAATAATGCCATAAAAATGAAAAATGTTTGCAGTTATTAGACTTTCAGTTAGTCAGTTATGAGGGAATGGGCCGGCCGCGGTGGCCGAGGGGACTGAGGCGCTCCAGTCACGGTCTGCACGACCACTACGGTCGGGGGGTTCGAATCCCCCCTCGGGCATGGATATTTGTGCCGTCCTTAGTCGTAGCTAGTTGATAAGTAGTTTGTTAGTTTAGGGACTGATGACCCCATAGTCAAGTCCCATAAGCTTAACAAACATTTGAACATTTGAGGGAATGGAAATTTATTATTGGAAGCGTTTGCCAACAGGGGTATTGTAACTCACATGAGGGGCGCTTTGAATGCTTAGCTTCAATTGGCGTGTTACAGCACGTGTGCTGCCGACCATGTTGATATTGCACGGTTCATTACGGATGCAAGGAAGCATATACGCCCGGGGTGAGAAATCCAATAGAGAAGCGCTGCGGTCCGCGAACGTCCATTATTATCGGAAACGAAGTATCCGGCAGCAATCGAGTTTGCCTGTGGAACATGTCCGGACATTGCCAATTGGCAGAACGGAGCAGCCGCGGCAAGTGCTTTGGGAGCGGAAAGAGCAACAGACACGGCCGAGCGCATTGAGGCGCTCTGCTTCGATGCGCGAGGTTCGAATACCCCCTCGGGAATGGATGTTTGTGCTGTCTTTAGTATAAGGTAGTTCGTAAGTAGTTTGTAAGTTGACCCCGCAGTTAAGTCCCATAAGCTTGAGAAACATTTTGAACATCAGACACGGAGCAAATAATCGTCGTGGTGGATCTGTCTGCGTGTGGCGCGCCGCACTTACAACTAACACTGCCCAAACGCCACTCGCCGAGTATAATATGTTGTAGTCTATGTCAAAATGACACACCTATTTTTTTACATGCCAATGAAGTTGTGAAAACCCTCCCCAATGAGATGAGACTGTTGTCTTTCTGAGCACGCGTTTTCGAAACGAAAGGAGATATTACAAAACTACTGAAACATAATTTCCATGATTGCTACTGTACAGTACAATTTTGCAAACACACCTTTCAACATATCGGTATAATTCCAAATCCTCCCCTCACATTACTATTTTGAAACAGTAAAAATTGTATGTGTAGCAAAACTGATAGTATATTTAACAACAAATTCAACCATATGTGATAAATTTACATCCGATGTCGCATTAGCTAGTTATAAGTTCCAAGTACCACAATAAACTGCTACACAAAATGTTCAAATGTTTGTAAATCTATCGGACCAAAGTGCGTGGTCATCAGTCCGTAGCTTACAAACTACTTAAACCAAGATAAACTAACCTAAGGACAACACACACACCCATGCCCCAGGGAGGACTCGAATCTCCGACTGCGAGCAACCGTGCACTCCGCAGCGAGACGCCTTAGACCGCTCGGCTTCTCCATCGCGGCAAACTGCTATACGTGCGTTCTGTCCGCCCTATGAGGTTTGTCGTATATAGCGATAGTGTTTGTAATTTCACGGTGCAACCGTAAATGACGGACTCCTGAAAGATTTAATTGAAACAAAAAGGTCTCGCTCTCCGTCCAGCCAGGGAAGGAGGTGACGAAAAGGTACTCCCGTTTTGTTGTTTCATGGTCGCCACTTCCACTTACAAGGAAAGTACTTAGGCTCAAACAAACAGAAATACACCAAAATCGTATGATAGATAATGCGGCATGGCACACGCAGAGGCCTCTAATGGGCGACTGCAGAGTTTTGCAGATGCGGGAGTATCACTAGTGCAATAAGAGACCTTTACATTATCTCTCATACGATTTTGGTGTATTTCTGTTTGTTCGAGCCTAAGTACTTTCCTTGATAGATATTCGTGGACTCGAAAGACAGCGAGAACTCACTGTATCAGAAAGCCTGTATATGGAGAGAGTGGCCATCAGTGATGTCGCTGCTGAGAACGCCATGTTTTTTACCAAACTTGGCGGGCTTTGTATATGTGTGAACAGCTGCTGCGTGCGTTTCTGTACTGCAGAGTGTCTGTCATAAATGCTTCTAACAGCGAATGCGCTGTACAGTTATTTGCAGACTGCAATACGGCAGGCACTGCTACAATTTGCACGTGCCTGCCGGCTCTTGTTACGTAACTGGAAGTAATTTACTGAATGTAACTAATATTGTGAATTACATCATCATTAAAGACAGTCAAGAGAAATGCCTGGTTGTTCCGCTGTTGGCTGTAAACACCGAAGTGAAGATGTATGTCTATATGATGCTTGTGTTTCGAAGGAATGAGGAAAGACGGAAACAGCGGGCGGTGAAAGTTGACCCTGAAAGCGGGAACCGTAAAGGCGACTTACGGAAACCAACGAATTATTCCTTTCTGTGTATTTTCTGCTGTGCCCCCCCTCCCCCCCCAAACGCAAGGAAGGCCTTCATAAAAGTTAGTAAATAAATAACAGTAATTCATCCTTGGCCTAAGGGGTGCTTAATGATTTCTAATCTGAATGTCACGAGTTCGAACCCCGTAAATGGCAAGTTTTTTCTTTCGACCAATATTTTCTAGCTTCTTATTAGTTGTTGATTTTGGTTTTTGACACGTCATGCTACACTATATGTTTCAACATGGCTACGGAACCCTAAGTCAACGCATGTCTGACTGGCGCTTCGCGTCTTCGCTGTATATCTTATAATTGGTTACAGCCGCGCGGGAGTAGTGGAGCGGTCTGGAGCGCCATGTTACGGATCCCTCGGTCTCCCGCGTCGGGGGGTTTGTATCCCTCCTCAAGACATGGATGTGTGTGTTGTCCTTAGGTTAGTTAAACTTAGTTTGAGTAGTTCGTAAGACTAGGGACTGATGACCAACGTAGTGTGGTCCCATAGGATTACAAACAACAATTGGTTGCGGTATGTAACATGAAAAAGGGGGCCGGGAATATTGACTCGTAATGGATAATTACTTACCTATTTTCAGTCAGTTTCTGCTGTTTCAGTGGGAAAAGTGTTGATATTTTTCCGATTTTCTGTGGTACAATGTGCCTTAAAGTATGAATAACGCTATCGATGTTTCTCAATGTACGAAAATGTTATATGATCGACAGGAACACACTTAAAATGCATTATATGGGGACGGAAAGGGGTAAGAGTTTACTAACTTCAGTTATGAATATCCAGACAGAAAAATCTGAAATATCCTCATTATCTTGGAAATATTTTACATGAAACATCTCTTTTTATTATTCATCAACTACCAAGCGTCAATGTAACCAGAACATTGTAAAATATGGTTATTAACATTCGGCATTCATAGAAAATGCTTCACCAGACTCATTTGCTCTGGCCGTGGCAGAACAGCTGTACGGACTAAGGCGCCCAGCAGCATTGCGCGCGGCCGTTCGCCGTTGGGGGTTCGAATCCTCCCTCGGGCATGAGTGTTTGTGTTGTCCTTAGCGTAAGTTACTTTAAGTTAGTGTAAGTAGTTTGTAAGCCTAGGAACTAATAACCAACGTAGTTAAGTCCCTTCGATTTACAAACATTTGAACAACATTTTCTCACAGATTTATTAGACCTATATAAACACAAACGAATTACATTAACCTCGTACTGAGTAATAAGCTAGAAGATGTGGTTTGGTCTCATACGCCAAACTGACGCCTTATTTTAATCGTCAAGTGGCTGTATTTTTTGCTTGGGTCGTTATCTAAATGCACGTTCCGCACGCAATCTGGTAAAAACATGGTGGGCACCGGCCGTTTGGCCACTCTCTCTCTCTCTACATAGGGTCTCTAGTTTCAGTTAAATGCTTCAGGAGCTTGTCGTATAGGTTGCACTGTGAAATTGCAAACAACGCTATCGCCAGGAGTGATAAGAATCATAGGGCAGACAGAGCGCACATTTCATGGTATATACGGATACTTCCAACTTACAACTTAGTACTGTGACCTCACGATGTAGCTTTATTATATATGGTTGAATTTGTTGTTAAACATAGTACGAAGTTTGCTACACCATTCCAAAAATTGTGATGTAAGGGGAGGATTTCGAAATAGCCTGTATCAAAATGTTTAAAGATGTTCAGTAGTAACAATGGAAATTATGTATCAACATTTTTGTATATTTTCATCCTTTTCGACGATTTGTGGTCGGAAAGGTAACACTGCGTTTTATTTGCGACGGTTTCGCCTCTTCAATGGCCACACGGGCACGTATAACAAAATCCATGTCCTCATATTTTGATCTAGACTAAATAATTTCGAAGTGTATTCGAATATGCGATTGCCACTTTTTGGATGGTGTTAGTCGTTAGCCGTGCATTCATGCACGTCAGTCAGAACTGTGTGAACTTCAAAAATGTTCAAATGTTTGTAAATCTATCAGACTCAACTGCGTGGTCATTAGTCCATAGCTTACAAAGAACTTAAAATAAGGTAAGCTAACCTAAGGAGAACACAAACACCCATGCCCGAGGGGGGACTCGGACACCCGACGGGAACGGCAGCGCGCATCGCAGCACGGCGCCCCAGTGCGCACGGCTAATCCGCCGCGGCTGTGTGAACTAAAATGCTCTTTCATATTGAGTTCAAAATCTTTTAACCGAGAAGTTATTATCTGGTTTCCAGCAAAGTCAGTCTTCACACTATCGAAGGAGGCGACAGTAAAACAGGTAATAAGTAAGACAAAAATTATGTCTGTCACGCTGACAGCTCACTGACCGCTACGTGTCGTTAGCCTATCTGCCACCGAATGATAATATTTACTCATCGTTAATATCCGCGCGGAATAGCCGCGTGGTCTAAGGCGTCATGCTAGGAACTGGGCGGCCGTTCCCGCCGGAGGTTCGAGTCCTCCCTCGGGCATGTGTGTGTGTGTGTGTGTGTGTGTGTGTGTGTGTGTGTGTGTGTGTGTGTGTGTGATCACCTTACTGTAAGTTAGTTTAAGTAGTTTGTAAGTCTAAGAACTGATGACCATAGCAGTTTGGTCAAATAGGTTTACAAACATATGAACATTTTTAGTTAATAATCATTATTCCTTTAAAGTATTTTGCAGTGAGAAAAGTCAAACTTTTACGTTGTCTAGTAAACCCACGTAACAGGTTTCGTTTCAGTCTACATATTCGTACAAATATTCAAATGTTTGTAAAGTCTATGGGACTTAACTACGGCGTCATCAGTCCCTAAACTTACAAACTACTTATGAACTACTTACCACTAAGGACGACACAAATATCCATCCCCGAGGGGGGATTCGAACCCCCGACCGTAGTGGCCGTGCAGACCGTAACTGGAGCGCCTCAGTCTCCTCGGCCACCGCGGCCGGCATATTCGTACAGAGAAAACAATTATTTAACTTATAAGGAAACTGATCATTTGCTGACAGACATCATCGAATGTTTAATGAAAAGGAACTCATCCACGCCTCATTATTTTAAAATAACACCACTGCTTGCACGTGTCTGCAGCTTAAGATGGCTGACCTACTTCAGCGGCCCGAGACGAAATTTTTTCCTTACACGTGACGGCCACGCAAGATTTCCGCCGGGACGTGTCCATTTGTTGAGAGTATCGAATAATCTTGTTTCGTAAATTCGCTCCTATGCCAAACAACTTAAAGCAGCGCGATCAGAAGTTTCAAATACAGCTTCAAGATTCTAATTCACAAAATCTCTGGCTACGAATAGCTCATAAACGCGTATGTACCCTTTCATTTAACTTTTAAGCAACCGTTGATTACGTCTTGGGTTTTAAACGTGTACCTGATATAGTTGTATTTTATTTACCGACTTTTAAAAATGATAACTTCACAATTTGTTCTTATCCTCAAAATTGCGTCTTGGGTTTTGAACGTGTATCTGATATAGTTGTATTTTATATAGCGACTTTTAAAATGATAACTTCACAATTTGTTCTTATCTTCAAAATTACGGTTGTGCAATTCTTACTCCTCTGTCATTTGCTCGAACACGAAAGACACATATCAGCTGGGTACGCCATAAAAACATGGTTCTAGAAAACTTGTTCTCATCAACTGACATAACACTTAAACAAAAATTTTATTGCCCCATCTATGGATAGTGTGCCCGCTCGTTGAATGTAGCTGAGACAGTAATATTTTTGCATTCATTCAACATACAGTGTGTTAACATTATAGGACGCTTCTACACATTGTAGGGACGTTACCCCAGGAGAATATCAACGTTTCACCGCGCAGATACTGCCGCGCGAGAATGGCCACGAGGTTGGAAGCAACAGCTCAAGGTTTACGTGGCCACTCTCGTCGGAGGTGCGTGTCCTCCCTAGGACATGGCTGTCTGCATTGTCCTTGGCGCAAGTTAATTTAAGTAGTGTGTAAGTGTAGGACCACATGACCTTAGCAGTTTGGTCGCTTAGTTACACAAACTTTGAAAGTTCTGAACCGCACAGGGACTCATCAAGAGAAGTTGCAACGCGAATAGTCGTGAACTGTTTTCAAACTAGTTGTATTGTTCATTAATTTCCCCTTACTAGTCGCAACAACTGTAGCAAGCGAGTGGTAGCTGCGACTTCCCGCCCGAGTGAACCCCAACCAGACTGCCAACGTGATAAACAATATCTTTGTCAGAGACACTCGCAGCCAAGCGTCAAGCACGTCTGTACCAGACTCCACAAAAACGACCTGTATTATAGACGGACATGGAGGGACGCGGCCCTTAAACCCAAAAATCATGCTGCACGGGGCAAGTGGGTCCAACGAGCCGCGATGGAATGGCCGCGCTCTCTAAGGCGCCTTGCTGCGAAGCGCGCGGTTGCTCTCCGTCGGAGGTTCGAGTACTCCTTCGGGCGTGTGTGTGTGTGTGTGTGTGTGTGTGTGTGTGTGTGTGTGTGTGTGTGTGTTGTCCTTAAGTGAGTCTAAGTAGTTTTAAGACTCTGGGACTAATAACGACAGTAGCCAAGTCCCATAGATACATTAACATTTTAACATTTGGTTACAAAGTCAGCAAGAAATGACAAACGATAATTGGCTCAAAGTGATCTTCACAGATGAATGGCTCATATGTCTGATACCAGATAACCGTCTACAACGCGTGTGGATAGAACATGGTAGTTCTGCACGAGAGAGGCAAACTTTCAGTCGAATATAGTAAGGTGTTGGATGAATAAAGTCTAGGAAAGGGAGTGGAGAGAGATCAGAAGTGGATTATTTTCTAAGGGTGGGGAAGATTATTGACCTTGACTTTTATAGGAGCCATCCCAGCATTTGGCTGTAGTGATTTAGGGAAAACACGGAACACCTGACTCAGAATGATCGGAGGCGGATTTGAACCGCCGTCCTTCCGAATGCGAGGACAGTCAGCTGCCACCGCGCCAAGTCGATCGGCGCGGTTCAATAATGTTTTGGGCGAGTATCATGTTGGTTTTATGGAAGTCATTGTTGCCCGTCAAGGGCAAGCTAATTTTCTACAATACAGGAATAACATGCTCTAATCCTTTCTTCCAGGAGTGCTAGTTCTTAAAGTTTCACAGGAGAACTTCTGTGAAGTTTCAAAAATGTTCAAATGTTTGTATAGCTTATGGGACTTAACTACGGGGTCATCAATCCCTAAACTTACAAACTACTTATGAACTAGCTAATCCTAAGGACAGCACAAATATCCATGCCCAAGGGGGGATTCGAACCCCCGACCGTAGTGGCCGTGCTGACCGTGACTGGAGCGCCTCAGTTTGTGAAGTTTATAAAGTAGGAGGCGATGTACTGGCAGAAAGAAAGTTGCGAGGACAGACCATGATTAGTGTCGGGATAGCTTAGTGGTACAGCGCTTGCCCGTGAACGGTAAAGGTCCCAGGCTCGAGTCCCGGTTCCGGAACACAATTTTAATCTGCCAGGAAGTGCCATATCAGCCCACACTCTGCTGAAGAGTGAAAGTTACATTCCATCGGTGAACCGTTTCATCACCTTTTCGGAGAATAATTCAAGTTATGGACAACCTCCGAGTCCATCGTCAAAGATTTCATCAGAAATTTCGAAATTGCACTATTGAATAGTCCTGCGTGTTCACTCGATACGACTCAAATTGATCGTGCTTGGGATAAACTGAAAACAACAATGTGAAAACGTGCTGACGAAATCTGCGTAAGTTAAGCAGGATTTCTTCTGAAGAATATGACTAAAGGAATAGCCGCGGTTAAATGAATTCTGGGCATGGTGCACGCTGGTTTGCATTCATCGATAATCATGCATCTCTTTATTGAATGCGGTTGCTACACAATGGACTTAACGAACTGGTTTTAGGTTTTGTTTCAATACAAGAAAATTTATTTGTTGGGTTTTGATTCTCAATAAATGGGAAGATGTGTTATTTTATGAATAGCAATTCATCTTAGTATAGAATACCACAGAAAGTTAGTTTGTTGATGATACAAAGCTATTTTTGATGTGTGTTTTTTCCCTCTGGTTTTAGGTGCATAAAAGGCTATCACGAGCTTTCTCTATAGCCGATTGAACAGTCAACTCGTCCACTGGTGAAATTATTTGAAAATCCGATTGTTCCCAACCGTAATTTTACTCAGTGGAGCTCAAGTTGCTAGAGCACCTACTTAGCCGTAGGTCAACACAAGTATCTGCCATGTGGAGAATCCGCTTTGAAGGCTGGAACGTGAAAAACTGAGCCTCGTGATTGCAACTGAGTAGTAACTTGATGTGAGACATTATCTTGAAGTCAGCGGCATGTGCTGATCCCATCCCATATCGATTCGTGTGCCAACACATAACAGAGGATGATACGACTGTCTATTGACATCGAGTAGTTCTCAGGGCCAGATAACAGAGTTCAGTACTAGTTTTTGCTTTTAGCTTACGTCAATAACGGAATGTTTTACTGAAACATTTGTTTGGTAATTAAGCTTTTCTTTATCTACCGCCATGACAAAGTCGCGGTATTAGGCCAATCGACAAACATTACGACCATGTTTTAATATCCCTACAACGTTGCAAAACTCGGTGTGTGTGAGAAGTAAGAATCGTATACAAATCAAGAACCAATCTAGACTTCGATGCACCTTTAATATCGAAGTTGCTAAATTAAACATAATGAAAATGTGCTCTGCCTCCAACATTGATTCTGAAGACGAGGAACTGCGGTAAAATAAATTAATCCTTTTTGCCCAGTATTCCATCATTTGCAACGTATGTGTACGTGTGAGAGTTTTTTTTCTTATTTCTTTTTTTTTTCTTTTTTTTCTGTCTATTATATCTGGAGATCGTCGTTTTCTATCTGATTGTGCCAGGTCAGTCTCGCAGTTTTATCCCATAAAATGTGTAAATTTTGTGCGTTAACCTGTTTCAGTCCGTTTTTTCGAAATGCTCCATGAATTGCATTCTTCACATGAGTATTTTTCTGGCGACTTGGCAAATATGTAAAAATATTTCTGCATTGGGTTTTGGACAATGAACGTCGTCTTTAGTTCTTGGTCCTTGTTCCTTGTAATTGTTAATTTAGTGCTTTGTGTCGTATACTAAGTGCCTCGCCGCAGTGGAATGGCCGTGCAATATATATATATATATATATATATATATATATATATATATATATATATATATATATATATATATTGCAGTTCCGGGAGTGACTCATTTTCTTAAAGTAAGAATCGATTTGTAATGGAGTAAAAGAAAGTTTATTTATGAATGTAGATTGTATCACAAACTACAAGATGCATATTTTTTTCTTTTTAACATAGTCTCCATGAACATTAACACCTGTCAACTCTTGGCACCAGCATTAAACGCTGACTGTAGTTATCAGAAAAATACTCAGGACAATAAAGCTACATATTATCCACGACAAATATCACATTTATAACGGTCATACTGTGGAAAGAAAAGCCGAAGTTGATTGAAACTGGTAACAGATTAATAGAAACAGCAAATTAAGGCGACTCATTACTTTATGTGACAAAGCGAACTGTGAATTTGTGTTATCCACGACCATAATACTGAAAGAAAAGATGGAGTCGAATGAAATTGATAACAGAAATAAAAATAGCAAATGAATACATATCATTATTGCATGTGTCAAAGCTTACTCTAGCTTTCTCATTAACACTCATACGAAACGTATACAACACAGAAATTGATCGTTATGTCAAAACTCTAAAGTAGTTGTGACAGTTGATCCATATTTTTACGACAGATTTCTGTAATTACACACACGAGTGTCCACTCGTTTATAGGATAGAAATATGGCGGCGAGACTTCAGTGACACCAGTGCAGAAAGTTGAAATAAGCAGTTCACGTGATATAGATGAAACAATGAATTCTTCTACCTGGGGAGTTATCAAAAATGGGGTCCCACAAGGTTCGGTCTTGAGTCCTTTGCTTTGAAATTCTAGATTCACTAAGATGCTAAGCTCGTACCTTTGGCTGATGATACAAGCATAGCTATCACACATGACAAACAGGAATTAACCAATTCAAAAGTAATAGCAGTGTGCATAGCTACAACACTAGGAGAAAGGGTGATATTCACTATTCAAGGTTAAATCTAACTCTGGCACAGAAAGGGGTGAATTATGCTGCCACAAAAGTATTTGTTCAGTTACGAAGTAGCATCAAAAGTCTGACAGATAGCTAACTAGTATTTAAAAAGAAATTAAAGGAATTTCTGAATGGCAACTCATTCTACAATGTAAATGAATTTTTAGATACAACTTAAAAAAAAATTTTTTTTTTTTAATCCTTAAAATATTGATTGTCAAGTATAGACAACATTTACTAAACTGGCACATTCCACATCAGTACGAAATGTCGTATACATGATCTATGAAACAAGTATTGATCTAATCTGATATAATATACGGCATTTCTTGTGCAGTAATGTATGTGTGTGGTGTAGTGCTCTTTGATCGCCTCACAGTACGAGATACTATGCAGAGACTTATCACGATCCTCACCCTCGACACAATGCACATAATAAACACTTATTTTTTGCAAGTAACAAAATATAGCGATGTGCAGTGGGAGGTGACTGGTGTTGCGTGTGCCGGCAGGATGTGGTACACGGGGCTGTGCTGGGTGGTGCGCGGGCTGAAGCGCCAGATGCAGCTGACGGACCGGCGCATGCTCTGGCTCAAGGAGCAGTACCTGCAGCTCTACTTCGACGAGGGCCTCTGCCAGGGGCCCATGACCGCGGACGCCATCCGGGTAAGTCTACAGCCCAAAGCACTCATCCTAAGATGCAGTTTGTGCAGACCGGCCATCGGCGATGCACTGATGCCGGTAAATTTTGTTTTGTTATTTCTCTGCACGTTCCTTAATAACTAGGGACAGGAGAAAATCATTTTATTCTAATGTATTGTTACTGTGTTCATTTTTACTTACTTCGTTATTACACTCCTGGCCATTAAAATTGCTACTCCACGAATATGACGTGCTACACACGCGAAATTTAACCGACAGGAAGAAGATACTGTGATATGCAAATGATTAGCTTTTCAGAACGAAACCTAAGACTTGTTGTTGGTGTGTTTCAGGTGTTCGGCGGCAGGGACTGGGCCATGACGGGGGCGGTGGCGGGCATGTCGCCCCCGGACAACGGCACGCTGCGCAGGGGCGCCTCCGCCAAGTTCAAGAAGAAGAAGTCCATCGGCAACATCCAGACGCTCAAGGTGGGCGCACGCGCCTAGTGCAAACCACTTTATTCAAAAGGCCGAGAAATCTACTTTCCCAGCAGCGCGCCACGTTGAGAGGGCGAAGAATTGAATTAAAATCTGTACTAAGTCCGCGATTCGAACCCGTATCTTCTGCTAACGAGTCAGTTGCTTTAACCAGTTAGCTACCCCGGTATGGTGACAATGGCAACTCCGCGGACTACCCCAGCACCTTTCCCTCCCCAACTAAAATATTAATTATACGTCTGCCCATAAGTATGTTTGTTCTTTTTATATCTCTAGCAGAGAGTAGGGGAGGAGGGGATAATTAAAGAGGCAGGGGGTGGACGGGTGAATAGATGGAGGAGGTGAAGGTGGGAAGAGGAGACGGACTGAGGGAGCAGTACTTGTGAAACGTTTTCGTCAAAATATCAAATAATCATCGTGAAGCTTAACGTAGTGTGAGTACAGATATTCTGAATGTCACAGTATGACTTGACAGTATTGAGGTAAGGCCTGCGCAACAATCCGAGATAAAGTGACACTCAAATAATGCAGGCTGAAAAGAAAATCGTATCCTTTAGAAATCAGAATCAAATTTAATTTGTATCGCGGAGGAACATCCAACATTAATTGTCGACGAATAATTTATGACTTTGGCCCTGTGTCTTTCAGTACTTACCTGGTAAACGCCTCTCTCGAAAGTGACTGAACACAGCAGTTTCGTTTCTTGTAGCTGATCTTGTTGAGCATCGTCCACTCTTTAAATGTAGTGCATGATACAATAAATAGCACTGGCCAAAAGAAAATTTCAAGGAGGAAAATTCTAATTGCGTGAAACAGTTAAATAAAGAAAAGAACAACAGACTTACGATTTCAACTGAACTATATTGTCACAGAATGGTGTACAGTCATGTCAGTATTGTTGGTGTGGTTGACCTACAATTTTTTTTACAAGAACAAACTTTAAATTTAACGACCAAGAGTATCAAACTACAATAACTTGGGGCT
This sequence comes from Locusta migratoria, assembly GCA_026315105.1. NCBI lineage: Eukaryota > Metazoa > Arthropoda > Insecta > Orthoptera > Acrididae > Locusta > Locusta migratoria. Next base: position 319,892,700 of record CM048745.1, read on the forward strand.
ATTGACTTAAAGAAAACATTATTTTTAGTAGGCATGCCAATAAGAAAGAAACAAACTGCTTTACCTCCAGAGGAAAGCGTAGTATACTGTTAGCAGAACCTGTTCTGCTGATGGTGCGAATGGAGCAGTCTACTGCCTGCCGAATCTCTGGAGCAGTTCTGAACCGAATGCCACGAAGTCTGGACTTAAGTCTGCGGAGTGTGCTGGAGGTACAGTACTTCCCAGTCCCATCAACCGAACAAAGCAGCCACAGCTTGCGCTGTATGCGCCCGCGCATTGTCGTGCAAAATAATGGGTGGATTGCGCACAAAATATTGCCGCTTCTCCAAAATCGAGTATCACCTGTGACCAACTTTTTCGAAGATCTGTCATTTCTTCCACACCCCGCGCATCAGTATTCCCGAATAACACTGAAAGTAAAAAAGTGCGTTGCGAAACACACCTGCAGATCCAACTGCCTTAATACACTCTAAAGCTAAATTTGTAACTATAATCAATCCTTTTACCACTAAAGCTTGAAGTGTAGTAATAGTAACCAAACAGAATACATTTCAATATCTACAGTAGTTTCAGATTGTGAGGAATGAAATAAAGAAGGCCTGTAGTTCCTTCTACTAACATAGTTCGATTAACATTTGGAGTAGGTTCAAATGTTTGTAAAGCTTATGGGACTTAACTACGGGGTCATCAGTCCCTAAACTTACAAACTACTTATGAACTACTTACGAACTAGGACGGCACAAATATCCATGCCCGAGGGGGGATTCGAACCCCCGACCGTAGCGGCCGTGCAGACCGTGACTGGAGCGCCTCAGTCCCCTCGGCCACCGCGGCCGGCATTTGGAGTAGGTTTACACTTTGACTGGAAAAGTGTTTCTTTAGCAGATCATGTAAGAATTCAAGCGTTGCTTGCACAATACTTTACATACAGTTTCAATGAAAAAATACGCCATAAAACGAATCAAGAGCACTCTACAGCGACACTATGCTGAGGTGGAGCTCTAAGGAATGTACCACAATTACTGTCGACAGGGATGACGTCACATCTGAGCATTTGGAGTGGAATGCCGACAGCTGCGCAGTCATTAAGAGTAGACTGTAGAGCTGCTGAAGTCCATTTCCACATTCCACAATGCAGTTTCCATTTATCACAGAAAGAGCACTACAAAACTCGGTTTCTTCCATTTTGTTCGCATTCCAGCGAGCATTCGAAGACTTATGGCGTAATTTTCGGCGTGTATTCGAATATAAAATGAACATTTTAGCGCGATATTTCCAGTGTGCTGTAGCACATTAGCACAAGCTCACCAGCCGTCACAGATTATATTTTTTCACTTCATTTATCTTTGACATACAAATATGTACAGAAAATATCGTACCAACTTTCCGTTGCTATCTCTGTACAATGTGTTGGAGTGAATTATTTTCTACAAAATAAGTTCGAAGGAGCAAGTTTTTACACACCATGTGCTTGCCAAGCCCCTACCGACCCATAGCAGAGATGCGAGGGAATTGTTCTCGAATTGAAAGCCGCCATTTTCAGGGACCAATACTGACTATGTTGACACCCTGCATGATGACTGATGGGAACGACATTGTGTGGAAATGCCTTAATAGTCGCTTCCCTGAGCTACCGCGCCAAGTGTCAAGTTAGTTTGCGCATACAGTACGAGAGACAACAAAAGGAAACCGAACAACAGAACAAAATGAATTTTACTTCATAATTCCTATTGAGTAACCAAGTCTATCTTAAATGAATTCAGTTTTGTAGTTCATAGTGTTCAGTCTCTATGAAAAGACGGGAAGTAATAAATAAATTTTCAAGAATTTAGGGTTCGTACCTTAGAAGATGCATCTCGTTATCGATTCGCTATGGTTCTACGGAATGGTGCCTAAAATCACGGTTACCGAGATTGTGGTAATAACAAAAAGTTGCTATAGAAGGGGTTGATGTTGACTTGTGTTTCTCCACCAAACGAATTACACAAGCAGTTGGTTTCAGATACTATAGTGAGCAGGTAGTGCAATGCAAGAATAACGTGACTTACCCGAAGCTAAGGCGTGAAGAGTCGTAGGAAGGCTGGAAGCGGGACAGACACAGAGGGAGGTGGCTGCAGCTATTGGAGTGTCTCATAGTGTAATTTCCAAGACTTGGACGCAATTTCCGATAACACGAACCGTGAAAAGAAAGCAAGCCTAATGTCGTCCGTGGGTAACATCAGCACGAGATGACCGTTATCTCCTGTTAACTGCCCGCCGAGACAGGAGGCTGAATGCAAATCAACTGCAACGTACCATCGGGAAGCAACAGGAGGTGCAATATCAACACAAACAGTCCGAAATGGCTTTCGGGAATGTGGCCTCTACGCACGGAGGCCTATGGTGTGTCCCATTCAAATCACGACACCGTTAGGTTAGCTGGGTGGAGGAACATCAGGATTGGAATCGTAAGAATTGGCTTCGAGTGCTGTTCACAGATGAGTCAAGAATTTGTGTTCATCCGGACAATCGACGTTCCCTCATGTGGAGAGAACGTGGAACTCTGAACAATTCTGCTTATGTGCAGGAAACATCACCTTATCATGGTGGTGAACTAATGATGCGGACAGGAGTCAGTATTGGCAGACGTACGGACCTCAACTTCGTTCAAAATGGCGCTTTGACTGCTCAGAGTTATAGAGACTAGATGCTTCGACGTTTTGTTGTGCCCTACGCTGGTGCCATAGGAGATGGGTTACTTCTGTTGGTCGATAACGGTCGTACCCAGAGAGTTGCATTAGTGGACAACATGCTTAAAGCTGAGGGAATTGAACGAATGGAGTGGACAGCTTGTTCATTGGATTTAAACGCGATTGAGCAAGTCTGGAACGTAATTGGCAGACGGATTGTAACGAGACCTGCACATCTCACAACGGATGCAGTCATGGAAGAGTGACCAAATATCCATCTATAGCTGATTGTTAACCTCATACTGTCCATGCCACGCAGGTGTGTAACTGTATTGGCTGTCTGAAGTGATCACACACCATATTAGAGGGCAAGGAGAATGGCTTTTTCCCTCTAACAAGGAGACCGCATGGGTGTCGGATTTGTCTTTCATACAATTAATTTGCCACAGAATATTCAACCAACGAGAAGTGTAACATCTCCGTAGAACATATCAGTGGCCTTAGAATTAAGACTGCCCCACAGTTCTCCAATGCGACGTTACTCTGGATTCCTGCCTCCCCTCACTACCCCTCACAACCTCTCCGGTACCATCAGCCACCGCCAGCAACACCACCTAGAGAGAACGCCGCGGCGCTCTCGTGTGACGTCAGGCAGAGTAGGTTGCACGCACATACCTGACTGAGTAGCCGCTGGGGTACGGCCAACTATGCTGAAGCAGCGAGCCAGTCAGATATGCGCGCGCAACATACTCTGCCTGACGTCACACGAGAGCGCCGCGGTCTTCTCTCTATTGTCCATTTCAGAATGATTGACCCCTGACTTTGAGCTCATATTCTGGTCACATCGCACGACGAACATCGCTGTTTTATACCTCGCCGGAATCGTTGAAATTTCTACTTTTGTTTGGTGTAAGAATATTTCATTTTATTTGAAAAGGGGACGACATACGCGATAATATTTAAGAAAAAGTGTGCTTTTTCTGGCTTTTTTCGGCGAATATCAACTTTAAGGATGCACAGAAATCAGACCATAGTTAGGAGAAAGTTTGCCTTTTCTCAGTTTAAAGATGCAACCTTATTCTATTTACAGACGGAGTGTTATTATTTTCTGATTAGTCGTTTCGTTCGTATAATATAAAACGCAAGAAGCAGCGATTAAGCTAACCGTTGTAGTTATTGAGACGGGGAGGGCATTGCTTTTAAGGCTGAACTTTTGTTGGTGACATCACATGTCATTGCTAATATATTGTCTCCGTGTTTGTCAGTTAAGAGTTTGTACAGCAACTGCGTTAGTACTGCAGTATATTCAACGCTATTGCGGAGTGTAGTTGTCACAGCAGCGCGCCGCCACTGTTGCAATGCGCCAGAAGCGCCTATTCATTTTCGAAGAACGGCAACACAGCACACGCGAGCAAGTAGCGCGTAGGAACGAAAAACAAAATACATTAATGATGTGATATTAGAGCTTGGTGTAAATTTATGAGCATAAAAATCTAAAAGTTGTGAAAGGCAAGGACAGTGCTCCCATTTATATTTTTCGTCTTGTTAAGCCGGCCTCGGTAGCCGCGGGGACTGAGGCGCTCCAGTCACGGTCTGTACGGCCACTAGGGTCGGGGTTTCGAATCCCCCCTCGGGCATAGATATTTGTGCCGTCCTTAGTATTAGTTAGTTCATAAGTATTTTGTAAGTTTAGGAACTGATGACCACGTAATTAAGTCCCATAAGCTATACAAACATTTGAAATTTGAATTTCGTGTTGTTAATACGTATCATCATTAGGCGACCTGCAGCGGTCTACGGCTACCATTATTAGGACAAAACTATTAGCCAGAAAATAACGAAACTCCGTCTGTAAATGGAACAAGGTTGGGTCTTCAAAACCGTGCAAACGAAAACTTTCTCCTAATTACGGCCTGATTTCTGTGCATCCTTAAATTTGAAATTGTCGAAAAATGCCAGAAAAAGCACGCTTTCTCTCAAATATTACCGCGTATATCGCCCCCCTTTCAAATAAAATGTAATATTCATACACCAAATAAAAGTAGACATTTCAACGATTCCGTCAAGATGTAAAACCTATATTCGCCGTACGATGTGCCCATCATATGAGCCAGTGGCGTAACTATGAGGGGGATAGAACCCCCCCCCCCCCCCCAGAATCCGAAAAAAAGAAAGGAATCGTAAAACAGCAATCTGGTAAAGGTAAAGATTGGAAACTTGGGGTGTTTTACCATAAGCTTTCATTGGATGGGAGTCAGTTAGTTTCTTCAACGGGAGTGTTAGATGGTAGTCTCTCTGGAAACTGACTAAAATTTTGCTCGTCAAGCAGATCTATCCCCCCCCCCCCCAAACCCAAGTCCTAGTTACGCCACTGATATGAGCTCAAAGACAGGGGTCAATCATTATGAAATGGACAGTAGGTGGTGGTGCCGCCAGCCGGCCGACAGCTCACTGCTGTGGCGCGAGCGCGAGACAGCTCGCTAGAGCTGATTGCTGAGCAGGCCTGCAGTATCATACACAAACTACAATTGTAACCAATATCTGTATAAAACACGCTAACTAGCTGCTTTGAGTAGTGTAAGTTGCCAGCCAGCGAGGTGACTGATGAGGAGATGCCTATACGAGTTTGACGCCTTGGGCAGGACTCTGGCGTGAAGGTGGGCGGCGCGGTGCCGCCCTCGGCGCCGTCGGACCCCGGTGTGGGCGGCGCGCAGCCGGCGGAGCAGGCGTCGGGGGCGGCGTCGGCGCCTGCGTCGTGGCGGCGCGTCACCACGTCGGTGACGGTGAGCGGGCCCAGCCCCAGCACCGCCACGCCCAGGTCGCACTCCGTCTCCAGCGACTTCGACCTGCACGACTCCACCGACAACCTCGACAAGATCTCCAGCTGCAGCCCCACGCACCACTACAGCTCCACCTCCACCGGCCTCCACAGGTAACACAATATACACTCACACTCTGAGTGACAATCTAACAATGTCAGTGTACATTAATTAAAACTTCCGGGCTAATTTGCCGTGGTCCATCATTAAAGCTTCTTACTCCCGACGTTTCGTTAACTACTGCGGGCAACATCTTCAAGGGTGAGTCGACGACTGCCTACTAGGGTATCGGATCGAACGGAACGATGGAGAGAAAGGCAACCCTCGAGTGTCAATGGAGGCCGCAGCAATTGTTTGCTTTTCCTTCCAGAGCAGGGGGTGAGGGAGTTGGGCTTCACTTTTGATTGGCTTCACGGTGTTCGATGGGTGGGCTGAAGAAGGATCGTCCTACTGTAGTAGGAGGTGCGGCCAACGTGTGGTGGCCTTGCGCTGGATTTTATGCCCCAGCGCTCGGATGAGGCGGTTCTGTGAGCGACCTGATTTGTCATGAAAGGGTTGGGCGGTGCGTGTAATGTAGTCCTGAAGTCGGGAGACTCCTGCAAGTTCAAGTGGTGCGGAAGGAAAATCTCTTGGGAGATGGAGGGCAAGCCTGAGGGCACGGTTCTGAACAGTTTGTAGTGACTTCAGGTGCATGTCTGCAGCAGAACCCCAGACGACGGCGGTGTACACTAGGATGGGGCGGATGTAGAGTGTGACACCGACATGGGGAGGGAGACGGGAAGAGGGATTGAGGAGAGGATAGAGTTTGAGGAGGCGGAAGAGAGCCTTGCAGTGCATGGAAAGGATGTGGTGTCTCCATGTCAGTCGCGGTGGAGTAGCCGAGCGGTCTAAAGCGCCTCGCTGCGGAGCGCACAGTTGCTCGCCGTAGAGGTTCGAGTCCTCCCTGGGGAATGTGTGTGTGTGTGTGTTTGTCCTTAGGTTATTTATCTAGGTTTAAGTAGTTTGTAAGCTACGGACTGATGACCACGCAGTTTGGTCCGATAGATTTACAGATATTTGTACATTTCTCCATGTCAGTCGACGATCAATGGTTACGCTGAGGTATTGAGCAGTGGGACGCCAGGGAACCGGACTTCCACTGACGCGAAGAGATGGTAAGGCAGCTGCAACGACGCGACGAGTGACGATGAGAAACAGCGTCTTCGCGCCATTGAACATGGGGCGCCATCGAACAGCCCACGCAGCGAGGATGTCCACAGAGCGTTGAAGACGATCCCGGAGGGTGGCGGCGTTCATGCTACGGCTATAGAACGCCGTATCATCGGCGTACAGCGCCAGCTGGACACGGTGGATCGAGTGGGCGTCAGCGGTGTACTGCCTAGTAGGCTCTGGAGGTCCTTCTTATATAGAGGGCATAGATGGCGCCACCACTTGTCACGTGCTGCCGACTATGAAGCTATCTTTGTCCACGTGACACGTGACGGCACCATTTATGCCCTCCATATAAGAAGGACCTCCAGCGCCTAGTAGGCAGTCGTCGACTCACCCTTGAAGATGTTGCCCGCAGTAGGCAACGAAACGTCGGGAGTAAGAAGCTTTATTGATGGACCACGGCAACTTAGCGCGAAAATTTAAACTAATGAAGACGCCGGCCGTGAAAGACTACATTCTATGAATGACAGTGTAGATCAGGTGTTGGTTAAATTCGAACACTTACACGAAGGTGGCGACCTCTCTTTCTGGAATGAGATGCACCAATCCTTCCCCTACCCGATCGAACCATCAAAATTCCGAGAATCGAAAATTCGTTTTTGGGATTTTGGCCACGTTTGGGGATTCCATCCCATTGTGCGGCAGAGAAGCGGTGTCCCGCGATCTCTCTCTAGGACAAGGGCGAGCGCACATACTGTATCAGCCTCCTTTAGACGGATCCCCTGGAACTGTAGCGCTCCTAGCTCTGCTTCGTACTGAGGGCTATACTCGCTCGTTGACTGCAGTCCTCCGCTATACTAACTGTCGTGGCTGTGATGCGCCGGAAAACGTCGGCGAGCTTCTGACTGGCCGGCGCGTGAAGCAGGCAGAGACAACGAGACCGGAGGCGCCATCGGCGGCTGAAGTACCATCGAGCGAGTACTATGAAGTGGCGCAGCAAAGTGTCTAGACAGCCGGCGTTGTGGCGAATAACGATGCCACAACAGATTTATACCAAACAAATTAACAAAAGAGGGGACTGAACCATCGGGTTACACAAAACAGGTTAGCTGAAACACAGCGAGTGTTCTTCACGAACACGGGTGTATCGTCAGGCGTGCCCCAGGGGAGTGTGATAGGACCGCTATTATTTTCTATCCATATAAATGATCTGATGGACAGAGTAACTTGTAATTTGCGGCTGTTTGCTGGAGGGTGTCGTCTTTAACTGACTGTAATAGCATGCACGATAACTTACACAAAATTTCTAGTTGGTGCGAAGAATGCCAGCTAGCTCTCAATGTAGAAAAATGTAAGGTGATACGCATGAGTAGAAAAAAATTCCCACAATGTTCGAATACAGCATTAGCAGTGAGCTTCTTTATGCAGTCGCGTCGTTCAAATATCTAGGCGTAACATTGCAGAGCGATATGAAATGGAACGAACATGTAAGGACAGTTGTGAGTAAGGCGGACAGCCGACTTCGGTTTATTGGGAGGATTTTGGGAAGATGTACTTCACCAGTAAAGTATACCGCGTATTAAATGCTTGTACGACCACTTCTTGAGTATTTCTCAAGTGTTTGGGACCCGCAGCAGATCATTTTAAAGGAAGACATAGAGGCAGTTCAGAGGGGAGCAGCTAGGTTTGTTACTGGTAGGTTCGACCAATGCGCGAGTGTCACGGAAATGCCCCGGCAACTCAATTGGGGATTACTGGAGGAAAGACGACGTTCTTTTCGTGAATTTCTGTTGGGGAAAATTAGAGGGCCGGAATTTGAAGCTGGGTGTAGTACAATATTGCTGCCGCCTACTTACATTTCGCGTGGTGATCACAAAGACAAGATAAGAGAAATTAGGGCTCGTACGAAGGCATATAGGCATTTTTTTTCTCTTTCTATTTTGGAGTGGAATAGGAAAGGAAATGCCTAGTAGTGGTACAGTGTACCCTCCGCCTCGCATCTTGCGGTGAATTGCGGAGTATGTATGTAGATGTAGATGTATCTAAAAATGTTCAAATGTTTGTTAAGGTTATGGGACTTAACTACGGGTTCATCAGTCCCTAAGCTTACAAACTACTTATAAACTACCTTATACTAAAGACAACACAAATATCCATGCCCGAGGGGGGATTCGAACCCCCGACCGTAGTGGCCATGCAGACCGTGACTGGAGCGCCGCAGTCCCCGCGGCCACCGCGGCCGGCTGTAGATGTATCTCTTTACTCACATGATGTGATGAGTGCTATCAACAAGGGTGTCACATACCGTGTTGGACAGACATTTCATATTAGTAACTGAGCCACCCTCGTAATTGGGTAGGTTTCCATAGACGTAGTCGTTTGACATAGTTTGTTTTCGTAATGATGGATACCACTGAAGCAACTAACATTTCGGCCACGGTATAAGGTATTCACGGTACACTAAATCACTACAGCCAGAAGAAATCCACTGTAACCATGATCGAAACGTTGGTGGTTTCAGCAATAGCCATCTTTTCAATATGACGCGATACAACGCCAAGAAAATTTGATATAAACTAATACTCTGCTCATGATCGGTATTGGCGTTGTAATCGGGTGTTCCTTGAAGTAAAGCTCACAAAATACCCAAAATTTTGCATCGCAACCTTCATAAATACCGGGTATTTTCAGTTCAGACAGTTTGACATCTGACGGAACTACTCGGTGTACAGATATAATTGCTAGTAGTAATCCTCTAAGGTACAAAAGGACATGCAATAAAGTGAGGGAAATGGCTCCTTCACAAGAATTAAAATCAGATTTTTCAACTGTAGAAGCCTTTTCTGTATATATCTTGACCCGTACTTAAATAAAATAACTGATAACTTTGTAAATGTATTCCTAACATGATAATCTCGGTGCTCGTTCACAGGGAGCGAGGGAAGTCCACTCTTCCCGAGCAGATATGGCAGATGCGACATTTCAGAGCGGGATCCATTACTCACGAAACACAACTGGATTTCGTCGACTTTGTGGCCCTTTTTCGATCTTTCAGGTAATCATACTCTTTTGTAATATTATTTACGGTACTTCTCCACCAAGCCAAGAGATCAACTTTCAATCAATTTTTCCCGAATAATATTTATCGTGTTTCAATCTATTCTGAAAATGTGATTATCTTCATTTCAGCCTAAGAGCGAGGAAGGATTTACGAGACTTGTTTGACCAGCTGGCAATAACGTGCAGGAGTATGTCGGACAGTTCGCTGAACGATGGCAGTCTGAAGAGTTCTCCTGAGCATCTGATGAAACCTCCTCAGAAAATAGGTATGATGTAAGATAATCTGAAATCATCACGCCATTTGAAAGTTTCTTATGTAATTAATATCGAAAAATAACTAGATAACTCAAGATATAATTCTTCAATTTTACTTTGAGAGCATGAGTTTTGCATTTTCGGTAGGCTTTGCTATGTTACTAGTTTTGTGCTAGAGCATAAAGTCATTGTTTTAAACAGGTCCATCTGTATAAGGCTATCTTGAAACAAGAACTAAATAAGTTTCTTGAAGCTACAAACTACTTTAGTGGAACAATATTTTATGCTTTGTAGATTTTCTGATTATATATCTGCTCAAATGACCTAGTCGTCAGAGTACTTAAATCCCAAATTTGCTTCTGTTAAATCAATCATAATTCAAAGGTGTTCAGTAGTAGTAATGTGTTTAACTGAGGTCGTGATACTGTGGTTCGGTTTTCCTGAAATGCAAAAACCAGTCATGAAGCAAAATTTATTAGTACTACTTGAACAGTGTTATGTAGCTACAGAATAGACACAGTCATTATTCCATTCCCATGTGCTTTCCTCAACGTATCGGGTGGTTATAATTATACTACATCTATTTAACACGTTATAACACGTAAACTAACTACCGTGCGACTACCAAACTTTGTAGAATTTATGTAAAAGACAGGGGCAAGACAAATAATGGAAAATTAATTCAACTGAAACGGTACATCATTGTTACGGTACACCATATCATTATATACCAGCACCATTACTGCTTCAAAAGGGGCTCATTATGGCGCCCATCAGTGCCCGGAAGAGTCTGAAAGCGCAGGATTGTATTCTGCACAACAGAACGAAGCATGTCTGTAGGCTGTCTACCTCTCTTGATATGTTGCTCTTACGATCAGCACATGTGTGAATGTTGCTCTAGGAAACCTTGTCCTGCACGTAGCCCCACAACCACAAATCACAGGGAGTGAGACCAAGTAATCGTATCGGCCAAGCATTTAGAAACGATCGGAGCAGAGGATCAATTGAAATTCACGAGCGATGTGCGTTTGGACCTCATCTTGCACGAAAACTGTTCAGTTCAATGCGTCTCTCTCCTGTAGGTTGGGTATGACAAGCTGGAGAGGCATATCGCAGTAATGCTGGCCACCCACACTGCTCGTCTTTGTCAAAATGTTCAAATGTTTGTAGAGCTTACGGGACTTAACTGCATGGTCATCAGGCCCTAAACTTACAAACTAGTTATGAACTAACTTATACTAAAGACAGCACAAACATCAATGCCCGAGAGAGGATTGGAAGCTCCGACGCGCGTCTTTGTCCTTGACCGCGAAACTTTTCAAAAAGAAATGGCCCAATAATGAACGTAGCCGTGAAACCACACCATACTGTGGCGCGTTCACCATTAAAGGTACTTCATGCACAGTGTCTGGAGGTGAATATTCCCACACTCGGCCGGCGGTTCTGTGTGTTCACCTCACTCGTCAGAGAAAAATATGCTTCGTCTGTTCATAGGATAGTCCAGGACCAGTCCTGATCATCTTCAATCTTTATGAGAAACTGAAGACCGTAGGCAACACGTCGATATTCATGCTATCCTATGAATCCTGTACGAATACAATTCTAGAAGCACCTACCGTACAGTACACCATTGGATGTTCAACTGACGTGACAAAGAAAGCGCACTGCTTGACGGAATTGTACGCAGCTATGTCTTACATAGCAACAGCAATTTGGCTGCTTGGTTTATTGGTTGATGGGAGGAAGGGACCAAACAGCTTGGTTGTCAGTCCCAGCAGAAGCAACCTACGGTGCAATCGGTCGTCGGCCTCTTCCTGTAGCGACGCCCAGTTCTCCAGTTGATTCGATTTTCATGACGCTCCACACAGCAGGCAGAGAAAGACGAACTTCAGTTATATTTTCAGTCGGCGACATTCTCGAGCTGCAATTGCATCATTACTGTTGTTTTCATAATAGAGCTTCACCAATAATGTCTTACTCCTTTTGTCACAGCTCATATTGACACGTCAACAAGCGCACTGAGACTGGTCAGGTTGTAACAAGGAGGTCACAACAAAGGGAGAGGGCATTATCTATGCCGAGCACATATGTCAGTTGAAGCCTATCCGCCACCTTGGTCAGTTTTGAAATACTATTTCTCCATTAAAACTATGCGTTATGTCGACCCTCTTACTGTTAATGCATTGAACTGAAAGTCACTGCAAAGTATGTACTTTCAAACAATATATTTCCTTGATATACAGTAATAAATATTCATCATAATATGTTTGAAAATTTCATTTTAACGGCTAATTAGCACTCTTTTAACACGTTGTACATCACGGCGATACCGTCGAACGTTCTATTCCTGTTTTGAGTAACATAAAACATAAAACATTCTTCAATACGAATACTTCTCCAAAACTTAGCAACATGGCGGAGGCAGGCTTCACCTTTTCTGCCTAAGGGCTTCTCCCTGTATTCAAACCTACTTGAGTTGTAACACTATGAATCATGATGACTCTTCACGGCACCTGGTGGACATGGTTGCAAATGGACGCTGTGACGCATAGAAATCATCACCCCCAACCTCTGGACATTAATGTTACTAAGTTTGATAATTGTACGGCAATTAGTTTACGTATTACAGCGAAAGTTTAATAAAAACCATCCGATATGTAAGATGGTGGTAATGTGAGTGTGATTTCACCATCCCACATTACATGTTTCATCCTACATGTTTTTCTACTGAGTTTTATTTTTTTATTTACATTTTATTGAGGATATCTCTGACAGATAAGCGCTTCCCACATCCTTGAGGAGATTATTCCCTTAATTATAAGTTTGAAGAAACTTCCGCAAATGAGATACAGAGTGGATGCACGTTGAAAGCATTTTTACTGACATGAGATCCTGTCAGAAGCAGTGAAGTTGTAATACCTATTCTTTTCATTACACTGCTAAAGAAAACTTTCACATATTGCACTGCTGAACATTGAAGCCATTAGGTTATTTGCAGACAGTTTCATATCATAGACGTCGTCTGAAGAATTGAATTTTAAGAATCTGCTGACAAAAGCTGCAAATGAAATTAAGAAACATGCGCAGAAACAAGACGAAATGGTTTCTACTGGTAGTCAATGGTCATCTTGTGCAGAGCAGTATGAAAAGTTAATATGCAGAAAAATATACAGTACGTGTTTAGGCACCTTCAAATCATTTTCTAAACTGAGGAAACCAATTGTTTAAATTAAGTGATACCCTTGTATGAAAAAATTTGTAATGCGTTTTGTTTTTGTTTATTCTATCTGTCTTTAACCATGTGTCCCTGACTCTCACTTCCATTTTGGATTCAAAGTATTATATTTAAATGTCATGGTTTTAATGTTAAACGTTTGCATGTTAGCCTGTTGGTGTGAAACTTAAGCTCTGCATTCCACAGGCCTGCTCACAAGAAACAGCTCTTTGGATCTGTATGAGTACCGAAGCTCTGGGACCCTACAAAAGAAGAAAATTTTCGACGCGATAGCAACGGCCAGTATCGTTACCAACTGTGCAGGAATGGACACTTCGAAATCACAAGTTATAACGCTGCAGACGTTCTCAAAATTTTTAGAAACCCGCCAAATGGAGCAGAGGACGGAAGATGAAATAAAAGCGTTAATACAGGTGAGCAATCAGTGTTTCTATTTAGTTTGTGCTCCGAACACAAGAACACGGTTACAACATATTAACGTATTCTGCTACCTAGTCCATGGGTGTACGCAGAAATTTTTGGAGGAGGGCACAAGCTTCGAAACTTCCAAATATGATAGAGGAAATTCGTTTACTAGGGAATGTTATGTTGTCCCAAGACTATAAGTACACTAAATGTGTTGTATGTCAAACGACTTAAAATGAATATTTTTGAAAGTAGATTACTTTGCTACCCGAAAGATAACGTAAGCATACTTCATGAATGGGCTCACTACGAATATAGTTGCCACCGCTAAGATTTAATAGCAAAACATTACATCACCCAAACTCAACATGGTAGAAAATGAGACTAGATGTATTCACAAAAATATTTTTTTTCACATTCCAGTAATGTTTTACCTCTAAAATTAACCATCTGAAACACAAGAGATTTAATTTTTCTGAAAAGTTATGTTCGTTATTAGAAAACCTACCAACAAAAATGTCAGTGATTTATATTGGTTGAAGTTGAAAAACGCAATACAAATTGTAGAAAAGATTATGCAGCTTATATGTCATATAACAAAATATCGTTTTCAGACCAAAAAATCATCTCGCAGCTTGTTGGAATTAAACCTTTTTGCAAATCCGTAAGGGCTGCACAAGGAAATGGCACAGAATACATTGGGAACTACTGTACTGTGGCAATTTTCGACAAAATTTTCACATTTCCATTACTCCAGGACGGCGCAGAAACCAACAGCGCACAAAGGAAAAAGTGTACTTTCTATTGGCCGGCCTAACTACCAAACGAACCTAAGCTAAATCGTCACTGCTCGAGCCACCATACTTCGCGCCGCACTCGGCAGTGCTGATTCTACGATGTAATACAGATAATAATCTACAGAAAACTATAAGAATTCTATGTTCAAATGTTTGTAGAGTCTATGGGACTTAACTGCGGTGTCATCAGTCCCTAAAGTTACAAACTACTTATGAACTAATTTATACTAAAGACAACACAAACATCCAAGCCCGAGGGAGGATTCGAACCTCCGACGCGGGAGGCCGCATGATCCGCGACATGGCGCTCCAGACCGCTCGGCTACTCCTGCGCGTCAATTCTGTAATAAACAGTCGGTACCCCCAGTTCCACGAGGGGGCATTGCCACTTCTTGCCTTCGTAGCCAACATTGTATATCTTGTAGCATATCACTATAGCTAAATTAAACAAAATGAAAATGAAGAGAACTACGTCTGAAACGGTCGCTGAAAGTCTTCAAAGGCTTGTTTCTTAACCTAACACATACATTCTTGTGTACATCTTACGTTTCCATTAACCATTTTGTGCAATTACGAGTGTAATTGCTTGAATTTCTGTTTCTGCTTTGATGAAATTAAAAGTTTTCGAAGGATTCCGTTGGGTTACTGAAGAGCCAATGGCAAAATTCCACTGGCGTGTTTTACGGCCCACTTTAGATTTTTATGTTATTTATGATTTTTGCAAATATTTCGGGCAAAAAATAATAATAAAGTAAATTACATAAGATTATAAAAGAATACAAAATTAAATATATCAGATTATACAATACATAATATTTTAAATATTTAATTTTATATTATTTATATTTATTTTTGTTCAAAATATTTGTAAAATTGGGAAATATATGAAATATTAACCTCAAACCATTCTCGAACCTCCATTAAATGTCTTACAAATTTTCAGTCAAATTAGAGAAAAAACTTTCATACAAAAGTTATACGATATTAAATTCTGAACTACTATTTTGTTCGATCTCACGCATAATAGCAAAGATAGGGCCTAGTACCGCTTTCTAACGATGTCCAGTTACGCGATCAGGGGGAAGTTCTGGACACGGGCGGTCAAAAAGTACGTCTGCAGAACTTTCTGCAGAACTGTTGCACGGCGCGACCTCAAATGCGGAAACAAGTTACAAAAAGACGCACAGGTAAATCGCCGTTATTTTGGCAATGTCTCTGAAGCTGAGGGAGATGTGGAAAAACGTAAAAGAGCAAAATTTTAGAGAATGTTCCCCTCTATTAATCCGTTTATTCAGTTTTCGTCGCCGCCCGCGGTGGCCGAGGAGACTGAGGCGCTCCAGTCATGGTCTGCACGGCCACTACGGTCGGGGGTTCGAATCCCCCTTCGGGCATGGATATTTGTGCCGTCCTTAGTCTTAGTTAGTTGATAAGTAGTTTGTAAGTTTAGGGACTGATGACCCCGTAGTTAAGTCCCATAAGCTCTACAAACATTTGAACATTTGAACATCAGTTTTCGTCTCAGATGAACGGTTAAGGCGTTATTTGCGTCGCAAACGGCCCACTTTTAGTATTACTAGTGTAAAGTGAGCCACGAAGAGAGATACAATTCGCTGAAAAGCTGTCTTAGTGTCATGAGATACTGAGGCACAAATGGCGCACCACTGCGAACCACATTTCCCTGTGCCATATGCAATTGTATAGAACAACTTCTGAGACGTTGTTATGCAAGTGAACTGTGTAACAAGCATCGTCCTCGAGGGCTGACGCTATTCGAACGGGGTACAGTGATCAAAACTTTCCTTTCTGCCCGTGGTGCAGGAAATCGGCTTCACACGATCAACCGTGTCCAAGGTGCTGCCATGGTGAAAACACATGTACTACAAATGTCAGAGAAAGAATAGTTTGCTACATTACATGTAGGCCTATGGTTTTAGCATGCAATGAGGAACGCAATGCAATGAGTACACAATAAACGTGGCGACTCTGCGGACATATCTTTGACCAATTTATGAACCGGAAATGAAAGTCAGTTTCATTACTCGAATTTTGTACATTGAAAATAATAATACGACAAAGTTGCCGAAGTTGTACAGTTGCTAAAGTTGGATCACCTTCGTACTTCACATTGTGTTGGTAATTAACATCTACAAGTTGGCTGCACTGGTGAGAAATGTCAAGGTCACGTGGCCTAGCGGCCATTCGAATGTAGCCAGACTGTAGCAAGAATGGTTGCCATTGTTATCTTCTCTTCGTTTTTGTTAAAAGTGTTGTTCTACAAAACATATGCTTCTTTATACAGAAAAAGTAAGTAAATAAATTACCTACAGTTGAATTCATAAGTGCCTTTCACTAGTTAAGAACTAGACATAGGAAAACTAGAGTTTCAGTTTATATGTTCTTGTAGTATATTGGGTCCAGTTACCAAAGTTGGACTACTAAGTGTTTCTTAACTTAGACTGGTCCAATTAAGGAGACATTCCTGACAATCAACATTTAAGTAGTCTTTCACAGGTAATAAACTGGGACAATTTTTAGGTTTACAAGATGGCAAAAAGTAGAATCTGCGGGAAATGGCTAGAATATGAGCTAGAGGTCGCAGTGGCAGCATGCATAAATGGTGACTATGGACTTAACAGATGTGTTCGTGTGCATGAAATATCCAAGGCTGCAATAAAGTGACATGCTGACAATAAAAAGACGCTCTCAAATGAGGTTAAGTCATTCGGAAGATAGTTAAGTTTTACGGCTATGATGGAAAAAGTTATAGCAGATCATCTGCTCTTATTCGAAGAGAGGTGTTAAGGATTTACTATCAAAAATGTTCAGAAACTTGCGTTCGACTTAGAAGAGAGAAACGACTTACTGCATTGTTTCAACAGAGAAAAGAAACTGGTAGGGGGAGGGGGAAGTGGTGTTATTCATTTATGAGGAGAAATCTACAACTTTTCCCGACTCCGTCCCCTAATTTACTAACAAAAATACGAATATCTTAATAGTAGTGAATATTCCAAAAGTATTTGTTTTGTATAATAAACTAAGTACTTAAGTATCATGGATGTCTAGCGTCTAATATAGGTATTGAAATACAGATTCTTTAAAATATGACTGTTCTTACTTATATTTTACCCACACATTTGTCATTTGACCCAAATTAAAAAACCGGTTTTCTAATTTGGACCATTTACATACTTCTAAATTTTAATTTTTATGGCTTTAAACTACATCTTTAGTCAAAATGTAGTACCACCTGATGACAGAGTACAAAAATTATATTATTGTTCAGTATTTTTATTTGTTCAATTTAATGCTTTATCAGGGCTTGGGATAGTAAAACACAAAAGTGATGAAATACGTGCAACCTTCCTTTTACACCTGCGGTACTCTGTCACAGTTTAGTAAAAGTAAGTTTAGTAATAAAGCTGGACTGGAGATTGCGATACAGACCACATGACACATTTTTAATTAATTTATTTATTTTCCATTATCCTTTTGAGTAAGCTACCGGGGAAATGGTCTTTCCTATATCTGCAGCCAAATTCAGAATTGTGGGACGCACTTCTCGAATCACTGTCGACATTCTCGCTGTTTTCGATAAAATATAAATGGGGAGGACGCACAATACTCGGACATAATTTCGGTACTATATTTTAGTGTCATTGGTTAATGTAGATAGCTAGCGTACAAATCTTCTTGACCACTAATCTTCCTAATTTCACACTTATTTCGTAAATAGTTCTCTACAACGTACTTTAAATGTTGACTTAGCACATTAATACAGTTAAAATCACACAGAATCTTTATATGTTCAGCTGTAGTATAGTAATTTTACTTGTATCCCTTTTGGAAATAATTATTTTGGAATAGTTACCCATGTTTACAAATGGGACACAAACTGTTATATGTTGAATAATGTTATTGTTCACTTACGCCAGACAGCAATGATTTCAAAGTTTAAATTCGTTATTTTCTCGTGTAGAATAACTTGATTCAGTATGTCTCATAAAACACTCGATTGTTTCAGAGGCACGAACCAGATCCTCTGTTGCGAACGCAGAACTGCTTTTCATTTGAGGGCTTTGCGAGGTATATGATGGACAAGGACAACTACGCCTTCATAAGTGAGAGAATGGGTCCCGACGAGAGCGAAATGGACCAGCCGTTGTCGCACTATTACATTGCGTCTTCCCACAACACGTACCTCACTGGCCATCAACTCAAAGGGGAGTCTTCCGTCGAGCTGTATAGTCAGGTATGTCATCATATTCACTGTTTCCGAAGCAAGTCATTCCTTCTGGTTAATACCAAACACTGGCTTTACATTTGAGAACAAATTATGTTTCTCGTAAATCTTCAATGACTTTCAACATAGTCATGACAGAAAATTAGTTGATGTCTGTATAGCTAATAGGGATATTAAGTAATTTATTTGAAAATATATTCCTGTAGCAACCGTCATGTTTCTCAAATTCATCAGTTTCCATACTATACTGGCTTCATGTTAAAAATATAAGGACATTAAGAAAACTCCATATCATTGAAATTATTTCGCATCCTACTGTATTATATATACACCACTCATGAGTAATTTTTTCAGACAAAATTTAACCTAGAGAAAGAAAACAAATTTGTGTGTGAGGTACTGCCTGTTTGAGTGTTTCCAAAACATTTTGTTCGGTGTAATATTTGAAAAATTCATTGTATAAATTATATTTTGAACTTCGATATACATTTTTCTTTAGTATTTTTGCTATTTTCATTATACTCTAGTGAGAGAAATATTGCTACTTGTTTGAACTGTACAATGAAATTGTTGAATATTTTGGGTAGAACCTTGTATCTTTGTAGCAATTACTACACATACTTTTCCGAAAACATAGCTATTCTAAAGTCTGTTACACAAGGTCTTCCACTTAAACTTTTCACCTCAAATATCTCTGGAAAAACTATTCACGGGCATGAACGTACGGCAAGGTTTTATGAAAGCAAGTACTATGAGACAGTCTAAAACGTAAAGAAATGTTATTTTCAACACAGATTTAAGTTTTCTTAATGGATACTCGATATTATTCCGTATGCAATCAGTAGCATGAAAAAATCACTAAAATAATAGCGCTGGTTTGATCGCAATACGTCAATTACACCCCGAGAAAATGCAAAGCGAAATTGACGTTTTAAATACGAGTAAATGAAGCGCACAGCTAGCGCGTCCCGATACTCAAGCGTTAACCTCACGCTGTCTGTGCTATCATGTGAACAAACCCACTTAATATTGCTATTTACTCTGTTATTTAGGAGTGGACTGAAAAAATTACATATTTCCCGTCCCACAAGACAAAAAAATAAAATAAAATAAGAAAAGGTAGGAATAAAGGAAAATTAGAGTTTACGTTCCGTCGACTGCAATCAGGAGAGGGTTTACTCATTTCTGCTTTATTGATCTTTTGTATCCCACTACATAATTTTCCATAGAGTGGACGTAGATAAATAAAATAAGCAAGAGGGAAAGCATTATGTGCATATCCTTGTTTGTGGCAGCAAACACTATTATTACATTCGAAACCATTGATAAGTGTGAAATTAAAATTACGTTTGAAATAAAGACTCCATTAGGAGCGGTGTGCACCACGACCATAGAATGATAACTATCAAAAGAAATTTTAGCATTGGTCGTAAATTAACGTTTATTTGCTATCGCAAATCGATTCTGCATTCTGGAAAACATTATTGTGAAACATTTTGTAGCCATGTCTTGCAGCTTGACATGTAAAACCTGAAATGTTTCAATTCCACTGTTCACGTTGCACTGAGGATGACTATTCCATAGTCCAATAACAAAGAAATGTTAATTTACGACCAATGCTGAAAATTTCATTTCATAGTCAAGATTACGTATGTCGAACACATCGCGATTACGAATAGCGTGGGCTTCACGCCCGCTGCGCGGTTCGTTTGTTTCAAAGTCAAGTATTTCCAAAAAGAAAATATAGTGGCTCTGCTGAGGACTTTATAGAAGCCACACCTCAGGCTTTGAAGTGGATTCAAGATTTTGACATTGATGTGTAGCCAAAACCTTGTCTCACATGACATGTCGTAATTCCAAGTGTTCTATCATAATATATCACTGATCACTCACATGTACCGAAAATGTGCTCTTGTACGATCTTTTACTGATATTTGTATATATATTCTTGTTCTTTGTTTAATTGTATTTGTATATATGCTGCTGTTATATGCCATACGATAAATAATAAATAAATAAAAGTCAAGTAGGATTCGCATTATTTTCGTATGTAATTGACTTATTGCGATGCAACTACACTACTAGCCATTAAAATTGCTACACCAAGAGAAAATGCAGATAATAAACGGGTATTCATTGGACAAATATATTATACTAGAACTGACATGTGATTACATTTCCACGTAATTTGGGAGCATAGATCCTGAAAAATCAGTACCCAGAACAACACCCTCTGGCTGTAATAACGGCCTTGATACGCCTGGGCATTGAGTCAAACAGAGCTTGGATGGAGTGTACAGGTACAGATGCTCATACAGCTTCAACACGATACCACAATTCATCAAGAGTAGTGACTGGCGTATTGTGACGAGCCAATTGCTCGGCCTCCATTGACCAGACGTTTTCAATTGGTGAGAGATCTGGAGAATGTGCTGGCCAGGGCAGCAGTCGAAAATTTTCCATATCCAGAAAGGCCCGTACAGGACCTGCAACATGCGGTCGTGCATTATCCTGTTGAAATGTAAGGTTTCGCAGGGATCGACGGTTAGAGCTACGGGTCGTAACGCATCTGAAATGTAACGGCCACTGTTCAAAGTGCCGTCGATGCGAACAAGAGGTGACCGAGACGTGTAACCAACAACCAACGGCACCCCATACCATCAAGCCGAGTGATACGCCTGTATAGCGATGACGAATGCACGTTTCCAATGTGCCTTCACCGCGATGTCGCCAAAGACAGATGCGACCATCATGATGCTGTAAAGAGAACCTGGATTCTTTTGAAAACATGCCGTTTTGCCATTTGTGCGCCCAGGTTCGTCGTTGCGTACTCCATCACAAACGCTCCTGTCTATGAAGCAGCGTCAAGGGTAAGAGCAGCCATGGTCTCCGAGAAAATAGTCCATGCTGTTGCAAACGTCGTCGAACTGTTCGTGCAGATGGTTGTTGTCCTGCAAACGTCACCATCAGTTGACTCAGGGATCGAGACGTGGCTGCTCGATCCGTTACAGCCATGCGTTGGGTTCCAGTACGGCGTTTCGTATTACCCTGCTGAACCCACCGATTCCATAGTCAGCTAACAATCATTGGGTCGCGAGTAACGCTAGCAGCAATGTCGCGATACAATAAACCGCAATCGCGATAGGCTACAATCCGACCTTATCAAATTCTGAAACGTGATGGTATGCATTTCTCCTCCTTACACGAGGCATCACAACAACGTTTCACCAGGCAACGCCGGCCAACTCCTGTTTGTGTCTGAGAAATCGGTTGGTAACTTTCCTCACGTCAGCACGTTGTAGGTGTCGCCACCGGCGCGAACCTTGTGTGAATGCTCTGAAAAGCTAATCATTTGCATATCACAGCATCTTCTTCCCGTCGTTGTTTGCCCATTTTAATGCCCATGAGTGTGACACCATTCTTTTTGTAGTTTTTCATACTATCCATTGCATAATACAGGGTACCGTTACAAATATAAGTATGTCTTGAAAAATATTAATATTTGTTTGCGTTTTAAACTGTTTCATAGTACTTGCTTTCATAAGCTCCTGCCGTTTGCTCATGGCCGTGAAAGTTGTTTTTCAGTATCTATGGTAGTTCTAGAGGTATTTGGGGTGAAAAGTCTAAGTGATACAACCTGTGTATGTTGGTTACCATCGTTCAAGTAGTTGTGACATGTAAACGTTGGCTTGCTTCATTCAGGTGCTGCTGACGGGGTGCCGGTGCGTGGAGCTGGACTGCTGGGACGGCGACGACGGGTCGCCGCTCATCTACCACGGGCACACGTTCACCACCAAGATCCCGTTCCGGTCGGTCGTCGAGGCCATCAACAGGAGCGCCTTCGTCACGTCGCCCTATCCCGTCATCTTGTCCATAGAGAACCACTGCTCCGTTCAGCAGCAAACTCGAATGGCACAAATATTCCAGGTGAGCCCTCGTCATTGTTTTTAATCCTTAAATCCTTACCGCCGCGTCGGAATGGCCGAGTGCATTGAGGCGCTATGCTCCGATGTGAGAGGCCGTTCCCCGTCGGTGGTTCGAATCCTTCCTCGGGAATGGATGTTTGCGTTTAGTATTAGGTAGTTTATAAGTAGTTTTTAAGTTTAGGGATAGACGACCCCCGCAGTTAAGTCCTATAAAGCTTAACAAACATTTGAAAAAAATTTAAATCCTTACCGTTAATTTAGCTTGTGATTGTAGATATTTTAAGCACCTAATTCGTTTATTAACTTACGTATTAGAGGAAAACTGCTACAATTCACTTAAGATGTATTTGTTCATTACCGTTGCGAGGGTATTGAACCTCATCTTGAGTTAAACTGTGCAGATATGTATGTATTTAGTGTGATCGTGGGTACTGGTGCTTTTTCGTAACAATAAAATGGGAAACTATTTTATCGACTTGTGTGTTAGTCGAAAAAAGAATTTATTTGGTTACTGCGACTGTGTGGACGGTATTTCTGTTAATATCCACGAAACAATTTCCTTCGTTAGCATTTTGACAACCAAATTCTCCTTAATATACACTTCTCTTTTATATATGCAAAACTATTGTGAAAATACAAGGGCATATCCTTAGCACAATTTATCTTTTATTACTGATTAGCGCCGAAGCAAACTACGAGTGTTTATCGGTATGGATTTCACTACTAACTGCAGCTCGTCAAAATAATTGCGGAGGTTTTGTACTGCTCACAACTACTGGCCACTTGAGGTACGCCGGCCGCGGTGGCCGAGGGGACTGAGGCGCTCCAGTCACGGTCTGCACGGCCACTACGGTCGGGGGTTCGAATCGCCCTCGGGCATGGATATTTGTGCTGTTCTTAGCTAGTTCATAAGTAGTTTGAGAGTTTAGGGACTGATGACCTCGTAGTTAAGTCCCATAAGCTATACAAACATTTGAACTTGCGGTACCTAACAATGACTGGACAGATTTGTAAGAAACCTGAAAGTGAAAAAGAGGAGAAGCTTCATTATAGCTCCCGACTAAACTCATTTCCAACACAAAGAAAGAAGAGATAAGTTTTTTCAAGTAACAAACATCATGCCAAAAGCCACACAGATGAATTAGCCACACAGTTGAGACACTTGCAGCAGAATGGACACCGGTTGTGAGAAGGACAAGGGGTGGTTTTTTTTTTTTTTTTTTTTTTTTTTTTTTTTTTTTTTTTTTTTTTTTTTTTACCGACACAGTGAGATTCACAGTGCTGGTTGAAATTGGTTGAAAAATCTCAGTATTCGTCCCCTCACATTTTGAACAACAGGTAAAGACTTTGGAATAGTTAAAACCTCTCTCTGACTACGCCCACGAGTCCTTTAGCTTTGATGTGTATGCGCGGTGCTCCACGTTGAGTCGTGGTGTGTGTTGCAGAGCGTGTTCGGCGACAAGCTGGTGACCAAGTTCCTGTTCGAGCCGGACTTCTCGGACGAGTGCCAGCTGCCGTCGCCGGCGCAGCTGCGCTACCGCATCCTGGTGAAGAACAAGAAGCTGACGGCGGACATCCCGGCGGCGCCGAGCGCGCAGGCGCAGCAGCAGGGCCCTATGGCTGCTGTGGCGCGCCACGGCAGCAGCTCACACACGCCGGTGCGCGCCGCCGCCGCCTCAGCAGCCGCCGCCACCATAGGGCCCGGCTCCGGCAAGCAGCCCTCCTCCGGCCGCGCCAGCTCCATCACCAGCGGCGGCTCCGCCAACGACGACTTCAGCGACGAAGACGACGAGGACGACGATGACGACGACGAGAACATCGACGGTCAGTTGCAGTTCCAGTTTCCTACCGTGTAGTGACGTACAAAATGGCTGTGAAGACCTGTAACACGTATGATTATGTCGCAGGCGATCTCCTATCGGCCATCGTTGCTATAAACCTATAATTCTGTTATAAATTAGAACGAGGGAGTTCATATTTGGGTTAAGGTTGAAGGCCCATTTGAGAAGAAATTTAATATTCAAGGAGATGTTGTTGTGTATTATCATAGTTAAATAAAGAGATCCCTTCCTTTTATCCTTTGAAAATATTGATTGGGGCACTTCGTGTCATGTCCTTAAGAGCTCGAGAGTACTACAGTTTTAATGCGTGGAGACTAAGTGCGTGACCTTGAAGCAGCTTCCGAGCTGTTCCGCCTGGCGCGCCACTGTCGCCGTCGAGTGGAATATCTTTGGGTCGAGTGGAATATCTGCCGGAAGCGTCCGCGCCTCTAGTTTTAACGAGTGCGCGGACGCTGAAAAATCAAAAATTCAAAGCGACCGGATGTGGCGTTCTAGTTATCATGCGCGCCAGGCGGAATTAGAAAAACGTTATGCCCGGCAATTACACCCTTCTAATGTTAGGTTAAACCAGTGATTCCCAACCTTTTTGAAGACGCCACCCCCTTCCAAATAAAAATATTATTTTAGCAAATGAAAAACCTTCCGCCGTTATTTTTTTTTTTTTTTAATTTTTAATCGATTACATTTTTCGAGATTCCAATAATCTCATCTTCAGACCCTTATAAGATCCATGCAGTAATACGGGAACTAAACATCCATTTATAATCCTGCATATACCCTCTCACCCCAAGATGTAGCCGTCAACTGTCATACCAACTCGTATTACTGCATGAATCTTATAAGGGTCTGAAGATGAGATTATTGGAATCTCGAACAAGTGATTGATTAAAAAATTTAAAAAATAACGACGGAAGGTTTTTCATTCGCTGAATTACTACATCGCCGTCGTCCCGTCATCTATCTTAGATGGATATACAGAGACTAAAAATATTATGGCCACCCTCCAACCCTCGTCCCCAGAACCTTAACACAATTATGAGTGTATTTTCAAAGCCAAAGAATTTAATTTTCTCCTGTTGATACAACGTTTATTTTTAAAAAAAAATGCAATATTGTACAGTATTGGATAAACTGGAGTCCATCTCTCTGAATGGAACACATCCTATTATTACGTGAATTTAGACAGGAAAATATATCCTGCATAACGAAGTTTCTCATTGCAGGTAAAGCTCAGCCACTCCCATGAACCACAGACATTGCCGAGGTCGGCTGGCTGCGTGCCTCAACGATACAGATAGCCGTACCGTAGGTGAAACCACAGCGGAGGGGTATCTGTGGAGAGGCCAGACAAACGTGTGGTTCCTGAAGATGGGCAGCAGCCTTTTCAGTAGTTATAGGGGCAACAGTCTGGATGATTGACTGAGCTGGCCCTGTAACATCAGCTAATGTGGCTTTGTCATACAGTTACTGCGAACGGCTGAAAGCAAGAGGAAACTATAGCCGTTATCTCTATTGACTATGGATCAGCATGTTCTCTTTGAGTGTGTTCATAATTTTCGAACAAAGTATATGGTCCGAAATTCTGCTGCAATGATATAACCCTGTAATTTTGCTGCCGCGGCGGGGCGTCCGAGCGCATTGAGGCGCTGTGCTACGATGCGCGAGGACGTTCCCCGTCGGGGGTTCGAATCACCGTCGGGCATGGATGTTTGTGCCGTCTTTAGTATAAGCTAGTTCATCAGAAAAAGGCCCTAGGGACTGATGACCCCATAGTTAAGTCCCTTAAGCTTTACAAAGATTTGAACATTTGCAATTTTGCTGTTCATTTTTCAAATGTCTGTAGAGCTTATGAGACTTAACTACAGGGTCATCAGTCCCTTAATTTACAAATTACTTATGAACTAGTTTATACTACAGACGGCACAAACATCCACGCCCGAGGGGGGACTCGAACCCCCGACCGCAGCGGCTGTGAAGAACGTGACTAGCACGCCGCAGACCGCTCGGCCACCGTGGCCGGCCTGACCTCTTTTATTGCCTTTCTTGAATGTTGGAGTGACCTATGCAACATTCCGGTCTTTAGGTATGAATCTTTCACTGAGGGAGCGGTTGTATGTGTTGGGTAGGTATGGACTCTAAAAGGAACCAAATTGTTTGGACCAAAAGACTTGGATTTGTTATGTGGTCTAAATTGCTTTACTACTCCAAGTATATGTTTCTAAATTACGCATGTTGGCAGCTGTTCTTGATTCGCATTCTGTAGCATTTCGGGAAGCCATGTTTAGGAACTCTGCTTTACCATCTGTGTCTTCGATAGCATCACCAGTTTGAACTGCACATGAAAATAAAACGCCCTCTGTAGCGCAAACTTCAAACCTATATCTTAGTGAAATCGCAGCATTTCAGCTGGGAATAGCATGGGAGAGGGAATTATTGTAAGTTTCTTTCCGATCGTCTTTGGTATTGCATGCTTTGTAGCAGAATTTACGACCCCCTTTCTCTGACATCTTGTGTGATTTCTGGTGAGTAGAGTGACTGTAAAGAAAAAAATTGTTGTGTTTGCAGAGAAGCTGCTGGGGCTGTACAGCGCGGAGGACAAGTCTCTGAGCAAGTCTACGTCGGTGGGGCCGTCGCGCACGGGCTCCATGTCCAGCCACGAGAGCATCCTGCGCATGGAGCGCGGCGCCTGGCCCGGCGGCCACGCGGCCAGGGCGGCAGGGCGGGAGGCCTGGTACACCGACGAGGAGCCGCCGCCCGCCAAGCCCAAGAAGCAGAGCAGCCAGATCGCCAAGGAGCTCTCCGACATGGTCGTCTACGTGCAGGTGCGACGCCTGCTTCTGTGCCATCAGGCAACACCACCTAGTAGACAAGTCCTCACAACTGGCCCGCGGCCAATGGGAAGGACAGGCCTGAGCGCGCACATCATGCCACGTAAGCAAGGTAGTTCCGAGCCGGAGCGATCGCTAGCTCGGTGGCTGCCCGCTATGACGCAGTGGGGTGTGCCCCAGCGGCCGGCCAATCAGCTAGCGATTCGCGCCGGCTCGGAACTACCGTGCTTACTTGGCATGATGTGTGCGCTGAGGCCTGTCTTTCTCGCCGGCCACAACTGGCCCGTGGCCAGCGAGAAAAATAGGCCTGAGCGCGCACATCATGCGACGTAAGCAAGGTAGTTCCGAGCCGGCGCGAATCGCTAGCTGATTGGCCGGCCGCTGGGGCACTGCCCACTGCGTCATAGCGGGCAGCCACTGAGCTAGCGATCGCGCCGGCTCGGAACTACCTCTCTTACGTGGCATGATGTGCGCGCTCAGGCCTGTCTTTCCCATTGGCCGCGGACTGGCCGTGCCTACGTCACACCGAGAGGCCGCGGCCACCAGCTGACTGGCTGTCCGCTGGGGTACGCCCACCGCCACATAGCGGCCGGCCAGTCAGCTAGCGTTCGCGGCCTCTTGGTGTGACGTAGGCACGGCCAGTTGCGAGGCCTTCTAGGAGGTGTTGCACCAGGCCACTGGTTTTCATCCTTCCCTCCATATTCACGTATCTTTTTAGACGCTAAAGACGCCCAAGAGGCGTCACCTAAAGAGCTGTACCAGGGAGGCTGGAAACGACTCCAGTTGAGGTGTAACGAACAAAAATTCAACACGGTCATCATCACCACCTACCTTGCGCTAATTTTTCAATCTTTACGTAACTACTACATCGACATCTACGTCTACAAATATACTCCGCAATCCACCGTAAAGTCCGTGGCGGAGGGTGCACTGTACCACTACTAGGCATTTCCTTTCCTATTCCACTCCAAATAGAATGGGGGAAAAAATATCTATATGCCTCTGTACGAGCCGTAATTTCTCTTATCTTGTCTTTGTCATCATTACGCGAAATGAAAGTAGGCGGCAGAAAGATCGTGCTACACTTAGCTTCAAATTATGGCCCTCTACATTTCCTCAACAAAAATTCTCGAAAAGAACGTCGTCTTTTCTCCAGCTATCTCCATTTGAGTCCTCGGAACATTTCTGTGACACTCGCGCATTGGTCGAACCTACCAGTAACACCAGTAACCAACCTAGCTGCTCGCCTCTAAACTGCTTCTGTGTCTTCCTTTAAACTGCTACGGGTCCCAAACACTTGAGCAACACTTAGGGTACCTTTATAATTGCCGTGAGCCTTCACTAAATGGAAAGCATAGGACACAAGTGACCAGATGATGCTGCCCTAAGTGTTCCTAAACCGGTCGTCGGAGAAATAAATTGATTAATTATGATCTTGGAATTTTAATACTTAAAACTTACTGCGGTAATCAAAGGGGTTTACTCAAACACCGCAATGGAGGAGGTGGAATCCGAACTCTATGCTCATCCTAACCTCGAAGTTTCCAAAGTACTTTGTATCTTTGGCTACTCTGGCCCAACTTTTAAAGCTCGAAGCATTACTGAATCCCTTACAACAAACGACAACCTTTTCAGCAACATAGCCCTGATTTTCAAGCGAATACACCCCAAATCTCATCACCAATCCTACCGTTGTCAAAGAAGCATCTTGTATAATGACCACTTGACCTTTGATTGTAAAAACCCTCCAGCTAGCCCTCGTTGTATATTCGGCTATTCCTTTAAACAAAACTCTAAGCTCACTTCCTCTCCCATATGTAAAACTTATAATCAGTCCCAACCAGCCTACTCCTCAAAGTATAAAGCCCAGTTCCACCTACCAAACCATTTTAAACAGTTTCCATCAAACCTACAGACAACCTCATCTACAGCAACAACTTCTTCTCAACACCTTCCACAGAAGCATATAACATGAAAATCATAACCATAGTCTTGTAAAACATACACCCTTTCCAGAGATCATATACCTTCCAACAAATTGCCTATGCAGTTCGGCCTCAAAACACAAGTCACATACTCCCCAATAAGGTCGACTTTCTTTTTACCCGTCTTGCCATCTTAGTATAAATCCAGCCCATCCACTCACCCCTACTTCCCCTAAATCATGGTCTGGCAGCAGTAAAATATACTATTGCATAATATCTACTCCTTACCAGCCAACAAACTTTTCTTCATGTACGACCTACCCCAACACATATAGATTTCATCCTGAATGAAACCTTCCTTCAACCCTACTACACTGTCTGAACTGCACAGATAATCCACTCCTCTTGATTAGGGGTAGAGTTGATATTGGACATTTCAAAAAATCCCTGACCTAGCAGAACTCCTCTACAGTACTGTTTCGGAATAACTCATCCTCACTCTCTTCTTCAAAACCATTGCTACTACCGGTACCAGATGTGATACAATTTACATTCATAAGTAAACTTTTTGCTACCCATTACAAATATACTCTTACTTTAACACCCTTGGTGGCACACAAAGAAATAGTGTGAAAATATGTTAGGTTATTGAAATTATATGTATATATCAATAATTTTATGACATTTTTTAAAAAAATATAGTATATTCCTTGTAAATACCATTGGCCAAAACAGGCCCTAAGCGGTAAAATAAAAAATTATTAAAACTAAAGTCGGTCAAGCAGGTATTTCTAGCCGATCTCCCCCCCCCCCCCCCACTCTTGCCTTTCCTAACTAATACTGAACTGCGATATCATTATTTCGTACATTTCTTATGGAAATCTCGTTGCGGTTTGTTTTACGAAATCATTGCTTGTAATTAAGGTACGCAGTTCCTTTTTGGCCAAAGAACACTCACCGGATCAAGCTCTTACATTTTTGCTTTTTACCACATCCGTTGACTCAGTAGGGCCGCGCGGCAATGGCCGAGCGCTCTAAGGCACCTTTCTACGGAGTCGTCGGCTGCTCCCCGTGGGAGGCTGCAATCCTCCCTTGGGCATGGGTGTGTTGTCTTTGGCATAAGTTAAAGTTGTTTTGTAAGTCTAGGGACTGGTGACCACTGCACTTTGGTGCATTAGCTTTACAAACATTTGAATATTTGACTCTGCAGTACGTTATGAGAGCACATTCAACTTGACGTTTTTCCAACTTTTTTTTTTTTTTTTTTTTTTTTTACCATTCCATCAGACATATCTTCAGTCCTAATTAAGAATGCAATTCATTTTAGCTAAGAACACTCAGCAAATTAAGCTCTTTGATTTGACCTTTTAGATTGGTTGACGTCACAAGAATAAATTTTTTAAAATTATAAAAACTGAAGTCAGTTGGTCAGGCAGTTCTATCTGGCCGATTGCCTCCATTTGTTTGTTTGTTTGTTTTTTTTTTTTTTTTTCATCGGAAGGTTCGTCCTCAGATTATCATTAATTGTTAGAAATCACTTACCACTCGCCATCCTTAGTTTATATTCAAACTGTATATCCTTGCTGTCACTGACCACTAACGGTGTGACGTACTCGGTCGGGTCATCTAGTAGTCAGTTAAAACCAGTAGCGAAGTCAGGGTATTTGTCTTCGTGCCCCAAACTCTACCCAATTTCTAAAATGAAAAATAAATAATAATAAAACGAAACGTCGAACTTCGTATTACAATAGATTGAGATGACCTTCCCTCCCCCCCTTTCTTTTTTCTGTCTCTCTCTTTCATTTACATTTCTTGTAAAAGCAAGTGTAATCCTGAGGCAGCGAGTCCCAAAGCGCCCGCCCTTGGCTGAGCCACTGGTTAAAATGATGATTATCGTACAATGTAAAGTCTCACGACCAGCGTTGTTTTCAGGTAAAACTTCCAGGCTGAGAGGCCGTGGTCCAGGTGTAAAACTTCCTCCTGACATTTCATCTCCAACCGTGAGAGACATCTCCCAGGGTCTTCCGGCTAGTGCCACTGTGATCCGAGGGGCTCTCGCATTTATAGAGAGCATAGAGGGCACCACCAGACGTCACGTGAGGCTAACTGTGTGGCTATCTCTGGATGACGTCGTCGATTGTCATCTTGTTTATGCAATGTCGACATCCATAATTTATCTAACTTCAGACCTTCCTCTTTTCTGTTATAACTATTCTGGTGTTTGTGAATCTCTATTGCTTCTCTATACATATGACATGGTAATGTCCTAGCTAAGACTCTCGTCTATATTTTATTTCATGGTTCCCACGTTGAAAAATATGTTGTGCTACTGCCGATTTTTCCGTGTGGCCCAGACGACAGTTCCTTTAACGTTCAGTTAAGCGGTTGTTGACACTTCTTTTAGTTTTTCCAATATATACGCACTTACAGAGAAGCACTAGATATTCACAAACACTGGAATAATTTTAATAGAAAAGAAGAAGGTCTGAAGTTAGATAAAATATGTATGTCGACATTGCACCAAAAAGATGACAATCGACGACGTCATCCAGAGATAGCCACACAGTCAGCATCACGTGACGTCTGGTGGTGCCCTCTATAAATGCAAGAGCCCCTCGGACCACAGTGGCAGTAGCCGGAACACCCTGGAAGATGTCTCCCGCAGTTGAAGACGAAAGGAAGGGAAGAAGTTTTACACCTGGATCACGGCTTCTCAGCCCGGAAGTTTTACCTGAAGAAAATGATAATTACAGATAAATGAGTAGCAATGAATTAAAATTTGTGAAGCGGCCGGGAAATGAACCCGGACCTCCATACTTATTAGGCAGACGTCTTACCATTTATTTTTAATTTTTTTTTTCTATTGGTAGTTTTCGTTTTTGCGGATGCTGATCGTTTTTGTTCGTTCGTGTTCGATGCGTTGTTGGCTCAGCTTTTTTATTACAGAGAGCGTTGAGCCCTCTGACTGGGCGCGCTGAGCCACGGCACCCGGCAAAGAGTAATTCATGTCGGACTTGAACCCAGAACCGTTAGACCACCACACCACTAACGATTAAGGCGCCTCGGAATAGTCTAAGTACGACTTCCCTCCACGTCACTAGCTTTAATTCAGCTTCTTCGTTCCATAGATAATTGCCACTACTGCCAGGGCTCTCTATACAGTGGAATAGCACCTCGGCAATGGAGGTGCTGGAATATATATATATATATATATATATATATATATATATATATATATATATATATATATATATATATATTGTGCGCCTCGGTTGCACAGTAAGTGAAGTGCCAGACTACAAATCCATAGGTCGCGGGTTCGATCCCCGGCTCCCCGGCAGGTCCTGGGATTTTTATCTATCACTTTCCACTTCTTTCACCTCTGTCAGTACTGCTCATGTGAAAAATACCGAGTAGCACCGTGGTTCGGAACCCACGTTAAACAGTAGGACCCCTTCAGTTCGAAGGTCGGAGGACGGCAACGGCATACCACCTCCAAACAGGACCATGTCTAGTAAAGCACTGTAGTGTTCAAACCAATCTTCGGATTGTTGACTGCTTTACCTTAATTGTTTTTTACTTGTAAATTGATAATATGGTGGAGTGATGTGATGTTGGGGGTGTAGTAATTGTAGCGAGACTGCATTGGCGACTTCTTGTATGCGCAGGCGATCAAGTTCCGCGGGCTGAACACCATCAGCCCCAACAGCTCGGTCAAGTGCAAGCGGTCGGCGAGCACGGCCCCCGCGGTGGGCGGCCCCGCGCTCAAGAAGAGCAGCATCGGCGGCATCCCGCCGCCCTCGCTGCCGCCCAGCGCCGCCCACGCCGCCGCCGCCGCGCCGCCCACGCCCACGGCGCACGGCTCGGGCTCGCTGTCGGCGTCGCCCGGCGTCGGCTCGGGGGGCGGCGGCGTGGGCGCGGGGTCGGGGGCGGCGGCGGGGGGCGGCGGCGGGGGCGGCGGCGGCGGGCCCAGCCCGGCGAGCGGGGGCGTGGGCGGCGCGGCGGCGCAGCGCGGCACGCCCAACGTGAACCACCCGTGCTACCAGTGCTCGTCGCTCAACGAGAACACGGCCAAGAAACTGTGCCGCAAGCAGCCGCACGCGCTGGTCGCGCACACCGAGACGCAGCTGATGCGCACCTACCCGGCGGGCATGCGCATCGACTCGTCCAACTTCAACCCGGTCATCTTCTGGGCGTTCGGCATCCAGATGGTGGCGCTCAACTACCAGACCGAGGACGCGGCGCTGCACCTCAACGCCGCCATGTTCGAGCAGAACGGCCGGTGCGGCTACGTGCTCAAGCCGACCGTCATGTGGGACCGCACGCACATGATGTACCGCCGCTTCAACCCGTGGGACAAGGAGTTCGACGGCCTGCACTCGTCGCACCTGTTCATCAACGTGGTGTCGGGCCAGTACGTGAACCAGGCCAACCTGCAGGCGAGCACCTACGTCGAGGTGGAGGTGGTGGGCATCCCGGTCGACTGCAACAAGCAGAAGACCAAGGTGGTGCAGCGCAACGCGCTCAACCCCATGTGGAACGACACGTTCTTCTTCCAGGTGAAACAATATAAGTAACTGATTAGTTCGTAAAGTTTGTCTGGATTGTGACAGAAAATATTACGTAAGCGTTGTAAAGCAGTGGTGCAGCCACAGGGGGTGATGGGGGGGGGGCGAAGGGTGCTAACGGGGCTGAAGCTCCCCCGCCCCCCGCTGGCACCTCTAAAGATTTTTTTTTAAACAGTCCCGAATCATGATCATAAATTTGATATACTACACATGTAATAAATAACAATGTAACTATGATTTGCCAAGCACAAGTTAACGTGACAGTGGGTCGCCAACGTGATGCCATCACTGAGAACGTGCGCTGCTCTTACTGTGAGCGGTTTTAATGCCACCGCTTTGTTACTTCTATGCTGAAGTAACGAGCCGATTGTTCAAAGGCGAAAGCTGCTTAAAATGTTGAGCTACGAGGTCATTAGTCCCTAAACTTACAAACTACTTATTAACTAGCTAATACTAAGGACGGCAGAAATATCCATGCCCGAGGGGGATTCGAACCCCCGACCGTAGTGGCCGTGCAGAGCGTGACTGGCACGCCGCAGACAGAGGGCCACCGCGGCCGGCCCCGCTGCTTAGTAAGTAAGCGACGCAACCGGGTGGAATCTTATGAAGGCCGCCAGAAACTACGAACAAAAATTTTTTTACACGTAGAGTCTCATGTTAATTAAACAGTTATAACATCGGCGAGCTTCTTACATTTCTGATATCGAATGATAAGAATCCTTTACCATTAATATATTCAGAAGGCCAGAGGTGCCCACAGGGGAGGGTCATGACGCAAACTGCGTCATTCACTACGTTTACATGCAACACATCTTCCGGAAGACGAAAACCGATTTTCGTAAACCGTATTTCACTGTCGTGTTTACATGGCATAGCCTGAATCGGATTTCATATACCTCTTAACATGGCGGTTGGAAATCAGTTGATTCAGTTCCTGATTTAGTCAGCACAATCGCTATTTTTCTTTACTTAAATATACAGATATATGCTCAGTCTAATGTTTATACTTGTACTTCACGGTAGAAAATGTCTCTCTGTCCATATGAGCCGAAAATTCTTAACAAGAAAACACAATCTGACAAGCCAAGAAAGCTTCAGAAACGGTTGCGCTTACAAGGGCACGAAAATCGATTGTGGAACTGGAAAACAGCTTTACAGAAATGGCTTTCCAGAATCAATTTTGGGGTGTTTACATGATCAACCAAAAGCGGATTTGGAAAATCGGTTTACGAAATCCGGTTTTGGGAGCCCATGTAAACGGGTTGATTGAAATTTCTGTAGGGGGCTGAATACTGAATAATGAGTACTTTTGGCCAGCCTGGGGGGTTATAAAATAATTTACAAAAGATGAAATAAAACATATTTAATTTTAATATTAAATGGCAAAACCATTTTATTAGGCAATAAACTAGGAATCCAGGACATAATATCACGGATGTAAGGGAGGGGGGATTGGTCGCACTTTGGGAGGGGGAGAGCCATTGACCAGGCGGGGGGACACCTCTGCAGTAAGCTTTATTTTTAAAAAAATAAGCCTCCCCCTCCCCTCACCCAGAACCAAATCCTGGTTGCGTCACTGCTGTAGACTGCGGAGTAAAGGAGTCCTCCACCCCTAGTTGCACGAGGAGTAACACAGCTATAAAACATAAGCTTGTAGTTGTGTTTATTATATAACTAACATATAACTGGTAAATACATAGCTTTAGAGTTGCGTCTTCAATACAGAATCCTGTTTTCCACTGTGTGCTACATAGTCACTCATAAATAACTGAATTCAGGTACAAAATATTTTTCACATCCATTTATTTTCGCCCGCGGATGTCGCGCGGCAATACTGTACGTGTACCTGTGAACAACTCCTCCCAACAACTCTAACAAACCACTCAACTCCCCATGGCTTAGCCGGCCGCGGTGGCCGAGGGGACTGAGGCGCTCCAGTCACGGTCTGCACGGCCACTACGGTCGGGGGTTCGAATCCGCCCTCGGGCATGGATATTTGTGCCGTCCTTAGTCTTAGCTAGTTCATAAATAGTTTGTAAGCTTAGGGACTGATGACCCCGTAGTTAAGTCCCATAAGTTCTACAAACATTTGAACCCATGGCTTAAACAGGCCACTATATATACTCTCTTAACAAATACTCAATAATCCATCGTCGGTTTTTAAATAAAACAACAATTACATTAATTACATTCATAGAAGTTAACATTAGAACAAGATAGAGTTAATTAAGCTTCATAATTTAGTATGGTACTGCACATGATTGTTTCAGTAATTTAGTTATAATTAACAATTTTGTGAGTAATAACAATGTATCTAGAGTTTGTATTAAGAGTGCATCCATTACAGAAT
Source organism: Locusta migratoria (assembly GCA_026315105.1). Taxonomy (NCBI): domain Eukaryota; kingdom Metazoa; phylum Arthropoda; class Insecta; order Orthoptera; family Acrididae; genus Locusta; species Locusta migratoria. The sequence goes on from CM048745.1 coordinate 319,928,770, forward strand.
ATATAAAGTTCTTATCGTGTATACAGTAAGTACATAACAAGCTCTGACTTTTTTTTTTTTTTTAATATCATTCATTCCACCCCTGTTGAAGTGGCGAGCCCGTTTTCGAACTGAGCCAAAGAAGGTACATTAATTCTGTTGTGACTCTATTTATTTTAAAAGTATGGGCTTGGGCTTAACACGTTAATTGGTTATACCACTTAGCAGCTGTTGTGGGAGGTTACCCACTTAGTGCAAAACTTAGGAAAAACCTCCCTGAAAAAAACCTCATTGCGGGCTTACACTGTAATTGTTAGAATTATTCAGTGTCATCCATTGGATTTATCATATGCTGTGTATCCTGTGTATCTTGGACTGCCACTGTATTAAATTGTCCAGGGTAAAGCTTGTCTGTGTTCTGTGCTACTGTACTTGGGGGGTATGGGTACTTGTACTTCGGTAGATTTAAGCGTAGTAGTGTCTGCAGTAATAGCTCTGTCATTTTAGAATTATTCATAAATCTGGCAACTTCATAGCTGGCTATAAGCTTAATTAGCCTTTCTTCTATTGGTTGTATTCCTACCGTGTGATAAAGTTCCTCCCTACCGGTGCTTGGTTGTAACTTTCGTGCAATCCGCAGCCTACGTCGTCCTGTGCTGAAAATTTTTTGATAATGTACCTTTGATATTACTCATATTAGGTGTTGCATTTTTGTCTACTCTCAGATAATTGAATTAGTATCATTACTGCTGATTAATACAGGATGCAACCCTCATCTTCATTAATTACGACTAATTGCTTCCCTTTCTTTCTTTTTCTTTCTCTTCAGCCCTTTTTCCCGAAAATGCATGGTCGTTTTTGTTAATTGGAATTAGCGTGTTAATATTGACGGGGTGGCCGGATGCCCTTCCTGCCGCCACCCCCTGGCCCCCGGGAGGAAATGTGCACCCCAAATGTCTGCGTATATTGTTATATGTGTGAGAGTGTAAAGTGTTATGAAATGTTTGCGAATCGTGTAACTGAGGTGGGACTTGGGGACCAGCCCGGTATTCACCTAGGAGGATGTAGAAAACCGCCTAAAAACCATATCCCGGCTGGCTGGCACTCCAACCCCCTTCATTAATCCGCCGGGCGTATTCGAACAGGGGCCGGTACGCCTCCCCGTCTCGGAAAGCGGTGCGTTAGACCACACGGCTAACCGAACGGGTGACTAATTGCTTTCCTCATTCAGTATAATACGGTTTGTAATATGAGAAGTAATTTATCTGATACTCATTTGAGTACCAGGATTAAACAGGAAATAATAATATACATATTAAAATTACAGTATTTACGAAAATTACAATTATAGAATTATTCATTGATTTAAAATGTTCATATCACGTACAATACTTAATTCAGATATGTAGAATCCTATGGAAGTGCCAGTGTATCATCAACATTCATCTAATCGGACTTTGCTACAGTATCTACTGTAATTACGCTAACAATCATCATCATCTTGCACAGTTTCCAGTCACAGGCTGGTTCTGTGTGGAACCAAGCCTCGCCACTTCGTCCGGTCTTCCCACCATCTCTCTGTTTCCACTCTGGCCTAGTCCTCTCCTCTCTTCTTGACACAATCCTCCACTCCTTTTAGTCAACAATCCCTTGGTTTTCCTCTTGATCGTATCTGTATTTCATGTATCTTCCTCTGGATCCTCTTCTCCTCCATTCTCTTTAAATGGACATACCACTGCAGTCTTGATCTCTCTATCCTATCCTGTGAGGGCTCCTCTATTTCCCTGATCTTCACATTTGTCATCCTGTCTCTTCTTGTCACCCCTATTCTGCTTCGTAGAAATTTCATTTCCCCTGCTCGTATTTTGCTCCTATCTCTTTTCTTTGTCACCCAAGTTTATATGTCAATATTGCCATATAATACTTTTGGTATAGTTCTTTTCTACTTTTCTGTGGTACATCCTTAATCCACACTAAACTTCTAACACTTGTCAGAAATACTTCCGCCTGTCTGACAACTTCTATACTCTCAAAATGTTCAAATGTTTGTAGGGTCTATGGGACTTAACTACGCGGTCATCAGTCCCTAAACTTACAAACTACTTATGAACTACTTACAACTAAGGACGGCACAAATATCCATGCCCGAGGGGGGGGGGTTCGAACCCCCGACCGTAGTGGCCGTGCGGACCGTGACTGGAGAGCCTCAATCCCCTCGGCCACCGCGGCCGGCTTCTATACTCTCCTTGTCATTTCTCCCATTTACCTCAATTACACTTCCCAGGTACTTGAAGCTCTCTACCTTCTTCAGCTGTTCACCTCCAAGTGTTATTCCCTTCAATGGTCTATCCTTTTTCCTGCTGGTTACCAAGAACTCACATTTACGGATGTTGAACTTCAATCCGTATTTTCTCGCTGTTTCTTCCCAAGCATCTAGCTGCTCCTGGATTTACTCCATGAGATCGTCTGTAAACACCATTGCTTTCATCTTTCCTTCCTCAAGTTACCCTGCAGCCTTTGTCATTTTTGCCATCGATAACAACAATTACGAGAAGAGGTGATACTGCACTACCCTGCTTCAGCCCACACACTTGTTTGAACCATTCTGTTCCTCCGTCTCCCACTTTCACACAAGTCATACTTCCAGAATACATTTCCTTCACTCTACTTACATTCTCTCTTTTCCACTCCCCTAATTTGAAGTGCTTCACAAACCTTTTTTCTACACACACTATCATACGCCTTTTCTATGTCTAGAGAGGCCATCAACAGGTCCTCTCCATATTCATTATGGTGTTCTTGAAGTTGCCATACTGTAAATATGAGGGCCATTGTCGATCTTCCAGGTCGGATTCGATACTGTTCCTCTCTCATTACCCTCTCGACTTAGGCTCGAATTCTACTTTCCATTATCTTCTCATATATACCCTGCAACAGACGTTGCTGATGGTCCACAGGTATAAATAAATATACAGATATTAATTCGAAAATTGTGCTGGATCGGGACTCAAACCCGGGTCTTCCGGTTTTCGTGAGCGGTGGCCTCAACCTCTCGGCTACCCGGACACGCTCCCCGGCCAGATCCAAACTTCCATATGTTACAGTTGCCTACTTCCCTTAGTGCTCGCACGCATGTAGCGCGATTCTCACGACGGGGAGAGACTATACCACCTTTAGCCTGTTTTGCATGTCATATTTAGCATGATACGTCGCAGGAATCATGCTAAATGCGTGCGAGCAATAAGGGAAGTAGGCAACTGTAACATATGGAAGTCTGGGGAGCGTGTCCGGGTAGTCCAGAGGTTGCCGGGTGCCGTGGAACAGCACGTGCTGTCAGAAGGCTGAACGTCCGCGACTAACAGAACTACCCATAGAACAGGGAGGGAAAAAAATAAAAAAATAAAAAGAAAAGGTTAAGGCGGCCGCTTGCGAAAAGCGGGAGACCCGGTTTCGAGTCGAGTCAAATTTTCATATGTTCATATGTTACAAAATCATAGACCAACTGAAGAAGAGCAGCTAAAAGTCGGAAATTCTCGCATATTGCGAATTAATATCTTCTCTTATACTTTTGCACAGTGTGACTCCTCTGTAATTTCTGCACTGCTTTGTATTTCCTTTCTTGAATATTGGGACTACTAGCTGAAAACCCGGCGATGCCCGGGTATTTATTTATTTATTCCTGCCATTTTTCAGTTATATATTCATTTGTATAAGGTCTGTAAGTGTCTAAAATCTCTTGGAAATACAATTAGTAGTAAAGAAGTAATAAATTAAAATTCGGTGCGTGAAGGGGCGGTTTTCCATGAACGTTACTGTTTATGTACTCATATCTCATGAACTACTTGTTGTACTGTGATACAATTTAGAAGGTCCATTCAACTATATGTGTGTGTACTGTCTGTAAAATTACCTGCGGCTACAATTTGTAGTGAAGAAATTATAACTTCATACCGAAAGCCGTAGTTTTACTCCATAAACAGCGGAAAAGTAGTAAGCGAGAAACTTTTCTCCTTTCATCATTTTGCTATGGTTGACAGGGAGAAAAAGTTTAATAAAGGTTTGAAATTATGTTTAAAGTTGGTTGCAAGTCGCTAAGTACTATCATTCTCGTATAGTGTATTTATAAAGTCTCGTCTCATTATGTGCAGTTTCTTGAAACTATATTGTTTATGACGTGATATTTCATGAACCAGTGTCGTATGTGCTTCTTACTCCTACAACTATTGTTATGTCACGTACGGAATGTATGTACCAAATTTGGTTGAAATCGGTCCAGTGGTTTAGGAGAAAGTGAGCAGCATTGTCGCTTAATGCAGTAGTTTTTCGCGCATCTCATTGTTTGTGACGTCATATCTCGTGAACTATATATCGTATGTGATTCTTACACTTACGGCGACCGTCCTCATGGATTGAAGCTTACGTGCACAAAATTTCATAAAGATTGGAACTAAATTGTAGATTTGTATGCAACACGTACAAACATGCGGACACTAAAAAAAAGTTCAAATGTTTGTAGCTATAGTCTATGGGACTTAACTACGGGGTCATCAGTCCCTAAACTTACAAACTACTTATGAACTACTTACGAACTAGGACGGCACAAATATCCATGCCCTAGGGGGGATTCGAACCCCCGACCGTGGCGGCCGCGCAGACCGTGACTGGAGCACGTTAGTCCCCTCGGCCACCGCGGCCGGCCATACGGACACTCTGCTTTATATATTAGATTGATATTTTCTCTTATACTTTTGCACAGTGTGATTCCTCTGTAATTTCTGCACTCCTTTCTATATCCTTTCTTGAATATTGGGACTAGCCGGCCGCGGTGGCCGAGGTGACTGAGGCGCTTCAGTCACGGTCAGCACGGCCACTACGGTCGGGGGTTCGAATCCCCCCTCGGGCATGGATATTTGTGCCGTCTTTAGTCTTAGCTAGTTCATAAGTAGTTTGTAAGCTTAGGGACTGATGACCCCGTAGTTAAGTCCCATAAGTTAAAAAAATAAATAAACAAATAAATAAATAAATAAATCTTGTGGGGGTGTGGAAAGTGTCAAGCAGCCGTTTGATCGCGCAGGTGATGTTCCGCGACCTGGCGTTCCTGCGCTTCAGCGTGCTGGACGCGGGCACGAGCCACGTGCTGGCGCAGCGCGTGCTGCCGCTCAAGTGCCTGCGGCCCGGCTACCGGCACGTGCGCCTGCGCTCGCCGCAGAACCAGCCGCTGCCGCTCGCCACGCTGTTCGTGTACTCGCGCGCCGAGGAGGAGAGCCTCGACTACGACGGCGCGTCGGCGGAGAACGGCGACGCGCGCGCGCCCGGCGGCGGTCCCGGAGTCCCCGGCGTGGGCGCCACCTCCTCGGGCAGCGCGCGCGCCGCCAGGCACAGCCGCGAGCTGGCCGCCGACGCCGCCGCCGCCGCCAAGAAGGAGCTGCCCGCCGTGCCGCTCAAGCGCCGCATGTTCTTCCTCATGGTGTACGGCGTCGTGCCCGACGAGCCCTACACCATCCTCAAGATCACGCAGGAGTCGACGACGCAGGAGGTGGTGCTGCAGGCGCTGCAGAAGGCGGGGCTCAGCGCCGACCGCGTGCACGACTACATCCTGGTCGAGGAGGTGGCGCGCAGCTGGGAGAAGAAGGACCGCGACATCCCCGCCACGCAGCGCGTGCTCGACCTCGAGGTACCCGCCGCTTATCTCTTGTTCCGGGCTTTACACTTCTCATGTAATGGTGTTCTGTGCTTTTAAATAGAAATCTGCATATTGGCAATTGTGCTCGCTCATACTCAGCTCCGGTTCCCACTATGGGCTGCCACGCGGAGTAGTGAGTGGCAGCGGCACGACTTCGATAGTTGTTGAGGGCTTTCTCGTGAATTCCCAATCGTATTTGTAGCCAATGACAGCTGTCACTGACCTTTTGATGGAGGCCCTAGGAAACGCCCTCAACAATGACCGAAGTCATTCGGCTGCTGCGTAATTCTCCGTGTGGCAGCCCCGGGTGGGAACCGGTCTTCACTTCAGTGCGCCGACCTCGGGGCCAGTCTGTGCTCGATCGAGGTGGCGAGGACAGAGATTGCGCGGTCTGGCGCGATCACTGATCTGCTGTTGTGGCCGACGCGGCACCAGTGAAACTGTCCGCAGGCTGGTGCTGTGGCTGGTACAATGTTGATGTGTAGGCCTCGCGGCGGCTGAAAGCAGAATTTCTAGAAGGTCTACATACAACAGATAGGTGCTAGGAAGCTAGGTGTCGTTGAAATTACCGCGGTCTGTAAAAGTGACCTTTATTAGTCACACGAAAAACAATTGTTAAACGTGATACACAACTATTTCGAGTATGGCATTGTCGAACGAGCACCACGAAAGTACCACTCATGGAAAGAGAAGTGATACGACTTAATCAATATGCGTATCAACCGAAACCCTTCACAGAAGTACAGCTTTTCCGCACCTCAGATAACATCGCCAGTCAGATGTATTTAAAACACTACATCACGGCTATCTTCCTAAATGTGGAAAAAGCCTTTGACAAGTACGGAGAGATAAGCTCATAACGAAACTAGAAGATACAAGTTACATCCCATACTGTTAAATAAAAGTCATCGGTAGCTTTCTAACGATAAAACATTGTCTGTTAAAACAGATGATACAAGATCTGACATTAAAATAACAGCAGTAGGAATACCATAAGGGTCGATGTTGTCACCAACGGTGTACATGTTGTATGCAAATGATATGCCAGAGTTACCACAGCCGCAGCGGATTAGAAAAATGTAAGGTGATGCGCATGAGTAGGAAGAACAATCCCATAATATTCGAATACAGCATTAGTAGTAATGTTATTGATGCAGCCACGTCGATCAAATATCTAGACGTAACATTGCAGAGCGATATGAAATGGAACGAACATGTAAGGTCAGTTGTGGGTAAGGCAGACTGTTGTTGTACCATTCACAAAGAAGCATATACAACATTCAAGTTGGAATCTAAAGCTTTTCAATGAAGCGCTACCTGTGAAGGCGACAGTGAAATATCTGGGGGCTATCCTAGATGAGACTGGCATGGACCCCTCACATTAGGAAAATTTGCTCCAAGGCAAAAGGTACTCTAGTTAGTACCAGGAGAGCTTGTGACAAAAATTGGGGCCTGAGCCCCAAGGGTATGCACTGGATATACACCACGGTGATTAGACCCAGGATCACCTATGGGGCGGTCGTGTGGTGGAAGAAGGTAGAACAGCAGGTTGCTGCTAAGGAGCTTGGTAAGGTGCAGAGATTAGCCTGCTTAGCCATAAAAGGCGGAATTAGCAGCACACCAACTGCTGGGATGGAAACCATGCTGGATATGCCCCCATTAAACCTCAAGATGGAGGCAGCGGCTGGTGCATACAATGTGCATTCCGTGTGCATACCGGGGGGAGTCATTCCGGATGTGGAACGGCTCCTTCCGGATGCCATGAAGAGCACAGGGTGCAGCCAACTGCAGGTGGTGGCTCATGTTGGGACCAATGATGTGTGTCGCTTTGGATCGGAAGAGATCCTCTCTGGTTTTGAGCGGCTATCAGAAGTGGTTAAGACTGCCAGTCTTGCTTGCAAGATGAAAGCGGAGCTCACCATCTGCAGCATTGTCGACAGGACTGACTGCGGACCTTTGGTTCAGAGCCGAGTGGAGGGTCTGAATCAGAGGCTCAGACGGTTCTGCGACCGTGTCGGCTGCAGATTCCTCGACTTGCGCCAAAGGGTGGTGGGTTTTCGGGTTCCGCTAAATAGGTCAGGAGTCCACTACACTCAGGAAGCGGCTACACGGGTAGCGGGGGCTGTGTGGCGTGGACTGGGCGGTTTTTTAGGTTAGATGGCCTCGGGAATACACAAAATGGGTTTCAGTCTCAAAGGGGGCAGGTCAGACACGGGAAGAAAGTAGACATAAAAACCATTGGTGTAACAGTTGTAAATTGTCGTAGCTGTGTTGGGAAAATTCCAGAGCTCCAAGCGCTGATAGAAAGTACTGAGGCACAAATCGTTATAGGTTCTGAAAGCTGGCTGACGCCTGAGATAAATTCGGCCGAAATTTTTTCAAAGAGCCAAATGGTCTTCAGAAAGGATAGAATAAATACAACAGGGGGTGGCGTGTTTATTGCTGTTACAAACGGTTTATCCTGCAACGAAATTGAGGCAGATACTTCCTGTGAATTGGTCTGGGTAGAGGTTATACCTGACCACCGAAATAAATTAATAATTGGATCTTTTTATCGGCCCCCTGACTCAGACGATGCGGTTGCAGAAATGTTCAAAGAAAGCTTGAATCATATTTCAAATAGGTATCCGAAGCATACTGTTATAATCGGTGGCGACTTTAATTTACCCTCGATATGTTGGCATAATTACGTATTCAAAACCGGGGGCAAATATAAAACATCGTCCGAACTAGTTCTGAATGCTTTTTCTGAGAACTACTTCGAACAGTTAGTTCATGAACCCACTAGAATAGTACGTGGTTGCGAAAATACTCTTGATCTCCTAGCAACAAATAATCCCGAGATAGTAAAGGGCATCAAAACAGATACAGGGATTAGCGAACATCGAGTTGTAGTAGCGAGACTGAATATCGAAATTCCCAAATGCACCAAAAATAAACGAAAAATATATCTATTCAATAAAGCAGATAAAAATTCGCTTCACGCTTTCCTGAGTGATAGTCTCCAGTCCTTCAAAACTAAAAATGCGAGTGTAGATCAGTTGTGGCTTACATTCAAAGACATAATATCAGTAGCAATCGAGAGATTTATACCAAATAAATTAATAAAAGAGGGGGCTGACCCCCCCGTGGTACACAAAACAGGTCAGATCACTGTTGCAGAAACAAAGAAAAACGCATGCAAAATTTAAAAAGACACAGAATCCGCAAGACTGGCAATCTTTTACTGAAACTCGCAACCTAGCGCGGACTTCAATGCGAGAATCTTATAGTTGTTTCCACAACGAAATCCTGTCTCGTAATCTTGCAGAAAATCCAAAGAAATTCTGGTCATATGTGAAGTACACTAGCGGCAAAACACAAACAATACCTTCACTACGCGATAGCAATGGTAATACTACCGACGACAGTACTGCTAAGACAGAATTACTAAACACAGCTTTCCGAAATTCTTTCACCAAAGAAGACGAAGTGAACACTCCAGTATTCAATCCAAGAACAGCTGCCAGCATGCGAAACTTAGAAGTAGATGTTCCTGGAGTAGTAAAACAACTTAGGTCACTACACAAAAATAAATCCTCCGGGCCAGATTGTATACCAACTAGATTCCTCTCAGAGTATGCTGATGAAATAGCTCCGTACTTAGCTATAATTTACAACCGATCACTCAGCGAAAGATCCGTACCCAAAGACTGGAAAGTTGCCCAAATTACTCCAATATTCAAGAAAGGCAATAGGAGTGATCCCCAAAATTACAGGCCTATCTCATTGACGTCGATTTGCAGTAGGATTTTGGAACATATACTTTGTTCGAATATTATGTACTACCTCGAAGAGAACGACCTATTAACCAATAGTCAGCACGGATTCAGAAAGTATCGCTCTTGCGAAACACAGCTTGCCCTTTATTCACATGAAGTGTTAAGTGCCATCGACAAGGGATCTCAAATTGATTCCATATTTCTGGATTTCCGGAAGGCTTTTGATACTGTACCCCACAAGCGGCTTCTAATGAAATTGCGTGCTTATGGAATATCTCCCCAATTGTGCGATTGGATTCACGATTTCCTATCAGAAAGGACACAGTTCGTTGTAATTGACGGTAAGTCATCGAGTAAAACAGAAGTGATATCTGGCGTTCCACAGGGAAGCGTTATTGGTCCCCTACTCTTCCTCGTGTTTATAAACGATTTAGGAGATAATCTGAATAGCTCCCTTAGACTGTTCGCGGATGATGCTGTCGTTTATCGGTTAGTGAAGTCAACAGAGGATCAAAAGCAACTGCAAAGCGATTTAGACAAAATTTCTACTTGGTGCGAAAATTGGCAATTGACACTAAATAAAGAAAAGTGTGAAGTAATACACATGACCACTAAAAGAAATCCGCTGAACTTCAATTACGCGATAAATCAGTCAAACCTTAAGGTCGTAAATTCTACCAAATACCTAGGAGTTACAATTACGAACAACTTTGACTGGAGAGAACACATAGAAAATATTGTGGGGAAGGCGAACCAAAGATTACGTTTCATTGGCAGAACGCTTAGACGATGCACCAGCTCCACCAAAGAGACTGCCTACATCACACTTTTGCGTCCTCTCTTGGAATACTGTTGCCCCTTGTGGGACCCTCACCAGGTGGGACTGACGGAAGATATTGAGAAGGTTCAGAGAAGGGCAGCTCGTTTTGTTTTATCACGTTACGGGGGGGGGGGGGGAAGCGTCACGGAAATGTTGCACGAATTGGGGTGGAAATCATTAAAAGAAAGACGTTATTCATTGCGGCGTGATCTGTTTGCGAAGTTTCAATCACCGACTTTTAGTTCTGAATGTGAAAATATTTTGCTAGCACCCACCTACTTAGGGAGACATGACCATCCCAATAAAATAAGAGAAATCAGATCGAAAACGGAACGATTTAGGTGTTCTTTCTTCCCGCGCGCTATTAGAGAATGGAACGGTAGAGAAAAGTTATGAAGGTGGTTAATGAACCCTCTGCCAGGCACTTAAATGTGATTTGCAGAGTATCGATGTAGATGTAGATGTAGATTCAAAACTGGCAACAACTGGAACTTTTTGGGATATCCAGAATCACACACTAAAATAGTGAGTGAGGTAAATATAGGAAAGGTTGGGGAAATGCCAGCCGACTATATTATAACCCCATACTGCTTCAATAAGCCTTTCAATATGACAATTGGAAGTAGGGAGCAGTGGGAGAAAATAGTTCGACGCCGTACGGGGAATATTGTCTGGTTCACTGACGGGTCGAAATCAGACCAAGGCGTTGGGGCCGGGGTATACGGGGTGCAGCCAAGACTGAAGGGCGTCATCTCTCTAGGAAAACTGGCCTCAGTATTCCAGGCCGAAAACACAGCCATCAGGGCGTGTGTGGAGGAGAATTTGCGTAGGTGCTACAAAGATCGTAGCATCTATATCTATTCAGACAGCCAGGCAGCCCTGAGATCACTGGCAGCTCCTGCAACAAGGTCTAAAATTGTTGCAGAATGTCACAGGGTTCTGGTGGAGCTAGGGGAAAGCAATAGAGTAAACCTATTTTGGGTCCCTGGCCACTCGGGGATCAGTGGCAACGAACATGCCGACAGATTAGCCAGGATTGGGGCAGAGACTCCATTTATTGGACCGGAACCTGTCCTGACAATCACCAAGGCAATGATTAATTTGGAGCTACGTAACTGGCTCAGAAGACCGCACGTAGAATATTGGACCAAAGTCTACCAACAAAAACATGGCAAGGTAATGATGCCAAAGCCATGTTTTAAAAGAAGTTCTGCAATCCTGGGTCTGAACAGGAGAGAGATTAGACTCGTGGTTGGGTTGCTGACAGGCCATGGAAATTTCAAAAAACACCTACATACAATGGGAATAACAGAAGAGGACGCTAAATGTATGATCTGTGATGACGGTGATGAAACTGCATCACATCTATCTTCGAATGCATAGCATTGGAGAGTAGAAGGCACAGAACATTTGGGACAACCATACCCGAAGAAATTGTGTCTAATAAAGAACTGGTAAAGGGACTCCTTGCACTGTTCAAGGCCATTGGTTGGCTTTAGTAGATATACAGGGAGTGATACCGCACAATGAACTTAGTTTCGGTGCGGGCAGTGGCGGGTTGGACGAAGACTGTTTTGGATTCCCTGAACAAATCAAATCAAGGCAGACAGCCGACTTCGGTTTATTGGGAGAATTTTGTGAAGATGTACTTCATCTGTAAAGGAGACCGCGTATAAAACGCTTGTACGACCACGTCTTGAGTATTGCTCAAGTATTTGAGACCCGTAGCAGATCAGTTTAAAGGAAGACATAGAAGCAGTTCAGAGGCGAGCAGCTATATTTGCTACTGGTACGTTCGACCAATGCGCGAGTGTCACGGAAATGTTTCGGCAACTCAATTGGGGATCGCTGGAGGAAAGACGACGTTCTTTTCGTGAATTTCTGTTGAGGAAATTTAAAGTGCCGGAATTTGAAGCTGAGTGTAGTACGATCTTGCTGCCACCTACTTACATTTCGCGTAGTTATCACAATGACAAGACAAGAGAAACTGGGGCTCGTACGGAGACATATAGGTATTCTTTTTTTCCTCGTTCTGTTTGGGAATAAAATAGGAAAGGAAATGTCTAGTAGTGGTAGAGTATACTATACCCTCCGCCACGCACTTTACGGTGGATTTTGAGTATGTATCTAGATGTATGTAGACGTAGATATCTCGGCGTCATGTTGGACAAAAAGAGTATTGAACACCACACACGTCATAGAAAAGGGGATAATCCATGGACTGTATCCGTTTCTGCATAGCCAAGAGATCAATGCCACAGCTAACCTGAGACTTTAGTTGTACAGTATCCTCCCCATGATGCTCTATGGATGCCCAGCTTAGGAAACGAACTGTACAACCAAATTACAAGTGTCACAGAACAGACAGAATAATGTTGCGAGGACACTGGTCGTTCAGGACACAATGGATTCACAATGAACTCAACGTACGAGCAATACAAGAACAAATCAAAGACAGGACTTAACGAAGATATAGACACTAACACAAGGCAAAAAACAACTGGAAAATATAGAATCCATACATCCCAGACACAGTGGCATAAAATCATAGTTCCCAGAGCTATATTGAATCAATGAAACAAGTATATCAGGAGTTTCGGTTAAAAAGGACTCTTGAGAGCTTTAACAACTACACATGGTAACAAATAATGGGTGAAAATTTCACACCATTCACCCCGGAAGACCAGCCGCCAAAGGAGGTAGCACTCCTGAATCCCAACAACCAAGAGAGAACAAAAATCGCACTGGCGTGTTTTCCTATAATTTTTTTTTATAATTGGTAACAAAAATAATAAAAACATAAATTTAAATTAAATAAAACTTATGGCCGATACGATTACGATTTTACTATTATGATAATATCTATGTGGTCGACACGTAATATTATCTCTGACCGTATTTCAACAAACAGCCAAAATTGATATTTGAATTTAGCTTCGACAAACATACTCTTTTTTTTTTAGCTTTTACGGCTTTTAAATATTATTTTAATTTCTGTCTCTTATTTTCATTATCTTTTTACTGTTAAAACATAATCATCTCTCTTGCCATGCTAGTTTGTCCTCTTTGTCTAGTTTATTTTCTTATTCCCAAACTGGTTCACGTAAAATCAAGTGACACTGTGAAATCGCCGTTATTTTTTGCAAGTAAATCTGGAACTGTGCGACTTATAGGAGAAACACGAGAGAGGAAATTTGGAGGGAGTTTTCTCCTGCCGGCCGCGGTGGCCGAGGGGATTGAGGCGCTCCAGTCACGGTCTGCACGGCCACCGCTGTCGGCGGTTTGAATCCCCCCTCGGGCATGGATATTTGTGCCGTCCTTAGTCTTCGCTAGTTCATAAGTAGTTTGTAAGCTTAGGGACTGATGACCCTGTAGTTAAGTCCCAGAAGTTCTACAATCATTTGAACATTTTGAGTTTTCTCCTATACAAATTCGTTTATTCAGTTTTCGTCTTAGATAATTGGTTAAGTGGTAACTTTCATTAAAAATTTCGAGCTGTCAAAAGGCGATCGCAAAGGCCCACATATAGTGTTACAATCGCAACCTGAAGGTCACTAAGAAAAAAGAAAAAGGAAAAAAAGATCAGCACGTAAATGGAATACAGTTGCTCGTAGCGTGCTAAACGAGTACATTCACATCTACCGGACTGTCGCGGAACTACGTGCGTCCTCTACTTCGAGCGAGCTTAGACGCTAGATGCAGACCTGTAGTTTTAACCATTTTTTACTCATTTTTGCAGAGGTATTTGTGTGGAGTGTTGTGTTGAGAGGAGTTGGTGTTGCCGGCAGGAGCGTCCGCTGCAGGCGCAGGCGCAGTGGCAGGGCGAGGGCCGGTTCCTGCTGAAGCGCATGGGCGACGACCCGTCGAGCCGCGCGTGGCTGTCGTCGATCCGCAGCACGTCGTCGGGCCGGCGGTCGGCCACCGAGGACTCGGAGGGCGCGGCCGTGGCGTCGGCCGCCGCCAGCAGCCTGCAGCTGCGGCCCTGGGAGGAGACCGACACCTTTCTCGTCTGCGTCTACAACGTCTCCCCCGAGATCCCCTACGCCATCCTCAAGGTTCCCGTCAGCGCCTGCGCGCAGGACGTGCTCGCCCAGGCGCTCGTCAAGGTCAGTCAATCCGCCTCTCCGCCTGCCTCGTTATTTTACTGGGGTGCTCCGTAACAATTGCGAAAACTTACTCTAGAGCTCATTTGAAAACTAAAGTACGTTTTGATTAGGGCTATTGATAAATAATAATACATTACGAACATATTGTTTTAACGATATATCGATGTCAAAATGACAATATCGATTGCCGATATTTTTATTTCACATTCAATAACGATATATTGATGTCAAAATGACAATATCGATTACCGATATTTTTATTTCACATTATATTTTTTCTCAATTTTTGATAAATATTTAAAATTGTAAAATCTTTCTCTATGATCATCGTGTGGTGGTGCAGCTCCTGTATCTTCCGTGCTTGCTGTATTAGATTTCTGGTTAAATACGCCTTATGCAAGACACCTTGTTTTGTTTTTATACCCAAACATGTTTCGGCACTTACTGTGCTATCTTCCGTGGGTTTTTGCTTTTATTTTCTAGAGTGCAAGTTACAGAATTTGGTTGATCAGTGATTTGGACGAGTTATTTGATTTGACAACTTTGTTGGGTATATTAGGCCTAATTTATTACGACACTTACAGTATGTCATTCGCAGAATTTGTATCTGCTTTATTTGAGGAATGACAGGTTTTTACGGCTTGTCATCTGCAAGCTAAAAGTCGTTTTATTTACGAAACTATTGTTCATGCACCTGAAAGTTATGTAGAGAGATAGATCATTCCACATAACTTTCAGGTGCATGAACAATAGTTTCGTAAATAAAACGACTTTTAGCTTGCAGATGACAAGCCCTAAAACCTGTCATTCCTCAAATAAAGCAGATACAAATTCTGCGAATGACATACTGTAAGTGTCGTAATAAATTAGGCCTAATATACCCAACAAAGTTGTCAAATCAAATAACTCGTCCAAATCACTGATCAACCAAATTCTGTAACTTGCACTCTAGAAAATAAAAGCAAAAACCCACTTACTGTGCCAAAACATGTTTGGGTATAAAAACAAAACAAGCTGTCTTGCCTAAGATGGATTAAACTACAAATCTTTCTCTACGGCTGTGTGAAGTAAGTATAGGTGGCACGAAAGTGCGATTGCATTGGAGGGAAACGGTGTGAATAGAATGAGGTTTCATATGGCAAGTAATAGCACACCAAATGCATTAAAAATATGACGCAATAGTCTGCTACTTCTTCTAAAACAGTTGCAGAAAATGACTTAGTTACCAAGTGACAAACTTATTTTTGAAAACTGGTATCCTCTATAACGAAACGGCAAACTTACCTGTCAGATTCTACACATGAGGATAATCGATTAACCACTCGAATGTTTCTACTTGCAACGATTGCATAGCGGAAAATATTTTAATCTCTCCTAAATCAGCATGAAAAATAATTTATTTCGACATTTAGCCAGTAACAAATTAAGAAAATAAGATATGAGAATTTAACTGGAAATGAAATATTGTTCTTAACTAACAACACAACAGTCAACCAAAAAGTATTGTAATACAAAATTTTTATCCGCAGAAAGCCCCACTACTATCTTACAAATTTTCACATTATTTTTTTTTCTTTAAATTCTTGCTGTAAGGGGAATAGACAGTGTGCTTGCTTGTTAAAGTGCAGAATATCTAATAATAAAGCTGTGCTTAAATATACAGCTTTATAACCAGCAGTCTATCCACGACGTGAAGCCGCTATTTTTATAGGCCAAAATATAGATATTTTTTTCCATATATCGAGAGCTGACAATGATAATTTTGTTAATATCGATATATGAAATGCCCGATAGTTTTAAAAATATTGCAGGCTTTGTTTTGATCTGCCATAGATACCACATGGGTATCGGATTTTTGTATTATGTATGATACGTGAGCTTTAGAACTTAAATACCAACCAGCCTAACCTATTCGATGCAACTCTTAAAAATATTCGAAAAACAGATTTTGAATATTATTGAGTATGTTTAATAATACGTAAAAGGTTTAAAGTTTCGTCAGTCGCCGAGGATCGACGGTAGCGCTCTAGATTGACAATAAAGTAAATTTTAAGGTCGATGGTTAGAATACCGCCACCTCCTATTAATTATTTTTCGTTGTTTTACACCATATAAATTTAAGATTCATCACATGTATTGTAAGTGGCACATATGTAATCGTTATTTTTTATGATATACCTACGTACTTTTTATTGTTAATTTTAAATATTTCAAGAAAAACTGTTAATAATGAAGGTTGCAGTTTCTATAAATCACAAATTACATTTTACAGCATACACTTTACTATTAATTGACGATAATTGCCTATGTTGTCTCCACTATTGTTCCAAAAATGTATTTTCTGATGTTCATTTATTGAAACCATTATCATTAACAAGCTTTTATAAAATATTAATGATAATTACGGTACCACATTTCAGAAGGTGAGCATAAAACACCTCTCCCCTACTCACCCCTTGGCATTTCGATGGTTAATCACTAATGGCTGAATAAGGTATACTAAGTTTCTGATATGAGAGACTTTCAATTTTTTTCCTCCGAAACTGTTGATACATGGAAACTGTCTCGTTGCAATCTCTCAGTGTCCGAGGTCTGTTCAACAAATTCCAGAACTTTGTAAACAAACATTAATCTACAATTACCTTTTACTTATTGTGCTTGATCTCCGAAATAGCCTCCTCCTCATCTGAAACATCCCCACCGTCTTTACCACTTCGGAAGCAGTCTTGGTACGCCCTTGCTGAATCGCGCGAATATGCGCCCTTTCAACGGGGTGTTCAGCTCAGGAAATAAAGAAAAAGTCCACAGGGGTCAGGTCTGGGGTGTACGGAGGATGAATAAACAGAGTTATTTCCTTTTTTGTGCAATAGTCTCGCACTGACCGGGATGAAACCTTGGGTGCGTTATCGTGTTGCAAGAGCCATTGTCCCGACACACTTCAGGCTGTTTCCTTCTCACATTTTTCTCGTAGGCATAGCACCATCGATTAACAATTTATCATTGTGGCACGAATTCAGGATGCATCGTCAGTAGACGTTGAAGGGAGTCCTGTACCTGGGTAATCAGTAACTTTTTTTTTTCTTTATTGTAATTTTCAAACCCATGTACAAAGTTAAGCAGGCTGGCAGCAGCCTTTTAGGAAGATGTTAAAAACATGCAGTATGATTAAAATCTGTGCGACGGCGGCGATAGAAAGACATTGAGAATGGTGAACTGGATATGATAAACATAGCGGAGACACAGATAAAACTGAAGAATGCGACATTTTTTCTTAATACCACGGACGCGCTGTTAAAATACACTGAAGACACTGTACGAAGCACTGATTAAAACTAGATCAATAACAGAACCCCAGAGAAAGAGATGGTGGGAGTGTTGGAAGTATGGGATGAGGGGAAGTAAGAGAGTGGGAAGGGGTGGGGACTCCAGGAGAGGGGAAAAGTAAGTGGTGGAAGGGAAGAGGAGGAAGGGGTACAGGGGGCGTTGCATCCACGGGGAAAGGGTTAGCGTTGATAGGAGGGATAGATATTGGGACAGAGGGCGGCATCCGGAAGGGGGAGGAGGCGGAAGCTACCCTGGGGTAGGATGTGGAAAGTGCGCAGGTGAAGGGAAGGAGGGTTGCTATGGTGAAGGCGTGGCAGAAGCCAGGGTTTTTGAGGATGGTGTAGACAAGTGGGTTGCGGGATTCTATTTTGAGGGATATGTAAAGGATCCGGATATGTTCGAGAAACTGTAGGAGATGGGGGAACAGGATGAGGTCATACAGGACCCGCGTGGGGGAGGGAGGCGGATGCGGTAGACGAGGCGGAGGGCGTGGCGTTAGAGGATCTGAAGGGTCTTGTAATAGGTAGGAGGAGCGGAAACCCAGGCGGAGTGGAAGCTGCGAAGGACGGGACACATGATGGAACTGTAGATATAGAGGACAGTGGAGGGGTTGAGGCCCACGTCCGGCGGGAGAGGATTTTGAGCAGGTTGAGACAGGACATATTGGAGGTGGAGGGTGCAGGAGAGGGATGAATCAAGGGTGAGGACAAGTATTTAAAGTTTGGTGTGTGACGGATGGGACGAACTCCCGTCAGGCCATTTTTAAACCACGTGAACTATTCATAACATCGAGTACGACTAAAGCACTTATCACTATAGGATTCCTGCATCATACGGTGCATCTCTGTAAAGATTATCTTGAGATTCAAATGCAAGAAAAGATAATGAAGCCACATAAGTCCTCTGTTATCTCTAAATTTTCAAACTGCGAAAAAACATTCTACTCAAAACAGCAAGGGCAATCACTAACAAACATACAGACATTTAGCACAGACGTGTGCAAGGATGCCAATCGCATTTCGCTCCAACACGACGCGACATTCCAAATGTTCCAAAATTATTTGAACAGGCTTACAAGGAAAGTACATGGGCACGAACAAACATATCTGTATGAACATTTGGTTACAGGATCTCCACGTACACTTCAATATGCTGGTTGGTGTCGATTTTCTGCAAAGCTCTGCAACCATGCTCTAGATAGCACTGCAGATGTAATTGTAGACGGCATACATAATGCAGATATCTTAACTATAACTTATGTAATAATCATCGTACATGTTCTCTAGCGAATTGTCATCAAAAGCCGTATTATAGTTGCAACTTTAACCTTCTTCTCGGAAGACTGTTGGTATTCACTGCCACTGCTTCCATCGCCTCTTCCCGCACTTACCGTAGCACTACCGCTTGCAATGAGTTGTTCGTCATTATCATCCCTATTATCATTATTATGAGTTTGTAACAACAGTATCTAACTTATGCTCATCTTTCTGTACCATAACAGATACGAGAAAGCATGCAAATGATTAATCTTCTACACTAATACCATCTTCACGAAGAATGGCTCTTCGTAACTTCATCTCAACTAATCGCAATGCATTAGCAGGATTGATTAGCAATCGCCGCCCCATCTACGCTTGATCACACAAATAACATCACAAAACGCAACTTCGGAGACACACTGCCACCGTCCCTACTGGCGAACCGACAGGTCAAAGTGCAATGCGGCATGGCACACGCAGAGGCCTCTAACGGACGACTGCAGAGTTTTGCAGATACGGAAGTATCACTAGTGCAGTAACGGACCATTACATTATCTCTCATACCACAACCGTCTCTACCATAGGGGCACAAGTGGCACAGGCCCAGGGCCCCCAGCCTGATGGGGCCCCGAGAAACTCGTTCCTTTCTCATACACAATGAGTTTTTTAAGTGAATTTTTGTCGCACTTTATATATATAATGAATGTTTGTGTGTATATCCTCTATGTCTACATAAACCATTTATTCCATTGCAACGAAACTTTGGTGAACTGTTCACCGTACGCCCACGAAGGTTTCTGACCCAAAAACAAAAGATCACGATATATAGTGCAGGAGATATGACGTCATAAATAATGAGCGGTCACCGCCTGAGAATACCCAGATTTACACGTCAATTATTGAAAAATGGGAGTAGTTACAGATCCGCAACAACGTTTGCACGTAATTTCGTACGTTTATGAAGCCTTTTTTAACCCCCCCTCCCCCCTCTCCCACACACACACACACACACACACAAAATGATGAAACGAAAAGAAGTCTACTGCTCATAAGTTTCGCTGTAGATGCCGTAAAACTGTCACATCAGGCATTGCGTTGTATCATATGAAGTTAGATTTATTTTCGTCTGCAAATCTCCCTTAGTTCTCTTGAATCCGACATTAAGCAATCTGTTTTCTTAATCGCTTATCTATATAAAAGCGAAATGACACTCACTCACTCATTCACTGAACACCAAATCTCGAAACTACTTCCCCTATGAAGCTCAAATTTGAAAGGAATGTAGTTTATAGGTAGAAAACGTCAGCTAAGAAACTGGGAGACACTGTTGTAGAAGACTCTAGGCGGAACATTGTAATATTCTAACCAATTAAGTCACTAAATACGTGAAATAAGTGTACACCATTCAGAAGCATTCATTTAGTTTCTTTTAAGGGCCCCAAAATACCGAGTGCCCAGGGGCCCCTGCATGGCTTAAGACGGCCCTGTCTCATACGATATTGGTGTATATGTGTTTGTTCGACCCCAAGTACTTTCATTGTTAGTATAAAAGTTGTGCACCAGTTTTTCCAGGAAACTGCGTGGACTTTTAATGTGTTTGGCGTCTTCTCCGATGCTGGCGATGATTTTGAGGAGACATATGGGAGCGGTGGTGACAGCTGGTGTTGTGCGCAGGCGCGGCGGATGGAGGACCCGGCGCGCTTCGTGCTGGTGGAGGAGCTGGAGTGGAGCAGCGGCAGCGGCAGCTCCGTCACCCGCCAGCAGAGGGTGCTGGCCGACGACGAGAACGTCTACAGCACGCAGGTACGCCCCCTTCCTGCCACCACACGAAAATGTAACAAGCGCTTCACATAATTCTCGAAAATCAGCTGCTTCCACGAACTGTGGAGCATCGAGAACGGGGTCCCGCAGGGGTCGGTCTTGGGTCCTTTCCGTTCTTAATATACAGGGTGCCTCATTCAAACCTTCCTGATTTAATAGACCCAGGAGAGGGAAACCACAATAGATTCAAAATTGACTGGCTCAGGACTACCCACTTCGGCTCCGCTCTCACACGCCGGCGACGCCTGTACCCCAAACCGATGACGCGGCGCGTGACCTACGAGCCTAACTATACCATATATGAACTGTCTCGATCAGAGGTCACCTTCCACATCCTCAAAGATCTCGCAGAAGCAGTTACACACAAAGTCAGAATAAATTACGTAAGACAAAATTTATCCAGCTATGAGAAACCTCACAACAATCAACCATGGCACACAAACCAATCACGACAAACAACACAAAATTGACACCAAACCAACAAAGCCGATTACTCAAACCAAACGAACTCAAGTTTGATCAGAAGTTAACATTTTGTTGAAGAGCTGCTCACTTTATCTTTCATCATGTTTCTTTAGCTCTGTGCACACTCTCAGCCTTGTTTCCTTGTGTAGCCGCGTCAACTCCTCTAGGACTCATCATACACACGTTTTGAGGTTCTTCAGCTTGTTAATAACCGTAACAGTACTAACTTGAACCTTATCAACTATCATTTCCACAGTCACGCGGCGGTCGGCACGAATAATATCATCAATTCGACAGTTGTGCGAATGGATTTATGATTCCCTGTCAGAAAGGAAACAGTACATAATTGACGAAAAGTCAGCAAGATAAACAGAAGTGATATCTGACGTTCCCGAGAGGGAAGATGTTGTCACACTTTCCTTCTGGAATTCCACCATGGCTAATTGACTCAGTCAGACAAACCAGCATACCCATGAGGAAAGGTTCCAATTAAGTCCAATACAATAAGAATTGGAAAGATGCAGCGATATCTGCCTGACGAATACGTGTCTTTCTATGCAGATAATATGAAATGGCCTGTATTAAACCACGATCAAAATAATGTTCAAATGTTTGCAATCCTGTGGGAGCAAACTACGTTAGTCATCAATCCCTAGTCTTACAGATTACTTAAACTAAGTTAAAGTAACCTAAGGAGAACACACACACCCATGCCCGAGGGAGGATTCGAACCTCCGACGAAGGAAGCCGCGCGATCCGTAACTTGGCGCGCCAGACCGCTTGGCTACTCTCGGGTGGCGAACCACGATCGAGACGATGAGTACATGATTCTTGAAGTTTTCCCGGCGGACATAATATTCCATCATCTTTCGGGAGTGCACCCGGGACAGCGACAAAACTTCGTCCGATATTTCGGCTGCAAACCTTACAGCCACATTCAAAGCGAGTCCAAGACTGAGTTCTCAGCGTCTGCGCGTGCCTATTTATACGGTAAATCACGTGATGCAACGCTACTGAGGATTAGACTGCGCATGCTCGAAGATATCACATTCGTAACTGCTGCGCTAGTCATAGATAAATATATACTTCAAAGATAACCTGTGATCAGTGAGTACAAACATAAACAGAGCTGTTACGTATCCACAGTGCTTACAAATGAATAATTAATCATTAAAAGTGGTTTATTGAAACATGCACTAATCTCCATTTACTTTTTATTTCATGAACAATACTTTGGACATATTGACGGTGTCGCTATGGGGAGTCCTCTTTCTCCCCTAGTGGCTAATTTGTTTATGGAGGATTTTGAAGAAAAAGCCCTCAATTCAGCAACATTAAGACCGACGGTCTTCTGGAGATATGTGGACGACACATTCATAGTGTGGCCCCACGGAGAGGATAAACTGACAGAATTTTTAGACCATCTTAACTCCATTCATGAAAACATCAAGTTCACTATGGAGCGGGAGAAGAATGGCTGTTTACCGTTTCTGGATGTTCTGGTTCGACGCAAAGAGGATGGATTCCTAGGTCATTGCGTATATCGCAAGCCCACCCATACAGATCTTTATTTGCAGGCGTCCAGCTGCCACCATCCTTCGCAAACTATGAGTGTACTGAAAACATTAGTTCACAGGGCTCAGGTAGTGTCTGATGCTGACAGCCTACAGGATGAACTCCTGCACCTGGAGGCGGTTTTCAAGAAAAATGGCTATTCGCAACATGAGATTAAGAAAGCCTTGCAAATAAAAACACCAGATAAATCACAGGAGAAAGATGAAGGGGAAACGGATGTAAAATCTACAGCCTTTCTCCCATACGTGGGTAATGTGTCTTCAAAAATAGCCAGAATCATGAAGAAACATAAAGTGGATGTGATCTTTCGCCCACCAGCTAAGACCTCACCTCTTCTGGGATATGTCAAAGATGATCTGTTATTGCGAAAAGCGGGGGTTTATGAAATCCCTTGTGAGTGTGGAAAACGTTATATAGGTCAAACCACGCGAACTGTGCAGGAACGATGCGTTGAACACCAACGGTATACACGCCTTCTTCAGTCCAACAAGTCTTCAGTAGCCGAACATTGTATTTCTACTGGCCATTCCATGAATTACAAAGGAGTAAAGATTTTAACCACAGCTTCTACTTTCTGGGACTCCGTTGTAAAGGAAGCTGTACACATACAACTGGCGGACCACCTGCTAAATCGTGACGACGGATTTCATCTTTACAATGCATGGAAGCCACTTATATCACGCCTTCGTTCTGAAAGAATGTCTGCGTCTTCTATTCCGATTGATGTTACCACTTTTAATGATTAATTATTCATATACATATGGCGTCTGTTCAGAAAGAACAAACGTCACTTCTGATCCTGCAGTTGTTATTATTATTTAATATTCACAGAATATATGACATCAACTGCGATTAGGCAAAGCTGAAAATGTGTACCTGCCTAGAAAGCAGGAAACCCGGGTTCGAATCCCGGCTGGGTACACATTTTCAGCTTTGCCTAATCGCAGTTGATGTCATATATTCTGTGAATATTAAATAATAATAACAACTGCAGGATGAGAAGTGACGTCTGTTCTTTCGGAACAGACGCCACATGTATATATATATAATGTGCCGGTGACGGGCAATGATCCTATCGTTAGTGGGGAGGGGTGAGCAAGTTTGAAGCCCTTACTCTTACGGGAATTAGTTTAATAACTACGAGTTTGAGTACTGTGGAAAGGGCGAAGCTGGGAATTTGTATCTGACGGGCGGCGTGCTTAGGTAGTCCTTGCAGGTGCGGTGATCACTTTGTCCCCAGTGGTGTAGGGGTCAGCGCAACTGCCTAGAAAGCAGGAGACCCGGATTCGAATCCCGGCTGGGTACACATTTTCAGCTTTGCCCAATCGCAGTTGATGTCATATATTCTGTGAATATTAAAAGATTAATTATTCATTTGTAAGCACTGTGGATACGTAACTGCTCTGTTTGCACTCACTGATCACAGGTTATCTTTGAAGTATATATTTATTTATGACTAGCGCAGTCTAATCCTCAGTAGCTTTGCATCACGTGATTTACCGTATAAATAGGCACGCGCAGACGCTGAGAACTCAGTCTTGGACTCGCCTCGAAGATGGCTGTAAGGTTTGCAGCCGAAATATCGGACGAAGAATTGTCACTGTCCCGGGTGCACTCCCGAAAGATGATGGAATATTATGTCCGCCGGGAAAACTTCAAGAATCATTTACTCATCGTCTCGATCGTGGTTCGCCACGCGGGAGTACCCAAGCGGTCTGGCGCGCCAAGTTACAGATCGCGCGGCTTCCTTCGTCGGAGGTTCGAATCCTCTCTCGGGCATGGATGTGTGTGTTCTCCTTAGGTTACTTTAACTTAGTTTAAGTGATCTGTAAGACTAGGGATTGATGACTAACGTAGTTTGGTCCCATAGGATTGCAAACAATTGGGATTGCTGTACAATCGTGCATAGCTATTGTAAAATGTAGAACTGTACATGTAGATGTTGACGAGGGGCTGTCCGTTTGCTACAGTGTAGTTTCTGTGCTGCGCAGGCGCACTGGCAGACGATCGGGCGCTTCATCCTGCGCGAGCGCGAGCGCGCTACTCCGCCCTCGGGTCGTCGGCACCGCGTGGCGGCCAACCTGCGCACGGCGACGCTGGAGCGCCTGAGCAAGGGTCTGTCCGCGGCGGCGGCGGGGCGCAGCGCTGCGGCGGCGGCGGGCAAGGCGCCGGTGGCCGAGGCGCTCAGCGACCCCACCACGTCGCGACACGTGCGCCACAAGTTCCCCGCCAGTTGCAGCGGCCGGCCGCGCCCGCCGCCGCCCGTCGCCGCGCAGCACCGCGAGGTGCACTCCGAGGGCGAGACGCTCAGCGACGACGACGTGCGAGACCTCGACCTGCGCGCCGCCGTCTCGCGCCTCAAGAAGGTGTCTCTGCGCAAGCTGCGCGTCTGGAAGTCCTGAGTGGAGGTGGCGCTGTACGGCGCCCGCCAGCAGCCGCCGCACGCCGGCGCCTCCTGGATGTGAGCCGCGCAGCCGCCGCCTCGACCCACCCCTACCCTGGAGGACGATCATCCCGGTTGCCTTCCCGCCTCGACCTGTCGGTCTACGGACGTCTCGACCCCCGGCTACGGCCGAGCCCGCTCACTACCTTCCTAGAATCACTCTTCGCGAGTAGTGGTTCCCGGGCAGTGACGTAACAAATTCAGTGGCCTCTGTCGGACATAGAAACTGCCTCTCTCCGTGCTGGAACAAGTTCGGGTTAAAATCTCAAATATCGTCGAAAAAAAGTCATTTTTACCTGAACTCCTATAGTGCTCTCTCTCTTTCTTCCCCCCCCCCCCCACTCACACCTCCCCCTCTCCCCCCCCCCTTTCCTCTTATCGTACCGGCCCCCAACCGGAATACGGAGAAAACGGTTGCTACCGGAACGGCTAGACCATCGTGTACCTTGTAGTGTGTGCGTTTCTGTGTGACTGCTGAGGTATGTAGAGAGAGAAAGAATGTCATTGTTTTTCTGTGGTGTGCAGGATACTTCTTTTCCGCTTCGAGGGGAAGTGTCGCCGTGTGGATATCATTTGTGCCTGTTGCCTTAATGTCAGTGCTAGTGCCGGTTCCACTTCAGTTCTGTCAACAGTATTGTAAATGTGAGTTTGTAGTGGATCTCTCGATGTTTTTTCAATGTTGTCAGTGACACGGACGTTGACTGGGCGTTTTCGAACAGTGATTTATGTACAGACATTACAAATACACAGTGCAGGTAAATTCTTCCGACGGTATCCACTTCTGCAAAAATGGGATATTTTTGTAATGCTAAACCAAAGTCCGACATCAAAAGTTTAACATATCTTCGATATTTTTGTTCTTAAAATTAGGTACTAACGTACTAATAAAAATATCAAAAATCCCATTTTGCTTGAAGTTTCGAGAATGGAACTTACCTGTAATTAGCGTTGACTGAATAGTGTCCTGTTTTGTTGTTGCCCATATCTAGTCATAAGAAACTTTCTGTGATACTTTTATGTATTGTATTTAAATCTGATACCTCGTCTCATGATTTTATACTGTTGTACTGACCTTCATGTTTGTAAGGTTCAAATCGTTAGTAATGCTTCACTACCTATAATTTCCTCATTTTTGTTTCAAGTCTACATGAAATGATGTGTAGCTTAGTACACTTTTTAAAAGTTTTGTTATTATTGAGGACAATAGTTCAAATGATTGTTTTGTAACACATACTTCAACACTGTTCTGTTATTCAGATCGTCCACTTCCTGTAAAAGTGCAAACCGTTTTTTTGTGCTATGCTGAGCTTGATATTCTCTGCCCAAGAAGGTACTGTTATATTTTTACCAATTATCTATATCACGTGGTGAGAAACTAATACTTCACAGTGCATAAGTCATTGATAACATCTAAAGACATTAAGAAACAAAAAACCTGTAATATCAGCTATAAATCAAAATGTGCATATTGTACACTGTACAAAATTTAGTATTAAAAAGATAAATGCTGCTGCAGATGCAGTGTTATATTGTCTGTTGCCTAAATTATATTAAGAGTGATGAGCAATTTCCTGTAAATGGCGTATAAATTGAGGGTTCTTTGTTGACAGCTTTCAAAGTAAATATATTCTTTTTATTGACTGTAAAAACATCTATTATGTTTGTAAATATATTTATATACACATATTTATAAAATGTTGTTACCAGATTTTTAATTGAGCTATGAAAGCAGTGGTTAAGTATCAGCACAGATGCCTTCCTATTGGTATAAGCAGAGCAGGAACTAATTATTTTTCTAAGTGTTGAAGTTCTATGCATAGAGTTAATGTGAGGATGACATCTTGAATGTGTGTACCCTATAAAAAGGAACGGAATGAAGTTGCATAATTTATTTATATATATGCAACAAACTGGATCAGTATTGTGATTACATTTTTTCAGAAATTATTGTTACATATATTTTTTTTAATATGTACCTGTAATTTTTTGTTCTGTATCAATAAAGCTGCTACTTAAGAAGAAATAAATGAAATTAAATATTGTATTTAATGCAATGTTGCCAGTTTAAGAGGATGAATGAAGTGTGTACTGAAACAAAAAAGCTTAGAATTAAACATGAAGAGGAACACTCCATGACCCATAACTCACAAAGTCAATATTTCTATGTCAAATCTAAAGTATTACCAATGTGACAATCAGATTTCATGATTTTTCACCAACCATTGTAATTTCATTAAATTGTCATTAATCCTACATGTCATTGTGGCTGTGAAGGAAAAGTGTTACTACTTTTATAATAATTTACTTTTATTTATTTATATTTTTAATCCCAGTAGAATTTTTTTCTTGTCTCAGTACACTCTTCTACAAGTGATAAAAGTGAATTTCTACACGTATTGCAAATGTTATCATAATTAGTGCTACAGGTATCATTACTCTGTACACTGGAAAGTTACATTCAGTCATTATTTGTTGGAGTAAATTAGAACAAACTTTTCTTTAAATTAAAAAATGCTCTAAAACGAAACTTTGCCAGAGTCATATTTAGATACATACATCATAAAATGTTAAAATGACAACTGTCACTAAGAAAAGTTATAGAATGATAAGGATTACATTTCATAGAAAAATATATAGGTAGAGTGACTTTACTTACAGGGAGCTAGTCATATATTTAGTTTATATTCTGTGAATGAATCTGGCCCTACAACTGAATTAAATGTAGGGTCTTGTAAGTAGAACACATAATCTGGCATGACAACTACTTCAGAATAAATGAAACCTGACTAATTTCTTTAAAAATGTTAAACTATATAATAACGATTCCTAGATACTCAGATACAACTTACCTTATAGAGCTAAGCCTTTTCTGTGTTAGCTTGCAACATTAGACAAATTGAGCATATATACTTGTTGAATGAAAGCATTACACTGAATGTAATTGTTGAAACTGATGCACAAATGTGATGAATTTATTAAATTTCTCGACCAGTAAGTAACATTGCAGCACAAGAAGTGGTTAACTTTGCACAATTTCTAATCAGAGTTCCTTATTACTTCTACAGTAGCTGACTGAGTTTAAAAAAGTTGTAATGGAGGCAGCTAAACCCTAGCTGTATTTTAAAATAGTATACTGTACCATGCATGTGTTCTCTTTATCAGATGTGAAATAATGTACAGTGTTTCATATATTTCGAACCACCCAACTTCCCAACACCTTGTGATTATGTTTGTTTAGTTAGGCCAAAAATATTTTCTTAACAAAAATCCGATTTACAAACGTGTGAGTAATATGTTAAAATACTTACAATTTTTCCTTGAAAGAAAGTTGTGACTCATACAAATCTGTTTGTCCATTGTATACATTCATCACTAATTATGTATCATCATTCAGATTCTGAACTGATACTGTTAAGCTTCTTACAAGTATAATCATGACAAGGTATGTAAGAAAGCTGCTATGGTGATATAACAGTACTGTAACTGTTGCTTTTTATAATCAAATCCTTCGAGATTAATTTATTTTAATTTTGCTACCCAGTATTGTCTATAATACAACTGAAATATGTTATAACTCTTCTATTTTCAAACAACTCAGTGCAAATCTATTTGAGGAAATTGTACATGTTATATTTTATGACAGCAGTTGTGACTTTTCGAGATCAGAATTAAATGTCAGAACACTAATTATCCACTCTTTCCATATCAGAAAGTTGCTTGTAAATAATTTTCCACTTTTATATATACATAAATATAAATATATGTATATCTTGTTCTTGTTTCCTTCATGTCAGAGAATTTTTCATGCAGCTGTAACTATAATATTATATTTGATATATTGTTCTGAACAAACATTTCCCTTGATACATTAAAATAAATGACAACTAACTGAAACATTTCATATTTACTATCTGTCCATAGTGGCTTTGGTTTGTTACATATTATGTGTTGTTTGACTTCGCACTGTGGATAATTGCAACAGAGATTGTATACAGGCTACAGAAATCAATGTTGGCCTAATGTTTTACTTTACACTTTATTAAACATTGGCAATATAGTTCTGAGTTATTGTGTGAATATCAGTGTAAGTGTAATATATTTTCTGCTGTTGAAAAATGTCATAGGAGCGAAAGAGGAAATACAAATAAATTAACATTGTTTTCATAGCCACTGTGAAAATAAATGTTCCCAGAAGAAGTTTCTCCACTACATTGCTTGAAAACTATTAAATGACATTAATGAACACATAATACCCTTATTTAATTTTTCAACAAAATTTCAGTTTTTACTTATCTCTAAACAAAATTATTTTTCAAAATAAAACAACTTTAAATTTATAAAGTCCATGGAAAAGAATTTTAAAATGCTATGTTTTTTCCTGAGAACATGAGACTCAAATAGCCTAGTGTGGCTTTAACGTTTACCATTTGGGGCTTAAACAATTACATGAGCTAAAGTAAGTAACATTGTCCATAAACTATTAATTAAAGACCAAATCTTAATGGGTTAAATAAATACCCTTTAACTGCTTTTGCTTTTCACTATGCCAGGAAATTACGACTCTGTTTAAATTTTATTTTGGGTATAATTTTGTAGTGAATCGTAAAATAACTATATAGTGTTTTACAAATACTTTCTCCTGAAAAATTTGGTTGTCAGCAACAATAGAACTTGAAGTGTCAGGACTCTATTTTTTTCTGAATTTGTCTAAAATCAAGAATAAAATTCCACAAATATTGTTCTAACTGATCAACATAAAACTTTATCAATAGTCAAAATATTAGCCATAAACGTAATCCTAAAAGCATCACAAATGACAAATAAAAATTCTACACAATTTCGAATATTTGATAGTATAGTTTAAAAAGAAGTATTAGTCTGTGAAAATCAGGAATACTAAGAATGGGACAAAACGACTCCTTAGAGAATTATGTTGAAAGTAGAAAAATATTTAAGGTAGTGAGGCATCACTGTATAACTGATTGAAGAAAACGAAATCTCGGTCACACCTTTATAAAGTTGTCCTCTAAAAAATTTAAGAGATGATAAAGTGATCAGGTTTAAAAAAATTCTTCTCTAAACTGCAGATAAATCTTACCAACAAGCTGGTCTTAATTTTGGAAAACAAAACATTCAACAATGGTTTATGCAAAAGATATTTAACACAAAATTATTGTAATTTTGTGTGGTATTATACAGAACTTTACAAATCAATTAATTTTAGTGATTTATTGGTAGTGTATGACTTGCATTCAGTTTAGTTATGCAAACACAAGAATATCAGAAACCATCACAAACATCAGCTTTAAACAACTATGGATTAGATTAGTTGTTTGTTCCAAAGGTCCATGTTGAGGATATCCTCGTTGATGTGGAAGATGTCAAAATATATATTTTATGGAGGTCCTAAAGTAAATGACAAATGTCACAAACCAATCATGACACCATATCACGTGTGTTATAGATCAATATGGTAATGATGTAACTGCATACATAACCTGTTCATTTTGACTTATGAAGTTTACCATTAACCACCGTGAGTTATAAGTCTACATTGAATCGACAGTCAGAGATATACTTCTCTACATTACAGACAAGAATATAGTTATAGGAAAAAAGATTGGTTTGTTATCTTTGAAGGATATTATCCGGTTTGTCTTTTCTACACCTTGGAATTGTATCACAAATGACCATGATGTCAACAGAGTGTTAAACCACAATCCTGTTTCCTTCTTTCTTTACCTTGTAAAGCCTTTCACTTTTACTGGGCCAGAAAATCATAATTGTGGCAGTAAAATAATTCTCACAATAGAAATAATAAAAAATTCATCAAAAACGTAAGTTCCAATAAAAACCTAGTCAAACACCCAAACTTACAGAAATATCAGAACTTTTTTTACAAAGCATGCAGTGCAGATAAAGAAAGTCGAATTCTTTCAAAAATATGTTGTTAAAGAACTTTGAATTCTGCTGTCTACAATATTACATAAGGATAGCATTATAGACAATCAGAAACTTAATCATAACTGTGATAACTACAGTAGCTCCTATTCCGAAAAGGGAACTTTAGATGTGTCAGAGGATAGTTTGAAATCAGCTTCTTGAATAATTTAAACAAAGCACAGTCATACAAATTAAACTAGGTTTTATGCAATAGCTGTGGCAGCTATTAAATATTACAAAATCAAAAACAAATATCATCAAAAATCATTTGGCAGCAAAGACTGTGGCTATTAGCTATTAAAATCAAATTCTTTATATTTTCACTGGTAGCTGACAAGAGTCTCACACAGTTGTAGAGATAGTTTGAGAAAGATATAATTAAATAAAGGCACTTAAGAAGACTGTAATAATTACCTGATCTTGCAAAAGTAGTAATTATTTTCCTAGATATAACAATTTTATCAAGTACAGGACAAAAAATTTGTGTTATTTCAACGTAGTCACCACTAAGCCATCCTATTATCTAGTGACTCGAAGCATATTTACTGGCAGGCTTATCTATGCAAGACTAAAGCAGGAGCAGGGCACCTATCTGAGTGATGTAACAAGCAGTGTGGCATGTTGCATGGAACAACTCAAGAATCTAGCCTGTATCTTCAAATGGTGCAAACAGTCTAATGCAGCACTTCCTACCACACTGACATGACATGACATTGACAAATGCATGTAATATGCTTGTTTCATCACAGTCCACATTTCTGCTAGTTACAGTTTATGTATGCTTCTCCTTTTGTGGGGTTTAATTGTTACCTGATCAAAAAAAAGAGAAACTATCCTAAGTTTGTTAGTCCCTTTTGTTGGCTAGTGCTACAATATCTATGAATTCACTAACATAACTGTGCTGAATAAGGCAATAGGATTAGTACAAATGAAGGGTGAGAAAAGGCTGTAAGTAAAATATCACGAACAGTTAAAGTAACTGATATACATTGAATTGTATTGTGGAACCGAATGATGATATTAAGTAAATAGAACTATTTAAAATGGCTTTCTGTAAAGCATGTCTTCAAGTCTTCTAACTGATATGCCAAATCTAATATAACAAATAC
Source organism: Locusta migratoria (assembly GCA_026315105.1). Taxonomy (NCBI): domain Eukaryota; kingdom Metazoa; phylum Arthropoda; class Insecta; order Orthoptera; family Acrididae; genus Locusta; species Locusta migratoria. The sequence continues at coordinate 319,961,058 of CM048745.1, forward strand.
CCACTCCTTCCTGGCAGCAAATTTGGATAGGATCTTCAAAGACTCGAATTTCCATGTGTAAAACACCTTCAAATGTCCAACACTGAAAGAGTATGGACTGGGTAATTCACACTCCATTTTTAAGATAAGGCAGTCTGTAACGGGAAATTTTAATTTTTTTTTTTTTTTACAACTCGCTACATGATATCCCAAGGTCGCTACAACTTATTGCGACAGTTAAATACTTTATTCTTCATTACTTATTAGGAAAAGGCGATTTATTTGTCATTTGTATTATTATAAATTAATATTGTTTTTTTGTGTAAAATGTTGTAGAACTGAATTGTAACTGCCATTCAGCTGATCGACCCTTGCATTCTAAGACGGGCTCGCGAGTATGCTGCCGTTGGTGCCCATTATCCTGCGCTATTGCATCAAGAGCTGGGCACTAAAAACTCGCAGGCTGCAAGCAAAGAATAATGTTAGGGGGAGAAAGATGTTATTCCTTGCACACAATTATGTTTTATTATTGTCGATTTTCATTCCGTCTGATGGAAGCCTCATTCAGTGTAAGTGAAATATTAACTTACCGGTCAAAAGAAAAAAAAAATTGCTGCCGTAAGGGAATGATTACCGGTACAATCATAAAGATCGGCGCATGAAATATAGGACGTCGATCTAACTAAAGGTAATTCCTGGATGTTTAAGGAAAAATGTTGCTTATGGGTTCATTAACTTCTGTTAGAAGTGATTAGAAGTTGCAATCAGTGTGATTGAATATTCCCAGGGATTCATTTAAGACAGCAAAAGGCCTCCATAACGGTGGTGCAACGAAGCGATATAATTTTTCCCTTATTATTAAAAAAGATATAGATGTGGTATAAGCCGCTCATTTTGTTTAAAAGATAGTAAATTTTATCAAGTAACTGCTGAGATACCAAATTAGTTCATGGCCAGTGGGAAAAGGAAATGTAATTATGAGCAGTCCTGATGGGAACTGTTTTATTTGTGATAATTTAGTTGGCTGAATCGTTTAATGATCCTGAGGGAGTCATATAAACAGCAACGAAATGTTCGTGTGCTAAAAGTTAGGATCGGTAACTATTTATCACAACTATTTTACTTTCCTACAGCAGAACGTAATTATAAAAAAAAAGCAGTTATTGATACAAAGATTGGGAGGTCATTAAAAACTGATTGCGCCATTGAATACTTACTGGAGTGTGACTATAGAGTAATTAAAGTCAATTTGATTTACGTGATGTTACAAGGAATACATCGAGTATCCGATGTCTTAGTTTTCGAGTGACAAAAGGGGGAATACTATTTGTAGAAAATTAGTTTTGATAAGTCACCCACGCCTGAAGAGGCAGAGCTTTGAATCAGTTATCACAATTTATGGTTAAGAATCAAAGTGGCGGTGGTGCCGTAGGGTTTATTTTACTTTATTTTGAATAATAATTCAAAAGATAGCTAGTGGGTGTTATGACTAGGTCCATAAGTCACTCGAAAACTTTAATGCACTAATATCCAAGAAGAGAATATTTTACTACAGTGTAATCTTACGGAAATAATTTTCTTTTATTTTTTTTCTCAATAAATGGTCAAGCAATACTTGACGAAAGAAATATTCACCACTGTACTTAATTCAGTTTTTTTTAATAATAAATATTTTTCATTTTGTCACAAAATCGATAGTTTGCCAGTACAAGAACGGGTGGAACAATATTATTTATTATTTTCAAAAGTTGGTATCAGGACAAAGGTGATACACAAAAAATCTCAACACTATCTCAGTGTAATTTACAAACATTATTTTTGTTTGTGTGTACAAAAATAACAGCTGGGACTGGAGAAACTGCGTAGAAGAACATACGATTGGAAACACGAAACACAGTAAATATATCAACAAATAATACTAAAATATTAGCCATTTTAGTTATTTTAAAAGTATAAACGTGAAACTATTCTGAACTCATTTAATATTGTGAATCATTCTTTGCCTTAACTGTGTACTGATCCTTACCTAATGACTGCAAACGATAAAAGGCGAACCTAGAGAAATCTTCTGCGATATATATTAGTTCAGAAGTGACATTTTCTGTAGAGGTCATTAGGAAAAATTTTCTTGTTAACATCTCGTTGCTATGTATATGCGACCAGGGCCCGAATTATTTATTAATACAACATTGTGATCTGTGATCAGAATTATTTTATTTAGATCTTTCTCATATTAAGACGTATGTGGAGGAAAATAGAATCACATTGACAAGTGAGATTCTGACATTATATATATATATATATATATATATATATATATATATATATATATATATATATATATATATTACATGGCAACAGAAGGTGCACAACAAGTCATGCATGTTTGCAGAGTTATCTTGTAAAGATATAATTTCAAACCTCAATCTAGAGGTTATTTTGATGGTGATTTAAATACAAAAAGGTTTAAAAAATTAAAAATTCTGTAACTAAAAGATAACGAACATTATATCCACTTAATTGTATAATATCAGCCCATTGGGCAAGAAGACATTGCAAAGTGGATTTTCTACTCATAGATTTGTTCTAATTTCTCGGTTAGTTTTCTAGCTTTTCATGTGAGTTTTCAATAGATTGTGTTGCACAAATTATAGAATATAGACCATTACAAATATATACAAAGTTGTGAAACTAATGAATAGCTTGAACTTTCACATCAATTTCATTCATCTTTGATACTAATAAATCACAAGAACATTCTACTAAACTTATCCCCTTTACTAATTCACCTTGCATTAAAATATCTTACAAATAAAAACATAACATTTAACAACCACATTCAGTAAATACTAATTACTAGAGAGTTTGAGTAATATTCAGCGAAAGTAGATTAATTGGATCGATTATGTTTTTGAAAAATTTGCAGATATCACTGCAAGTACTAAAAATAACAAATAAGAAGGTGTAATAAAATTAAATGAATCTTTTCGTGTAACGATAAAATACAGTTGACATCGTTTGTGTTGCCTTAAGTAAGGGGTCTCATTTTTCTGTCATGTCAAGACATTTTACCCATATCACATACAGAATAGTTAACTGTTGCATTTATGGGATTCTTTAGCTTCTCCCAGCGCAATTCTAGATGAAGATGTTTACGGGTGTGCTGCCAGATCCCTGTGCAAACTGGCACAATATTTCGGCAAGCGAACCTGTTGCCATCATCAGATGAACTGATAATCTGCCTGCCTCGAAACGGTGGCGACGCTTCTATCTCCTCCCTCCTTCCGCCGCTTCATACGCCGTCCGCGTCCGCCGACATCTGCTGGTGGCGTCGTTGCAGTCATAGCACTTCACTCCATACGCCGACCACTCCCAGCGGTGAGCACTGGCGGTGTCTGCGCTGTATCACAGAGTAACATATACAGAGAAGCAGCCCCCCCCCCCCCCTAAACCACTGTCCTACGCTCCCCTCGTAGTTCCGTAAGATGCTAGCAGGTGTCAGGCAGCTCCCTGGCTTAGTACCAGTAGACCACACTAGAGGCACTTCTGAGGGTGCCTCTCGCACATCAGAGGGTAGCGTGGAGGGGAGGCTGAGGGGAGAGCTCGTGCCGCCTGCCACGAGGCCACGGCTGTGTCTGGCTTCCTGGCCAGTTTTAAAGAGCTGCTTCTGACCGCAGCGCCATCATGGGACATCTTACAGAACTGCTAAAATCCCCCCCGCCCCGCACCCCTGAGCGTGGGACCGGGCCCTTACGGAGTTTTCCCGTCTGTATATATTTGTCTGTGGCTGTATCCCCGCCCTCGTCCGACGTCAGTTCGTTATGTGAAATTTTGTTTCTCGCCTTAATTATACTGAGTGCAGGTTTCCATTCCACACTTAGTATGTAGCTGCTGTCGCTATTAATATGCGGTCTGAGCAATGTAGGTCTCACCACATGGGCATGGGATCTCATAAACGCCGGATTCATGCAGACCCAGGTCATCTTTAATCCTGCCAAGAAAAGCCTTAGTTTTGGGTGTTCACTTGGTGTTTTCGAAGATTCCGCCCTATATTGCTGGACAGTGCACCACATAATTGAAGACATGCAGTGACAACGTCCTCCTGAGGTTCCTCAGCTGCTTCCGCCGGATCTGAATCTAGAGCTTTCTCCTCGAAATTCTCCATATGCATGTTGGCGACAGCTGGAGAGAGTGGGCTCCCCATGGCAACTCCTTATGTCTGCTCGTAGTAAGCACCATCGAAAAGGAAGTAAATCGGTGTCAGTATATGCCTGAAAAGGTTGGTGGCATATATTGAAATCGACTTACTTTCTTTTCGACAGTGCTTACTACGAGCAGACAGAAAGAGTGGTCATGCGGACCCCACTATCTCCAGTTATCGCCAACATGTCTATGGAGCATTTCTAGAAGAAAAGCTCTAGATTCGGCTGAATGGAAATCAAACTCATTTTATTTATTTAGTTTTTCTTAGGTATTTCTAAGATACATTCGTCGTTTTGCCTCAAGGAAGGAAAAAATTAAATCAATTACTGATACATCCCAAATCCAGACAGCAGAATATTAAGGTCATTGTGGAAGTGTAAGTGTGAGGAAAGCTTCTCTTTCTGGATAAAAGACGCACACCTACCTATAAATGCATGCAGACAGCTGCCACCATCCAGCAAAGAGAAACGGCGTACTGAAAACACTGGTACACAAGGCAAGTACCCTCTCGGACAATGACAGTCTCAATGAAGAACTTGAACACTTGAGGACTGTTTTGCGGTGGCCGATGGGACTGTCACTGTCTGCACTGTCACTGCGGTCGGGGGTTCGAATCCCCCCTCGGGCATGGATATTTGTGCCGTCCTTAAAGTAGTTTGTAAGTTTAGGGACTGATGACCCCGTAGTTAAGTCCCATAAGCTATACAAACATTTGAACATTTTGACTCTTTCCCGGAGGAACTGTTACACAGAGTGGCAAATTCGGAGAGCCCTACTCATGTACCGACAGAACCTCCGGCGGAAGCTGTTGAGGAACCTCAGGAGTATGTTGTCACTGCATTTGTTCCATATTGTGGTGCACTATCCAGCAATATAGGGCGAATTCTTGGAAAACACCAAGTGACCACTGTTTTCCACACGCCACCCAAAACTAAGGCTATGTTTGGCAGGATTAAGGATGACCTGGGTCTATGTAAATCCGAGTTTGTCAGCTCCCCTGCCAGTGTGCTGAGACCTACATTAGTCAGACGTATCGTACTGTCGAAGATCGCATCCGTGAACATCAGCCACACAGGAGATTGCAAGTACTCAACACACACTCTTTCTGAGTTACATAGCATGGGCTATAACAATACGAGACTTCTGACTCAGACGTCCAGCTTTGGGACTGTATAATCAAAGTGTCCATTGAGATCCGATTAAGGAAGACGCAGATTAATCGCGACAGCGGCTACACACTTAGTGGAGCATGGAAACCTGCACTCAGTATAATTAAGAAGAGTAACAAAACTGCACGTAACGAACTGACGTCGGCAGAGGGCGGGGATACAGCACAGCCACCGCCAGCGCCAACCGCTGGGCGCGGACGGCGTAGAGAGCGAGTTACGAGGGGCGTTTGAAGCGTCCGTGCAGAGTCCGAGAGATGGCACCACCGGTACGTATCGAGGTCATGTTTAGTTAGTAGCATCTTTGGAAGGAAAGCTTACCAAGTATCAGCCATATTGGTCTATTTCTTTGTGATTGGCATTCGCGAGAATCAACAAAGTCGAGCGATTGTCAAAGAAAGGACGAAAAGAATTTCGTGTTGTGATTAAATATTACTTTATGAAGGGCAAAACGCCTCAGGAGACTAAAGAGAAGTTTGATTAACATTATGGTGACTCTGCACCCTCTATTATAAGTTAACAAGCGGTTTCAAAATTATCGGAGTGGCCATATTGGCACAAGTGACGCTGAACGTTCCGAACGCCCTGTGGAGTTTACAACTCCAGAAACCAAAATATTATACCATTAGACATTGTGGCATGAAAGTAAGCAAAGTACACAAGTTTTTTTTAGTTTTATGTCTCCTCTATCTGATAACAATCGAATTACAAAACAGATTGTTTAAGTCATTTGTGCAGTTCCACGGTATGCTCCTACCAACAGAATTTATTATAAAGTTGTAACCCCAGGAATTTAATTCAGTCATCCTCTTCATTCTTTATGCATATGCGGGATGGAACCCTCTTCCATGTTCTGAACTGCACGTAGTGAGTCTTTTCAAAGTTTAATGTCAATGAGTTGTCTTTAAATCATTTATTAATATCCATGGAAATATCATTAACAGACATTTCGAGAACTATGTTCGACATGCTATTTTATTGAAGTACGTGTATCACCTGGTAACAAAACAAACTGGTTGTTTAACTGCTTCTTGGCAGTGTAACTGATAAGAGGTCATTAATGTACACAAGAAACAGCAATGGCCCTAAGATGGATCCTTGTAGGACACCACATATAATTTCTTCCCAATCCGATGATGACTAATAGCTTAATTCACTAGTCCCTTCCACTGACACTCATTGTTTCTTTTCAGCGTGGTATAACTTGAACCAGTTTGTAGCATTACCCAAAACACCATAGAATACTAATTTACTTAAGACAATGTTGCCATAGAATACTAATTTACTTAAAAGGATATTGTGGTTCATAGAATCAAATGCCTTTGACAAATCACGGAAAATACCTGCTGCTTGTAATTTATTATCTAATCTTTTTATTCGTGTCAGAAACATCATGTATAACTGAGTATAAAAGGTAGAACAGACAGAAATTAATTAATTACATATATATAAAATATTAAACTATAAACAACAAACAGCAACGTATATACTTTTGGTCCGAAAGTGGGCTACGTCGACAGCATTTGGGGTTATCAACATCAGGTCGTCTAAAGAGCAATGTGAAGGACATTCAGGGCACTTATATATACACTCCTGGCCATTAAAATTGCTACACCACGAAGATGACTTGAGACAGACGCGAAATTTAACCGACAGGAAAAAGATGCTGTGATATGCAAATGATTAGCTTTTCAGAGCATTCACACAAGATTGGCACCGGTGGCGACACCTACAACGTGCTGACATGAGGAAAGTTTTCAACCAATTTCTCATACACAAAAAGCAGTTGACCGGCGTTGCCTGGTGAAACGTTGTTGTGATGCCTCGTGTAAGGAGGAGAAAGGCGTACCATCATGTTTCCGACTTTGATAAAGGTCGGATTGTAGCCTATCGCGATTGTCGTTTATCGTATCGCGACATTGCTGTTCGCGTTGGTCGCGATCCAATGACTTTTAGTAGAATATGGAATCGGTGGGTTCAGGAGTGCAACATGGAACGCCGTGCTGGATCATAACGGCCTCGTATCACTAGCAGTTCAGATGACAGGCATCTTATCTGCATGGCTGTAACGGATCGTGCAGCCACGTCTCGATCGCTGAGTCAACAGATTGGGACGTTTGCAAGACAACAACCATATGCACGGACAGTTCGACGGCGTTTGCAGCAGCATGGACTATCAGCTCGGAGACCGTGGCTACGGTTACCCTTGACGCTGACCGTGGCTCTACCCTTCATTCGATCCCTGTTGCAGGTCCTGTACGGGCCTTTCTGGATACGGAAAATGTTCGACTGCTGCCCTGGCCAGCACATTCTCCAGATCTCCCACCAACTGAAAACGTCTGGTCAATGGTGGCCGAGCAACTGGCTCGTTACAATACGCCAGTCACTACTCTTGATGAATTTTGGTATCGTGTTGAAACTGTATAGGCATCTGTACCTGTACACGCCATCCAAGCTCCGTTTGACTCAATGCCCAGGCTATCAAGGCCGTCATTGTGGACAGAGCAGGTTGTTCTGGGCAGTGGTTTCTCAGGATCTATGCACCTAAATTGCGTGAAAATGTAATCACATGTCCGTTCTAGTCTATACCTATAAATGTGAATGTCTGTTCGGTGTACGTTTATCACGTCTGAACCACAAGACATAAAGAGCTGAAAAGACTATAACGCGAAACGCGGAACAATAATTACTCTTTACATTTATTCTTTGAAAATGTTTTTATTGGTTGCATTGTTGCTTGAGGGTTGATAATGATAAATGGGTGAAGTATATTGGGATGGAAAGTTATCGGTGTATATAAAATTCTACGCGTGTGTGTGTTAATATTTCGCTACGCAGTGGAAACTGCAGAACGCAAACGAATGGTCTGTGAGTAATTGTGTCCGAAGTCTCCCGTTGTACACTAAATCAGTTTCATGCCGATAGCTATAAGCGGGTGTAAGATATGGTACATAAAAAAATTCGGACTGAAGGCCAGCAATGACGTTTGCGACTCTATAACAAGGAGGTTACATACAGCGAAACGTGATGCCACAGACCATATCTTTGGTCTATGCGTGCTACAATGTCTTCAGCTCTTTCTCTGTAAGGATAAGCATACGTATTAGGAAATATAAGAATAAATAAATAAAGCAGTAAAACAGACATTTCTTTTAATATATAATTTTATTCTTATATTTGAATGGTGATTAAAAATGTTTATTTCTTATGAAGGTATTGTATTTCATTTCATCCTTCAAAACCAGACTCATAGCACACCACTGAAAGATAACTTATTTTTATTTATTTATTTGTTTATTTAGCCTGATCATATTAGGGCCATCAGGCCCTCTCTTACATCGGACCAGGTTTTTACACATACAGTATTTCTTTACATGTGAGTTACCTATAACATAATAATTATTTTTACAGATAAACAATTAATAACATAATTTATGCAAGTTGATTACATGTAAAAGGATGTAAATAAAAGGTATTGACTTAATTCTAATAGGATTAATACTAGTAGTACCACTGAGACACCTTCTGTTGCTGTTGGTGTAATAATAGAAGTAACAACATTGATATTAGCAGATACAAGATGTATTTTTGAATATATCGAGCCTGGATAAGACATGGCGAATTCTGACAGAAGGAAGTTAAGAAAGCTGTACCTGGCGAGAGCAATGGCAGTAGGAGAATATATGGGAGGAGGAATGGATGTGACGTACTTGGACAGTAGGGTATCAAAGACTGGCGTAATTATTGCTTTAGTAGATAATCAATTAACTGTCGTTTGAAGCTGGCAGTGTTATTCAGTTCTCTGATATACTGAGGTAGATTGTTCCAGAGTCTGGTTCCTGCTATTGAAAAGGATTTTGAGAAACCGGCTGAGTGATGGATATGGACAGAAAGGGTTTTGCTCTGACAGGAACGAGTAGTTCTGTTATGTTGATCAGATAAGAGTGTTAAGGTCGAGGAAAGATATGACGGACAGTGTACGTTGATAAGAGAGTAGAGGAAACAGAGTGTATGAAAATTTCTGCGCTTGTCAGCACGGAGCCAGGATAGTTGCTTATAAGATGGTGAAATGTGATCAAAGAGACGGATGTTACATATATATCGAACGCAGGCATTCATGATTAGTTCCAGACGTCGTGAGCATTCCCAAGAAAGACCTTGCCTATCACAATCAACCAACACGCGATCGGAGTCGCGGGTTTAAGTTAGTATAATATATTTGTCCAATGAATACCCGTTAATCATCTGCATTTGAGGAGCATCGTTTCAAAACGTATTAAGTGCATTTTTTATCAAAATACATTTTGATACGATTTCCCCCTGTTTTTATGCGCTCTTTAATGCTGTGAATTCAGATCGAAACATTTCGTGTTATATCCCTTAAAATTTCCATGCGTCGGATCAAATCGTATTAAGTGCACGGGAACGATCGGTTCAAAGTGTGTTATGTGCAACTTTCGTCTAGTTAAGTTGGACAACCTGCGATCAACTCGCGCCTCGTTGCTGTTATTTCCCGCCAGTTGTTATGCTGACATATCCGTAAGCTTAGAAGTGAGGTGTCAGTTCATTGTGCTCATCATGGAAGGAAGTGAACCTGTTAGAGCACGATCCAAACGAAGTAGGAAGCGAATCAAGAATGCGAAAACCGAACGCCAGCGGGAAGTGGAAGCTAGGTAAGTGTCGATTCTACTGTCTTATGACTTACAGTCAACACTAGAGCATTGTTTATTCTATCATATCCTCCGTACGCTTACTTTGGAGTGGCACTAAGGAGAGATATTGCTATAACTATAACGAAAGTACGTACTAAAAGGCATAATATGGTTATTGTGAGCAGTGGCGTAAATATGGGGGGGATGAGGGGGATAGAACCCCCCCCCCCTCCCAGAACCCGAAAAGAAAAGAGAGAGACAGAGAGAGAGAGAGAGAAATAATAGAGAGAGAGGGGGGGAGAAAAGAAATCGTATAACAGTAATCTGGTAAAGGTAAAGATTTGGAACTTGGGGTGTTTTACCATAAGCTTTCATTGAAAGGGAGTGAATTACTTTCTTCAACGGGAGTGGTACATGGTAGTCTGTCTGGAAACTGACTAAAAGTTTGCTCGTCAAGCAGATCTATCCTCCCCCCAAAGCCAAGTCCTAGTTACGCCACTGATTGTGAGTGAACCTCAGAGCAACTGGCCATAATTATTGTTGCTGGGGTGTTGTTGTACGCACTGCATGTATTTTATTTCTATAGGTACACAAACCGTGAACCCAATCTCGAAGACTTTGAACCCCCATGTTCACATAAAGAGGGGAGATATAAATGCCGAAGCATTCCAATGTACTTTCTCGCAAAAGCGAAGAATCTGGTATACGCAATACCTAACAAGATAGAAGAAGATCGCCGATTAAGCCACATGCTAAAAGTTACATCTCCTAAGCCGCGGAGAACATCAAAACATTACGAAGGCAGTCGCAGTCGTACTTCCATTGTTGTATCTTACGACGTAAGTTCTGCAATTATTGTGTTCTATGTGGGGCTCGAGTGTAAAGTTCGCGCGAAAATTTGATCGTTTTGTAGGCTTGTTAGCAGTCAGTAGATATTTTCTGAAACGATTATACATAAACGAAGCAGCGCTTTCTAATAAATAAACATAAACTACAGCAAACTGATTTGAAAAGCTATAAGTGTTTGATCTCGTCTGTATATGTTTATTGACTAAACGGATCAGAACGTATTATGTTCAGTATATCAGTTCAAAACGTATTAAGTGACAATTTTAAATTTAAATGTAGGGTAAGGTGGTACAAATTCGATATAGGTACAATTCCGATCAACATAATTTGTCAGTCTCGTAGTATTGGTAGCACATGCCTTTGTGTGGCGTTGTACTGTAGCAGGTTTCTACAGCTCCTCTTGTATTTTCCAAGAATACAGCACTTTGCGCTACGGAGATATAAATTTTTTCCTGTTAAGAGGTACGTGAAGTAACGTCGTCGAGCGCGCTCTTATAAATTATCTAGTTTCGACGCGATTGCAAATTCTATATTATGCAATGTTTGTTACCTAAGACGTATGCGTTGGTGCCCAAGGGAAAAAATGCTTTTTATGTGGAAGAAGCCAGTGATCAAAATTTTACGAGGAAGTGATCATAATTGTACCAATTGTGGAACATTTTCGATCGATTTTTCACACTTTTTTAGCATTTAATTTGTGTTTATACCAACATTTTTAATGGTCTAGTATTTGTGCTACATATTCGTTAAACATCCAAAAACAAGTGCCATAGTTAAAATTATCTCTTTTCTCAACATATTTCCAGTACCAACAACATTTGTCCGAAATGATCGGAATTGTACCACCTTACGCTAAGGCCACTTAATGAGAAACCAATTTCAGTTTTTGTGGCTTCTCAAACGTTACCCTAGTATATAAACTCCGACATCTCAATTTTGTGGATACCTTTCCCAGTTCGGAAGTAAAACGTTTTTCTTCATTTCTGAAAAATGTACATTGGTGCACCTAATACGTTTTGAAACGACGCTCCTCATTTCTTCTTGGTGTCGCAATTTTAATGGCCAGTAGTGTAAATAACTTTCGTTACAAATGTCGAGCAGATATACGATTACTGAGTCACAACGTATTGACCGACAATGACGAGGTACGTGACGACGACAGCGAGCGCAGAAACCAGCAGTCGGCGATCGATGTCGACGAACCCCGCGGCAGTGAAACGCAGCGGCGGGCCCAGCACGGCGGCGCGTAGGAACGCGTCCACTTCTGCAGAGTGCGGGGGCGGCAGCGGCATCTTATCTGCACGGCTGTAACGGATCGTGCAGCCACGTCTCGATCGCTGAGTCAACAGATTGTAACGTTTGCAAGACAACAACCATATGCACGGACAGTTCGACGGCGTTTGCAGCAGCATGGACTATCAGCTCGGAGACCATGGCTACGGTTACCCTTGACGCTACATCACCGACAGGAGAGCCTGCTATGGTACACGCAACGATGAACCTGGGTGCCCGAATGAATCAAGGTTCTTTTTACAGCTTCATGATGGTCGCATCCGTGTTTGGCGAAATCGCGGTGAACGCACATTTGAAGCGTGTATTAGTCATCGATATACTGGTGTATCACTCGGCGTGTTGTTATGGTGTGTGCCATTGATTACACCTCTCGGCCACCTCTTCTTCGCATCGACGGCACTTTGAAAAGTGGCCGTTACATTTCAGATGTGTTATGACCCGTGGCTCTACCCTACATTCGATCACTGCGAAACCCTACATTCAATCAGGATACTGCAACGATCGCATCTTGCAGGTCCTGTACGGGCCTTTCTGGATACGAAAAATGTTCGACTGCTGCTCTGGCCAGCACATTCTCCAGATCTCCCACCAACTGAAAACGTCTGGTCAATGGTGGCCGAGCAACTGGCTCGTCACAATACGCCAGTCACTACTCTTGATGAAATGCGGTATCGTGTTGAAGCTGCATGCAAGCCTTGTTTGACTCAATGCCCAGGCGTATCAAGGCCGTTATTACGGCCATAGGTGGTTGTTCTGGGTACTGATTTCTCAGGATCTATGCACCCAAATTGCGTGAAAATGTAAAACATGTCAGTTCTAATACAATATATTTGTCTACTGAATAACCGTTAATCATTTGCATTACTTCTTGGTGTAGCAATTTTAATAGCCAATAGTGTAAATTGTTGCAGAATATCACAGGGTTCTGGTAGAGCTAGGGAAAAGCAATAGAGTAAACCTATTGTGGGTCCCTGGCCACTCAAGGATCAGTGGCAACGAACATTCCGACAGATTAGCCAGGACGGGGGCAGAGAGTCCATTTATTGGACCGGAACCTGACCCGACAATCACCAAGGCAATGATGAAATTGTAGCTACGTAACTGGCTCAGAAGACAGCACGTAGAATATTGGACCAAAGTCTATCAACAAAAACATGGCAAGGTAATGATGCCAAAGCCTTGTTTTAAAAGAAGCTCTGCAATCCTGGGCCTGAACAGGAGAGAGATTAGACTCATGGTTGGATTGCTGACAGGCCATGGGAATTTCAAAAAACACCTACATACAATGGTAATAACAGAAGAGGACCCTAAATGTAGGATCTGTGATGACAGTGATGAAACTGCATCACATCTGATCTTCGAATTCATTGCATTGGAGAGTAAAAGGCACAGAACATTTGGGGCCACCAGACCCAAAGAAATTGTGTCTAATAAAGAACTGGTAAAGGGTCTCCTTGCACTGTTCAAGGGCATTGGTTGGCTTTACTAGACATACAGGGAGCGATACCGCACAATAAACTTAGTTTCGGTGCGGGCAGTGGCGGGTTAGAACAAGGCTGTTTTGGCTTCCCCGAAAAAATCAAATCAAATAACTTTCGTTACAAATGTCGAGCAAATATACGGTTACTGAGTCACGACGTATTGACCGACAATGACGAGGTACGTGACGACGACAGCGAGCGCAGAAACCAGCAGTCGGCGATCGATGTCGACGAACCCCGCGGCAGTGAAACGCAGCGGCAGCCCAGCACGGCGGCGCGTAGGAACGCGTCCACTTCTGCAGAGTGCGGGGGCGGCAGCGGCATCTTATCTGCACGGCTGTAACGGATCGTGCAGCCACGTCTCGATCGCTGAGTCAACAGATTGTAACGTTTGCAAGACAACAACCATATTCACGGACAGTTCGACGGCGTTTGCAGCAGCATGGACTATCAGCTCGGAGACCATGGCTACGGTTACCCTTGACGCTACATCACCGACAGGAGAGCCTGCTATGGTACACGCAACGATGAACCTGGGTGCCCGAATGAATCAAGGTTCTTTTTACAGCTTCATGATGGTCGCATCCGTGTTTGGCGAAATCGCGGTGAACGCACATTTGAAGCGTGTATTAGTCATCGATATACTGGTGTATCACTCGGCGTGTTGTTATGGTGAGTGCCATTGATTACACGTCTCGGTCACCTCTTGTTCGCATCGACGGCACTTTGAACAGTGACCGTTACATTTCAGATGTGTTACAACCCGTGGCTCTATCCTTCATTCAATCTCCTCGAAACCTTACATTCCATCAGGATAATGCACAACCGCACGTTGCAGGTCCTCTACTGGCCTTTCTGGATACGGAAAATGTTCGACTGCTGTCCTAGCCAGCACATTCTCCAGATCTCCCAACAACTGAAAACGTCTGGTCAATGGCGGTCGAGCAACTGTCTCGTCACAATACGCTAGTCACTACTCTTAATGAACTGTGGTATTGTGTTGAAGCTGCATAGGCATTGTACCTGTGCACGCCATCCAATCTCAGTTTGACTCAATGCCCAGGCGTATCAAGGCTGTTATTACGACCAGAGGTGGTTGTTCTGGATACTGATTTCTCAGGATCTATTCACCCAAATTGAGAAAAATGTAATGAAATATCAGTTCTAGTACAATATATTTGTCCAGTGAATACCCGTTAATGACCTGTAGCCGGCCGCGGTGCCCGCGGGGACTGAGGCGCTTCAATCACGGTCTGCACGGCCACTAAGGACATGGGTTCGAATCCCCCCTCGTGCATGGATATTTGTGTCGTCCTTAGTCTTAGTTAGTTCATAAGTAGTTTGTAAGTTTAGGGACTAATGACCCCGTAGTTAAGTTCCATAGACTATACAAACAAACAAACAAACAATGATCTGTATTTCTTCTTGGTGTAGCAATTTTAATGGCCAGTAGTGTAAATAACTTTCGTTACAAATGTCGAGCAGATATACGATTACTGAGTCACAACGTATTGACCAACAATGACGAGGTATGTGACGACGACAGCGAGCGCGGAAACCAGCAGTTGGCGATCGATGTCGACGAACCCCGCGGCAGTGAAACGCAGCGGCGGACCCAGCACGGCGGCGCGTAGGAACGCGTCCACTTCTGCAGAGTGCGGGGGAGGCAGCGGCAGCGGCGGCGACCTCTGCAGCAGCAGGCCGGTGCGTCGGGCCGCGGTCTGGGCAGCCGCGCAGCTCAGCGACAGCGACACCAGCTTGAGGCCGTGGTAGGCCAGCCACAGCGCCGACACCGCGCCCGACAGCCGGAACGGCAGCGCGGTAGCGTCCTGCGCGCCCTGCCACACCACCGACACCTCGTACGCGCTGCACGTCCCCCCGCACACGCACTGCGCCACGTCCAGTGCCACCGACAGCCCGAAGTGGTCCTCCAGCCGTTCGGCGGCGCGCGCCAGGGCCACGAACGTCTCCCGCAGCTGGCGCAGTCTTCCAGAAGGGGCAGTCAGCTGCGACGCCACTCGCGGGTTCGAGTCGTCGCCGCGACACGACAACTCCTCCGCGAGACACTCATTCAGACCCTCGAACCTCGTCCACAGCTCCAGGACCAGCAACACGAACTGCAGGACCGCCACCGAATCTACGAAGCCCTGGAACGCGACGTATAAGATGAAAAGCAACCATCCCGTGCTCGAGTATAAACTCGCCACAATAGCACTAATCATCGTAACGTTGACGGCCAAAAGCAAACCGCCGAACCACATACCGCAGTGACTACTCCTTAAAGGAATGGCGTTATCCGCTATCTTGAGCTCCTTCGTGAAGCACCGCAAGTGTTCGAGCTTAGTTACAGTGCATATCCCAAAAACCAGTAGCAGCTTCCCTACTGAGATTGCTACCAAAACTAAATAAACAGCCAAGGGCACCGTCGGTACACTCATGTAGGACTGTAGCACTTGAAACCAAACGAACACTGTCACTAAGGCTGCTACAAGCAACCAAAATGCAGAAGGACATACGACACTGGCCCACAGACCTCTGCGTCCTTTGCTGCAGCACGTCGACGGAGGAGTGTCCTGTACCGCTGGTGCTAGGCCCAACACTAGCCAGAGTTTGTATACCAACGGCAAGACGAAACGAAAATTTACTAAATAGTAGTTCTCTGGTATCATCATTCTGATTCCGTTGTCGCGGTGGAGTAGCCGAGCGGTCTAAAGCGTCTCGCCGCGGAGCGCGCGGTTGCTCGCCGTGGAGGTTCGAGTCCTCCCTGGGGCGTGGGTGTCTGTGTTGTCCCTAGGTTAGTTTACCTAGGTTTAAGTAGTTTGTAAGCTACGGACTGATGACTACGCAGTTTGGTCCGATAGATTTACAAACATTTCAATTTCTGATTACGTTTCCTTCTATCAGAATCTTGTCCAGTTCTCCAGATAAACACTATCAACAATAAAGGAATGCTGAAAGCTTCGCACCACCAAAGTCTGATTTGAGTTCTGAGACGCTAGCGTGTTTACGTGTACTGCTTCGGGTTGTCATGGTGCTCGACGTTTCTGAACGCCTACATTAAGAAAATTGACTTAGTCTTCCGGGGTATCGATATTTGTTTCGATAATTTAATTTCCTAATAGCACTGTGGCATTGTAAACAACATGATCTAGAAATTACATGTGTCACATTGTTATCATGACGCTGTGTCCAGGATATAGATTAACCTGCCGGCGTCAGCAGTTAACATTTTCTTAACGAGTTACGCAAGCTGAAATAATAGCTGACGCCTACTTACCATTTGACATCAATAACAAAGATTGTGTGCTGATAATTCGCGTCATTCAGCAGATGAATACTTTCACAAATTATCTTAACCTACTTCTCTACAGGCATTCTTTTAGATCAGGTTTGAAGACGATAATGCTTGGGTTGAGAGGCATTGTTGACCTACATTTAACCTTTCAAGTACTGATCACATAAAATCGAATTGTGATTAAACAATGATTAAATATTTATGACCAGTACGCGATCGTATCAAGTAGAAACAAAGTGAGGTCAGTAGAATATGATGCTGTCTAACCATAAATATGCCTCGCTGATAAGCAACTAAATTTCTAAACATATTTTTAAAGCAATAATTCATTCACTGTGCTATCGTCAAACTCATCGTATCTTTTGTTCATTTATACATTCTCTACCTCGTCTACAATCTGTTTTACACTTCGTTGTTTCTCTTACATGTTAGCTGGCAATTTACAAACGGCATCGTCACCTCTCCCCTCCTATTTCGTTTTATATTTTACTAGCGATCCATCCCGGGTTCGCACGCGTGCAATTTAGTTATTGTTCTACATAAACGTAATAAAATGATGACTACACACGAAGGATGGTCATACAAAGCATATGGAAAGTGGTTGACATTGCTTTGAAGCGAGTAACTACCAGTTATATCGGAAGTAGAAATACAATGTGATAATTACCCAAAAATAGAATTTCAGTGAGGGCCTTTTAATAATAATAATAAGTGGGCTGACATTACATTCAACTGTGCGCCACCTGGTCATATAAAATAAAAACATAAATCATAATTACCTAGCTTGGTGCCAGCCATTTCATACCTAAAAGAATTGGGCTGCAGTAAAAGCATCATGAAGACAGATACCACAATCCTTACTTAGGTTCACGTAATTATCAAATCCAATGCCTTTACATCGGTCAGACGGGACATACTTTCAGCATTCGGAGCACGGAACTTCATGGATGATAGGAAAATATATAAAAATGCACCAAATGTAACAGGAAAAAGGGAGTACAGACGGCTAAAATGAGGTTCACAGGAAGTGCAGATTGGCTAAGAAGTAATGGCTAAAGGATAAATGCAAGTCTCTAAAAGAATGTATAACTAGGGGAAAGATAGATACCGCCTACAGGAAACTAAATGACTATCAAGATCTCAGGTGGAAAATCATTACTACATGAAGCAGAGAAACGAAGTTTGCGGCAGTATTGTAGAAATGGAAGAGGAAGTACATGAAGATAAGATAGCAGATACAATGCTGCGAGAAGAATTTGACAGAACACTTGAAATATTTGAGTCGAAACCAGGCCTCTGGAGTAGATGACACTCCGTCTGAGCTGCTGACATGCTTTGGAGAGCCATTCATGAAGAAATTGCACCACTTTGAGTGCAAGATTTATGAGACATGGGAAATCCCATCAGACTTCAAGAAGAATTTAACTCCAATTTCAAAGAAAGAAAGTGCACGAAAGTATGTAAATTACATAATTATCAGTTTAATAACTCATGGTTGCAAAATACTGACACGGATATTTTGCAGACGAATGAAAAAGATGTTAGAACACGATCACGGCGAAGATCAATGTAGGAATACGCAATGCAATACTCTCTTTACCACTTATCTTAGAAGATATATTTTCTAGTTTTGGAGAAAGCTTTTGACAATGTTGACCTGAATACACGCTTTCCACTTCTGAAGGTAGCAGAGGTAAAATATAGGGAACGAAAAATTATATGCAAGTTGTACAAAAGGAAGTAGCAGATATAAGAGGCGAAGGGTAAAAAGGGAAGCATTGGTAGGGAACGGAGTAAGACTGAGTTGTAACCTTTTTCCAGTGTTATTTAATGTGTAAATTGAACAAGCTTGAAAGAAAGCAAGCAGAAATTTGAAAAAAGGAATTAAAGTTCAGGGAGAATAAATAAAAACTTTGCGGTTTGCCGATGATGTTGTAATACTGCAGGACAACATAGGCCTGGAAGAGCAATTGAACCAAGGGTCATTGTCCAGAAAGGAGCGTATAATATGAACATAAAAAAATAGAAAAATAATGATAACTTAATAAAATCACGCAATGCTCAAGGGATTGGATTACGTATCGAGGCAATGAAAGTTGTAGATGAGTTTGTTATTTGGATAGTAAAATGATAGCGGAAATAGAGTAGATATAAAATGCAGAATAGCTACGGGAAGAGAAGCCTTTCCGAAGAAGAGAAATTCTGTATAGTATGCACATCTGTAGGGTGCATAACAATAGGCAAATAAGATTTTTTGTAAAACTTTGTATGCAGTTGTTACATTCTTCCTTGTATATTTGTAGAGCACCTTATGATGGCAGCTAGACTGCTGACTGCTGAAACTGGTTGTGCAAAAAGTTTGCAAACAAGCCATCTTTGCCATCATTTTTCTATTAAAGTACATCGCGCCCTAAAGATGTGCAAACTATACAGAAGTATGCCACGCCAAGCATTGGGCAACGCACTTAGACTAAAGAAGAAAATACTTAAATGTAATCTGCAGCCTGCCGCGGTGGCTGAGCGGTCTGCGGCGCGCCAGTCCCGGTCTACACGGCCGCTGCAGTCGGGGGTTCGAATCCTCCCTCGGGCATGGATGTTTGTGCCGTCTTTAGTTTAAGCTAGTTCATAAGTAGTTTGTAAGTTTAGGGACTGATGACCCTTTAGTTAAGTCCCATAAGCTCTACAGACATTTTATTTTTGTCATCTGCATATAAGATTCAATAAGGAGTGCCTAAATCATAACGTTATACCTATGTATGCTAGAATTAATATGAAGAATGCATCAGTGACAGCATGTAAAGTTAAACAAGCAGCGGAAGTCAGGTGGGTAAAGACACAAAAACGTGAATTTTATAAACAAGTTCACATCAAGTCTTCCAAGTTGGAAAAGATTGAGGTGTGTTTAAAAAATGTGTTATCTGAAGAACAGTATTGTACCAAGTCGTCAATTTTCGCAGAAAAAGTCAACAGAATTCATTGTAGCATGCAAGCTACACACAGTGATAAACTTAGGCGTTTAGTTATAGAAGACTGCAGTGAATCGTATGTAGAACCTCAATGCCCGTTGAAGTTTGCTGATAGAATTGACAACATGACAGATATCACCTTTACAGCTCAAGAAAAAAGTTGTTGGAGAATGGATTACACTATAGCATGCCAATGAACTTAAATAAATGCACCATAAACGAAATTGTCGCTGTATCCAAAATTGCTTTAGTCTCTCCAAATCTTTTAATAAAAAAAAAGAGAGAGAGAGAGAGAGAACGTGATACTACAGCTGCCACAGTCAAAATAGTCCAGGCCATTATGAATAAGTCATCAGTATAAAAATAAGAACTAAATAGACATTGTCAATTCCATTAACAATAAGTTGGAAAGTAACAAAGCCATAGCCATTAAAGCAGATAAAAGCAACGCTGCAGTTCTCCTTTGTGAAAAAGACTACATTTGTAAAACAGAATAGTTTTTTTAAGGACAATGACATTGTCCAGGTCGGTAAGAACCCTATAAATAAATTTAGCAATGAAATTAGGAAGAAAATGGATCAATCTTGTTTTTTCTTAGACGAAGCAACCAAATGAACATTAAAAATGATGACATTCAAACTACCTAAATTAAGATCACAAATTGAAACCCACAAATGTGATAAATCTATGAGGCCAATTGTTGACGGAAGGCATGCTCCCAACGCCAAACTAAATAGATTCTCATATAAGAAACTGAAAGAATTTTATATTTTTGAAGAATCATTCAACATTAAGAATAGTGTGGACTTTGCAATTTTTTTTTAAAAAACGTTGATGTGCCTGACAACTCAGTGTTAGTATATTTTTATATTAAGAATCTGTATACCAATGTCCCCATAGTAGAAACACTGCATATTATTAGAGCAAACTTGATTAAACACCGAAAGTTATCATTAGCTGAAATCATAGAGTTATTTGAATTATCTCTGTCCTTTAATTATTTCCAGTTCAATGATAAATATTACTTTCAAGAGGAAGGGTAACTATGGGAAATTCCCTTTTGGCAATCTTAGCAAATATTTTTTTCAATGATCTTGAAAGAAAATTCTTTAATAATCACCATGTACACAGGGATAACACAATATATTTTAAATGCTATGTAGACGATATCATAGCTCTGATCAAAGGCAGTAAAGATGACATAAATTCTTATTTGCAAGACCTCAATAATGCCGGGTGATCAAAAAGTCAGTATAAATTTGAAAACTTATTAACACGGAATAATGTAGATAGAGGGGTAAAAATTAACACACATGCTTGGAATGACATGGA
The DNA here is from genome assembly GCA_026315105.1 of Locusta migratoria. Lineage (NCBI taxonomy): Eukaryota > Metazoa > Arthropoda > Insecta > Orthoptera > Acrididae > Locusta > Locusta migratoria. The sequence goes on from CM048745.1 coordinate 319,982,274, forward strand.
GTTTTATTAGAACCAATAAAAAGTTCAAAAAAATGTCCGATAGATGGCTCTTCATCTGATCAGAAAAGCAATTATTAGCATAACAAATCTAGACAAAGCAAAGATGATGTTCTTTACAGGAAATGCTCAATATGTTCACCATCATTTCTCAACAATAGCTTTAGTCGAGGAATAATGTTGTGAACAGCACTGTAAAGCATGTCCGGAGTTATGGTGAGGCATTGGCGTCGGATGTTGTCTTTCAGAATCCCTAGAGATGTCGGTCGATCACGATACATTTGCAACTTCAGGTAACCCCAAAGCCAATAATCGCACGGACTGAGATCTTTCGCGCGTCTAGCAATATGGGGTGGGGCAGGTGTTTATCAGCCAGGTTGGGGATGATGGTATTCTGTAACATATCGGCGTAGCTCTCACCCGTCACGGTAGCAGTTACAAAACCAGAATCCCGCAGTTCCTCGAAGAAAAAAGGCCCTATAACGGTAGATGTGGTAAATCCAACCCATACCGTGACTTTCTCGTCGCGCAATAGAGTTTCCACGACAGTTCTAGGATTTTAGATAGCCCAAATTCTGCAGTTGTGGGCGATAACAGAAGCTCGGAGCGTATAATGAGTTTCGTCGGTCCACAACACGTTACTCAACCATCTTTTGAAACGCCCATGGCGCAAATGCCCTCCGCTTCACTAAATCGCCAGGTAGCAGTTCATGATGCCGATGGATTTTGTTAGGATAGCATCAGAGGGTACGCCTTAGTGCAAACCAAACAGTAGTGTGTGGAATGCCGATGCGACGTGCGACTGCACGAGCGCTGACTTCCCCGTGCATAGACGAATCCGCTACAGTCTCCATTTCTTCCTGAACTGTCTCAGCAGAATTACGCATTGTGCTCGGTCGACCACTACGGAGGCTATCATCTAAACAACACGTGGCTTCGAACTTCGAAATCATTCTCGCCACAGCTGCATTTGCAACGGACTTTTACCCGTTCCAATCCCCTTCCTTTGGCGATAGGATCGTAACGCTGATCTAGCATATTCCCCATTCTGATAATACAGCTTCACTAAAAGCACCTTTCAGGTAAAGTCAACACGCTGCGACTGCTGTTGCATCTGATTCTCTCTATCACTACAGCCCCCTTTAAATATACGATTTCCTTGCGCAGTCACTGACGTTTTGCTGTCAGCACCATCTGTCGGACATTTTTTGAACCATTTTTTGTTGTTGTTGTTCTAATAAAACCCTATGTCATTCCAAGCATGTGTATCAATTTTTATCTCTCTGTCTACATTATTCCGTGGTTTATTAAGTTCTCAAATTTATACTGATTTTTTGATCACCTGGTATTCACTAAAAACATGCAATTCACAGTTGAATTAGAAATTAACCATAAACTGAACTTTTTAGATCTAACTACTGATAAGTCTTCTTTTTCAGATCTATAGGAAGCCATCAACCACAGATACGATCATTCAAATGTTCAAATGTTTGTATAGTCTATGGGACTTAACTACGGGGTTATCAGTCCCTAAACTTACAAACTACTTATGAACTACTTACGAACTAGGACGGCACAAATATCCATGCCCGAGGGGGGATTCGAACCCCCGACCGTAGTGGCCGTGCTAACCGTGACTGGAGCGCCTCAGTCACCTCGGCCACCGCGGCCGGCGATACGATCATTAATGCAAACTCTTGCCACCTACCTAGATACAAAAAGGCTTATTTCCATTCTATGATAAACAGGCTACTTAATCTCCCCCTAGATAAACAAGCAATTAAAGAAGAACTATCATCACTGAGACACATTGCTAACAAGAATGGGTATGAGCCATCCTTAGTTGATGACTTACACAGGAAACTTAAAAAGAAAAAGAATAAAAAAAACATCCACTCCACTTCATTATAAATACAATGACATATAATGGCAGACTGTCTGATACGATAGAGAGAAACTGCAAAAAAAGTAATGTCGGGGTGGCTTTTCACACTACCAATAAGTTACAGTTTAAACTCCGCCACAAAGTTGGTACGAGAGGTGATAAATACAGCAAATCAGGTATACATAAGCTTCACTGTGGAGGATGTGCTAGCTTCTACCTAGGCCAAACAGGCAGATCCTTCTTTACAAGAACCGAGCGAGGTGGCACAGTGGTAACACACTGGATTCGCATTCTGGAGGATGATGGTTCAAATCCACCTCCGGCCATCCGGATTTAGGTTTCCCGTGATTTCCCTAAATCACTCCAGGCAAATGCTGGGATGATTCCTTCCTTCCCCATCCATACCCAAACAACCCGAGCGTAAGCTCCGCCTCTAATGACCACGCTGTCGACGGGGCGTTAAACGCAAATCTTCCTTCCTTCCTTCTTTACAAGATTCAGAGAGCACACAGGGAATCACAATAAGACACCTTTCTGAGCATTTAAGATCATCCAAATATACAGTCTATGACACCATGAAAATTTTGCACTGGGCACCAAAAGGTAAAACAACTGATTATACTTGAAAATTTACACATATATAAAAGTTGTAAACATCATAGTTAATCAATCCTAAACGACCAATTAAAATCAGGAGATCATAACTTTTTCTGTATTTTTGAAGATCTATTATGAGAGTAAATCCTTAAACTCCTATAAACAGCACTACCAAAATTGTCATAGTAATATTGTGTTATTCCTTATGTCCATGGAAATTATTATATTGGCCCCCCAGTACCCAGCTGAGCGTAATGAACTGTAAACACTACCTTAATTCACTGTCATATAATAATAGTTAGTGAGGAACTATGTCAGATTAATTTGTAGAAAAGCTCCAGTGTGCCATCCCTTTCCCATCATTACCATGAGTCTGTAACCCACTTCAATAGAGAGGATACCTGAACACAGTTTGGCCTACTTTCCCTGAGATAACCAGCCACAACTTCCCCCTTTCCCCTCAATTACACACTAGTACCACAAATAAATCACACTGCCCCTCTCCAATCCCTGCTTCCCTATCCCCTAGGCAAACCACCTTCATCTACTATAACTTACCTTACAAAACCAAATAGCCTGATGTTTAGAAGATTAAGCTCTTAAAAATGTTTAGGAAATTTTCAATATTAATTTGAACAGCACCTACTTCAGTAGCTGATGCACACTGAAACAGTAACTAATACTAGTGAGGATACGTGTCAGTGAATCTGTAATTAATTCACTAGTTTTATGGTGGAGATTTTGTGTATCATTGACAAGGTTTAGAGGTCCCCCCCCCCCCCACGCGCACACACACAAAGAAATCTTCCCCTCCCCCCAATGCCACTTCATGTTCAAACTATAAAGAGTTGACACGTATGTTTTTTTTTTTTTTTTTTTTTTTTAATTTCTTCTGGTAAGGAGATAGGTTACACCCTGAGACAATCCTTACTAGTTTGTATAAAGATTTATAAAGTAATAAACTGTCTTGACTCACTTGTCAAGTAGAATACTTGATGAGATACTGATCAAAATAGTCTGATTACAGTCCCAGTATGCCACCCCATCCCAATCTTTATCCTGATTAGAAACTCACTAGAATAAAGAAAGATGCCTGAACAGAGTTGAGCCTTGCCCTTCCTTGCAATACCCATCTGCAACGACCTACTACAATCCCACACCAATATCCTCCCTGTACTACCCCCTACAGACATGATCTATCCTCCCATCTCCTTCCAAAACTGCCCACTACCTCTAAGCAACCCAATCAATTCTGGTTGGATTTAAAATATTCTCCATAACACAGTACGTAAAAAATATAAGTAGTTGATACATACGTTTTAATATTCCGTATGATAAAGAAATTAGGTTCCACTTAGAGACGTCCCTCATAGATGCTGTGAAAATAGTTATAGCAGTGAAAACTGCCCTGATACAAATGCATATAGGAATACATAGTAAGTACTGGTCAAATTAATCTATAGAACATACACTCCATGTAAAGCTGAAATAAGGTTTTTAAATACATCCCTTACGGATTTTGTGTAAATATTTACTGCCAAATTTGAACAGTATGGAAGAATAAGTGACGTTTTTTTATTTGGTTTATGATAAATTTGTTGTAGCACTATCCTGTGATAAACTGTGTTACGTGCCAGCAGTTGAGTAAGAGTGCTATCACATAGAGCCTCCTAAACAATACCTCTGGAGTTGTGATCGTTAATTTGAAAATGTCTCCTAGCATACTGGGCGTATTAGTGACGTGAATTTTAAAATATGAGATGAAACAAGCAAATTTTTAAAACTAACCTTTCTCCATAAACATAAACAAGTTTGTGTTATTTGATGTAAATGAGCAGTTGCTATCATTAGGTAATGATAGCAGCTAGACTTCTGAAACTGGTTGTGCAAAAGTAAAAAGATTTGTTAACAAGCGATTTTTGGCATCATTTTTCTGTTCTACGAAGAGAAATTCGTTAACATCGAATATTAATTTAAATGTTAGGAAGTATTTTCTCAAGGCATTTCTCTGGAGTGTAACTTTGTAAATGAGTGAAAAGTGAACGATACGGAGTACAAAAACAGGTTGGATGTGTTACAGGAGAACGTTGAAGATTCTATGAGGAGGTACCGGACAGAATTCGGCAAAAAAGAATTTGTGGAACATCTTGACTTAAAGATGGAATCGATTGGTAAGACAATTTTAAACACCAAGGAAGAAAGTGTGGAAGGTGAAAAACGACAGAGGGAGACCTAGAGACGAACACAGTAAGCAGGTTCAAAGGTTGGCGCCCCAGGAAGCCGTGGAGACCCTGCGAGCCTTGAATGCAAACAGCGCGAGCTGTGCGCCAATGTTTATAGATTTGATTTGATTTGATTTGACTTTTCAGGGGAGCCAAAACAGTCTTGGTCCAACCCGCCATTCCCCGCACAGAAACTAAGTTTATTGTGCGGTATCGCTCCCTGTATATCTAGTAAAGCCAACCAATGCCCTTGAACAGTGTAAGGAGTCTATTTACCAGTTCTTTATTAGACATAATTTCTTCGGGCCTGGTTGTCCCAAATGTTGTGTGCCTTTTACTCTCCAATGCAATGCATTCGAAGATTAGATGTGATGTAGTTTCATCATCATCATCACAGATCCTACATTTAGGGTCCTCTTCTTTTATTCCCATTGTATGTAGCTGTTTTTTGAAATTCCCATGGCCTGTCAGCAATCCAACCATGAGTCTAATCTCTCTCCTGTTCAGGCCCAGGATTGCAGAGCTTCTTTTGAAACATGGCTTTGGCATCATTACCTTGCCATGTTTTTGTTGATGTACTTTGGTCCAATATTCTACGTGCTGTCTTCTGAGCTAGTTACGTAGCTCCAATTTGATCATTGCCTTGGTGATTGTCAGGACAGGTTCCGGTCCAATAAATGGAGTCTCTGCCCCCATCCTGGCTAATCTGTCGGCATGTTCGTTGCCACTGATCCTCGAGGGACCCACAATAGGTTTACTCTATTGCTTTCCCCTAGCTCCACCAGAACCCTGTGACATTCTGCAACAATTTTAGGCCTTGTTGCAGGAGCTGCCAGTGATCTCAGGGCTGCCTGGCTGTCTGAATAGATATAGATGCTATAATCTTTGTAGCACCTATGCATGTTCTGCTCCACACACGCCCTGATGGCAGTGATTTCGGCCTGGAATACTGAGGCCAGTTTCCCTAGAGATATGACGCCCTCCAGTCTTGGCTGCACCCCATACACCCCGGCCCCAACACCTTGGTCTGATTTTGACCCGTCAGTGAACCAGACAATATCCCCCGTACGGTGTCGAACTATTTTCTCCCTCTGCTACCTGCTTCCAATTGTTATATTGAAAGGGTTGTTGAAGCATTATGGGGTTATAATATAGTCGGCTGGCATTTCCCCAACCTTTCCTATATTTATGTTTATAAATAGTTGTTGCTATGCGAGTGCCTACAGAGGCGGCAGCCCACCATACACGCCTGTTGTGCATGACGGCGAATGCCAAGGCGGAACCAGAATTCCACCCTCACTTCATCTTCTGAAAGCTACGCAAAAGATATTCTTTAACAGTTCTACTGTTTTATTAACCATTAATCGGATCTCTGACAGGGACTGTGCATGCATCAAAGCGTTTGCACCAGGAGCAGCGCCACAACCGAGCGACTTGACCCCCTTGACGACGTCACGTTACGTGCCAAACAAACGGCACCAACTGTGTATTTTCTCTTTCTCTCTCTCTATCTCTCTCTCTCTTTCTCTCTGTCTCTCTCTCTTAAAGTTCGTACACTTCGTAAAGTGTGTAAAAGTATATATCGCTATAAAGTGGAGTATCGAACACGTTCCTCAAGTGATAGAAACGAAGCTTCCAACATCTCGAATTCATCGTCGTTACGTTCTACGATAGACACCTCAATAACCCTAACTGAGACGTTCCTCGCCTGAGAGGAAAGGTGAGGATAATGAGTAGCGGCACAGGCAAACTAACAAAATATAAATCGATGACATCATTGTTAGGTGGTTCTCGAGTAATATTTCGTACCTCTAAACACTAAAATCAGTTTTAGCACAAATAAAATAATTTTAAGCCTTTTGCCAAATTTACCATGACTACACACAGTCCGAAAGTAGCTCTCTACTGTTCTTCGGGAACTGGTGGCAGAAGCAGGGACCTATAGCCAAAAAACAAAAACAAAAAAAAAAATATTTAATTCTAGTTAGTCATTAGGCCATCAGGTATGTATTTGCCAATAAATTTTTTGTATGTTCATCTTGACCAGCGTTGATTTGAAACTAGGGCTCTACCATTAATTTTACAAATAAACACCTTCAGCCATTAACATTATAAAACCTTTCAATGACTGGTTTCGGTAATAAAATATTACCATATTCAGATACCTGTTGATGCCTGGAAGTATAAAATCGTTAGGTAGGTCGCACAATGATGTATCTACATACTAGTTCATCAATATAAACCCTGTTTACATTACATCAAAATTTGTTCTGAGCAGGGTTCTGAAGATGGTAATACAGTATTACTGAAACTCTTCATTAAAAGGTTTCGCAACACTAACCGATGAAGGTGTTTATTTATAAAATATGCCAGTATATGGTTTTTAAAGAGTTTTTGTAGTTATTTACTGACTATATATTCCACCACCGCATGGCTTACAGGCTTCAAGTCCATATTTAACACACGTTGTCTGTCATCCCCATGAGGCATTGGAAGAAAGGGACACAAGGATTTTACGTCTCGTTGCAAACGTGGTCATTAGAGACGGGGCAAACACTAGGATTATTTTTCATAAAGATGGGGTCCTTTCCTATAGTGATTTAGGGAAACCACTGATAACCCAAATCTGTATGGCCGGAGGCGTTTTTGAACCGCCCTTCATTTGACAATGGAAACATAGATCGTCGAAACTAGTCATGTGATGAATTGAATAAATAATTAAAGAGTGTAAAAATGTTGTACAGCTAGTGTGGCTTTTGACAACTGTTTTTATTAAGTCTAGAATATAAATTAATATTTACCATTCGCTCTCCTAAGCGGCCATTCTACTGGTGAGTCACTAACCATTGTCTCCCAGAATAACTCCGAGAGTGTGATAGGAGCTGAAACGATTGTGGGACCAAAGTTACATGGGACAACGGGGCCCAGAATATGACGTTAGTTTTTTGTTGCTAGATGGGGTCGCTTCAAAGACATGAAGGTCACCTTAGTTTTTCTAAATGGGATGCTACAGTTTGGTACTTACTTTCTAATAGCAACTATCCAGACGAATTCAATGATGTATAACAGTAACGTCTTTGAAGGTCAACGAAGGTCAAAAAAGTGGCAGCAATAAACATTGTGAAGCCGCCCACCGGTTCTGCGCGTTAGAATGGCGACAAGCGCTTGTTGGCAAGATGAGTCGCTGGCGACATTCTGGGGAGTGAAAATTTCACTCTAATTACCATGGCAATGCCTGGCAGTGCCGAAGTGATACGGAATACCAATCAATCTATGATAAGAAGATTGCAGCGCTTCAGTTCAAACACCTTCTGTAAATGGACGTTCATGCCACCTTTTTGACCTTAGTTGACCTTCAAAGTCATTACTGCTATACATCATTGGATTCGTTTCGATATCCGCTATCAGAAAATTAGTACAGAACTATAGCATCCCACTTAATAAAAACGTTGATCTTCATATCTCTGAAGCGACCCCACATAGCAACAAAAAACCAACGTCATATTCTGGACCCCCATTGGAACATGCAACATTTTTCCCACAAACTTTTCAACTCCTATCACACTTTCGAAGTTAATCTTGGTGGCAATAGTTAGTGACTCACCTTGTATATTAAAATATAAAATGCCTATCAATAACATGTCTAGGACCGTCGTACACGTACAAGGGCTGGTTAAAAAGTAATGAGACCTATTATTTTCCTTGGAAATGACTTTGCTGACAGTATATCGCCCCCGTCATTTATGATCTTTTTTCTAAATCTCCGTAAGACGTGGTATATGTCCCTGTCTATTTCTGTTGAAGTCCGGTATTTACCAACCTATGGCACGTATAATGTCACCCCTAGGGTTGTAGCGAGTCCTTCGCAGTGGTTCTTTCACATTGGCAGAGAGACTGTAAATAGACGTTCTCATAGCAGGTGATCACGGTGGATGTCCCAGAATCTCATATTGCCAGTGCCGCAAAAAATGTGACACAGTGAATTGTCATGCAGAATAATGAGGTACTGTTCCTTGAAATGTCGCGTTTTCGCTGAGCGCTTGGAAAAGGTGGTGCTGCATTTTATGAAGCAAAACCCCATCTCACTGGATGACAATTCATAATGCACACCGCTGCAGCTGTCCAAGACCTGTTGAGCCGCTGACAATGGGAGCTTCTGGAGTGGCCACGGTACTCCCTCGACATCAGTCCCGCCGGCTGTCCACGCAAGTCGTCGCGCCACTACAAGACGGCCGATAAGTCGCTCTGTAGTTCTTCGGCCGCCGAGAGCGCCCGCAGTCTCGCTACCTCTTTGCTTACTTCGCGCGCCGGCCAATAGGAAGAAGGGGGCTCACTAAAGGCTAGTCTACAAGACGACACTGCGTTGCGACACTTGGTGCATGAAATAAATTGCGCGCAACTGGTTTCGTGTATGTCTGTAGACACGGCGCCAATACTATACACTTCAGTTTCGTTGTTTTGTGAGTGCAGTAGTCGTCGTAGAATGAACTCTTTGGTTGCTGTAAGAGTTGTGGCGGAACTATTGCTTCTCTGTGTGAAGTCGCTGCAAGACCAAACATAAAAAAGAATAAGAAACGTGTTTGTGTTCGTGACGTCAGCTCGGTTGCTCAGCGACCTTGCTGAAAGAAATTGCGACTGAAGACCCTAGAAGTTATTTTAATCAACTTAGAATGTCACCAAAGCAGCTCACGTTCCATTTAAACAGAGTTAGTGATGCAATAAAGAAACAAGATACTTTTATGCGTCAAGCATTGTTACCAGAACTTAAATTACAAATTGCATTACGTTTCTTGTCGAGTAGATATTCATCTCTACAGTACCTGTACCGTGTTCCAAAATCCACAATTTCCATAGTTCGTTTGTATAGGTATTTCGAATTGAATGTATTTTAGTCTGCTATTCACTAATCGTCAATCCATCAATATTTAATTCACGAATAATTGCTTCAAGATCACTAAAGGCCACTCCTTATTCTGAAATTTTCATCGTTAAAATCACACAAACACCTATGCATTGCATATATGTTCTAAATCCGAATTATTTCTTATCCCCCCCCTTTATGTTGTATTTCGTTCTGTATTGGTTATAACCTAACCTAAGAACACGCGCAATCAGTTTCGCCAAAGTTGGAAGGTGCCGAAACGGTTTAGTTTCGCCAACGAGTTGCGCGAACGCCTGCGGCGCATGCGCACTGACATGTAGCGCAGTTTCCTGAAACCCAGTGTCGTCGTGTAAACAATGTCTCAGAATGTGTCCCACCAACCTATCCTTTTTCTTAGTCAGGATATGCCAGAAATTCCTTTTCTACCCAATTCGGTCAAACACCTCCTCATTAGTTACGTGATCTACACATTTAATTGTCATCATTCGTCTGTAGCACCACATTTCGCAAGCTTCTATCATCTTTTTGTCTGAACTGCTTATCGCCCACGTTTGACTTCCATACACTCGAAACAAATGCTTTCAGAAAGGACTTCCTGACATTTAAACTAATGTTGGATGTCAACAAATTTCACTTCTTCAGAAATGTTTTTTTTTTTTTTTTTTTTTTTTTTTTTTCCATCGCCATTCTACATTTTATATCTTCTTTACTTCGGCCATCAGAAGTTATTTTGCTACCCAAGTAACAGAACTCATCTACTACCTTTATTGTCTCATTTCCTAATCTAATTCCTTCCATTATTCTTGTTTTATTCTTGTTGATGTTCACCTCTTTTCAAGACATTCTCCATTCCACAGATAACCTACCTTATACTAAAGACAGCACAAACATCCATGCTCGAGGGAGGGCACCGCAGCACGGCGCCCCAGTGCGCACGGCTATTCCGCCGCGGTCCCACGTGGTGTGACGTCGGTGGCGTTCTCCCACTTTGTTGGTGATCGTCCAGTCGCACGTTGTGAATATCCGTGCGGTTCGCACGTTGTGACGTCAGAAACTCGCCACGTTGGTCACACTCGTTCAAATTCACACCCCGTGTGCCGACGGCTTAAGGGTACGTTGACAACCACGTTAACCCATTGACCCCGCATGGAGGCTCTGTAATGGTGTGTGGAGTGTGCAGCTGGAGTGATATGCCTGATACGTCTAGATACGACTTTGACAGGTGGCACTTAAGTACGCATCCATTCATATCCATTATGCATCCCGACGGACTTGTGAAATTCAAGTAGAATTGCTAAAGTGTGGGTCCAGGAACAGCTCCGTTAGCCATGAAGCTTCCAGGCATGAAAATTACTGAGCGTATCTGGTAGCTTACAGTGTGCTACTCAGAATCGTGCATGCTTCGCGGTGTCAGTCCTCCAGCATTACTTCAGACGTTAGTCGAGTCCACGCCTCGCCGTTACGCAGCACTTCTGCGTGCTCGCAGATAGGCAGGTGTCCCAGTTTCTTTGGAACTTCAGTGTTTATGCACTACCTTGTTACTGTTTTTTAACATTATTCCGATGACAAAGGCACTCGCAGTAAATCCATCGCCTCCCGCCATTATAAATGTAAATTAAAAAGACCCTTAATACAGTAACGTTATTCACCACAGTGAATAGAGCATAGGGGGAAAATCGAAAAATCCCAAGATATGTAGAGATATGAATGTAATACCCTCAAACTACGACCCCACAGCATCAATCTTCAAATCAGAATTAAGTGTTTGTTTTTAATACGTGTGTGACACAGGTGACAGAGTTGAAATATAATTATTTGCTTTGTAAGTGAATATTTCGCTAAATAATATTTCCCATAACACATGTAACTCAGCTTACTATTTTCTCACATGACATCTTGCGAGCCATGGATGAAGGGCAACAGGCGGACTGTGTTTTTCTCGATTTCAAAAAAGGCAGTTGATGCGTTGCCACACTGCAGACTGCTAACGAAGATATGAGTATATGGAATAGGTTATCAGATTTGTGACTAGCTGGAAGACTTCCCATGTAGTAGAACGCAGTACGTTGTTCTCTACGGCGAGTGTTCATCAGAGACGAATGTATCGTCAGGCTTGCCCCCAGGGAAGTGTGATAGGACCGCTATTATTTTCTATCTATATAAATGATCTGACGGAGAGAGTAACTTGTAATTTGCGGCTGTTTGCAGATGATGCCGTGGTGTATGGGAGGGCGTCGTCTTTAATTGACTGTAATAGCATAAAGGATGGCTTATTTCTAGTTGGTGTGAAGAATGGCAGCTTGCTCTAAATGCAGAAAAATCTAAGGTGATGACGAGTAGGAAAACAATCCCATAATGTTCGAATACAGCATTAGTAATGAGTTTCTTGATTCAGGCACGTCGTTCAAATGTATAGGCGTAACATTGCAGAGCGATATGAAATGGAACGAACATGTAAGAACAGTTGTGAGTAAGTCGGACAGCCGGCTTCAGTTTATTGGGCGAATTTTTGGAAGATGTACTTCATCTGTAAAGGAGACCACGTATAAAACACTTGTACGACCACGTCTTGAGTATTGCTCAAGTGTTTGGGACCTGCAGCATAACAGTTTAAAGGAAGATATGGAAGCAGTTCAGGGGTAGATTCGTTACTAGTAGATTCGACCAATATGCGATTGTCACAGAAATGCTCCGGGAACGCAAATGGGAAATGCTGGAAGAAAGACGACGTTCTTTTCGAGAAATTCTGTTGACGAAATTTAGAGGTCCGAAATTGATGATGACTGTAAGACGATCTTGCTTCAGCCTAGTTACATTTCGCGTAATATTCACAAAGACAAGAAAAGAGAAATTAGGGCTCTTACAGAGGCATATAGACATTCTTTTTTCCCTAGTTCTATTTGGGAGTGAAACGAAATGCCTAGTAGTCGTACAGTGTACCCTCTGCCACGCACCTTGCGATGGATTGGGGAGTAGATATGTAGATGTGGATGTATTGAAGTATATAGTGGTATTGGTGACGCATGTGACTATTCTAGATGCAGTTTCACAGACAATATCTTCCTTTCCACAATTTCCCTTGTATTCTTCCAATCGTACTCCTGTATTTTCCAGTGGTTTGCGAGCATCTTAACCCAATTTTAAGTGATTCTGTGTCTTCCAGGTGAGTTTGTATTATGGCGATGTTCCGTTTCGTCAAAAATGTTCCTTTTCGTTTGGTGACGTCCTTAATGAAAAGAAGGAAGCCGGCCGCGGTGGCCGAGGGGACTGAGGCGCTCCAGTCACGGTCTGCACGGCCATTACGGTCGGGGGTTCGAATCCCCCTCGGGCATGGATATTTGTGCCGTCATTAGTATAAGGTAGTTGATAAGTAGATTGTAAGTTTAGGGACTGATGACCCCGTAGTTAAGTCCCATAAGCTTAACAAACATTTGATCATTTTGAAAAGCAGGAAAACTTTCGATTTTACACAAGCTTGCTCAACTCTATGATTTTTTTCGTGGTGGTCTTAACGCTACCTTTATGCCAGTGTACGAATATCCATTCTTGATCAGTGCACTACTGAGTTGGTTTAGTTCCGCTTCAAAAAGTTTCTGGTTCGCATATGTTCCTTGCTCTATCCACCAGTTCACATTTTGCAATTTCTTACAAATCATCCAATATGTTAATACTGCCTAGCATCTTGTCACATAAAATTTAGAATCCGATCACATAATCTTCCAACTATAACTTCAAAAACTGGAATGCTTGGAGTGTAAAATAAAGCTTAATAACCATAACAGATAGTCTTATAGCGTAGCAGAAAAAGTTAAACATCTCTCAGTTGTTAGGGGGTGGAAGATGAGACCTTAGAACAGCGAAGCCAATATCAGCTGCAGATGACCCACAACCTTGACAGTGTAGCTTCCCGCCAGACTTTCGAACGGATTTTTGGCCCGTTAACCCTCGAGGGGACGCGCCGCTTTGCCAAGTGTCGAATAGGCGTGCGGGGTATCTTATACCCCAGAGCATCAAACTTTGAAAAACTGGCGTTTACTTTGTGAATACACATACTGAGCATAATCATTGTAAACCTGAGTTTTTATTTGATGTTTTTAGGGTAAATTTCATATATATTTCATGAAAAGGCACCAAAATGTGTTTCAGTAGAGGTTCACATACTTTATTTTTTATTACGTGTTCTCTACATTTTAGGACTCGCCAAATACGCCACAATTGAACAAAGACTTACTGGTTACAATTGTTGCACGTCATTGAAACATATTTCTTACAAACAAACTTTTTGCATATATTACACATAATGGGTGTTGATACATCTTTTGCTCGGCCACACGTCACACACCTCCCACGTTTCTTAGTGGCTGATCTTTGAGAAATAGACGGTGATACGTTTTCCTTTTCCAGAGGCTCTCGGTGTTTCCGCAAGAATGCTGAAATACCACCAGGAAGAGACTTTATTTTGGATCTTTCGATTAGATAGGGTTTTCTCAGTGGCATTGCTAAATTCTTCAGAAAGATTACTTCTTGCATAATGTGGGTAATTTGGATTTGAGGAATACAAAATTTGTGCATAGATTCTCGCTACATTCATGAACGAGTAAACGACGCGCATTGGCGATCGTCTTGTGGTGCGCGAGACATTGTAGGAATTGCATAGGTGGTCCACGGTGTCAACACCCGCTTTCGTCACGTTGTAGTCCATTATTATTTCAGGCTTATTTGTTTTATCATTCAGTTGTGGTCAGTCATGCACCGTTGACAGCAGTATCACTGATTTGTTTTTCTTTGGTACGTATGACGCAAGAGTGACGTCTTTTTGGAATCCAAAAAGTGAAGAACCAACTATTCGCTTTTTGTTCGCCTTCATTTCAACAGGTATTTCTCTTTTGTCCTTCCTCAGTGTTCCGACACGAGTGAGTTGTTTCTTTAGGAGATCCGTCGCCAAAGGGTAACTGGTGTACCAATTATCAAATGTGAGGTTCCTATTGCTGCCTTCAATGTAAGGAACTAGGCGCAACACTATGTCGCTTGGTGTGTTTGAAGAATGATATGGAGCATCCTCTTCTTTAGCACAGTTTACCTCCAAATTACTTGTAAAAAATGTTTTTGAATCGCACGTAGGAAATATATTTATTCCGTATTTTGCAGGTTTATTGGGAATATATTGAATGAAGCTGCAGCGCCCACGGAAAGCTTCCAGTTTCTCATCAATAGTCACGCAGGGTCCCAGGTTGTATGAATTTCTGCAGTTGAGCTCAGAAGGTTGCAAGAAAGAATTAATGGCTGCTAGTTTGTCAGTTTTTCTTCTCTCAGCTCGTGTGTCCTTGTCATGAAATCGTAAAAATCGGAGTAAAAACAAAAATCTTTTGTAGCTCATATAATGCTCTTAGAACTTGCAGTCCTGTTCCGTCTGAGTCCCATAGCTCGCATGCGTTAGTATTATGTCCTTTCTTTACTCCAATTAGATATAAACATCACAGTATACAACCAGTATTTCACCTCCGCGATGTCTCCTTCGCTTCTCTAACACGAGAGTATTGTCTTTATTCACTTTTCTTCTGAATATACAAATTTGTATGGGTGACAATATTATCTACCATACTTTCGTCTATCATTTTATGAAATGCAGAAAGTTCGCTAATGTGGTCATCTGCACTGCTTCTAGGACCAGGAACGACATTCAGTATATTCTCACTTCCCACTTTACACCGCTTGACGTGTTTTTGTCCACTTTGTGATTTTATCTCTGTCTATAAAAAACGCCACATCAGCACTCGAATAACTGTCACCCTCAGTACCAGGCCAGGACGTCTTATTCCGAATCACTGCCATGCTCACTTCCTGAATATTGTCACTGCTGCACAGTTCGTGCCGGCCGCGGTGGCCGAGGGGACTGAGGCGCTTCAGTCACGGTCTGCACGGCCACTACGGTCTGGGGTTCGAATCCCCTCTCGGGCATCGATATTTGTGCCGTCCTAGTTCGTAAGTAGTTCATAAGTAGTTTGTAAGTTTAGGGACTGATGACCCCGTAGTTAAGTTCCATAGACTATACAAACATTTGAACGTTTTGAACGCACAGTTCGTGATCAGATTCGTCTGACAAAACTGACAACTCTTGCAGACTTCTGGCTATTTCCTCAGGCGTCATTTTCCTGAATAAGTAAGAAGCTAATCAGTTTTTCAAATTACTGTTCTGATATGAATAACGATGCACGTTTGTGTGTACATAAGAAATATGTATTTACCTACAGCAGCAGGCACGTGAGATTGGTTTGATTTGATTTGATTTTTTCAGGGAAGCCAAAACAGTCTTGGTCCAACCCGCCACTGCCCGTACCGAAACTGAGTTTATTGTGCGGTATCGCTCCCTGTATGTCTAGTAAAGCCAACCAATGCCCTTGAACAGTGCAAGGAGACCCTTTATCAGTTCTTTATTAGACACAATTTCTTCGGGTCTGGTTGTCCCAAATGTTCTGTGCCTTTTACTCTCCAATGCAATGCATTCGAAGATTAGATGTGATGCAGTTTCATCACCGTCATCACAGATCCTACATTTATGGTCCTCTTCTGTTATTCCCATTGTATGTAGGTGTTTTTTGAAATTCCCATGGCCTGTCAGCAACCCAACCATGAGTCTAATCTCTCTCCTGTTCAGACCCAGGATTGCAGAGCTTCTTTTAAAACAAGGCTTTGGCATCATTACCTTGCCATGTTTTTGTTGATGGACTTTGGTCCAATATTCTACGTTCTGTCTTCTGAGCCAGTTACGTAGCTCCAATTTCACCATTGCCTTGGTGATTGTCAGGACAGGTTTCGGTCCAATAAATGGAGTCTCTGCCCCCATCCTGGCTAATCTGTCGGCATGTTCGTTGCCACTGATCCCTGAGTGGCCAGTGACCCACAATAGGTTTACTCTATTGCTTTCCCCTAGCTCCACTAGAACCCTGTGACATTCTGCAACAATTTTAGACCTTGTTTCAGGAGCTGCCAGTGATCTCAGGGCTGCCTGGCTGTCTGAATACCTATAGATGCTACAATCTTTGTAGCACCTACGCAAATTCTCCTCCACACACGCCCTGATGGCAGTGATTTCCGCCTGGAATACTGAGGCCAGTTTTCCTAGAGAGATGACGCCCTCCAGTCTTGGCTGCACCCCATATACCCCAGCCCCAACACCTTAGTCTGATTTTGACCCGTCTGTGAACCAGACAATATCCCCCGTACGGTGTCGAGCTATTTTCTCCCAGTGCTCCCTACTTCCAATTGTTATATTGAAAGGCTTGTTGAAGCAGTATGGGGTTATAATATAGTCAGCTGGCATTTCCCCAACCTTTCCTATATTTACCTTACTCACTATTTTAGTGTGTGATTCTGGATATCCCAAATAGTTCCAGTTGTTGACAGATTTGAGTCTGTATGCACCAGCCGCTGCCTCCATCTTGACCCAAAGGTTAATAGGGGCATATCCAGCATGGTTTCCATCCCAGCAGTTGGTGTGCTGCTAATTCCGCCTGTTATGGCTAAGCAGGCTAATCTCTGCACCTTACCAAGCTCCTTAGCAGCAACCTGCTGTTCTACCTTGTTCCACCACACGACCGCCCCATAGGTGATCCTGGGTCTAATCACTGTGGTGTATATCCAGTGCTGACGTGAGACACTTTACACATCAGCATCGTTCTGACAACACAGGCACACAGAAAGCTCCACAGTAAAACTAATTGCAGCGGTAGGTAGCTCCGACAACAGGAGAGTAATACGTAGCGTGCACGTATTCGCTGTCGGAAAGCACCGTTGTCACTAGCGGTAAACAAGATGTGAGGTACTCTATACCCCAGCGCGCCCGCTCCAGGCTTAAGATCTGTGTTCATATAGCAACAGACTTGCTGTGATATAGGTTACTTTTCAAATGCGCTACTATTTTTATACAGCAGAATTTTAAAAAGGCAGTAGCTGTATACCTTACTAAGGCTTTTTCGTAGTATAACGTTACAAGATCGATGGTCGAGCGTAGTGTTGCGGGATCGATATTCAACTATTTGAATATCGATGACCATATAATCGATAGGCAAAAGGAAACAGCTCTGTTGTATTAATGCGCCACATCCTATGATAAAACTATTATAAAATAATCAGAAAATAAATGGAGATTGTTAATCGCAAGCAGATTTGGCACATTCATATACATTTTAGACCTATGCAATACTTTTAAGAATGTTAAATTGTATTATTTAATGTGGGAACTATTTTATGTAAAAAAAAAGTGTATGTAGCGCTGGACTCGAAAACGAGTGCTCGCGGTCATTTTCCGTTGAGCGGTTGGTGTGTGAACACGAATTAAATGTATGTCTTGAAATTGGTGATTTTCTTTTCTTTTGGCCACACCACCTGCACATAACTGAATATCTATATCAACGCTAACGCTGACCTGATGTTGCATTTCCCCTAGCGAGTCGAAAGCAATACAAAGTTTTGCCGATTTTGTAAATCGCGACGGTTAGTGTTAGAGTAGCCACGAGCACTCCAGCAATTTAACGTTGCACTAATCATGTGTCCAGAGCGCTGCGACAAACGCAGCTAGATGCGGGTGCCCAACAGGGTGCTTTGCGTATATTTTTCTCTCTCGGTTACATAAAAAAACACCTATTTAATGCTGTTTATAACTGTATTCGACGTATACTCCAGTTTTTTCCGTACAAACGACACATTAACTGCACTTAAGTGAGTAATTTATAATAGCACACACTGACGCTAATGTTTGTCTCCATTGACAGAATACACCCACGTTCTGAGGCCCTGCGCATCTTAACGCATGATCAGTACACACTGGCTGCCTTTAACTGCATGTTCGTGCAAACAGCAAACGTGCAGCAGTCTGTCGTTCAGATCGAAGTCCTTGGCGTTATGTCCACAGAGACGGCACATACATACTCCAGCCTGAAAGTCCTTAGCTTCAAATAATGCAATAATATCACGTGTTTAATTGTACATTAAACTTACCCAGCAATCTAGTATTAAGATCGGCATCATGAATTTTATGCGATTACCGTATAGGACACCTAACATTTCCAGGAAATTTCTAATAGATACTTCCGAGGTTTAACATTCTGTAATGTTAATATTCCTACCGGGAAGGTATCAAAGCAATAGTAGCTGTTTTCACGTAACGTTAATGTCGATTAAACACAGTCAAAACACCTGTTTGATAATATGTGTCGTTATTGTGAAACACCTATCTGATGCGATGTTTAGTAGAAATGTCGGATACCTAAGTCATGAACGTCACGAATAGCTCGAAAATCAATTCTGTGCGTTCCACCTAAGTGATTCATGGTGCTTGTCTGGCGTAAATACTTCTTCATGCAGATCTACAGTTCTGTATTAGAGTAAAATTTATCGTTATTTTGCAGAACAACAGCAGTTATAGAAACTTAGCATGAACTTAGCATGAACCACAGCCACCCCCATGAACCACAGACATTGCCGAGGTGGGGTGGCTTGCGTGCCTCAACGATGCAGATAGCCGTACCGTAGGTGCAACCACAGCGGAGGGGTATCTGTGGAGAGGCCAGACAAACGTGTGGTTCCTGAAGAGGGGCAGCAGCCTTTTCAGTAGTTACAGGGGCAACAGTCTGGATGATTGACTGAGCTGGCCTTGTAACATCAGCTAATGTGGCTTTGCCACACGGTTATTGCGAACGGCTGAAAGCAAGGGGAAACTACAGCCGTTACTTTTCCCGAGGACATGCAGCTCTACTGTATGAAAATATGATGATGGCATCCTCTAGGGTAAAATATTCCGGAGGTAAAATAGTCCCCCATTCGGATCTCCGGGCGGGGACTACTCAGGAGGATGTTATCATCAGGAAAGACAATACTGGCATTCTACGGATCGGAGCGTGGAATGTTAGATCCCTTAAGCGGGTAGGAAAATTAGAAAATTTAAAAAGGGAAATGGATAGGTTGAAGTTAGATATAGTGGGGATTAGTGAAGTTCGGTGGCAGGATGGACAGGATTTCTGGTCAGGTGAGTACAGGATTATAAATACAAAATCAGTTGGGGGTATCACAGGAGTAGGACTGATAATGAATAAGAAAATAGGAATGCGGGTAAACTACTATGAGCAGCGCAGTGATCGCATTATCATTGTCAAGATAGATACGAAGCCAACACCGACAACAGTAGTACAGGTTTATATGCCAACTAGCTCTGCCGATGATGAGGATATAGAAGAAATATATGAGGAGCTAAAGGAAATTATTCAGACAGTTAAGGGAGAGGAAAACTTAATTGTGATGGGAGACTGGAATTCGGTAGTAGGAAAAGGAAGAGAAGGAAAAATAGTAGGTGAATATGGACTGGGCAGAAGGAATGAAAGAGGAAGTCGCCTGGTAGAATTTTGCACGGAACATAATTTAATCATAACAAACACGTGGTTTAAGAATCACAAAAGAAGGTTGTATACGTGGAAGAGACCAGGAGACACTGGAAGGTATCAGATAGATTTTATAATGGTAAAACATAGATTCCGGAATCAGGTTATTAACTGCAAGACATACCCAGGGGCAGATATAGACTCTGACCATAACTTGTTAGTCATGAACTGTAGGCTGAAACTGAAAAAACTGCAGAAAGGTAGGAAAATAAGGAGATGGGACCTAGATAAATTGAAGGAAAGTGAAGTTCTGGAGAATTTCAGAGGGAGATTTAGGCAACAATTGACAGAAACAGGGGGAAATAAAAGAGTAGAAGAGGAATGGGTAGCATTGAGAGATGAAATAGTGAAGGCAGCAGAGGACAAAATAGGTAGAAAAGCAAGACCTGCAAAAAATCCTTGGATAACACAGGAAATACTAAATTTAATTGATGAAAGGAGAAAATATAAAAATGCAGTAAATGAAACAGGCAAAATGGAGTACAGACGACTAAAAAATGAGATTGATAGGAAGTGCAAAATGGCTAAGCAGGAGTGGCTAGAAGCCAAATGCAAATCTGTAGAAGAATGTATAAGAAGGGGAAAAGTAGATACCGCCTACAGGAAAATCAGAGAGACATTTGGGGACAAGAAAAGCAATTCTACAAATATCAAGAACACAGATGGGAAACCAGTTCTCAGCAAAGAAGGGAAGGCTGAAAGGTGGAAAGAGTACATAGAGCAGCTCTACAAAGGAAATGAACTGAGAGACGATGTTGTAGGAAGGGAAGAGGAAGTAGATCAAGATGAAATAGGAGATATTATACTGAGAGATGAATTTGACAGAGCCCTGAAAGACCTAGGTCGGAACAAGGCTCCAGGAGTAGATGATATACCCTCAGAGCTACTAAAGTCTCTGGGAGAGCCAGCCATGACAAAACTATTTGAACTGGTGTGTAGGATGTACGAGACAGGCGAAATACCCTCAGACTTTAAGAAAAATGTAATAATCCGCATTCCAAAGAAATCAGGTGCAGACAGGTGTGAAAATTACAGAACCATCAGTTTGATAAGTCATGGTTGCAAAATTTTAACACGAATTATCTACAGGAGAATGGAAAAGCTGGTAGAAGCTGACCTAGGGGAAGATCAGTTTGGATTCAGGAGGAACGTAGGAACACGGGAGGCAATACTCACTTTACGGCTTATCTTAGAAGATAGATTAAGGAAAGGCAAATCTACATTTTTAGCCTTTGTAGATTTGGAGAAAGCGTTTGACAATGTTGACTGGACTACACTCTTTCAAATTCTGAAGTCAGCAGGGGTAAAATACAGGGAAAGGAGAGTTATCTACAACTTGTACAAAAGCCAGACCGCATTTATTAGACTCGAAGGGCATGAAAGGGAAGCATCAGTTGGGAAGGGAGTAAGACAGGGTTGTAGCCTTTCTCCGATGTTATTCAATTTGTACATTGAGCAGGCGATGAAGGAAAGCAAGGAAAAATTTGGAATAGGGATTAAAGTTCAGGGGGAAGAAATAAAAACATTGCGTTTTGCTGATGACATTGTAATTCTGTCAGAGACAGCGAACGACCTGGAAGAGCAGTTGAATGGAATGGACAGTGTGTTGAAGAGAGCGTACAAAATGAACATTAACAAGAGCAAAACAAAAATAATGGAATGCGGTCTTAGAAAATCAGGCGATGGTGAAGGAATTAGATTAGGTAACGAAACAATGAAGGTGGTAGATGAGTTTTGTTACTTGGGTAGTAAAATAACATGCGATGGTCGCAGTACAGAGGATATAAAATGCAGAATGGCAATGGGGAGAAAAGCATTTTTGAAAAAGAGAAATTTGCTAACATCGAATATTAATTTAAGTGTAAGGAAGTCTTTTCTGAAGGCATTTGTGTGGAGTGTTGCGTTGTACGGGAGTGAAACATGGACGATAAGCAGTGCGGACAGGAAGAGAATAGAGGCTTTTGAAATGTGGTGCTACAGAAGAATGCTGAAGATTAGGTGGGTAGATCACATAACTAATGAAGAGGTACTGAACAGAATTGGCGAGAAAAGGAGTTTTTGGCATACCCTGACTAAAAGAAGGGATCGCTTGGTAGGACACATTCTTAGACATCGAGGAATCGTAAATTTAGCATTGGAGGCAAGTGTGTGGGGTAAAAATCGCAGAGGGAGGCCAAGAGACGCGTATAGTAAGCAGATTCAAATAGATGTGGGTTGTCGTTCTTATGAGGAGATGAAAAGGCTTGCTCAGGATAGAGTAGGGTGGAGAGCTGCATCAAACCAGTCTCCGGACTGAAGACCATAACAACAACAGCATAAAATTGTTCTCATCAGTCATCAGGATACTGTTAGTCTACAAAAGGCGATAAAAGTTACCAAATGAGTTTCTTTTTCCTTCATTTCACTGGGAAACAGTATATATGGCGAGAAAAGTAGCAAATAAAAATGCGAAGTCTATCTCTGCATTTGCAGTACCATGGACATCTTTCCATCGCCAAGAAGCAAGTTTTGCCAACTGACTTTACTTTCAGGCGATTGTATGCATGTATGGTTTATTATTATTATTTTGCACAGGGTGAGGAGTATTTTGAGCGAAGCTCATTTCAGATTACAAAACATCGCCAGGTGGCTAGGGACTTAGCATTGCTTCAGATAAAAAGAATTTTTATGTACCGAACCAGAGTAACGCATCTACAGAAAATATCTTAACTTCATGCATGCTTCGGGTGAATTTGATCTCAAACCTTAAAAAGATCGTAAGGACCTGGAGGCATAAATTCATTAACTATCGAGCGGGATGGCGCTCTGGTAACGCACTGGACTCGCATTCGGTAGGACGGTGGTTCAATTCCACCCCCGGCCATCCAGATTTAGGTTTTCCGTGATTAGCGTAAATCACTCCAGGCAAATGCCGGGATAGTTCCTTTCAAAGGGCACCGCAGATTTCCAAAAAATTTTCAAATGTTTGTAATTCTATCGGACCAAACTGCGTGCTCATCAGTCCGTAGCTTACAAACTACTTAAACCTAGGTAAACTAACCTAAGGACAACACACACACACCCATGCCCCAGGGACGATTCGAACCTCCACCGCAAGCAACCGCGCACTCCGCAGCGAGACGCTTTAGACCGCTCGGCTACTCCACCGCTGCGCCGTTTTCCTTCCTCATCCTTACACACAACTCCGAGCGTCAGCTCCGTCTCTAACGATCACGCTGTCGACGGGTCGTTAAACCCTAAGCTTCCTTCCATATTTTTCATCACAACTCGTACTGAAAAAGCATGGCTTCCTCAGATCTGTTGACAGAAATATTAAACAATGGCATCCCGTCAACTTCTTATCAAATAGCCAGTTGAATCGTCATTATTACAAAAACAATATGCATTATGTGAACCGATGACCGGCCGCGGTGGCCGAGGGGACTAAGGCGCTCCAGTCACAGTCTGCACGGCCACTACGGTCGGGGGTTCGAATCCCCCCCTCGGGCACGGATATTTGTGCCGTCCCAGTTCGTAAGTAGTTCATAAGTAGTTTGTAAG
Organism: Locusta migratoria; assembly: GCA_026315105.1. Classification (NCBI taxonomy): domain Eukaryota; kingdom Metazoa; phylum Arthropoda; class Insecta; order Orthoptera; family Acrididae; genus Locusta; species Locusta migratoria. Next base: position 320,005,830 of record CM048745.1, read on the forward strand.
TTTAGGGACTGATGACCCCGTAGTTAAGTCTCATAGACTATACAAACATTTGAACATTTGATTTGTGACCCGATGATCTAATGCTATTATTTACAATACTGGGGACGTATTTCTGGAGACGTGTTTTCTCACACCAATAGTTTATTTATCGTACTTAGAGCGGATATTGGTGGACTACATACTGAAATATGATCATCACCTTTGTTGAAAATAGTGAGCTACGAAACTTGAGAGCAGCCACTAATCACAGTAAAATGGGCTACCGTTTTTTTACGTATGATAGCCGATGCTCGCTGCCGCCCAATCGCAGAGCAAGAGGCACTCTAGTATACTAAAGACGGCACAAACATCCATGCCCGAGGGGGATTCGAACCCCCGACGGCGAACTGCCGCGCGTACCGCAACACGGCACTCCAATACGCACGGCTAATTCGCCGCAGCTAGGACAGTTCGGCGCAGTGTGACGTTAATAGGTTATGGCAACATATGACCAACCCCAGCGCGTTTACTAACAGCCCGACGTCTCCTAGGCAAGATATCAGTTGGTCCTCATAAGACTGGTCAGATCTGTCCCGACTCCAGTTGGTAAGAGCCGATGGTAGGGATCGACTGTGGTACAGACCCCATGAAGACATGTACCCGTGTTGTCAACAAGCTGGTGCAAACTGGTCAAAGCTCCATAAAGATGTGGAATGTTTTCACAGTAAAATCTTTAATTAACGGACACCATTGGGGAAAATAAAATTGTCCGCTTTTAAGAAGTATCCGCTGTTAAGAAAAGGATAAAATACAAACAGTAAACTACCATTTATCCGAAATTATCGGGACGGCGGCCGGTTCGGATAACGAATATCTCGGATAAACCGGAGTCCCCTGTTTTAACGCGTGAAACACACCGAATTGCGTCAATGCCGCCAAGTATGATCGTAAAACGTGCGAATGCCACGCCGCTTCTTCAACCGATCCAGCCAGCCATCATTTCCGAGGAATTCTTACTCCTTTCCTTCAATCAGCTCATAAAAAGTCTTCGCTTTATGACGAATTACAGGACCTGAAACTGGCCTTTGGCTCTTATTTGTTCATGACACAACGAGATCAACTTTTTTTTCGTTTCGCGCCCTTTTTTTTTTTTTTTTTTTTTTTTTTTTTTTGGAAGCATATAGCGCGAACATAAAACTAAAAAAAGAAAACACTCAGATGAACAAGAAACAAGACAACGCTCAAGACGCATTAGACAAAATTTTTGACTTTTGAAACCAGGCTGTGGCAGCCGTCGAATGAAAACATTCGATACATGTATCGCCTCTTCCCTGTCCTACTCAAGCCCACGCTGCAACACAACAGTGCGTTAACTATTGAACGCTTGGCTTCGTCTGATGTACCGACAACAGACGGAAAGAGTTTGGCGCCGCACTCTCATTGTCGGTTTCGACAGGGCTTCGTCTGCGCTGCTTGGAGCAATACTGTAACTACTGCACTTCCAAGAAGTTCCGATAGATGGCAGTGCCATGAAACCACGCGATACAAACACGCTAAAAATTTCAACCAACAGACGCTCGAATTGACGACAATCTGACTTTTGACACGCACATTTTGATTGTTGTTGGGGGACATATTACAGTGTCCATGACCGTTATTAGCTTCGCTCGAGTAGCGAGAAATTTACCAGTCGCCACTGTTTCTGACTACCTCTACTGCGCATACGCGGCCACCATCAGTTGCAACTGCAGACGCCAACTCGAACGCCTATTTCTCATGTTTCGTGGTTTGGCCACCTGTAGCGCTAGTTGTCTCTCATTTACTGTCTCACCTGCGTTGATGAAGGATTTATGATTTAAATAATGAAACACTACAACAGCAACATTTTTTATACGCAAAACTATGCTTTTTCAGATTTCATTAGTTGGTTAAGTCCAAATATTTATGTGACGTCTACATAAGTGACTTTCTGCTTATTTCGATCCTTGCTGTGTCGTGTTTTACAGGTTATAAATTAGGCCTACAACACCACTTAAATAATCATTCCCGCCTGGTAGCAGGCACCACCGTGACGTTGTTTGTAACGTTCGTCCGATCTGCTTCCAGGTCTGCCGTCGTCCCTGCTGCTAGTCGTGCTACTCATCGCCGTTCCGGTGTCACGAGGCCCTGCTGCTTGCCACTGCCGTCTGCCGCCTGCCGCTGTCGCTGTCGCCGCCCAGCCCTACCTGGAGGCGCCGCCGCCAGGAGGCCCTGCCGGACCTGCTCGCCGCCCCGTCGCCCCGGTCCAGCCCGGGGGATCGGTTCGCCGCCGCCGCCGCTCCGTGCCCCTCTCCAGCCGCCCTCGCCGTAGCAGCCGCCGCCGTCGCTCCGTGCCCGTCTCCAGCCGCCGCCGTCGCCGCCGCCTTCGTCGTCGCCTGCATCGCTTGGACTGCCCCTTGCAGCTGCGGTAATCATGGCGGCGCCACCACCTCCACCATCATCGTCGTCAACCTCCTCATCCTCCACGCCCCCTCCACCACTTCCACAACCGGCGTCTTCGCAACCAACCTTTGTCCCCACTATGACTTTGCCCCCCGTCACCACCACGTCCGTTGTTCTCACCACCACACCCTCTCTTCACTCCACCACGATCACGTGGAGCCCCTCATCCCTTCCTCGCACCACCGTCCCCTTAAATGTCCGCCACTTCCCCCGCCCCTGATGCTCCACTGCCTCCCCCGCCTCCCCCAGTTACCATAGTCACCGCCCCTCATGAGTTCCCTGTTTTGTCTGCCCCCCCCCCCGCGCCCATCGTTCACCGCCGTGCCACGGTGGCGGAGTCCTCGGCTCCGCCCACTCCCGAACTGGCCCTTCAGTTCCCCGCCGTGTTCCAATCCGACCCATTCCCCAGTATATCCCCACCTCAACAATTCCGAAAAAACAAATCAAACGTACCAGCGCGGATCCTCTTCCCAGCACTTCCAAAAAAGTCCCCTCCACCACAGCCTCTGCTCCGCTCCCCCTCAGCCTGACAATGGACACCTCCCCCATTCCCCCATCTCAACCTTCTGTCACCTCGGCCCCTCAACTTTTTACCTACATCCTTTCTCGCCCTGCCCCTCAGTTTTTAGACAACCGCCACCTGTCCCGTGAAATATATAAATACTTCCCCTCAGCACCTCCATTTCAACTCATCCCTCGGAAGGACTCCGTCCTTATAAAAACACCCTCTCCGTCCTTCCACACAGATCTTCTCCGGCACGCTCCCCGGATTACGTTTGGGGAGCATGCTCACCTCACGCCTCATATCACATCCGCCACTCCATCCCAGTCTCAACCACAAACAGCTCGCCGCCCACCCACCCTCACCGCCGTGATCACCAAGCTTAGCCCGGTGATCACGGAGGTGAGGTGTTGGCCCATCTCCAATCCATCCCTGACCTCCACATCCGATCCGCCAAGCGGATCAACAATGACCATGGCCCCACCTACCTCATGCGGGTCTTCTCCGAAGGTTCCGCCTCCATCGACCGCCTCCTCACTGAGGGGGCGGTAATCTACAACCGCCGCTACAAGGTGGATCCTTCCCGCTCCCCCCCCCCCAGTCTTATAGGTGTGGCAAATGCCTCACCTATAACGATCATCTCACCGAAAAATGTCGTAACCCGCCCACCTGTCCCTACTGCAAACAGTCCCACTTCCTTAAGCAGCGCCCCAATTTGTCCTCTCCCCCCACCTGCAACACCTGTGGCGGCCCCCACCCCACCTACTCCTATAAATGTCAGGCTCGCCCTCAACCCATCTCCCCAGAGCTGACAGTTCCCGTATGTCCCATTGACCCTCCGATGCACCCCAACCATTCCCTGCTTCCCCCTCCCACAGTGGAGGACGTCATCCACTTCGTAACCACCGTCATTCAGAATATCCACCCATTCCAGCGTCCACACTCGCTACAACAGATCGTCCTCGCCGCGCGTTCCGTGTGGCAATTGGAAACAATTGCCACACTCTCCCACAACAACTCCCACTTCACCTTCTCCCGCGGCGCCACCCTCGTTTAACTTCCCTTAACCTCTTTCCCGTCGCCCCCTCCCCACCCTCCCCCCCTCAGTAGTACCTATTATGGCAGGCTCGCCCCATCTTATCCTTTACCACAATATCCGCTCCCTCCCCGCCAACAAATCCCTCTTTATGCATACCCTCTCCCAACACCGCGTGGATGCCTTCCTCCTCAATGAAACCTTCCTCCAACCCCGTCGCTCCGTCTCTACCACTCCTTACACCCTTCACCGCACGGACGGTCCTCCCCCCCTGGCTCGAGGCGGAGTGGCGATTGGCCACCTCCGCCACCACCCTGTCCGGCCACAACCCCCTGTCAATAATCCTGCCGAACACCTCATCCTGACGCTCTTCCTCCCTTCCCTCACCGTTACCCTGGCAACCATTTACATTCGCACCCGTGTTCCCATCCCATACGATTTCATTTCCCACATAGCCAACTCCTTCACGACCTATGTGATTGCCGCCGACCTAAACCTTCATTCCCGCTCTGCAGCCGAACTCCAGCGGTGGCATCAGTTCCTACCCAAGCTTCGGGGCGACCTTGTTCCCCTCCCGAGTCCTACACGCCCTGAAAGCAATACCACTCCTGATGCTGTCCTTGTCTCTCCTAACCTCCTGGGACGCCTGCAGGCGGACGTCCTTGACCTCATTGGCAGTAACCACGCCCCCATACTCCTCACCTTCAACCCCCGCGGCCGTCCCGGCCACGCCACCCGTCCCGTACCCCCTCCTCGGCTAGTCCATGATTACTCCAACGCCGACTGGGATGCCTACCGTCGTTCCATTGACACCTCGGTCGCTAGCCACACCCTCGCCCTCCATACCCCTGATGATATCGTCCATGCCTCCTCTTTCCTGCACCAGACTGTTGCTGACGCCGTTGCGACCCATATCCCCACCAAAGCCATCCATCGTCACCGTCCCCCGCTCCCCCCACAAGCCGTCCTCCTGCTCCGAGAATCCCGTCGTCTGTACCGTTCCTTCCTGCGGACCCGTGATCGAGAGACACTCCTCCGCCACCGGCAACTCCAACGACATATCAGGAACCTCTTGAACGCGAAGAAATGCCGGGATTGGCGACAGACATGCACCCGTCTTAATACTACACTCCCCATCCACTCCTCCAAATATTGGAAAGCCTTCCACCGCCTTACTGGCAGTCACTCAGTCCCCGCTTACCCTCTCCTCCATAATAACCTTCCTTTTCCTGACAATGCCAGTAAGGCACAGCTTTTTGCTGACCACCTTTCCACTATATTCAACCTGCCCGACAATCCCAGGTTCGACTACTCCCGTTTCCCTGACGTCCATGAGCGCACCGATACCTCAGTCCCTCCGCTCGCCCCTGGCTTTCAATATTTGGATCACGTTCCCCCCTCAGACCTCAACACACCTATCACAGCACAAGACATCGTACACACGCTCCGCACAAAACGTAACACTGCTCCCGGTCACGACCGCATTACCTACAGGCACCTCCGTACCTGTCCCCCCTCCTTCCATTCCGCCCTCGCTTCACTGTACAATGTCATCCTCTTCACCAGTTTCTACCCAGACCTCTGGAAAACCTCCCGCATCCTAATGTACCTTAAACCTGACAAACCGCCCTCCGAAGCCTCCTCCTACCGTCCCATCTGTCTCACCTTGGTGTTCAGCAAAATCCTTGAATCCATCCTCTCACGCCGTATCCACGAACACCTCCGTCTACACCAACTCCTTCCCGTTTCCCAATGTGGCTTCCGGCCGTCCTTCTCTGTCGATGACCAGCTCCTTCGTCTTGTTCACCTTCTCTCCGTCCAGGTAAATTCCCGTCGCGCCGCCATCCTCGTCTCCCTCGACATTGAGAAGGCCTACGACCGTGTCTGGCATTCCGGTCTCCTTTTCAAGCTCCAAACCTACGCCCTTCCTATTCATTACGTCCGTCTCATTGCATTACGTCCGTCTCATTTCCTCTCCAAACGTCCATCCTATGTCACTGTCAATAACCAAAATTCCCATTTGTTCTACCCCTCTGCCGGGGTGCCCCAGGGCTCTGTCCTTTCGCCCCTTCTCTATCTGTTATATTCAGCAGATATGCCCCAACCTCAGCATCCTGTCCATCTTCTTCAGTATGCTGATGACACCGCCTTCCTTGCCCTTGCCCCGTCCCTCGCTCGCTCCCAACATCTCCTTCAGTCCCATCTCTCCGAATTTTCCTCCTGGTGTAACCAGTGGCTCCTTACTGTAAGCCCTACAAAATCCCAGGCAATCATCATAGGTCACACCACCCCTTCCTTTCGCCACCGAGACCTGTACCTCACCCTCCATGGTCGCCCCATCCCGCAAACCAAGGCCCTCCGCTACCTCGGATTAACCCTCGACAGAGACCTTTCCTGGAACCCTCACCTCAAAACCGTCTGACAAAAAGCCCTTTCCCGCCTAAACCTCTTAAAATGCCTCTCCGGCCGGACATGGGGACTAAATCCTTCCACCATCCTGTATACCTACCGTTCCCTCATGCGTCCCGTCCTTTGCTGCTTCCATCCCGCCTGGATATCCGCTCCCCCCTCCTATTATGAATCCCTCAAAATCCTCGAACGCCACGCCCTTCGCCTCGCCTACCGCATCCGCCTCCCTCCCCCACGTGGATCCTCTACGACCTCATCCCATTCCCGCACCTGGTCAAATTCCTGCAACACATCCGCCTCAAGTACATCCACCGCAAGATAGAATCCCATAATCCACTGGTATCTCCTCTCCTCCTCGATCCCGGGCCCCTGCCACGCCTTTACCGCCACATCCCTCCCTCCCTTCATCTCCACACCCTCTACATCCTCTCCGAGGGTGGCTTCCGCCACCTACCTCTCCATGACGACGTTCTCCAAAACCGTCCCGACATCTATCCCTCCTTCCAACTTTGACCCCTCTCTGTGGATTGCCGCCGCCTCCTCCCTCCCCCTCCCCTCCCACTCTCATCCCCCGCTTGGCTCACCCCCTCCTTTCTCCACCTCCCCAGGAGCTCCTTCCGGTTTCTCCCACTCTCCCTTCCCCCACCTCCTTCCCCTTCCCCCGCGCCTTCTCCATCCTCCCCCCGCTTCCCCTGCAGGGCCAGTACAGTGCTGTGTTTTAAGTGTTCAGTGCTTCGTGTGTATAGTGTATCATCGCCCAGTGTTTTTTAACTTTGCGTACACCAGTGTTCAGTGTTTTTTACCTCAATGTCGCCGTCTTTGTCTCGTCGTCTGCAGTGAGTGTCTTTTAGCCACCGTGGCATTGTCTTGTTTTAACGATCATGTATGTTTCTGTCCGCTGTCATAGTTTTTAACTTTCTCCCAAATTTTTCATCTTGTTATTGTAAAAGTGCCTTTTATCACCTTTCATTTTAATTTCTGTTTTGTCCATTGTGTACGTTCGCTCGGCTGTAGAGCAGCATCATTGTCTGCTGCCAGCCTGCCTTCGGGCATTAAAATTTCAATAAAGAAAAAAAAACACTTAAAATTCAACATCGGAAACAGTGGTGACGATTGTGTTTGTGTGTGTGTGAGTGTGTATGTAATGGAGGAGGCAGTACATAACCTAAAGCCAATTACAGTGCGAGAGGGCAGTTAAATCACAGAAATAGTATACATTTATGTACGTACGTTTTTGCTCTTGATATGCACCATAAAAAGCATAACAACATGCTTAACAGTTTCATTGTCACATTGATTAAGTAATAGATATCCAAAGACATCAATTATACTGAATGAAATTATCAACCTTTAAATAAAGCTATTGATAACTTCAGACATCAGTTTCCCAGGAATATCCTATTTTACTATACATTTTTTGATTTAACGAATGGGACAAATTTAATTTCATTGTGGCATTTATTTTGGCATAAATTTCGCTGTTCATTGCTACTAATTATCTGCTGTTTAATGTCAATGTTGATAAACTAAAAATGTTGTTCATGGCCAAACGTAACCAGTGCTGTAAATTGTCTAATTCCAAGAATGATAACTCATTAAGTTGCTAGGAAGAGGCTGTAATGTAGTTGTTTACACGCTGAGGGAAATGAATATGAAAACTATAGGCTACGTATTTAAAAAGAAACAGTGGTCAGTACGACACGTCAATATGCTTTTCAGAGGTACTTTGTTGCTTTCAAAATTGCACAGGGCAAGCTTGTTATAGTAGGTCAATCATTAAGTTTAATTGTAGTTTTGAGCAAAGCATTTCGCACTTTGTTTTTCTTCGCAATTAGGTATTTAAAGTGCACAGATATGTATTTTTGCACACCAAGACTTTTGATAATATGGTTTCGTGTGATCACTGCAGAAAGATGGATGTAAACATAATGCAAGCAATTTCCTACCTATGCCGACGTCCCTCTAAAATTAGAGGATGTTAATGTGCACACGTCATTTATAGTAACGAGTGTGGTTGGTATGTGACCCTCAGTTTTTGGATTTTGTTATACAATTCTTGTATGGAAGAGGCAGAATTTAATTTTTTAGCGGAGATGATACTTTAGATCTCGCTAGATGTATATAAACTTCAGATATCTGCAGAAAAATCCCTCAAGAGGACACAATAAGACTATGATGTATTAAATTTTCGCGAGACTGCCATGTAGCGTCCATTTAATAGAATAACCGGAATTTCGCACTTCCTTTCTTCGATGGAAAGGAGCGAGTTGCAGATAAAACGCTTTGCACATGTGCAGGCTTATCTCTTTCAGAATACTTTACTAAACGCTTTGAAGTCGGTCAGAAGAATTTCCTCTTACTAAAACAAATCGTTGCAACTCCTCACACACCGCAACTCGAACGCCTCACTGGCAGTCATATTTAGTTTGAAAAGGTGGCGACCGCAACTCGAACGCTTTAGTGCGGTTGCAACCGCAACTCGAACGAAGCTATTGATAATGTCTGCTATTCGGAATAACTTTAGCCACAGACAAAAATATACAGACGGAAAACCTCCGTAAGGGCCTGGTCACACGCTCAGGTGTGCGGGGACGGAGGGCCAGAGCAGTTCCGTAAGATGTCCCACGATGGCGCTGGGGTCAAAAGCATCCCTTTAAAACTAGCCAGAGCAGGTGGCAGGTAGCGGCTGTCCCCACCACCACCTCCCCTCAAACGCCAGCAAGCCGGACACAGTCGTGGCCTCGTGGCAGGCGGCACGAGCTCTCCCCTCAAGCCTCCCCTCCACGCTACCCACTATGTGCGAGAGGCACCCCTAGTGTCGTCTACCGGTGCTAAACCAGGAAACCGTCTGACATCTGCTCTCTGTACATATTATATGTTACTTTGTGCTTTAGCATAAGGGCTAATGTTGTTTTGCAGGGGAATTTTAAAATGTCCGCTATTGAGAGGAGTCCGCTATTGGGAAGTCTCCGTTAAGAGAAGTTTCACTGTAGATGGAATGGACTGGGGCGTTTGGTCCGAATGAACCGTTCATTGATTGGAAATGGTTACAGCCGGTAAAAGTTTTGAAACGGGCATCTCTTATCGTTACGTGTTTAACGGTAGCGCCTACAGCAAGCGCTGATGGATACCTAAAGACGTCGGAACGCCAGATTTTTATAGCTAATAATGATGTTTTGGTTTCAAATACACAATGTATTTTACCGTAAGCAGGTTTTCTGCTTCATTGGCTGCGCCGACCTACAATAAAGCTGTTGCCTCCAAAACTACCCTAGGTCAAGGGCTACGCTTTAAGATCAATCTTTCGCCACAGCCAATTTCAAATCTCGTATTTTCCGGCCATCAGTGGGAATTTTGAGAGCAATACACATAAGAAAGGAAAATTAAATAGAAACTCTACTATCATTTCAGAGTTTGGGAAGGTAAAATCAACAAACTGGCAGTTCTGCTACACTTGATAATGGAAGTATGACAATACATTAACATTGCTATTAGGGATGCAAACGATACATCGATGTTTTGAAATATCGCCGATATATCGCGATATATCGCCGATGCATCGACGACAGAAGTCCAAAACAATCTACATCGTTCAACAATTGATGGTCAACTCATTATTACTTTATTAGATTCTCAGCCAGCGTCAGCTCAAGTGCGATGCTCCTGCTGTCGTCGCTGTTTTCATACTTTTGAAATAGTAGGTAAGTGAAATATGAAACTAACAACAATATCATTTACTCACCTTTGTTTGCTATTCTCTCAGTGCTGCAGTCACTTGTTCGAGTGAAAACAATAGTATGTTTCACTATTGTTGGACAGTTTGTACGCGTACATATAGCCAATTAGCCACAAGTGTAGTAGTTTGCTATCGTGAGTTTGTTGTGTGCAGCAGGAAGTGGTCAAACGCAAGGACTACGAATTTTATAAATCCGAATCTAGAGTTCTATGGGATATTGAAAGTAATGCACACAAACATCGCAACTGTAATATCATACCGATGACTTCGGAATAACAAACCTATGTCAAATGTGAAGCAAAAAAAAAAAAAAAAAAAAAAAAAAAAATGCGTAGGAAGAGTGGCTCTTCAATCATATGTTTTGCATTTGATGTCAAGTTCCGTTATAAAATAAATCTTATTCATATTTCAAAATTCGAAAGTTATTGGACCTTCACGACACTGGAGAATGCAGATATTGCGAAGACAAATCCCAAATTCTTAAACAAAATTAAAGTTAAAAATGGTTATTATTTGTCATATTGCGTCTTGGAGTCTATCTCGTTTTTTATGTCGATCTTTGATGATTAATCTGATGCTTGTCCAGCACGAGCTGCTGGCATTGCTGAAATTTCACCCTCCAACATCAGTGGAATCGAATCTTTGACAGTGTTACCCAGGCAGACTGATATCGTACTGTCAAAACGTCAGTTACAACATCAAACAAAAGTCGACGAAAAACCCGAGACAAAAGCCAACAATCCAAGTATAACATAGATTTTCATTTCAGGAAGGTACATGATTTGATAAACGTCATTGATGAATATTCTTTTTAAAAATACATTATTAAGTAATAACTGAAAGATACATAATGTTTAATTTTCTCCACGTCGACAGCTAAGAAAAATGCAATACGTCAACATAACACAAGTTATTTCGCATGTAATGAACAAATCGATGTAAATTCAAAGTAAAATCAGCGCAATAGGTAGCTAAATCTTATTCTCAACTTCTTTTTCATTCTAATCTGCTATTTCGCTGTGTATTCGTAGCATAGTGAAAGAACATAAATAAGGCAGATACTTTCTGGCAACATAGTTTCATTTCAGTGTGTTTTTCCTAATATTTCTTAAACGTATGGAAACATCGAAAAAACATCGATGTATCGTTTTTCAGAGCGATGTTTTTTTAACATCGATATTTTTCCGCAGGAACATCGATGTTTTTATCAACGATGTTGCATCCCTAATTGCTATTGAATCTTCCGGGTTGTATGGTCGTGGTAGAAGAAACATTTCTGCTCCTGACGTTTCGTTCAGAGCTGCGCTGGTCATCTTCAGAGGTACCTCTGCTAGCGGCGAGTCTTGCCGACTGACGAGTCGGGCGACGGAGATCGATAAAAATACCGTCTAAAAGCGGCGTGGTCAAGTTTTCACGAGCTCAGGAGAGATAAGCATTGTCCGAGATAAAACCATAACTATCGATAGGATAAAAAACGTACCTACCTACTCTGGAGAACCACTGTCCATATGTCACTAAATTTCATAGCTTTTACAAGGTTTATCTTTGCTGCGCAATTGAACACTTGACCAAGCCCCTTATATCGTTCTCCAACGCCCGACTCGTCAGTCGACAATATTCACCGTTACCAGTAGCACCTCTGAAGAAGTTCAGCGCAGCTCTGGACGAAACGTTAGGAGCAGAAATATTTTTTCGACCACGACCATACAACCCTGAAGATTCAACAGCAACTATTTCAGCCGGTCGTGAAAGTCTTTGTTGCATGAACAGCAAGACACATCCTTAGAGAGATTTTTTTGTTTGTGAACACGTGTCTGTAGTCGTGGCACACACTGATATCCGTGCGTCGCAGCACAGTAGTTCACAGGTAGAGAAGCTGAAACACAACGACGTATCCACTTATAACGTGGAGTACCCTTGAATGACAGCAGTAGAAGTGTGTCAAGTCAGTCGTGTGTCAGACGAGGAAAAGGCCTCTGCGCAGCGTCTTTGACAGAACAGGTGGCAGCAGCTTTGCCTAGTGACGTACGCTGAACAGCAGGTGGCGTGCACACATGGAAAACATGTCGTGCAGTCTCCTCTGAATGACACTATATAAGCGCCACAGCCAGGAGCCACAACAGTTTGCAGTGTACAGCCTGCTGCGACATAGCTCGGAGCACAGATGGAGATGATAATTCCTAGTGTTTTCATTTTCACCTGCTTACTGGTAAGAAGCAGATACCTCTGTGTCTACACTGTTCTCTTTCGATTCACTGTACAGTGCGCAAAAAAGAGTGCATTTTCACTGCATAGTAAGCTAATCCATTACGGTTTCTTTTGCTCCAGTGTTAGAATGTGGTATAGCGGATAGCTTGCATTTTTGTGCATAAGCTTTTGTTAGCCTAAATACATCTTTTCGATTTTTACGGAAGCCGTGTAAAACAAGCATGATGAAAATTTTTAATCCCATTCTGGAATATATCAAGTAGGTTTCACTGGGACATGCTGTTCAGTGGCGTAACTACGGGGGGGGGGGATAGAACCCCCCCCCCCAGAACCCAAAGGAAAAAAAAAGGAAAGAAAAAAAGAAATTGTATAACAGCAATCTGGTAAGGTAAAGATTGGAAACTCAGGGTGTTTTACCACAAGCTTTCTTTGGATGGGAGTGAATTAATCTTCAACGGGAGTGGTAGGTGGTAGTCTGTCTGGAAACTGACTAAAATTTTGCTCGTCAAGCAGATCTATCCCCCCCCCCCTCCAAAGCCAAGTCCTAGTTACGCCACTGATGCTGTTTATACGAAGTCAACCCACAATGACTTGTAACTGCAGGCTGACAGTTGTCACCATCCGGCTCAGCGTGAACGGGTTCTTGGCTCCTTGGTACGCATGGCCATAGCCAACTGGTATTCTCCCAGTCCTCCCACTACGGTCGGCATGCGTCTAATAGAGCGAACTTATCGGAGTTACCGCCTCGGCCGCAGCGGCGGTCCTAGTGGGCAGTAGAACCACGCTTGCTGAACATTAGAATCAGTAGTGCGATCTGAGTGAAGTAAGCTTTATTGTTGTTTCACCGTCTGATTTTTTAAGAATATACGGAGGTGTAAACAATGAAATCGTAGTAATTTATTAATAGAAACCATTACAGGGTTTGCATAAATCTGATTTACATTTCTTGTTTAATACGGTATCACCAATTTTCTATCCCATCGGCACAACTGCTCTGATTAGTTAGTCTATATGATGTTGCCCTATATTATGTTAAAACAGTAACATCTCATTACAGGGATGTATTTGCCAACAGCAATTTAAAGTTTGAAAATAAACTCAATGAAATCAATCATGAGTTGGAGATTTAGCATAACAATTACCATAAAGGTATGTCCCAATTAAATTAAAAAAAAAAAATAATAAAAAATTAAAAAAAAATGTTCTCTTCCTAGATGGACAAAAAAATGTTCAAATGTTTGTAAATCTATGGGACTAAACTTCTTGGCTATTAGTCCCTTACAAACTACTTAAACTAACCTAAGGACAACACACACACACACACACACACATGCCAGAGGGAGAACTCGAACCTCCACGGCGAACGGCCGCGCGAACCGCAGCAGGGTGCCTCAGTGCGCACGGCTATTCCGCCGCGACTAGAGCTCAGCTGTTCCATGTCTGGACGTACTCCTCTCAGTTTGAAGGTCCGGTGGATTGTGCATAATGTCTTCTGTATGTTTGTGTTTAGAGAGTGTGGGGTTCGATATTCATTAATCGCTGTGTTTGTGTGGTTGTGTTAGTTTTGATTATATAGTGAAGGTTTGTTGTGTGTTATACTCGGAAATGACGAGTGGTGATATTCCGTGGGTGTTTGTAATTTATATGGTTGGGATCCGTTCCAAGTGATGATATGAATTGAAAGGGGGATGATTCTGTTTTTTTCTAAATGATTGTGTGTGTATCTGAATGGTGTGAGTAATTTCTGGCATGGTAGTGTCGTTGTGAATGTTTTTGTTGGGGACAAACCACGGTGCGTCTCAAAAATGTTCAAATGTTTGTAATTCTATCGGACCAAACTGCGTGGTCATCAGTCCGTAGCTTACAAACTACTTAAACCTAGGTAAACTAACCTACAGACAAACACACACACCCATGCCCCAGGGAGGACTTGAACCTCCACGGCGAGCAACCGCGCGCTCCGCAGCGAAACGCTTTAGACCGCTCGGCTACTCCACCGTGGCACGGTGCGCCTGTTATGATGCTTAGTGTCTTGTTTTGCAGCGCTTGTATCTTTTGCAAATGAGTGTCTGCAGCCATACCCCAGACCTCACAACCATAAAGTACCTTGGGGAGGATTGTGGGGAGAGTTTAGCATTTGTAATTAGCCCATTGCCTCTAAGCAAGGGTTAAGTTGAACTAGCGCAGCCATACCCCGATTAAAAATGTTCAAATGTTTGTAAAGCTTATGGAACTTAACTGCGGGGTTATCAGCCCTAAACTTACAAACTACTTATCAACTACCTTATTCTACAGACAGCACAAGCATCCATGCCCGAGGGGGGATTCGAACCCCCGACGCGGGAGGCCCCGATTACATGTCTCGGTCATGTGTGTATTCCAAAGGAGTTTGCGGGTAATTTTGAGGCCTAAATATTTTACCGAGTCCCCCCGTATAAAGAGATTTTACGGAAGGGAGGTGCCGTCTTGGTTGTGAACATGATTGCACTGCATTTTTCCGGATTAATTTTGATTTTCCAAAAGTTGCACCGCTGAGTAATTTGCTCAAGGTGCCACTGAAGGCGCAATATTGTCTAACTACCTTGGAAGGCGCATGACTATGCATGAACAGAAGATCATATATATAAGCGGCTTAAGGGTGTCAGTTTGTCGCCGATAGAACTGTGCATGCACATAGCTGTTATCGAGTTCCACAAGCAGTTCCATAAACGCATGCGCAAAGTTGTCAAAGTTCCATAAGCAGCTATGCGCATGCGCAGTTTTGCAGCTTACGTGTGTGTCAGTTTGTCGCCGATAGCTACTATAAACGTTTTTCCGCGAAGTAACTGAGAAGCATTTCATTCCATTCCATGATGGTGGTGGTGGCGGCTGGTGCAGCAACATTGTTGAATAATTAAATGATTCTCAGTCTCTGTTGCAGTATTCTTTATTATTCCAATTACGCGTTTCGCGCTGTTAGCGCATCATCAGACTGGAAACAGACAAATGTTTTATTACAGTCCGTGTACCTGGCGGGCAGCGAATCTAATGTGGCTAAGGAGAGTAAATTTTGAAAAGTCAGACTTACTTGGGCGGAGATGGAGCCACAGAACTATCTAAAGTGTGGTGGAGGTAGCTTAACAATTTGTGTTCTGTCATTGGGTCCCTGCAAAGAGGTAAACGTACTTACGGCTATTTGAAGCGGAATAACTAGGGACTAAAGGGGTACAGTATGGAAATTAATAGAATGTTTCTTATGTGATAAAACTCACCATAGCAGTAGAGGAGTCGCTGTCGCGGCAGGTCCACGTTTACAACTGGTAGTATTGTTAATAACTGCGGAACATAAATGCCACCGTTAAACAAAGCGGTGTGGGCAGAGTTACGCCTGCGAGAATGAGAGGCTTGCCAAGCGGTAGCTTGTTATTATTAGAGATGTTTGTAACGTGGGGAATGAATCTTGTTAAATGTTACATAATAAATTAAATTATTAGAGGCCTGGAGGTGGGGTAGAAGAAAGATGTTGTGAATTGTCAGAAGAGGGGTCATTTTGGAAAAAAGATGGATAACATGATGTCGTAAAAAGTTTGATTTTTTGTAATGAGCTGTTCGTTGAGACTGTGTTCTAGAAAAGCAAGTTAACCTTAAAAGTTAGACGTCTGAATGAGGCTGAAATATTTTTTTCCTCAATAGTGGACGAAACAGCGATCAAACAACAGTTACAATATGAAAGAAATCTCGATGCTTTCTTTGATCATTTACACTTGATACAAAATTGTATGAAAACACTAGCGGTAACACATCTGACGTTATGGATATGAATGTTAGTAAATGTGAAATTGACACGAACAATTTACTTTGTTTGAATATAGCTGGTTTATGTACTAAATACAGACTGCCAGCCGCTTACTTCTTCAATCAAGGAATCTCAGGAAAAGGAACTACACACTCTGACTCTTCCTGTTATCAGAGAGATCGAGGAGTGTGGATTTCTTATAGTATATCTGGTTTTTGACAAGACCAATGTAATCATGATTGAAGGGGGAGGGGCTTTCCAGTGGTAATCCTAAGATTTGAAAGCCACTAGCTACTGACCCCAACAGACCATTATTTCTTGCGTTCAATGCGACGTCTTTAAACTTGTAGGTTTAAGAAATGATGGAACACTTTGGTTTTACAAGCACTTCTTTTTCAAATGATACTGAAAAATTGGGCGAGGTAATATACAAAACAATTACACGATCCATCTTTATATGTTGTTATGGTCTTCAGTCCGGAGACTGGTTTGATGCAGCTCTCCACCCTACTCTATCCTGAGCAAGCCTTTTCATCTCCTCATAAGAACGGCAACCCACATCGACTTGAATCTGTTTACTACACTCGTCTCTTGGACTCCCTCTGCGATTTTTACCCCACACACTTCCCTCCAATGCTAAATTTACGATTCCTCGATGTCTAAGAATGTGTCCCACCAAGCGATCCCTTCTTTTAGTCAGAGTATGCCAAAAATTACTTTCCTCACCAATTCTGTTCAGTACCTCTTCATTAGTTATGCGATCTACCCACTTAATCTTCAGAATTCTTCTGTAGCACCACATTTCAAAAGCCTCTATTCTCTTCCTGTCCACACTGCTTATCGTCCATGTTTCACTCCCGTACAAGGTAACACTCCACACAAACGCCTTCAGAAAAGACTTCCTTACACTTAAATTAATATTCTATGTTAATAATTCTTTTTCAAAAATGATTTTCTTCCCATTGCCATTCTGCATTTCATATCCTCTGTACTGCGACAATCGCATGTTATTTTACTACCCAAGTAACAAAACTTATCTACCACCTTCATTGTTTCGTTACCTAATCTAATTCCTTCAGCATCACCTGATTTTCTAAGACCGCATTCCATTATTTTTGTTTTGCTCTTGTTAATGTTCATTTTATACGCTCTCTTCAACACACTGACCATTCCATTCAACTGCTCTCCCAGATCCTTTGCTGTCTCTGACAGAATTACAATGTCATCAGCAAAACGCAATGTTTTTATTTCTTCCCCCTGAAATTTAATCCCTATTCCAAATTTTTCCTTGCTTTCCTTCACCACCTGCTTGATGTACAAATTGAATAGCATCGGAAAATGCTACAACCCTGTCTTACTCCCTCCCCAACTGATGCTTCCCTTTCATGCCCTTCGAGTCTAATAACAGCGGTCTGGCGTTTGTACAAGTTGTAAATAACTCTCATGTCCCTATATTTTACCCCTACTGGCTTCAGAATTTGAAAGAGTGTATTCCAGTCAACATTGTCAAATGCTTTCTCCAAATCTACAAAAGCTAAAAATGTAGGTTTGCCTTTCCTTAATCTATCTTTTAAGATAGACGTAAAGTGAGTATTGCCTCCCGGGTTCCTATGTTCCTCTTGAATCCAAACTGATCTTCCCCAATGTCAGCTTCTACCAGCTTTTCCATTCTCCTGTAGATAATTCGTGTTAAAATTTTGCAACCATGTCTTATCAAACTGATAGTTCTGTAATTTTCACACCTGTCTGCGCCTGATTTCTTTGGAATCTGTATCATACATACTACACACCAGTTCAAATAGTCTTGTCATGGCTGGCTCTCCCAGAGACTTTAGTAGCTCTGAGGGTGTGTCATCTACTCCTGGGGCCTTGTTCCGACCTAGGTCTTTCAAGGCTCTGTCAAATTCATCTCTCAGTGTAGTACCTCCTATTTCATCTTGATCTACTTCCTCTTCCCTTCCTACAACATGTAGAGCTGCTCTATGTACTCTTTCCACCTTTCAGCTTTCCCTTCTTTGCTGAGAACTGGTTTCCCATATGAGTTCTTGATATTCGTAGAGTTGCTTTTCTTGTCCCCAAATGTCTGTTTTATTTTCCTGTAGGCGGTATCTACTTTTCCCCTTCTTGTAGATCCTTCTACAGATTTGTATTTGGCTTCTAGCCACTCCTGCTTAGCCATTTTGCACTTCCTGTCAATCTCATTTTTGTTGCATTTTTTATATTTTCTCCTTTCATCAATTAAATTTAGTATTTCCTGTTATATCCAACATCTTTATACGAGCCATCTTTATATATATTGGACACGTTTTGAACGAGTGAAGCATTTAAATAACAACCGAGAAACAGAAAAGTAATCGCACCGCAGAAGATGAGGTAAGTGCATACAGTGCCGGTCGGTCAGTCTACTGCACGCCGGTCAGTGTAATGCACGCTTGCAGAGCTTCAATAGCGAAAGAGAGTACTTCTTGTGTTCCCGTGTTTTATCGGAGTAGGAAGGCTGGGAATATATCGTCGGGCGATAAAACGGCTCACGACATTTTAGAACCCGAAAGTTTTTGAGCTGAGTTGTCCCACCTGGTAGTCACTTTTCATCAGAATGGTTATAGTGAAAGACAGACTAAGCGAGCGTTGCGCTATCGACAAGCTGTGCTACAAGTGAGGTTTTTATAATACCGAGGTGGCAAAGTTTACGGCTTCCAATAGGATTAACCGCATTTTTCGGAAATATAATGTTAAATGTACTTTTAGACCATCTTCTAAGATTAATGCGCTGTTAGGGTTCGTAAAGGATGATCCTGGTTTGCAGAAGGCGTATGGTTGTATTCCACTCAATTGAGGCATGTCACATATTGATCAGAATATCAGAACTGTGGAGAACCGGTGTCCTGAAAAGGAGCGTTACAGATATTTACAAGAACCTAGCAAATGTTCTATTCCAGAACATTGACTACACATAGGTCATGCTATGCAGTATAGCAACACGGAGATTCTGCCATGGCATTGCGTTATAATGGAACCACTTGAAATTAAACTATCGAATAACCTTGTAAATAGGGATGAAGGATTTTGCTTACATTTTGTATGGAATCCTGCTCTTGCTCTAGTCAAAAAAACACCGCTGAACACCGATACTTACTATCGTAATTTCTGCGGTTGTGTGATGACGCTATAACTTACTTCCTCATTGTGTGATCTTTCCTATTTTCATTAAAAACAGAGATTTGCTGTCTGCAGTTGGAAAATGGCTGAGTTTGCTTCAGCCGAAACATCCCCTGTCGTCGATTCCATCAATTGGCTGCGACATTTATGGTAATCGGTCAAATAGTATCGAAGTCTGTTGTAAGGTTAACTCCAACGTCAACCGTATGGACGGTTACGACAGGTAGCCAATATTTGAATCTAGGGTATATTTCATCCAAATCAGACCAACATTTTCACCATGAAGGAGTAAGAAACAAACGATATAACACCATTATAATATACTTGTAACCCCCTCCTCCGGGTGCCATTAAGAACCGAATTCCGACATGTAGAACAGCTTCAGACGTATTATTACCTTACAGAATTAGTTAATGTGTTGTCTTTTATCATGCAATTTCGGAAAGGTTTAGATAGTTTGACATTGTGTTTAAGGCATGTTGGAACTCACTGAGTGCTCCGATTATCAAACACTGGGAAAATACAGAATAATTTGCACTCAATTTCTGGCAAAAGCTAGTTTTTCACGTATCTCAATGTTTATGACATCATATCTCCTGAACTGTGTATCGTGTCATGATATAATTTTGCAGGTAAATACAATAAAATGTATTTGGTACTATCTGCAAGCTGTGTTGCAAATTCACTCTTTGTTAAACAAGTAATAAATTAAAATGTCATGCCAGATGCTGACGTTTTACCACATGAACAGCGAAAATTTACTGAGCGATACTCCCCTCCCCCCCCCCCCCTTTCATGATTCATATAGGGGGAGGGGGGTAAGCGGGAAGAAGTTCCATATAAGTGCTGAAGTATGTGTAACGTTCGTTGGCAGTCGCCAAGTGCTCTGGATCACTCAATTGCGCTTATTTGTGCGCCGACGGTCACGCTGCCTAGAGGGAAACAAAAAGCTGTTAACTGCAATAATTGCGTCATTATGTTAAACTTTTAACATAAGATTGCTGAAAATCACATTTTTGTTGGTCCTGGAAACCGAGCGAGGTGGCACAGTTGATAACACATTGAACTCGGATTCGGTAGGACCGTGGTTCAAATCCACCTCCGGCCATCCTGATTTAGGTTTTCCGTGATTTCCCTAAATCACTCCAGGCAAATGACTGGATGGTTCGTATCAAAGGGCACGGCCGATATCCTTCCTCATCCTTACCCAAAACTCCGAGCCTAAGCTCCGTCTATAATGTCGACGGAACATTAAACCCTAAGCTTCCTTCCTTGTCCTGGAAGCCTTGATTTGATTTGATTTGATTTTTTCCAGGGAAGCCAAAACAGTCTTGGTCCAACCCGCCACTGCCCGCACCGAAACTAAGTTTATTGTGCGGTATCGCTCCCTGTATATCAAGTAAAGCCAACCAATGCCCTTCAACAGTGCAAGGAGTCCCTTTACCAGTTCTATATTAGACACAATTTCTTCGGGTCTGGTTGTCCCAAATGTTCTGTGCCTTTTACTCTTCAATGCAATGCAATCGAAGATTAGATGTGATGCAGTTTCATCACCGTCATCACAGATCCTATATTTAGGGTCCTCTTCTGTTATTCCCATTGTATGTAGGTGTTTTTTGAAATTCCCATGGCCTGTCAGCAATCCAACCATGAGTCGAATCTCTCTCCTGTTCAGGCCCAGCATTGCAGAGCTTCTTTTAAAACATGGCTTTGGCATCATTACCTTGCCATGTTTTTGTTGGTAGACTTTGGTCCAATATTCTACGTGCTGTCTTCTGAGCCAGTTATGTAGCTCCAATTTGATCATTGCCTTGGTGATTATCAGGACAGGTTCCGGTCCAATAAATGGAGTCTCTGCCCCCCATCCTGGCTAATCTGTCGGCATGTTCGTTGCCACTGATCCCCGAGTGGCCAGGGACCCACAATAGGGTTATTCTATTGCTTTCCCCTAGCTCCCTGTGACATTCTGCATCAATTTTAGACCTTGTTGCAGGAGCTGCCATTGATCTCAGGGTTGCCTGGCTGTCTGAATAGATATAGATGCTACGATCTTTGTAGCGCCTATGCAAATTCTCCTCCACACATGCCCTGATGGCAGTGATTCCGGCCTGGAATACTGAGGCCAGTTTTCCTAGAGAGATGACGCCCTCCAGTCTTGGCTGCACCCCGTATACCCCGGCCCCAACGCATTGGTCCGATTTTGACCCGTCAGTGAGCCAGACAATAACCCCCATACGGTGTCGAACTATTTTCTCCCACTGCTCCCTACTTCCAATTGTTGTATTGAAAGGCTTGTTGAAGCAGTATGGGGTTTTAATATAGTCGGCTGGCATTTCCGCAACCTTTCACATTTTTACCTCACTCACTATTTTAGTATGTGATTCTGGACATCCCAAAGAGTTCCAGTTGTTGCCAGATTTGAGTCTGTATGCACCAGCCGCTGCCTCCATCTTGACCCAAAGGTGTAATGGAGTCATATCCAGCATGGTTTCCATCCCAGCAGTTGGTGTACTGCTAATTCCGCCTGTTATGACTAAGCAGGCTAATCTCTGCACCTTACCAAGCTCCTTAGCAGCAACCTGCTATTCTACCTTCTTCCACCACACGACCGCCCCATAGGTGATCCTGGGTCTAATCACTGTGGTGTATAACCAGTGCATACCCTTGGGGCTCAGACCCCAATTTTTGCCACAAGCTCTCCTGGTACTCACAAGAGTACCTTTTGCCTTGGAGCAAATATTCCTGATGTGAGGGGTCCATGTCAGTTTCTCATCTAGGGTAACCCCTAGATATTTCACTGTCCCCTTCATATGTAGCGCTTCATTGAAAAGCTTTAGATTCCACCTTGAATGTTGGATGTGCTTTTTGTGAATGGTACAACAACAGTCTTCTTAGGACTAACCCCCAGATCCTGTTTTCTGCACCAGACTTGCACAATGTCCAACGCACCTTGTGCCATATTCTTTACTGTGTCAGCAAATTTGCCAAGTATTACTATGAGAAGATCATCTGCGTATCCTTGGCAAAAGTACTGCCTAGAGTTTAATTCTCCAATGAGATCATTCACCACTAGATTCCACAATAAAGGGGAAAGAACTCCTCCTTGCGGGCAACCACTAGTGGTGTTGATTACCATTTTTTCATTCATCATGGTAGCTTCTACCTTTCTTCCACTGAGCATGGCCCTACTCCACCTACATATAGTGGTCCCTAGGTCATGCATCTCTGCTGCCCTAACCATGGAATCGAAGGTCGTGTTGCTAAAAGCCCCCTCGATGTCCAGGAAGATACAGAGGACTATTTCCTGAAAGTGTAGTGCTTTCTCCATCTTCCCAACGAGTTGGTGGAGAGCTGTCTCACATGATTTACCTGGCTGATATGCATATTGGTTTGAATGTAGAGGAGCCCTACTTAACCTCCTTTCTTCAACATGCACATTAACCAGCTTTTCCAATGTCTTAATAATGAAGGAGGACAGGCTGATTGGTCTCATATCCTTGGCCTTGGCATGATCAGTTCTCCCTGGTTTAGGAATGAAGACAACCTTCACTGCCCTTCAGGCATTGGGAATGATTCCTGCTGCTTGGCTAACCCTGAATAACCTGCATAGGAATCTAATAAGATTTTCTCCCGGATGTAGCAGGAGAGCTGGATAGATTCCATCGGGGCCAGGTGACTTGAACGGTTGAAACGTTCCCACCGCCAATCGGACCTTACTGAGATCGACACACTCCTTGGCCAAATCCCAGTCCTCTTTGCGAATACCTGAGAACCGTTGTCTCTCAGGAATCGCATTCTGGTCTGAGTTATCCCCTAGAGTATATTGAGGAAAGTGAGTCTTGAGGAGCAGTTCCAGCGTTTCATGTGCTGTCTTTATATACTTCCCATCCTCCTTCCTCAATGTTCCTCCTGGATTAGTTGGTGCCCTAGTGAGGATTTTATGAAGTCTTGCTTGAGCAGCCGTGCCCTCCACTTCCTCACAGAATACCTTCCAGGATGCCTCCTTTGCCTGTCTGATGGCAAGGTTGTAATTGGCAAGGGCCTCACTATACTTTGCCCATTGTCCTCTGGAAGCCTTTATACAGGCCCCGATAACAGGTGGAGGCCAGGTTTCGGGTTCTGTGCTTCTGGACAGCGTTTTAGTAATATATACATATGGATGTCTATTTGACTGTTTTGTAAACCAAACAAACGGTCGCCTGATGTAGTCAGACGAAACACTGTCAAACAGCTTGGTCACTAGAGGTGTAAAAGTAATGAAAAATGTTTTCACATGTATTCGTTACTAAAAGCAACAGTACTCGTTACAAACTTATTGTTACAAGTTACTTTCGTTACCGACAATATCTCAAAACTCGTATGGAATCTAATCGCAGTCATACAATTACATCTTGTTACCTTGATATATTTTTCTTTACTTGCAACCGTTTGAAGCGAATTTAATAATGAGACAAATAACAGTAAGTTTTAAATTTTTAATGTGGAATTTAAAGACCATTTTTACAAATAAATGACTGATAAGCAAAATGAAAATGATGTTCTCGATTGTAAATTTAACTAAATAGATTAAAAAACATTTTGTACCACATTTCAAAGTAGGATCCTAATTATGAACTTATATGAATATAATTAAATAACGTATATGAACATACTTTAAATCAGACTGGTAACTTGGAAAAGGAGGTCAAAACGATAGATATCGATCTCGGTATGACGAATTCCATGTTCACATTTTATACAACACAAGCCATAGGGTAAGGTGGTACAAATTCGATATAGGTGCAATTCCGATCAACATAAGGTTTCGCGTCATTCGTTAGTCTCATAGTGTTGGTAGCACTTGCCTTTGTGTAGCGTTGTATTGTAGTAGATTTCTACAGCTCCTCCTGTCTTTTCCAAGAACACACCACTTTGTGCTACGGAGATATAAATTTTTCCTGTTAGTGAAGCTATTTAATCTAACGCGCTCTTATAAATTTTCTAGTTTCCACGCGCTTGCAAATTCAGCCAAAAATGCAATGTTTTGTGTCACGAAGTACGTGTTGGTGCCCGAGGGAAAAAGTGCTTTTTATGTGAAAGATGCCAGTGATCGAAATTGTACCAGAAAGTGATCGCAATTGTACCTAGTATGGTACATTTTCGATCGATTTTACTCAATTCTGTTGTTTTTTGTGTTTATACCAACATTTGTAATACATATTCATTAAACATCCAAGAACAAGTGCCATAGTTAAAATTATTTCTTTTCTCAATACATTTCCAGTTACAGTAACATTTGTCCGAAATGATCGCAATTGTACCACCATACCCCGTTCTCCAAATATCAACTACTGCACCGATGAATGCGCAGTCGTAAATCTTACGAAAATGGCCTAGTAAAACCAAGAGAGTCGACCCAAACGCGAAGTGCAGTAACAAGATCCAATCGGCCTGCCGAATCGTGTGGAAACGCAATTCATTTCGCATCCGCACAATTCGTACCGTATTCAACGTAATTCCACTATATGTACATCCCGTTTTGGTTTTCGTTACAGAGGTTCGAGTGACGAAATATATTTATGAGTAACGATCCAAAGTTTTCTTTCAAAAGTTTGTAAACATAAGGCAGCAAACTGCTGAGGTCATTGGTCCCTAAACTTACAAAACTACTTAAAATAACGCACCCATGCCCGGCGGAGGATCGAAACTCTCGGCCGTACAAACCCTGACATAGCCATTCCCGCGCGACAAATTATTCGTCACTCAGCACCGAAAATATATGGTTGTGATATTACAGATAGCTGATTGTTTCCATACGAGTGGCGGGTTTTGCCAGGATGTTGGGTTCCCCAGCCGCCCGGCTAACAGTTTGGACCTAATGAATGGGATACAGGTAGTCAGGGTTTCCCTAATGTGTTCGGAAACAGAAAGCGACTATCTTGGATGACCGAGGGCGGCTAACCCAGATTGCAGCTGAAATACAATATAGCCACAAACATTATTCTACAAATCCACATAAAATCAGGGAATAATCATATGGCAAATATAATTATATGAATGGATTCAGGAGACTTGGGAGAATCAAACGCTGTAATTACAATTTAAATATCCCTTATAGATAAAAAGACGATAAATTTCAGTACTATAATAATAATATTATACAACTTATATCTACAATTATTGATACGTAGTTTTTATCAGTAACAGATTAAGAATCAAATGGGAAGCATTGCACCATGCTACCCATCTTAAAAGATGTACCACGTTGTTTCCATATTCTTTCAATAAACTTTGTTTTGCTCTCTTGTTCTGCTTTTCGTTGAGGTAATAATGTTCTTATGTCAGAACATAGATTCCACCACAGAAACACAAAACATGAACCCAGCAAAGCACATTACATTTATATATCTATTTTATTATATTTAATATTCTTCTTTTTGTGTCCCGACTTCGTCGCCGCTTTTGTGTCCCAGCCTCGTCGTAGGTGTCGGTGGCCGAGTGGAATGAGACCGACACACTGGTGCAGGTACGGAGGGGAGCAGCCAGAAACTATAAACACTCGAGTAAATTAGAAAGAGATATATTGCACAGAATGTAACAATACTTAACTTTTACATAGTACTGCAGAATGTTGATACATAGTTGTTAGAGGCCTGCCTAGTGCCTGTACAATAGCAAAGTCTTCAATGGTGCCTATCTGATTACGAAGGTCCTCACTCGTTGCTATCTCAGTCCGAAGTGTTTACTCGTTGCTCTCTCAGTCCGAAGTGACCGGTCTTTCCGTGGTGGCCACGAGCGGCGTTGTCGCAGAGGGCGCTCGTGGCTGTCGTCGTGAGAACGCCGCGCCGTGCGTGCCTGGCGGCGCGCGGCGAAAGTAAGTGGCGCGCACTTTGTACTTGTGCGACACCACACTTCTTAGTGACGTTCGTTTTTTATGTTGTAGACTGCCACTTAAATATTTCATGTCCGACTAAAAATAGTACATATGCAGCAGATAAATTTATATACAAACAATTATATGTATTTGTGAATAAGAACTGATTATATTTACATAAAAATCCATGATAAATTTCATATTAATTGTGTCAATATATTTCGACAGTGGTAGTATATTTGAACAGTGAGAAGCTATCTGAGCAAAGAGCTTCAGTCTCAAACGTTTTAGTATTGTTAAATATATATTTGTTTGTTAAATGTAAACAACATTTGTAGGGAGGTGGTCAAAGCATTTAATTCTGTGATATTCAAATCTATAATATTTTGGAAGGGAAATTGTATTTTGAAGATGAGGCGTTAGGATGCACGAAAGGATACAATTTTGGGAGCAGGAAAAGCATGCTTTCGAACGCTTGGGAAAGGGACTCGTAACTTGGACATGGTGGTGAAAGGCTGTGACGCTGGGCGGTCTGAAACCGCGTTACGAACTTGTGATTTGAAGAGATAGGCGTGTGTGGACTTAGAAAATTTACGGGACTGTGACTGCAGAACTTAGTCTCTGGTGAAAAGTGGTAAACTACTCACGGTAGTAGGGCTGTGGAACTGTGATAAATCAGCAATTGTGCACACGTGTGATGACAAACTGTGTTTCGTAACAAATACTGTAATTACGAATTAATTAGGAACTTCACTATTTTACGAGTAATAATTTGGAATGTTTACTCTCGAGTGCGTGTGATACTTATAGTGCCTCTCATGAACAATAATTAGGGAAATATTCAGTTATTTATCGATGTATAAAGCAGGACCACCTCCGCATTTTCATGTCCAGAAAGAGAAATAAACTCTATTTATAAAGAATTACTTCGTGAATGAATCACTTCTTTATATTAGAATGCATTTGTTGGTTATTCAGAGGTTTAATTTATGTTTGTTAGATATATTTTCACGTCATTATATGCAGATTGATAGACTGGTTAAACTACAGATTAATTATTTATCTTATTGAAACAGAACATAACTCACCCCTATGGACAGAGACCACGAGCCATAAACTTTTTACTACCCTGAGTTATGTATTGCCCAATCCTTATTGGTGAGTACCAATAGGAAGGTCGCATGGTATGCCACAGCTTTATTGGTCACATTGCATAACATTTGGTTATTCGTTTGTCACTTGGGCGGAGTCAAGAGGATTAGGTTAGAATCTATTCTGCTGGTGAAACAAATCAGATTTAATCTTCTAGGACGCGAAGAATACCACAAGAGAATGGATCATAGCAGGGGCATCGGTTGGCAGCATTCGCAACACAAACGCGGAGAAGGCATCAACCACCAGCCAACACATGGCCTCCAGAAAAGGTCCTGAAAAATCTACACGTCCCCTCTCCCACGGGCGGTGAGGGCCGGCCATGGAGAGAAACGTTGCGCTAGTGACGCCTGACTGAGTGAACAGCACGACAGGAGTGGCCTGTTCAATGGTGACGTTGATGCCAGGCCAGTACACGTGGCACAGGGCCAATACTTGATGCTCGTCATTCCAAAATGCGATACATGTAGGACTTGCAGAATACGAGATTGGAGATGAGGAGGAATCTGTGTGTGGGATTGGACCCAAACCGAAGAGCAAAATAATGATGAAAAAATGAGTTGGCCTGAAGGGAAACATACTCTGGTCATCCCTTCCTAGCCCCCGACGTTACATATACCAAAATACAAGCAAGCCCACGAGCCATCAGCACTGCCAAAGTCCACAGCGTGAGAAACTTGTACTCGTCTCTGACATCACAGGTGTCTCTGGGTTTGGTTACGTTTTACGAGACATCGGCCGCGCTGATAACTCGGGTCACGAGCCATCGCTGCACTGCCATCAGTGACAAATAATCCAGGCTTTCTTACTTATTTTAATCTAGGACAAAACAAGCTGATTCCAGTGGGTCAAACTTTCCGTCAGGGCCGGCCGCGGTGGCCGAGGGGACTGAGGCACTCCAGTCACAGTCTGCACGGCCACTACGGTCGGGGGTTCGAAACCCCCTCGGGCATGGATATTTGTGCCGTCCGTAGTCTTAGCTAGTTCATAACTAGTTTGTAAGCTTAGGGTCTGATGACCCCGTAGTTAAGTCCCATAAGTTCTACAAACATTTGAACATTTTTTTTTTTCCGTCAGGGCCGAGAGGAAGCTGAGACAGGACACACATGCTTGGAATGACATAGGGTTTTATTACACCCAAAAAAATCTTTGATCGGGTCCTATTTCTTTGAGGAACTGCGTGATTCTGGTTTTATGAACTCCTACCGTGACGGATGAGAGGTATGCCGATATGTTACAGAATCACATCGGCCATAGCCTGGCTGATAAACACCTGCTGGAACGTACGATTTTTATGCAGGATGGCGCTCCACCCCATATTGCTAGACACATGAAAGGTCTCATGCGCGCATCGTTTGGTGATGATCGTGTGCTCAGCCGCCACTTTCATCCGGTTTGGCCTCGCAGGTCCCCACACCTCAGTCCGTGCGATTATTGGCTTTGGGGTTACCTGAAGTCGCAAGTGTATCGTGATCGACCGACATCTCTAGGGATGCTGAAAGGCAGCATCCGCCGGCCGCGGTGGCCCAGCGGCCAGTGCGCGCCAGTCACGGTCTACACGGCCACTACGGTCGGGTGTTCGAATCCCCCCTCGAGCATGGCTATTTGTGCCGTCCTTAGTATTGGCTAGTTCACAAGTAGTCCCATAAGCTGTACAAACATTTGAACATTTAGACAACATCCGACGCCAATGCCTCACCATAACAGCGGACATGCTTTACAGTGCTGTTCACAGCATTATTCCTCGACTACAGTTATCGTTGAGGATTGATGGTGAATATATTGAGCATTTCCTGTAAACTGTAAAGAACATCATGTTTGCTTTGTCTTAATTTGTTATGCCAACTATTGCTTTTCTGATCTACATTATTCCGTGGTTTATTAAGTTTTCAAATTTATACTGACTTTTTGATCACCCGGTGATGTTGAGGTAAATTGGAAGCACCCTTCCTCCTTTGTATCCTGTCGCCAAGTCCAGGGTCGGGCTGGCCATATAGTCAGGTTGGCGTTTGCCAGTCGGGCCCCACCCTGTCCGGGCCTCCTGGGCCAACACTACCTATAGAGAAGGCCGCGGCGCTGTCGTGTGACGTCACGCAGCGTAGGCATCGTTCGCGTAGCTGACTGGGTGGCCGCTGGGGCACGGCCCACTATGCCGTAGCGCGCAGCCAGTCAGCTGAGCGAACGATGCCTACATTGCGTGACGTCGCACGAGAACGCCGCGGCCTTCTCTCTAGCTGGTGTTGCCCGGGCCCCCTGCACTACCTACCATATACTGGTTGGATTCGCGCGGGCTGAACAACTCAGGAATGTCAAGTACGCGGTAAAATAGAGCCGACGCTGCTGCAGTAGCAGTAGCAGTCCATAAGGGGTGGAGAGAGGGGGGGGGGGGCGGCGGTCGCAGAACCTCGCCTCCTGCCAGACGCGTCACCCACAGCGTGGCGTAAACCGCGAGGCAGCAGCCGCATGTAGACGACACGGCAGAGTAGCAGGCATGCTAAGAGAGCCCGGCTGAGAGCTCCGAAACACTACTACACTACTGGCCATTAAAAGTGCTACACGAAGGACAAATGCAAATGATAAACGGGTATTCATTGGACAAATATATTGTACTGGAACTACCCTAATGAGGTTTTTCATCACAGAGATATTCTGATCAGCTTTTCTTTTCCACAGGGTAACAGTTTGCAGGCAGACAGTCCCGAACAACTTAGGTGAGTAAATCATGAACTAATGTCATTAAGTGTATTCGTCATTCGCAGACGTGAAATATGGCTTTTATCTAAAATGAATATCAATCTCTATTATGCACTCTGATGCTCTATAAAGTCGTCCAAGAATACTTCTTTAATATCCCCACTAGTGAACATTAAGATTACTAAAGAAGTTTTATTTCCCATCACACTGTAGGCCTACATTGCTAAGTGTAACAGAAACACAAGCATTTATACAAATTACATATTATTTGTAACTAGGGCAACCGCAGCTTAAATACTATACTCTTTCAGACATTTTCAAAAAAAAAAAAATTGTACAAACATTACCTTAAAAATATTTTAAAAATTTTGTGTCAAGTAAATGAAATTTCATTTATGCCATATTAGCTGTATCCATACTCTTTATTGGATTCACAGCCGGTTTCACACCGTTATAAGTGCATCTTCAAGTAGGTGTTTGTTATTTCATATGACAAAAAATTTACACAGCCCCAGTGTTCCAGCTGTAATCCCATTGTATGTGAATAAATGTGATAAGACGTTGGCGCGAGTCATAAAATATTGTCCACCAAATATGTCAGCAATCAATGAAATCATTAAAACACATTTTCATCTGGGATGCTAATGATTTTACCGACTGACGGCATTTTTGGTGGATGAAGTTTCATGACCCACACTGACGGCCTACCAGATCTATTCACATACAACAGAATTACAGCTAGAATGTTGGAACTGCATAAATTCATGGCCATATGATGTACCGGTAACTACAACCCATCTGAAGATGCCCTTACAACCTCTGACAATAAATTTCAGTGAATGAAGGTTTATAAATGACAGGCTATCAGCTATAGTGTTGTCTGGCAGGTGGAATAGATTATAGTCGAGCCGAAATACGATGATCCCTGGAGCTTGCGCCAATCGGCTTTGATCACCGGCATGGCAGCATATCATTGGAGTAAGTCAAACGTGAACTTTGCTCTGCGCATGCACGCGTCCGGCTGCACTGTCCACTTTTGCCAGTTCTGTCGCACTATAGCGACCGTTAGCTATGCTGTCTGGCAGACTATCTACTTGTCAACATGGTTACATTCCATTTCCAGGGCTGGGATGGTCTTCCAGCCCAGTAGGCAGAGCCACGGATCATTGTGTTTCGGCCTGACTATAGTAGTAATTAATGTATACGCAGCAACTGACGATACTGAACATTGCGTCTGTATCCGCGAGTATGATAAATACTTCTCAGATTTTCTGATTTGATTCTGTCTTTCCTGTCTTGTATGACCGATTGCACCATGTGCTTTCATAACAGTCGTTACTTTGGCCTTCAGCCATGCTTTTATTAATACTAGCTTTCTTCTATACGAATTCTCGCATGTCTCTGTTCGCTTATTCTGAATTAATTTCCTTTGTAAATTATATGTAATTCGCCGTGGTTGCACACCATGTGCCTTCTCACATATGAGTTCGTTTAGTGCACAGTGTACTTAAAATTTGTGATCAAGACACCTGCCATCTCGTCAAGACACTTTGTTTTGCCTCTGTTATCGAATGTTCCCACAAAGTAATGTACCACCAAGTATTATGCATGTCTGTGAATGAATGAATCTGCTTTCAGCTACCCATTGTGTGTTTGCAAATTTCCTCCCACGTTACCTCCATATTCATAAAGGGCAGAAACAATTTTATTACAGGCAGTAATTATGACTTAATTCACTTTTGTCAAGGTGTGTGCTTAATTTGGTCTCCCCACATTAAGTTACTTGTTCATTTTTCTGAATAGATTATGATTTTAAAGTATCAAACCTCTACTTCATGATTTCATGCTCCCTGTCCCATGTTTAATTATCTATTCATTTATTTTTTAACGTTGATTTTGTTAAAACTTTGGCTGCTCCCTCCCTTAAGGAGTGAGCAGTTAGATAATTTAGTAATTTAGAGCAATTTGCAGATCTCAACTGTCCGAGATCATGTTTACGGAACATAACAGGCTACTATCACCATGGTTTGATGAGGTATGGCAGAAACTGGTAAAGGAAAGGAGAAAAGCGCAATTAGTTTGGGATAGGAGACAGTAAACGAGAGGAGTTCTTGAACGTGAGAAAGGAAATTGGCTGTAAATTACTGGCAAAGAAGAGTGATTATTGGAGCAATCAAATTAAATAAATGGAAACTAACAGTAAAACAAAAAATATTAGGGAACTATACCTAGACATAAATAAGTACAAGGAAGGGCTTCCAGGCTAGGACACACATTCTTTGAGGGAATGACGGGAGCATACTGACAGACGCCAGTGCTATATTACGTTAACGGAAGGTGTATTTTGAGGAACTATTAAATGATTACCAGAAAGCAGGAAATGAGCAAGCGTTCGAAATACGTACAGCAGAACCGCAGATACTTGAGCCAACACTAAAGAGTTGGTCACTTACAGTTTGAAAAAGTGAACGCGTGTAAGTATTTAGGTGAAAATGATATTGAATCGGAGCTGATGAAGAGATTACAGACCGGAAATTCTTGCTGCTTCTCACTGAATGGATTGCTCTCATTACAGTTATTGTCTAGAACTTTAAATATCAGAATATACAAATGGTGAGGAATTTCCGACGTATGCAAGACACCTGATTTTAATTATTTTTTCCAAACATGTTTCAGCACATTTTGTGCTACCATCAGTGGGGGAGGGGTGTTTGTTTTTGTTCTGAAAAATTAGAGTTACTGTACAATACACTTTTCAGGTACATCTAAAATGTTTTTGTAGGTTCATTCGTTTTTTATTTACCAAAATTAAAAACGAATGAACCTACAAAAACATTTTAGATGTACCTGAAAAGACTATTGTACAGTAACTAAAATTTTCCAGAACAAAAATAAACCCCCCACTGATGATAGCACATAATGTGCTGAAACATGTTTGGGAAAAAATTAAAATTAGGTGTCTTGCATACGGCGGAATATCCTCACCATTTATCCAAGCAAGCACGGAAGAAAGAAGAACAGCAACATCAAAAGATGATTAGAATATACAAAACTATTCTTCTTCCACTTGTGCTGTATAGGTATGAAACTTGGTCTCTCACTTTACAAAATGAAAAACCATTTCGAGCATTTGAAAACAAAATTTTGAGGATAATTTTCGGAGGAAAAAAGGGATGACATCAGCGGGAAGTGGCGAAAACTGCATAACAAAGAGGTTCAGGAACTCTATCAATCCCTAAAATAATCAGTGTTATTAAATCGCGTAGACTGCGATGGGTGGGTCACGTAGAGCAAATGGATGAAGGTAGGGCGACGCGCAAAGTATCGATAGGGCACGATTGCCCGCCGTAACGTCCGGCAGTAGCAGCACAGAGTAATATATATATATATATGTCTGTGGTAGCAGCCAGCCAACTGCCGCCTAATCCCTTTCTAGGTTTTCTGGTGGTACAGTGCTGTCCAAACACGGGAAAGTGAAGGTATTTGCGCCAACGTAATAACAGGCCATTTGTGAAATAATGTTCAAATGTTTGTATAGCTTATGGGACTTAACTACGGGGTCATCAGTCCCTAAACTTACAAACTACTTATCAACTAGCTAATCCTAAGGACGGCACAAATATCCATGCCCGAGGGGGGGACTCGAACCCCCGACCGTAGTGGTCGTGCAGACCGTGACTGGAGCGCCTCAGTCCCCTCGGCCACCGCGGCCGGCGTGAAATAATAAAAAGAATGAAAAGAGGTACAGAGGATTAAACCATCTCAGTTCGACTTTACTTTAAGCGTGGTGAAAGAAAATGTAGCATGTACAGCTATCAGTACAGTACACACTCTAATCCGAGATGATGTAAGGCACTGGCCTTACGTTAAGTTGCTGTATAAAAATTTACGTATTCATCAACATCGGTTTAATACGGATAATTTGCATTTATTTTAAATAAGATAAGTCTGTGAAGATAACATATTTATACGGAAATGACTCAGAGCTTGTACAGTTTGTTGTAATTTTTACATTGAGTTTACAATGTTACAGCGAATTATTTTCAAAAGTAGTAACAGTATAACGTGTCTTTTTCTCCAACCGTCGAAACATCTAACTATTGTGAAGTTCGATAAGAAGAACTGGAAAGACTTCTGATGCCAACTAATAAGACGAGGATAGTTTCAGAAGAACATTCAAGACTCGTAACTTAGCTTGCTTCGTCAGTGAGGTTACGTGGCAGTGCCCTTATGGAGTACTGCAGTACTTCTCATGAATATCTATCTCTATATCATGTTAGGGCTTCTGCTCATCAGCCTGCAGCAATTCTTCCTCTGAATCTGCAACCGGGAGAAGTAAAGGAAATAATCCAACTTCAATATTGTAAGATGGCTTGTTTTATCTTCTTCCACGCTTCATCATTTGCCGCCATATTTCTGCAGTATGTAT
Organism: Locusta migratoria; assembly: GCA_026315105.1. NCBI lineage: Eukaryota > Metazoa > Arthropoda > Insecta > Orthoptera > Acrididae > Locusta > Locusta migratoria. The sequence continues at coordinate 320,040,243 of CM048745.1, forward strand.
TGTGACGATACTGCTGGCCCCCATCATCTCAATGTTACCGTACGATATCGTCTGCGTCGGACCCAGAATCGTGTGGTTCAATAGTGAAATATGTTGCGTGTGAAGTTAGTTACAAACGAAATAGCCAGCCTAGGAATCAGTGTAGGACAGTTTCTCGGCGATACTGTGATTAAAACAAGTGATAGATTTCATTAATTAAGAGATTTGTTTATATGCTTTCCAGACAGTTCTATAAACAATAGTTTTGTCGTTGTATGTTATTTCAATAGACAGACAGACGAATGGTAAAAACTTTTGTATCCACATAAAGACATTAAAATAAACAGCATTGTATATATGTAAGGCTCATAAACAAGTTGTGTTGACCAGCTAATTGTTAATTAACATGATAGTCAAAATTTGAATATTGTATTTCTTTGTATATATTGACTGACGTTAGATTTTGAACCTATTTTGAGAATTGCCAAGATAATTGATAGCTCAATATATGTTAGGAACATGTGTGATGTACTCGTTAACAAATTAATTGACATTTAAGATCGCACTTTGTTGTCAACAGAAAGATCGGAGATTTCGTCTTAAAAATATATGAACCATGTAAAAATTATTGTATGTATAGTTTTCATTTTATATTGTGATTATTTTTGTGTACATGAAATGTTTTCTTTGCTTGTTTGTTAATTGTAAATTAGTATATTCAATTGTTATGAACAGTGGATAATGTAACGTCATTATTGTCGATATTATATATTGGCCTCACCGCCTTGCGTGGGGAGTTCGAGTTTTGGCAAGGTTAGTAAATATAAGGTTGGGCAGTAAGCGCTCTGCTCTGCCATTGGCTAGCGCTGTGACGTCACTGTGGGACTGCGCGCTCATAACCGGCCTGCACAAGCTTATTTCGGTACGGCACGGAATGTGCATTTATAATAAGTTTTTGACTAAAGAAATTGTTTCTCCCTTAAATACAAAATGCTATTCTGCTGTAAAATATTCCATTTAAGAGTGCTGGGTCATATTCTATCGTACATTTACGCGATACATATCAGTAACATATCAAATCACAAACATATCGACAATTTCTTTAATATGAACAGGAATGTTTCAAACACTTTTTTCCGTGGCAAATTAAGCAACTCCGACTGTAAATCCCATACGTAATCGGTTTCATTGAAATGCCGGGAGCCTATTCGAGAATGTGCAACATTTACATTGTCCTTCCTGTAGCACTTTGAGAGCTACACTTTCTTTAACGTTTCATCTCGAGGAAAAAATGATACTTTATTTCAGTTCCCTTTGTGTTCCCGCTGTGAGAATTACAACCCATAATAGCACAGCCTGGCATTGTATAAATAATAACAGAAGTATTTCAAATAATTACAGCAGAAACGATAGTACGCGCGACAGGCACTCGGGAAATCAATATATGTATATTCCACTATAAACTTTTTACTTCCAAACTATGAAGCGAAACATATTATTTAACCCTTTCATTCCCATTCCATGCTGATTTATACTGTATTTTCTGTATCAATCCTTAAAATCGCATTGTTGTTGACGAATAACTTGCTTCTAGTACGACATTTTGCCGCTCGGTACGGTGTTTAGTCACTTCTGAGGCATTAATCTGTCCATCTTGAGGGTGGTGTTACGTTGCCGTCTGTACGTGATTGTAATTAGGAGCGTGATTGTGGTTCATGTTATTTTATTTCAGCAGTGAATTGTCTTGTCTTTGGTGCTGAGGCGATGATTATGCTAGCATTATTGATCTGGCAGCGTTAACAATCATCAAAATAACGTCCCAAGTAATAAAATACCTCGATACAAACGTCTGTGTTAACGCATGAAATACATGACATAAGAAAACAACAGATCGATCAAAAATTTTGAAGCACGTAATTTGATGTTTTATTAATATAGAAAACACTGAATTTTAAGTTTTCCAAAGCTCAATTCATAATGTGGGAATGAAAGGTTTAAGCAAATGCAGCAGAAACGGTAACACATACGAGTTAGGAACCAACACCGCATATTGCTTCACTCCCTGGTGTCCCACAGTGACGTCATGCGCAGAACGTCGAAAACGCGTTTCCCACTGCGCATCGCTTACTGCGCCCTCCTGGAGTTTTGGCTTTTCTAAAGTGCACTGGAAGCTATATCAGTCTGTTGTTTTTAAATGGAAGTACTGTCGGCTAAGTTCTCTTGCATTGTTTTGAATTTGTTATGTTTCGGTGGAGAAGAAGTTTGATTCAAATTAAAGAAGAAGTGAAAAATTGTACCTACGAGTTTTTATTTCTACCACGACGCCCCAGGAGAATAATGTTCCAGCGAGCAGAACCCCCATACATCGCAAATATTGAAAAGCTGAGTATCGGTAGAATAAATTGTAATTACTCAAAAAATATAGTAAAATGTTATAGTATGCATATGGTGATACAAAAGAGTATCTGCTTACATACTGCACTGCACTACCTGTTTGTCGCCATCTCGTACACCTTTCTGTGACGCTGTGCTTATTGCGGCGGTCGCGGAGCCGGCAGTCGCGGCTGACTACCAGACTGCTTCCAGAGCGGTCGAGAGTCGAGACGCGGCAGTCGCGATGACGTCACGGCCGTCGACTGCCGAGCAGTTGCAGTGACGTACGGCCCATTGTTAAGGCCGAGAGCGGTGGCCAACTGCCCGCAGTCACTGCCGACCGCTACGGCCGGCATTCGCAGCCAAATATAGAGTTCCTAAATACCCAGGCTGAATCGTCCGCCATGTTTTCCCCAACATGGTTGGAATCGCGCTGCACTAACAGCGTAGAGGCGCATGCCCTGCCATCTTTCACAAACGATTTCGCAAAAACTAATTGGTAGAAATATTTAATTTTCCCACTACTTAAATCTTTATATGTCAGCTTTGTGACGAAATGCTCGTCATTTCGTTAATAGTCATGGTTAATAAGATATTGGCTTCGAAATAAGAGACTGCGCTACATTAGGAAAAGTTTGCAGCAAAAAATGTTGCTGCGGATGAAACTTTCCTAATGGATTGAATTTTATTTTCGACTTAGGAGGAGATCTTTACCTTTCACTCATACCGCTAAACTTTATTTTATATAGCGCACTCATTTCCGATGGCGATAAGGCCAGAACGAATCATTGCATATCTCACACACGGTTAGAGGTATCAAAATGATATTTTGACAAATGATAACATGCAAAGAGGGGAGTATTTTGCCACATGGTTGCTACACAAAACTTCATTAATTGTCGCGTTACTCAAGGAAAAACATAGTTGTAAACTGGAAAAGAGTAAAGTTAGTGATTTATTATTCGATTTTCAGATATTCCTTCGTCATTCATAAATGTTTACTTCTTTGCTTCTTGTCCATTGTGTTTCACAGTTACTACTTAGTTTCCAAAACCTAGTATGACTTACATTTCCTTTAGTTTAAAACCCAGCAGTAACAGAACGGAAGTTACTAGATCTAACGAGGATTTTATGTGAGAATACTTGAAAATGACAAAAGATATCTTCAATAGCTCACGAACTGACTTGTTCTCACTTCCTCACATAACAAAGCACTCTGTATTGAGATATTTAGAATATCCTTTTCATATAACTGAAAAATTGAAATTGCATATTACATAGAGACACAGCACTTTTGTAGTGAGCAAATATTATATTTAATGGGTTGAAAGAATTCAATATCAGTATCTTCAAGTGTGGATGTTATACGGTAACAACATGTGCCTAATTATTTGGAACCGGCCGCGGGGACTGAGGCGCTTCAGTCACGGTCTGCACGGCCACTACGATCGGGGGTTCGAATCCCCCCTCGGGCATGGATATTTGTGCCGTCCTAGTTCGTAAGTAGTTCATAAGTAGTTTGTAAGTTTAGGGACTGATGACCCCGTAGTTTAGTCCCATAGACTATACAAACATTTGAACATTTGAATTATTTGGAGCTCTAATACGGAAGACTTCTTACTACTAGACGAGCGGGCGGGGCCCAGTGCGTTTCATTTAACTGACGTTATCTCAAGTCATACATTTCTCACATAGTTGCTGTTTGGAGAGGATGAAAATTTGATGTATTTTGAACATTTCATTCGGTTAATGTGTTCAACTAACTTCACCAGGAAAAAAGTACCTCGCATGTCGAAAATTCCGTAACGTCGTCAGGAAGTGCATGGTCGTAAACTATCAGTATATGCTGTTTGCCGGCCGCGGTGGCTGAGGGGACTGAGGCGCTTCAGTCACGGTCTGCACGACCACTACGGTCGGGAGTTCGAATCCCCCCTCGGGCATGGATATTTGTGCCGTCCTTAGTTGTAAGTAGTTCATAAGTAGTTTGTAAGTTTAGGGACTGATAACCCCGTAGTTAAGTCCCATAGACTCTACAAACATTCATTCATATGCTGTTTATAAATTATTGCCATAAATAAAACTAAAAAGAAAATGTAGTGTAGCTCTTAACGAAGACGATGAAAATTCCACGTTGATACAGTGAGTAGTTTGCAAGTGTGAGTGAGTTGAATGTAACACGAGGTAACGCGTGAGCTCGTCCGGAACGTGGCTACTCCTACAGCTTGGGGAAAAAATGGCGGATAGTTCAGCTCGGGTTTATAGGAGCCTTAGCCAAATAGAAAACGTCATTGGGGAGACCGAGACGTAGATGGGAGGACAATGTGAAGGCCGATTTGAAGAGCCTAGGTATTGAAGGCGACTGGAAGGAAATAGCGCAACACAAGGACAGATGGTGAACACATTTTGCTGCAGTAATGGACTTTCAAGTCCGGTACGATCAGTAAGTAAGTATGAATCAAATCATAATGGTCGATCGGATGAAAGGTGAATTACAGCGCTGCACCTGTGTAGCGGCCGGTGTTGACAAGCTCTCCATCCCGTAGTTCTGTTGAATGTGTGTTGCTTGCTAAACCTGTTGGACAAAGTGCTTGATTTAGTGCGTTGGTTCTCATCTGAGAACAGGACTATAAACGAGCGAAAAATCAATATAAAGTTTTGTTTTAAGCTCGGCAAGACACCCAAAGAAAGGCATGCGATGCTGGTACGTGTTTATGGGGATCAAGCACTGTACATTTAGTGTGTGTACGAGTGGTTCGCCCGTTTTCTAAGAGGCCGGGAAAGTGTTTCTGACAATCCCCGTAGCGGACGCCCGGCGACCGCCGTGAGTGGCGAAAACATTGAGAAAGTGAGGACAGCAATCATGAACGATCCTCGATTAACTGTGCGCATGAAAGCGGATGAACCGCAGATTAACCGTGAATCTGTGCGACCAATCCTTACCCAGAAGTGAAGGAAGAAGAAAACGTGTTGTCGTCTTGTGCCACATAACTGGACTGGCAGTCAGAAGCAGGCATGTTTAGAGGCTTCACAGGATTTTGTCGAAATGGCGGATGCAACACCCAATTTCTTGAACCGTATTCTGACTGAGGAAGAAACATGATGTCTCCGGTACGACCATGAAACAAACGGCAAAGCATAAAATGGCGTTCTCCTACATCACCTCGTAGGAAAAAGGTCGTAGTGGTACTCAAGATACCCTCCGCCACACACCGTCAGGTGGCTTGCGGAGTATGGTTGTAGAAGTAGAACCGAAATATCACTATACGGTAATTATAAAATAAAATTAATAAATAAAGAAGTCATTAAAATTAGTTGGATGAATGATTAAGCTGTGAGAAAATACTGGAATAGAAATGGTCAGTTCTCTTTTATAGTCTGATGATATTGTTTCTACTCCAGCCCGGCAGTGTAAATAAATCGACAATATCGTCACGTAATTGGAAAAACAATGGGTGAGGATGTCGTCCTTTAAGACCTGACAGATGTAACTGCCAACGAGCAAAATAGAAATAATTTTCAGACAGTTTTTGAAAGTTTCACACGTATATTTTGAATTTAGTAAAACGTTTATACATCATGTCCATACATTGTGTCTACATCAGCACACAAGACAGGATAACACTCACTCTATTCCTATGTTATGTGACATTAACAGTCCACTCATCATTTGTTTCAATAATATGCTTAATGATCAGAGAAGTAATTTATAGTAGACATCTTTGTACGATGTGCTGGGATTAGGAAAACAAAATGGAACATATTGAATTTACGAAAAATAAAGGAAACATTAAGACTTATAAATAGAAATAAATTAATTTTCCCAATCCCTTTCACAATCCTCACTCCTGCCTCATGTATCATCACATCACGTATCAAAACATTGCTGATTAACACACAAGGAATTTCTGCCTGAGGGAACGATGTTGAACACTGTAAGGTACTTTGAAATTTCGACCCAGTTTCATGCAACGTCTACACAGGGTGCGACACCAGTACACACAACAAGCTTACTGGTTTTTTTGTTCACGTCAATCTTCGCCCAGACACAGCCAATATCGTCAAACAGTTCCTGACAAAAAAGGAAGGGGTGCGAGGTTACGGGAAGTGACTATTTTGAATGACAGTAAGGTAACTCAAATGCTCAATTGTTTGTTAACTTATTGGACAAAACTGCTGTGGTCATCAGTCCCTAGACTTACAAACCACTTGAGATGACTTTCACTAACGCCACACCCATATCAGAGTGAGGACACGAACCTCTGCCGGGAAGAGCAGCCCAGTCCGAAACATGATGCCTTGGACCACGCGGGCTTTCCCGCCGAGCAGTGGTTCATCTACGATAATGTTACAAAACTATCCACTGAACTTTATTGTCAGAGGTTGTATAATGGTGCGAAACCAGTTGCGGACCTAAGGAACTGAATATAGCGGATGCGGCATGAAGTTTTAAATCATTTAAGAAAAAAAATTAAAAGTATTTTTATAATAAATTTTGTGCGACACTTGAGTATTTCTGAAAAATTTATTGATTTGGTCGAGATTCCTGTAGAGAAGTGCTTTCCAAACTTTCATGGCGACACCCTTTTATAGCTTACAGTTTTGCGCGACACCCTTTCACTAATATAAATACATGTGATAGAATGTAGATGGTTCTAGCGGGGGGGGGGGGGGGGCGGAAATAAAGTATCGATTACATGTAGTTTGTGAACGAAACTGAAATCCTCGTACACAATGACATGTTTAATGTTGATCCTGACTGCAGCAATTAGGTACACTCATCGCAAGCAAGGGAAACATCGGGATCTACGGAGATGTACAACAGAGTAATACCGTAGACAACAATGCCTAACTCACACAGTAATACTTGCTTCTTCTACATGCGATCCAACTTCCCGAAAGACGAAAACTGAATTTCGGAAACCGTTTTTCGCCGTCGTGTGTACATGCCAGGACCAGATACGGTTTTGCTGGATCGACTGAAAACGGCGTCTCGAAATTAGCTGCTCGGATTTCTGATTTAGACAGCACAGTGGCTGTTCCCTTTCAGTTCAATATCATCACATTTTTTTCAGAAATAAATATGATGTGTTTATGACAAGTGATGAATTATTATTTAAGTTCTATTGTTAGGTTCTTGCTTCATCATGACCTCGGAAGTCCCGATATATTCGGAAAAACTGGATAAATATTTGTGACAAGTAATAATATGAATGTCATTTCTAGTCCCAGAATCAGTTACGTGCAGGAAACTTGAGAGAAAAAACTATTACGGCATACCAGAGTTCGAACCAATGATCACTGCATTTAAAATATACTGTCCGTTAATCACCCGGCCATTCTCCATACTAAACATCGCCACCGAAAAGCTTTAGTCAGTGGACAATTGTGACTGCTTTTACAATCTGTGATAGCTGTTACAGCCACTTTGTCATTGATTGACATTTAATTGTAAGAAACGCTACCGAGGGTGACATGGCTTTGCTAAGTCCATTAAAAAACGCTCAGGTGCCGCTTTTTGAGAAGGAAAGCAGACTACAGTGAAGGTTCGTTCAGGCAGCTGCCAGTTCCAGCAAACTGCGCATGGGAAGAGCTGTTATCGTGCATCAGCAGCAGCTCTGCGCATGCGCAGATTGCTGGAACTGGCAGCTGCTTGAAGGAACCCTGGGGTCTACTGCTGCTTAAAGCCGTGTATAAGGAAAGTAGCGACAACTGAGCGGCGGCCGCCATTGTTGGGCCATGCGGCTGTCGCGCTCCCATAGCGTAATACGGGCACGCTGCGTTAAAATCTGTTTAAAATCACTTTTCGGCCGAAGGAAAAGCACAAATGATAGCGTAGTAATAAAAATATACACTTCAGTACAGTTTTTCATGAATGAATGACACAACTAGCGATAGAAACAGTCAATACGATAGGATTTGTAATCCTTCCGCTACAGCTGGTTCTTGACATGTAAACTTTCATTTCCATATTTGTAGGAATAAAACCGTAATAAATTTCTGTGAAAATGAACGATAAATACCTTCCTTTAGAGTTTTTTATGACAAGCATTTATAATTTCTTTGAAATAATTTGTACTAGTATAACAAGAAACTGTTAAGTTTTTGAGGAATTCCTCAAAATCATTACTATAATTAAGCTCGATGGAAGAAAGTTATCATTCCGTGATGGGATACAACAGTTTTACGTAGGCCTGGGTGTGGTGTCTTACCTCGCACAGCTTCGCTGATTCTTAAGAAAACTGGTCCTGTCTCCCTATTCTGTGTAACCATATCCTGCGACGTTCCGCATTTTGAAGAGCTTGTAGCCACGATCTGGCCTTGAACTACAATTCACGGCACATCAGTGCGGCATTATTTCTGAAAAGGTAATAACAGTGAGTAACCGTCTCTCAGAGACAGTGACTCCAAATTTTCCTGTTATAATCTCATAAAATTAAAACAAGCATTCTCAATACTTCGTTAGCACTGTTACACTTCTGCTGATCCAAAAAAAAAAAAAAAAAAAAAAAACAAAAAAAAAAGTTGAAAACAGCGGGTTTCGAATCCAACCTCCCCGCCATTACGTTGTTCCGTAATCAATAAGTCTAGCCGTTACGCTACAACAAACGACGGTTCACTGCCGCATTTACACAATACTAGTACGGCATGACCAAACTGCTTTGTATGCACATAATTTTTTTAATGTTAGAATTGCACAGTTATTCCTTTCTTATACAAACGGTAGCTTAAAAATATTATTTGAAACATTAGATATACGTGACTTAACTAAAATTTTACACAGATACAGAAATACGAACGATATCACTTAGTCCGACAAAGTAATTTCAATAAAACATTATTGTATATAGCCTCGATTTATACATCACAAAAATAGTTCAGTAAGTTCTTTAGTTAATACGAACCGCTCTTGTAAGCTTTATATAAGGGAATAAACCTTCAATCAGTATATTTTTACAATATACCTACATGCTCAGGTTAGCCCAGGAATGGCTGCCGCGTACCACGTGACGTGCAACTGACCAATGGTAAGACACGATTGTCGGCAACCAGTGAGCTCAAAGATAATCTGGAGTCAGTACTGTGTATTAGAGCTGGGCAAAACGGTTATTCTCCGATATCAGTTATAATGGGTATCGTTATTCTTTTCTATCAGTTAATTTTAACGGTTATAAATAACTGCACGGTATTTTTCCACTAACTTCCAGGTGGCGTTGCTACAGCTTACGCATACTGCTACTAGGTAGCGCTACTGAGCACTTCCAGATGGCGTTGCTACAGCTTCCTCATACTGCTACTAGGTAGCGCTACTGAGCAGTTATCGTTATGAGTATTCCGTGAATTCTACTAGGTAGCGATACTCTACAGTTATCGTTATCAGTACTGAGTAGTCAGTACTCAGTAGCCACTACTGACTACTGAGAACGAACAGTTATTGATATTACGTAGAAATACCAGTACTCGACAGTTATGGTTATTTCTACTCAGTACTAATAACGATCTATCAGTATATCTGGTGTGATTCAAATTGCGATTGCTGTGTAATGGCAAAAGTTATCGTCCGAATCGTGAAATAAACACACATAACTAAATGTCCAGTGTATTAATATGCTATTACATGAAATCTGTGCCCTGGAAATGTAGCCGTAATTTTCGAAGCTACTATGAACAGAGTATGAAGTGAAAGTGGATTATTAAATATGTGCTTAAACGTGTGTGAAGTGAATATTGCAGTTAAAATTATAAACATAACGTTGCTTCAGTAAGTGTTTTGTGGAGCGTCTTTAAATGCAACATAAAAGTAAACGTTATGTGATCGTTTTGTTTATTCCTAATAAAGTTCTATATTAAATTTGAAAAACTGCTTGATTTGCGGAAAATTTTCTTTAGTTCATGACAGCATCCTGGTTTGTAAATATGATTATAACTACGAAGTAGATTTCTCCAATTATGCCGTAACACGTCAATTGAAGATTGGGATACCACCCGTCGGATTTGACGAAAAAGTTCATAAATTTTTTTTTTGGGAATACAGCTTGCTACTAGGGTGTAACAGTTTGCTTTAATAATGTGAACAGACCGAATTTCTGTATGTAGTGAAAGAGAATATATTAGCTCCAGAATGGACCACACTGAACAAGTCAATACTGCCCAGTACATATAACTGATATCTGAAATTATCGGTATTTTAAAATATTAAATCTACTGTAAACAGGTTATCGGTCGTAATTTAGGGTGTAGACCAAATCCTCAAAGCTGCAATGTAAAGTGTACCAAACATTGCTCCAGTACTATCAAAAGTAAACTGTTACAAATGTGCATTTACAAGTATAGGCCTACTACATGCGAAATCAGAAACTTAATGGTGTTGTAATAAGTGTCTTCAACACAAAACTAGACGTACATATTTCCATATATTGTAAGAGAAATCCCATTTCAGAAAACTGAGGCAAGTTTTATGTGAGCTTTGGAAAATGCTTGATATCTTCGGCTATTGACAGGGTATTCAGTTAAATTTTACTTAGGGTATGGTGTGCTATGTTGGTAACAAAATGTTCACTTTACAAGGGAAATTACTAACAGGACAAGGTTACATATAAGATCCAATCAACAACAAAGTAGGAACAGTATTATTTATTTAACTCTCAATTTGAAAATTTATTGTTATTCTATAGGCCTACGGTTGAGTTTTAAAAGAGCATTCAAAGGTCATTGCTAACATCAGCATGTTACACTAGTGAGACCGTAAGAAAACCTTTACCATGACAGTTCTTCATTTTTGGGTGTGAGGATGACTGTTTGTTGCATACACTTATCAATGTCTTTAAAGTGCTCTCTCTTTTGTTCAAAAGTATTGCAGACAGAATTAGGTTCCACATGTCAGGTGCTACATGTTTCTTGCTTTTTTTCTTTGTTTTATTTAGTAATGACTTGTGTGAACAAATAAAACCAACACAGCATGGATAGCCACTGTGTAATTTTCATAAAGAAAATCTAACCTGGCAAATTAGTGCACTTGGCAGAAAATTCCTCTGTGTCACCCTGTATGATGAAAATCCTTTCTGTATCAATACAATTTCTATTAATTCATAAAATACCACCAAGAACTATGTGTGACCCAGTTATTACAACAAAGGTTTTCATTAAAAACATTCCTCCATGAAGTGCTTAACTTGACGTTTGTCTCCTAAATGTGAATATTCTGTTGTATAATTTTTGTGCAAACTGATGTGTTTAATGTGCTGCAGAAAGTTTTTTAAAAGTCTCATGCTAAATAATTAAATCAAAAACTACCATGTGTAACTGAAGAATACTATATGAGAAAGCTAGTCACTGTCACAATTCTCACAATAATGCCTAAGAGAAAAGTCTCACCGAACCACCCAATTAATTTGTACTCTGAAGCTGACATGAATAAGATATATGGTAGATGTTTTTTATTAGAGATGTCTGTGATGCAGCATTGGCACTTAATATTAATGAAGCCACTAAGGTTGAGGTACAGGGTATACTAGTACTTGCAGATGGTTCAAATTTGCTTTAATATTTTACACCACCTGCAATATTTAAACATGAGAAAAATGTCCAAAATTATAACATTCATACTTGTTAACTGTGCTGTGTATGTTTTCTCACAGAAATATCACAGTAAGCACTTTTTGAGAAGGACTGAGTGTTTTTTCTTTATATTTACTATTATTTAATTTACTGAATGATGTTTAACATCCCAAACATGCACTAATACAAATAATGAACTTTGTGATCCTGTTCTATGTAAACCAGCACTGCCATTCTTTCTCATGCTTTTATTAGACAGCAATGTCACCTCAATACAGACACATGTGACTAGGCAACAAGTGAAGACTTACTGTCTGTGAGGAATTAAGGCACTTAAAAATGTATCAATATCCAAACTGTGTTTATAATGTGGGATCATCAGTTGGGTTGAACCTTGACTCCTTTCCCAAATCAAATTGAGCATTTCAAACACACCAGTGTTACAAATAAAGGAAAAAAATATGGTTAAATGCTATTAGATGGGGCACAAACTGTTTCTGGACAAGGATGGGATCAGTTCACTGGAATCATCAAATAACACAGGCATCAAATATTTATATTTATCTTTTTATTTAATTTTAGGAGGTGCCCATCTATCTTATTCTTTTCATTAATTCCAATCGTTTTGGGGACAAATTGTGTAATGGCACTTTGTACAACTTGCTGCCTTGAGGTGGATGGAACATGTTGCTCGTCTTCCATACTGCATGTGAATGGTGGGGTCACCTCCATCAGCAGTTTTTCTGCAGGTCTGGTTTGACCTGCAGAGACATGGGTTTCACATCAACATAAGCAAATATTAAGTTGACTATGGATATGGGATGAAAATTAAAGTGTGTCTTTCATTCAGCTACAAAAAAATTCAGTTTAGTGCACAATTGTTCTTCATGAATCTTGCAGTCTGAAATTTAGTTCATAGAAAGTTACAACTGATTCAGTTTTCCCTTGATACAAATGTATAATAGAGTACCTAATAATTGCAGACTTCTCATAAATACCGTACTTTTTAAAGAGATGCTGATGTGTAATTATGGCCCTTAATTTGCAAATACTTAACAAGACATTCACTGTAGTCATCCTACTATTAATGTTTAAAATTTTTATTAATTTAAAATATTTGTGGAATATGGTAGAAGACTTAATTAAAAACAATAAATATTTTTGAATTTGCCAGGAAGTCCTGGATTAGACAGTAATATTCTCGTAACTTGGGGAATACAGCCCCCCCCCCTACCCGCAAGTTGCAGTCGCCTTGAAATAAACATGTTGAACCGGTACATGTATATTTTCACGAAAATGCGCCTTTTAACAAAGATTTAAGCGTTCCTTACAAGCACCTCGGAGTGTGAGTCCCATCAAAAATGTATTAGAAATGTAAGATTTCCGTTTTTCTACCTTCCCCTCAATCCTTAACGAATAAATGGCAAAAATTGACGTAAGTTTGTTTACAATGTATTGGCAGCAGGGCACTTTCTTCCTCGTAATAGCATAAAATATTAATTATAACGATTAGAGCATATTTATTCTTTTATTTAGAAAATTTATTAATCCTGTCATACAATATTATGAACCTTTTCACTGACCAGCATTAGTTACAAAACTAAGTTTTATTTTTTAATTATTTTTGGTGGATTTCTTCATAATTCTAAAAGTCGGCACTCTACGAACGAAATATGTATCCTCTCTAGGAATATCATGACCTGCTACAGTTAATAACCAAAATACCAAAGAGGTATATAAGTCTTTGCCAAATACTCATAACGATACTGCCAGTGAAAATTAACTGCCACTGATATTTCTACTATTCTCAATACTCCCTAAAGCGTCTGCCGTTATCATAGTACTTATAATTCGCATTGGTCACTCCATGCTATTAGATACAAGATTCCCACGAGAACGTAGTACACACTTTCACCAACAGATGTATAATCGTTAAACAGTTATTACCCATGATTCTTACGCGGTTAATTCCATGGAATATAGAACTGACCAGTATTTGGACAGGACTGTGGTCGAATCGTTTCATTAGTACCAACTTTTGTGAACAGATGGCACTACGCAGTACGCATAGTTATTACGATAACTGCCAGTATTTGATGAGCGGTTATTACAATCACGGTTATTCATAAATAACCGGATATTTCTATCAGTTATCGTTATTTTGGCCCAGCTCTACTGTGTATTACGAAAGCGTGACGCTGGACGCCACATTGTTGAACGTATATCCGTCTCTATCTAGCTGTTAGTAGTATTTGCATACACCGAATTTAACGTTATGACATCCGTAATCTTTTGTTCTAGTTGCTTTCCTAACAAAGTAACTCAAATACAACGGCAGCTACCTATGAAAATTAAATACTTTTCACAAAATAGTTTAGACATCGAATAAACGGTATACTCATGAAACTAAACAGCAGAACACGGCATGGGTTTTTTAAAACGTGTACGTCAGTTATATTTTTATTCAGAAGTAGTGTTTCTACCATATTGCGTTAAATGGATAAATTGTTTTACTGTAGAAAGATAAATGAAGGTGTAAAAACGATCAATTCGAAGTGTCTGATATAAGCATTATTTTTCATGCAGTAATTTCCAGTCGATGGGCACAAACGGATAGCATTATAAACAGGAGGCAAATAGAGAAATGAACACGAGAAGTAGCGTCTACAACAGTGTCATTTATTTATTAAATTGAGTGTGATAGGAACTGGCTAAAAATATAGTTCATCTACGGATTTGAACTCTACTTCATTTCCTTTGAGTTCTCCTCAAGCATAAACGACTCGAACGTAAGTATAATGTGTAATTAATCATTCATATCTTATTTTCAAAGGACGCAGAATACAAAATAACAACACGACCTTTACGTACGGAGTTGCCAACCTAACAAAAATAGTGTGTCACGATATTCACAGATTCAAAGCACTACAGTTGTGTATTCAGTGTTAATCATTGATATTACTGTCGGCAACTCACACATAAAAGGTTGTTGCTACTTTCTCTATACACGACTTTACTGTTGCTGAAGCAAAGCTGCCGCCTAGCGGCTGAGCACGCAATTGATGTGTACCGGTCATTCCTTTAATACGTGATCTGTGGTGCACTGAATGAAGAGAAGAATGATTAGCTGTAGGTGAGTCTTCGGGGTAGTACGAAGAGAAGGATATTTTGTGTTATTTTATGACAAGTTTTGTTTTGTTTAGAGTCTAAATTTGTTAGTCTCGCGACACCCTTGATACCACTACGCGACACCCAGTTTGGGAAACTCTGCTGTATAGAATAAGAAGTATATACATGTGGCGTCTGTTCAGAAAGAGCAGACGTCACTTCTGATCCTGCAGTTGTTATTATTTAATATTCACAGAATATATGACATCAACTGCGATTGGGCGAAGCTGAAAATGTGTACCCAGCCGGGATTCGAACCCGGGAGAGCTAGAAAGCGAGAGTCCCGGGTTCGAATCCCGGCTGGGTACACATTTTCAGCTTTGCCCAATCGCAATTGATGTCATATATTCTGTGAATATTAAAGAATAGGAAGTGTACACTGCAGATTCCAGGAGGGCACAAGTACATACTTGTGCTTGATACGGTATGTTGTGTGGCGAGGTGAGACAGCAGGTGGTGTGTGTTGGCAGCGAGTCGGTGTGCGCGGGCGGCCCCGGGCTGTGGCCGTCGCCCTCCGACTGCGCCAGCTTCGCGCTGTGCGTGGGCGGGCCCGGCGCCAACGCGACGCTCGGCCGCCTGCTGCGCTGCCCGCCCACCACCGCCTTCTCTGCGAGCCTGCGGACCTGCGTGCCTGCCCACCAGGTCAGTCGCCACGCCGCGCCCTCGGCTAGCTGACTACAGCTGTTCTGAGTACATGCACTGATCCAGAAAATCTTTCCGTCACAGTGTTTATATTCATCAACCTAAAACCTTGCGAAGTTTCAATCACCAACTTTTAGTTCTGAATGTGAAAATATTTTGCTAGCACCCACCTACCGACATGACCATCCCAATAAAATAAGAGGAATCAGATCGAAAACGGAACGAGTAAGGTGTTCTTTCTTCCCGCCCGCTATTAGAGAATGGAACGGCAGAGAAAAGTTATGAAAGTGGTTAATGAACCCTCTGCCAGGCACTTGAATGTGATTTGCAGAGTATCGATGTAGTTGAAATGTTTGTTAAGCTTATGGACTTAACTATGGGGTCATCAGTCCCTAAACTTACAAACTACTTATGAACTACCTTATACTAAAGATGGCACAAATATCCATGCCCGAGGGGGGATTCGAACCCCGGCCGTGCAGACCGTGACTGAAGCGCCTCAGTCTCCTCGGCCACCGCGGCCGGCGTATCTATGTAGATGTAGATGTAGACGTAGGGCAACCACACTCTAAACATTGCATTATCTACACAGGGCGGTCCTAAAATATATGTAAAAAATGAAATGGCAGTTAGGTGCGACAAATAAAACAGATTTCATATAGGGAAGTGTCATCGGTAATGGGATATTACAGCGCTAGCGTGCACAGAAGTGTGATAGAAAGGAAACTGAAAATGAAAGACAAAATAGTTCTTTATTGATAGTTTACAAACGATGCTCGAAAGAGCGGCCACCACGGCGACACGAGATTCGCAGCGACAGTGCATGGGTCGTCTCAGTGGCGCAGCCCGCCACAGCACCTCGCAAAGATTTTTTAATTTTTTATTCTTTCCATTTTTTATTTTATTTTTAACAGGTCGACACCGGAAATTGGAAACAGCACACATGTAATAAATCACAACATAACTGCATTTTGCCAAGCACAATTGAACATGACAGTGGGTCGCCAACGTGATGCCACCACTGAGAATGTGTGCTGCTGTTACTGTGAATCGTTCTAATGCCGCCACGACCAGCTTTGATGCTGCCGCTATGCTGGTGTTATGAGCCGATTGTTCATATGCCGTGACCCGCTGCTTAGCAGGTCAGCGGCGCCATCGAGTGGAATCTTATGAACAACAATAGTGTTATTTTAGTCCAATTTTTATTTTTTTAAATGATCAAAATGTTTATAAATCTATCGGACTCAACTGCGTGGTCATTATTCCGTAGCTTACAAACTACTTAAACTAAGGTAAACTAACCTAAGGACAACACAAACATTCGTGCCCGAGGGGCGATTCAAAACCCCGACGACAAACAACCGCACGCACTGCAGCACAGCGCCCTAGCGCGCACGGCTAATCTGCCGCGACTCAATTTTTACACTAGAGTTTCATGTTAATTAAACTGTAAAGACCTTCCTCTTTGGCTGGTAACATAGAAGCCGGTTAATTATTTTACTATCTCGCCGTAGACAGTGTCCAGGTGATTCCTGATGTTTCGAGTGAAGTGTACCGGGGTACCACCGTGCTGGAACTACATTCGTCTGCGAACGCTAGTGGAACTTCGTCCAGAAGTTCAGGTAAGACCTCCTGTAGGAATATTTTGTATGCGCGGTAAGTTAAACGACTGGGTAGAATGTAAGGCCCTACTAAGATATTCTTCACAATTCCTGCTCAAACATTAATGGGAAACCGTTCTTCGCAGGCATCTTGGCTACCATGACCCCACGGATGAGAATTATGGATGTGAAACACATCCCATCGCGTAAAAAAAGTCTCATCAGTAAATAAAATAACGGCTGAGATGGTATGATTGGCTGCAATCTGCTGTAGGTAGCAAAGAACAAAATTCAGACGTGGAAGATGGTCGTCAGGTGTTAGTGCAGGCACTCTCTGTCAGTGGCGCAGCCAGTATTTGGTTCTGGGAAAGCATTGGGGGCTATTTTTTAAAAAATAAAGCTTACTGAATTTATTAATCTATGACTTATTTTTATACTTTTCATAATTTAACCAAATATACTACGAAAACAATTTCACAAGAAATAAAATGAGTAAGCTCGCATTAATTTCAAAGTGGAAGAGGAGAGGAAGGTGGTGGAAATGGAGTGTATACAATCAGCTCGTAAAATAATTAAGCAGCTTCTAGTTATTAGCCAAAGAGAAAGGTCTTTGCAGTTTAATTAACATAAGACGAAACGCTTGTAAATACCGTAAAGCACACTCCTCAGTGTTCTCTGTCTGCTCAAGACGTCATTAGCGACCACACATTCGTATACATTTGCTTATTTCAGTCCCTTCTACCACCCGTTTTATTTTTGTTGTATGTTGTACGACCACCCTGTATAAAACGGAATCCCTATTTTCCTTCGTCACGTCTTAAGTTAAAAATAACTCGACCGATTTGGCTGATCCTCCCACAGATATTATACTATTCTAGTATCCGTGGATCTTTCTTTTGTTGTGTTCGTAATTCTCACGGCAAGGTTTGTAGAACATGAAAATTTTTCTGAAATCTACCAGAAAATTGGGAAATTTGACAAAAAAGTTAAGTGCATTTTCCAGTGTGTCCGTGCGTTTCTGTTACAGATCTATAGTTTTGTTCCGATTTTTATAAAATTTTGCACAATTGATCTTCAAAACAAGTTGAAGGTCACAGAACATAAAATTGTGCATAAAGGAGGGTATTTTACTTATGTGTTTAGACAAAATCCACAGTTTTGCCACTATCTTGATGAAATTTTCTATATTTGACCTTCAAAAGAACAGGAATCTCACTGTCTATGTAAAATTACTTGTGGTGTATGCTGCAAACTTGACTGCAGTATACAAGTGGCCGCTCGTGCTCAGTTTCGTTGGTGGGGCCAGACAAAAAGTTAGTACCCAGTATAAAAGAATCAGTCTGAAGTGTTCATTACATAACTTCCATTTATATAACATCCTTCAAACACATTCGGAAGATATTAAATATGCTAATTATGCAGAAATTAACATAGTACACGAAAAATTGTAGCTAATAAAAAAACATATTTATTTTATTACTATTATTATTTGGGGGGGGGGGGGGGGTGATGAAGTGTGTGATATATTGGAGTTGGTCTGGTCCACCAGCTACGCTGGTTTTCCGTGTGCTTTTGTGGGTGTCTGAGTTTATGCTGTGGTGACACTATTTATTGAAGAACTTGGAGGGGCTTGGAGGTTCAGCAACTCTTCTCATTCTGAAGTTCGTACTTCCTGTTGTTGTGCTACTGTGTACTGATTGTGATGCCAAAATAAAAATAAATTGTGGTAGTGGGAGGATGTGTATGACTTCTTCCCCATTGGGAATGCACCAGAGAGACAATAGGGACCCTCCTGGTGTTTGCCCTATGTCCAAAGTAAAAGCTTTGGGGGGGAAAACCTTGGCTAGGAGCAATATACTCATCATCAGAAACTCGAAACCGTTAAATGTTATCTCGTACTTTAGATACAGCACACTCAAAATGATGTAATTCATTGATATGGTAACGGCATTTGCTCTTTGCATCTGAACTGTGTCATAGAAAATATCAACGTTTCATGATGTTGTTGTGGTCATCAGTCCAGAAACTGGTTTGATGCAGCTCTCCACCCTTCTCTACCCTGAGCAAGCCTCTTCATCTCCACATAAGAACGACAACCTAAATCTGTTTGTATCTGCTTACTGTATCCATCTCTTGGTCTTCCTCTGCGGTTTTTACCACCAAACACTTCCGACCAATGTTCAATTCGCGATTCCTTTATGTCTAAGAATGTGTCCTACCAATCGATCCCTTCTTTCAGTCAAGGTGTGGCAGAAATTACTTTTCTCCCCAATTCTGTTCTGTACCTCCTCATTAGTTACGCGATCCACCCACCTAATCTTTAGCATTCTTCTGTAGCACCACATTTCAAAAGCCTCTATCTTCTTCCTGTCTGCACTGTTTATTGTCATGTTGCACTCCCATACAAGGCAACACTCCACATAAATGCCTTCAGGAAGGACTTCCTTAAGCTTAAATCAATATTCGATGCTAACAAATTTCTCTTTTTCAAGAACGCTTTTCTACCCATTGCTTTTCTGCATTTTATATCCTCTGTACTGCGACCATCATTTGTTATTTTACTGCCCAAGTAACAAGACTCATCTACCTCCTTTACTGTTTCATTACTTCACAGAAACATTTATCTGAGTCCATCCAAGAACTGAACCCAGACACACCAGCAACTGACAATGAGGCCAGTCAAAATATTGTCACATTGTAAATATAATAGAAAGACTCCGAAAATTTAGTTACATGTAACTATCACATTTATTAATTTCATAACTTGTAAAAATTACAAACAAAACTGTTCAAGAATCATTCTATCAAATTTACACAAGGGATATTCTCATACATAGATTCCATTACCAATCACTTTCATCTTCTTAAAAACAAATATTTACAGATGTTAAATACAGTTATTAAATCTTTCAAACATTTATTTAATACACACAAAATCATTACAACATTTTAAGGTAATTTATAATAATGCACTAAGCATTTCATACTTTGAGGTGAGATGGACTTTAATTCGTAATAATGCGTCATTACACAATGAAAAACCAGCCATGGGAACGACTGGAAAATCACTGCGTATGGTCCATCGACATTTATACTCTGTAAACCATTGTTAACAACTGTGAGTGCGTAGCAAAGGGCTCGCTTCACAGTAGCAGTTGTTATGAATTTCTGATGTGTTGTATGGAACGCGGAAAAAATACTGTTAAATGCCTCCTTTCATGCTGTAATTTATATACTCTTATCCTCGTGTTCTCAGTGGGAGCCATACATACAGTGTTGTAGTATACTTCAAGATAGCGTTTAAAGCCTGTTCTTGAACCATCGTAAGTAGGGTACATGAGGTAGTTTACGTTTATCTTCAAGAGCCTGTAAGTTGTTTGTTTACATCTCTGTGATACTCTCCCAGACATCCATGATACTTGAAAACATTTGTGCTAACTTGTGTAGGTTGATTACATTTCCCGAGCATTCTACCGAAGTTTAGCCGGTATCATTGACGCAATGTATAAAGAGTGATTGCTTTACATTCGTTGTATTGGAAGTAAAATAAAATAGCCATTAAGTCGCCAACCAATTCCTTTAATAGCCAAATTTAATCGCCAGTCGCCAGACTGCTAAAATGGCTACTATTATAAGAAAAAGATAGCCAAGAATGCGAAAAATCGCCACACCTGGCAACCCTGTACTGAGTTGATATGTTTCGACTCAGTGAATCGAGACAGCGAACTTTTCGACTGAGTCGAAACTTGAATCAGCACTGTTTCGAAACAACGAATCTTGTGATTCACATATCGGACGCTAGGTACCGTTAACACACGTTTTGCTGTCCGTCTGCCTGGATGAGTTCGACACAGCGCCCAGGCGTGCAATGGGTTTGCAGGTGTTCCGCTAATGCGCCACGCCAGATTTTGAATTAAGGCTACCGGTACCCTTCGACTGAGGTTTGAAAACTGGGATACCACCGAGAAAAGTTGTGAAGTCCTTCGGTGTTTCGAGGTAGTTTCGCGTGAACTAAGCGTTGTTATGCATTGTTGCTACATCCGTGCCAGGTGAACGCATCTTTTCGAAGCAAGGGCAAATAATTTCATGAGACGAAACCGCATTCTCCGTAAGATGTCAACAATAACTTTTTTTTAATTTCAATTTAAAGAAACTAATTGATTCTCTTTTACTTGACCGACTGAAGGTGAATTTGATTATTAGAATACCTATCTGGCCATTGAAAATGTTTAGTTCAGTTTTGTGTTTTCGTAAAGTAAATTGTGAAATGTGTTTCCTTGTGTTAATACTTGTAGTAATATCTGTTGATAGCATTAAATATGTCTTAGGAACAAATCGTAAATATTTTGTTTATATTGATTGGTTATAAAAGTTATTCATTTATGGATGCACATAAGACATTTCAACCATTATCTTTCTTGTTTTATTTAAACTTAATTATGGAATTTTAAAGGTTGGAAAAAGTTTCATGGTTTTGGAATTTGAACATTACAATTTTGTGCTTTCTTTGTTTGTATGAAAATACGAGTAACTTAGCAAACGTTTACTTTAACACGATTGTAAAATCGTAGTAGCAAACAAATCCTGCGCCATTGAATTAAGTCTAGTGAATAACGTATTAAAAGCATGTTGATATTCCATAGATGTTTCGTATTTGCTATATCGCGCTACTGCAGCTTTCTCGGCTCACGCGAATCAGTTATCGGAGTCATTGCAAAATTTGGTGATATAAATCTCAGTAAATTAGCTTACTACGCCTATTTTCATTCACTGCTTTCATGTGGGATCATATTCTGGGGCAATTCAACATTGAGTAAAAAAGTATTCATTGCACAAAAGCGTGTAATCAGAATAATTGCTGGAGCCCACCCAAGAGCATCCTGCAGACATTTGTTTAGGGATCTAGGGATACTCACTGTAGCTTCACAATATATATATATTCACTCATGAAATTTGTTATTAACAATCCGACCCAATTCAAAAGTAATAGCAGTGTGCATAGCTACAACACTAGGAGAAAGGATGATATTCACTATTAAAGGTTAAATCTAACTTTGGCTCAAAAAGGGGTGAATTTTGCTGCCACAAAAGTCTTTGGTCACTTACCAAGTAGCATCAAAAGTCTAACAGATAGCCAACTAGTATTTAAAAAGAAATTAAAGGAATTTCTGAATGGCAACTCCTTCTACAATGTAGATGAATTTTTAGATAAAACTTAAAAAAACAAAAAAGAATAATAAAAATAAAAAACAAACAAAAAAATCCTTAAAATATTGATTGTCAAGTATAGACAAAATTTACTAAACTGACACGCTCCACATCATTACGAAATATCGTATGTATGATCTATGGAACAAGTACTAATCTAATCTAATCAGCGGAGGTAGCAGGACGCAGGGCTGCGGCACGTCAACTGTTTTGAGTGCCGAAGCAGTGAGTCGACTCACTACGGCGCCCTGCAGCTGTCGCGCTTCACATGAATTAGGGAAGGAAGAGTGGCGTACGACTCTTCAGGACGCCAGATGTTTCGTGTGCCGAAACAGTGAGTCGACTCAATAGACTCAGATGATTCATATGTTTCGAAACAGTGAAATGATTCGAACTGCCCATCACTACGACGTACGGCCCACGCTCGACGCTGGGCGTCACTGCTGCGACGCGTGGCGCCGTGTTCGCGTGGCCGTACGAACTGCTAACGACGAAAGGTCTTCGTGATCAGCGTCCCTTGGCGGGACCTCAATTGGACACAACTCCAAACCACTCGCGTTTCCCAAAGCTGCCACCACTGGACAAATCTAATCCTATAACATGGTTCGCATTGGTACACAATGTCACGAGCGAGGACACTCGATTCTTGTGTTTAGCCACACACCTACACGAGCAGATGGACTTGACCAGTGATAT
Organism: Locusta migratoria; assembly: GCA_026315105.1. Lineage (NCBI taxonomy): Eukaryota > Metazoa > Arthropoda > Insecta > Orthoptera > Acrididae > Locusta > Locusta migratoria. The sequence continues at coordinate 320,063,465 of CM048745.1, forward strand.
CATCCTATCGCCACCACCCACACCAAAGTTCCGTAATGCGAAGGAAATTCTTCTACTACGGTTGTCACGTTCATTGGATGAGTCATTGATTCACATTATCAATTTCATTCACTGCCTTTCAAGTTTCATATCAGCGCACACTCCGCTGCAGAGTGAAGTTTCATTCTGGAAACATCCCTTAGGCTGTGGCTAAGCCATGTCTCCACCATATCCTTTCTTCCAGGAGTGCTAGTCTTGCGTGTTTGCAGGAGAGCTTCTGTGAAGTTTGGAAAGTAGGAGGCGAGGTACTGGCGGAACTAAAGTTGTGAGGCGGCATCGTGAGTCGTGTCGGGATAGCACAGTCGGTAGTGCGCTTGCCCGCGAAAGGCAAAGGTTCCAGGTTCGAGTCTCGGTTCCGGCACACAATTTTAATCTGCCAGGAAGTTTCATATCAGCGCACACTCCGCTGCAGAGTGAAGTTTCATTCTGGATCATTCAGTCTCTCTCACTTCCACAATCATCACCTCACATTAAAAAATACCTAACATTGTGAGTTCTAGAGTAAATGTCACGAAATGTAAATATGCACAATGTGATATCTAGTAATTCAATATGGATTGTGGTGGTATCCCAAACTTCAGTAATCACTCCTGCACTGGTAGAATTAACAAGTTCAGTTTAGCATGTGAGGGCTAGTCCTATTACAGCGTGTGTGTTTCTATCTCTCTCTCTCTCTCTCTCTCTCTCTCTCTCTCTCTCTCTCTCTCTCTCTCTCTCTCTCTCTCTCTCTCTCTCTCTCTCTCTCTCTGTGTGTGTGTGTGTGTGTGTGTGTGTGTGTGTGTGTGTGTGGTGTGTGTGTGTGTGTGTGTGTAAAACCTTTTACATAACCCCTCCCCCCACCTCATCCTCCATTCAGCACTATTCAGTTCCCTTGTTCCCTTCTCTTTACTGCATGGTCTATCCTAAGCTCATGAATAACTTTCTCATTCTGTTCCCCATTCCCTTTTCCTTCCCACCTCTCCTGCCTGATGAAGAAACCCAGTTCCCTAACCTAATGTCCTTTTTTTCGTTTCCAGTTTCATTTTTGTGTGACTATCAGCTTTACAATACTAAGGTAAGATTGCCCAGCCAACCTACTTATCAGTGGAGAATTTCCATCAGTAATCAATTAGTACATTTAAAGATAAGAACATCTACATATATACTCCACAATCCACCACAAGGCATGTGGCGGAGGGTACACTGTACCACTACTAGGCATTTCCATTCCTATTCTACTCACAAATAGAATAAGGGAAAAAAGAATGTCTATATGCCTCTGTATGAGCCCTTATTTTTCTTATATTGTCTTTGTGATCTTTATGCGAAATGTAAGTAGGTGGCAGGAAGATCATTCTACACTCAGCTTCAAAATCTGGCTCTCTACATCATAATAGATGTGCAAATGTGCATTGAATACCTTTTTGCTATGTTCTGAAGTAGTTTTTAAGTCAAATAAACGTCTATATCATTATGTGAAATGTCATAGAATTATATGGTTAATGCGTGACATTACGTTATAAGTGTTGACATGTCTAAAAACATTTTTTTAATCATTAAGGGTTTGTTGAATGGTGAAGCCCATTATTTATGCAGTTATCATTTATGTCTTTGTGAAATAGGTACTTTTAAGGTACAGTCTTGAACAACATAACGTTCATAAGACAACCTTTACAACTCATGAATGTTATCTTGTCTCCATCAACAGTGACACACTGAGCCTTCAGAGTCAGAAAATCATTAATGTAGTTTTTATTTGTTCATACATTGGCTTAGCAGATGTCATGGAAGTGAGTCTACCGGTCCTTGGTAATCCTCTGGATGCAGCTGATACTAGATCGTTTGCAGAGTAGCAGCAAATTCTGTTCACGGATTCCGGATCCATGACATGGAACTTGCATTCTATGACATCCCACATATGCTCAGTCGGGCTCAAATCTGGACTGCATCTCAGTGTGGACTTTCCCTGCACGTTCCTGGAACCGTTCTCAGGTTACATGGAAGAAATGTATCATGCATTGTCATTTCTCATGTATTGCAGATGGTACTTAGTGCACCACTGCTGTTTCCCTGCTTTCCTGTTCCAGTTGCAAATGTACACAATTAAGAATAATTGTTTGTTGCTGAGCCCAATTCTCTCTAATTTTTACATTCGCAGTCTGTGCATGAGGTATACATAAGAAAAAGCACAACTGATACCCATCAAGTACTACACTTGTTATTTTACACAGACTGTGAAATGTGAACAGCACATATATAAATGGCTGTATAAGTGTCTGTGGGCTAGATACAAATGATTTTTAATTTGTGATCATCATCACATTTTTGCTAAAACCAAATGCTAACTGTCACTAGAAACTGGCATGGGTATCTTTCTTTTTCATATAGCCATAAGGGAACTCTTATGCTCATCTTTAGAAACCCAACTATGGATATGTTTTCCTATTTGGGGAAAATCAATTGATTGTAAATAATATATTGTAAAATACCTTAGTTAAAAGTCATCCAATGTGGACTGGCCCACAGTTAATTTCTTCATTTTAGTCTGTTAAAAACCAAGAGGCAAGCACACTTGGATACTGCCCTATACAAATACAGGATATTCCAAAATGATAACTTTGATCATCTATATTGGAGATTTGGGTATAGGTAGAAAAGTGGGATTTGTGGCATGGTGATCATACAAATGTAAAGCTGTTGTTTCTTTTCCATATTTTCACATGTTAGTTAGTTACTTGCCACCTCTTAGCAGTTGGCACAGGGTCTGAATGGTTGTGAGCACCAACAGCACATGTTAATAATGACATACAAGGCACTCATGGATAAGCTAGAAACTGCACATTTCTATCTGTCCCCACTTCGAAGATACAAAATATGTGATCAAAATTGTAGAGATCATTTTGGAACACCCTGTAGTTTCCAAACTTCTTTATTGAGACAATCAGAAGCTGTCAACAACTGGCAATCATACACAGCGCAATGCTGCTCTGCCTACCTAACACACTGATGCTGTCAGCAATGAATATGCAAGAATGGAAGCATTCTACTCTCATTTTTCCACTCAGCATGGTCATCAACATGCAGATTGTTGGTGTATGGGGAAAACAAGCTGAATCTGACCCAGATGATTGACATTTTCGAAGTCTGGGGATCAGCAATTTAAGTGATCACAGGCCTACCTCAGTGATATATCAACATAATTAGTTAGGCATTGATGACACCTGGAACAATTTAATCTACATCTAAATATGAATCAGGTTTATTATATATTATGAAAAGTTACTTTACTCAGTGCATAATTAAATAACATTATACTCATTTTAATTTTGGCATACCCCTTCCCATGGCAGTATAATGTGGGACTGTGGAAGTTATCTGATTAATTTAGTGCATGTCAGTTTTATTCATAAGAATAAATGGATAGCTCAGTTAGCCAAAACACAAAGAGTCTGAAGCGTGACGGTAATCGCCACTTACAATAAAATTGTATATGTAGGCAGTGGTGACTAAGTGACAATTTGCCATTATGTGCATAAAAATAATATTTTATTGAATCCCAGGAGTGGAAGGACTTACCTTAGGGGGGGGGGGGGGGGGGGGGAAGGAAGGTAAACAAATACACACACTCTCACACATATCCACACGCAAACAACCTAGGCAGACATTTGTAGAAACCAAAGAAGATTGACAGAGATACCACTTGCATCAGAGGCTCTGTCCACAGAACCGAGGCAAAGATGTTAAAGATGGTGGGCGGGAATTTGAATTTAGCGGAGGTTGAGACCAGGTGGGCAATGGGAACAGAGAATATGTCGAAGGGAGAGTTCCCATCTCTGGAGTTCTGAAAGATTGGTGTTGGTGGGAAGTATCCAAATAACCTGGACGGTGTAACACTGTGCCAAGATGTGATGGCCATGCACCAAGGCATGTTTAGCCCATATCCTTCCCTTTCTCCTCTCCTTTCTTCCTCTTTTTCCTGAAGAAAAGCCTGGCGAAAGCTTGAATGTTTGTGTGTTTTTATTTGTATTTTTTGTTTCTGTAGGCGATCCTGTACTTTGGGTAAGTCAAAAAATGATTATTTTTATTATATTTTTCCCACCAGGAACGTCTCCTTCAATAATATTACTTTTATTGAACGTTACATTTACACTGTGTTTTCCGTCACTGGTCCGGAGGAGTACACACTCCCCAGTGACCGAATTAATTGTCCAGTCGTGGAAGCGCATGATGTATGTCAAATAAAAAATTCAGCCGCAAAACGGTGAGCGCGGTAGGAATGGGCGGTGTATAATTAATTTCGCATGTGCCCGTGGGGAGCTCGCTAATAGCTTGACCCACATGGTGGCGCAACAGAATGTCAACTTAGGGTCCACAAACGTCCTCACAGTCCGACCACTCGAGTCGCACTGCCTTCGCCTTGTTTTTTTATGAGCACGCACAGATTTTGCATCGTTACCGCTATCCTGAGGTAACAGTACATTGCGGGGTCGCCAGAGAATTTGCTGGAAGCCCTGCGTCTGCTCTGCAGCATGCCGCTCACACATTTATCGGCGTGGCTGCCATACAGATCCCCCTCAGAGAGCGGAGCTCTGGAGCTGCAAGGAAGAGCTGGTGCTGGACTCGGTGGCACATGTGTACTTTGCATCATGCGCACTGTGCTGCTGACATCTGTGGAGGCGTGATGGCTGAGGGCCGGAATGTGACGATTGGGCGGCGAGAGTGATGTCACCACGAGTAGCTGACAGCGCACACGTGGTGTGAGCCTGCGCGTGGTCGACTACTGACAGTGGTGACAGATGACGTCGCCGCACTCAGCTGGTGGCATGGGGCTGGCGGGGCACTGGTAGGTATGGCGGTTCTTGGCCGACTAGTGACAGCGGAGAGAGGCTAAGCTGACTGCACACTTTGTGTAGCTCGGTGGCAGTAAATGGGCGTATCACATTACACTGTGTTGTAAATAGTCACTATCACTAAAACACAAACAAGGAAACATAAAATAAATATGTCTGTGCCCATTCATTGTTCTTAGTTCTAATGGTTTCACAGACACCCGACGCGGATGCATGACACGGTCTGGTCTCGACGCTAGCGGTAGCGGAGTCTACAGAAATGTGATGCACTTGTCGATCCGGGCTCAATGTTTGCAGTAGCGAAGCTCCAGAGAATGTACAGGACACTCGCGTGTGGTGCCATCGGGGCTCGGCAATGTGGGCACACCAAACCAACGCGGTACTCAATCGGGGCTCGACAGGCATGGTAGCGGAGCTCTGGAGAGTGTAACGTGCGTGCACACAGTGGTGTCCGAGCTCGAACTCGGCTCCTGAAGCTGAATGGAATGAGCTTCCATTAAAGTGGCTTTCCAGAGGCTACATTTCAGCAGCGGGCAGTTCACCAGTTGAATACGGGCTGCATGGTGCGACGCAATGACTCGACGGTGCAGCACGGAGATTTGAAGCGAACACGGCTGGCTGGTTCGTGTCACATAGTCAGCCGTGGCTGCGGCAGCGGTGGTACAGGCAGCTGAGCTGGTGAAGTGGGGGCAGTCTGCGGCACACATGGTGGGTACTGACAGCTGGCCGGGGCGTGGTGTGACCCAGAGTATGGCGGCCGGTGCAGGCACCGAATTGCATTGGTACACAGCATGACGTGTGTGCACCACTGCAGATCGGTGTGCACGAATGCTTTGGTGGTGCCATGCTGTGTTGCTGAGTGCGGTCAGACTGCACAGGCGTTCTGTGAGCAGCGGGACCATTGCGTCCTGAGGCGGCACTGTGTCTTCAACGAATTTGCGGAGGGCGAGTGGTGGGCTGTACATGAGGTCTGCCAATGACACACCGATTTCATCCTTTGGTGTCACTTGCAGGCCGAGTATGACGAGTGGTAGTGCTTCGATCCAGACGGCTTAATGGAACATAAGGGATGCCTTCAGTGTCCGATGCAGTCGTTCCAGCATACTGTTGGATGCCGGATGGTAGCTGGTCATGTGGTGTAGTCACGTGCCACATAGCCTGGTCATGCACTTGAATAGCATGCTGTCGACCTAACGCCGCAGTCCATAGTGACATGGCTGGGGCACCCAAAGCATACCACCCAGGTGTCGATAAAAGCGATGGTGACAGTCACGGCAGTGAAGTTGGCGATTGGTGTGGTCTCTGGCCAGCGGGTGAAGCAGTACACCATTGTGAGAAGATAGCGCTTTCCTTGAGACAGAGGCAGTAGCCTGACCATGTTCATGTGGATATGGGCGAAACACCCTGTCATTTTGGGGAAGGTACCGATGGTTGTATGTGCATGCTTGCCGAATTTGGCATGCTGTGCAGGTGCGTGCCCACTGCCGGCAGTCCTTGTGGAGGCCCGGCCAGACAAAACGTGCAGCCACGAGCGACACAGGGGTGTGAACTCCAGGGTGTAAGAACCTGTGCACGCAATCGAATGTGATGCATCAGAACTTTTCTGGAAGAAACGGATGATGCATTCTCGTCTTGAAATTGCACCAATTTTTTTGGGGCGAGCCAGGGATCGGCATGAGTTCTAGGCACAGACAGCTGGTGTCATCATCACGAAACTTTTCCAGTTCTTTGTCACTCCCTTGGGCTCGTGCGATGTTGTCAAAATCCAACAGTGAGGAGACGGCAGCACAGTCACAGGACAAGCAGTCAGCGACAACATTCTCAATCCTGGAAGTATGACGGATGTTGCTCGTGAACTGCGACACATACTCCAACTCCTGGAGATGGCATGGTGAACATTTGTTGTTCGACTGGCTTGTGGTCCATGAATATTGTAAAGGGACGGCCTTTTACTGATAACTGGAAATATTTGACTGCCCGGTATAGAGTGAGCAGCTCACAGTCGTAAGCACTCCAGGACCGCTGTGAAGCTTGTTGGAAAAGAAACCGAGCAGTTGCCAGCTGTCATTGACACGTTGTTGCAGGGCGGCGCCTATAGTGGTCTGGCTGGCGTCAACCACATTGAAGGTCTTGGTGTCGTGTGCGGTATGGGTGAGCAGCCCCGCATCAGCGAGGCACCGTTTCGATTCGACGTTTCATGTCTTCCATCCCCTTTTGTCTTGGGACCTTGTTGGGTGGCAGTCAGGGGCTCAAACACCACAGCAGCGGTACGCACCAGTAGTAATTAATCATGCCAAGGTAACGTCGCAGGCCCTTATGTGTCTCATTGTGTGGCATTGTCATAACTGCCTCGACTTTGTCCAGCAGATGCGTGGATCCGGCCGAGGTAATTAAGTGGCTGAGAAACTCGATCTCCTTGACCCCAAACACACACATTAATGGATTTATGATGATGCCAGCGTCACTCAGCCACTGAAACATGGCCATCAGGTGTTGGCAGTGCAATTTGGGCGACTTCGAGAACACCAGGATGTCGTTGAGGTAAGCAAAACATCACTGAAAGCCTCGCAAGACGTCATCCATGAAACGCTGCCAAGTCTTGGCTGCATTCCAAAGGCCAAAAATCATAAACATACTCTCGAAGAGCCCGAACGGTGTTATAATCATCGTTTTTTCGATGTCTTCAGGTGCCACCGCATTTTGGGTGAACACTTTCGGCAGTCTATTTTGCTGAAGACAATCGAACCCATCAAGGCATGGCTAAAATCTTGAATGTGTGACACTGGGTATTGGTCTGGAACTGTATGTGAGTTCAGAATGCAGTTGTCTCCGCAGGGGCACCACGAATTCTCCTTCTTAGGAACTAGATGCAGGACGGAAGATCATGGGCTGCTCGATGGCCGGATGATGGCTTGTTGCAGCATGGCCTCGAACTCTGCCTTAGCTGCAGCCAGCCTCTTGGCAGCAAGCCGGTGCAGGAGAAAACAAGTGGGAGGACCAGGTGTTGTTATAATGTGAAGCACTGTTGTATACTTCACTTCTTTAGAAACAATGGCAGGGCAAGTGAGTAACGGAAATTGGTGCAGGATATCTTCGTACTGTCTGGGGCATATCAATGCTCTAACACTGTAAAAGGCGCCCTGCCACCACTGCCCATCTGTTTTTAAATTTGTTAACAAGTCTATTAATTACTAGTTTGCGAAGTCGGCAAGCAGCTTGTAATGGTCAAGGAAATTGGTGCCCAGGATTGGTACATTTACATCAGCCACTGTAAATCTCCAAGAGAACGTATGGTGGAGACTGAGATCTACATTACGGTGGTATGTGTCATATGTTTTGATTCGCGTATTTTTGGCCACCGTAAGATACAGGGCTTCGGCATTCCTGTGGTCTCTCAGCATGGATCGGGTGAAAATAGACAAGTTGCATCCTGCTTCTACAAGGAATTTGATGTTGCCTGTCTGTTCCACTATGAAGAGACACTTGGAAATGGTGCTGCAGCTGGGTGAATCTAGGCCTGGTTGCAGTTGGCGTTTGGGTGAGAGCAGGGGGCACGGCACCCTTTTTCATTGTTGCCGAAGCGATCGTGGTAGTAGCAGAACCCTGTCTGCTGCTGTTCGGAGTCCTGCAGAGTGCTGTTGGAGCGGCTGCTGCTGCGCTAGGCGTGGCAGTAGCGTTACTGGCTGCTGCACCTGCTGCCCTCTCGTTGCGAGTGCACCAAACGGTCCACCTGTGTGAATAGCACTAGCACCTGTGCAGCTAAACTCTGCACTAGGAGGTGCAAGCTGCTGTCAGTTGTGGGGGCAATGGGCAGTGCATGTGGCCGTGGAGTCGAAGTCGGTGGTGGGGGTACAGCATCATACGCTACAGCGGCTGCAGTGCTCGGCACCGTTGCCAGCACATCATGCACCCTGTTGGCCAAGTCCACAACTACTTCTAGCGGCATGCCCGTCTGTGCGGCGATAACAGCCTGTACCTCGCAGGGAGACTGCGTACCCAGATTGTGCGTAGAAGTGTGTCTGGAACCATCTCAGGCTGTGTGAGGCTCAGCTGATGTCGCAGGAACTGAGATGGCCTCCGGTCGCCGCATTCTTCTTGGCATAGCAACTGCTGCACACGTTTCTCCTGCGATGATGACACCCGACGAATCAACTCATCCTGCATTGTTGAGGCGGTTATTATGTCCCTCACTTCAGCGGCATAGTTTTCGTCCAACTGGCTAAGTACATGACCAAACTTTGTGATCTCACACGTTATGTTGTTGCTGAGAAAAACGGCCTCCACTTAGTTAAACCATAAGAATGGATTATGGGGCCAGAATGAGGGCAGCCTAACCAAAACACGTCCTGTGCCTGCTGCTGAGCTGGTAGCGAGAGTATGGATCGGTGTGGGGGCAGTTTGAACACCTGCATTGTCCTCCAATTGCATGGGAGTACAGTCTGAGTGCGTGGATCATTCCTGTAGCTCGCTCTCTAGTCTTTGATTGAGCACTAACAGCTCCTCTATAGGTATTTGTAGCTCCTCTAAGGTTGCCAACACATAACTAAGTTCTTGCCATGGCACAAAAATAAACACACAAGATAATAAATAAAATATATGCCCAGAGTTCACTCATGCAGTAAACGTAGAATTGTTCTGGCACTCGCAGTAATGTGTTACACACACAAATACAGTTCACACCACATATCATGCCTACATCGGGGTCACCAATGAAGCGTGGTGGTAATCGCTGCTTACAAGAAAATTGTATATTTAGGCAGTGGTAACGAAGTGACAAAAATTATCATACCTGAATGTGCGTAAAAATATAATTTTATTGGACTTTAGATTTACACAGTATTTACAGGCACTGGTCCGGGAGGGTACACAGTCCCCAGTGACCAAATTAATTGTCCAGTCATGGAAGTGTGTGACAAAACAGTGGATGGGTGTCTGCTAAAAAATTTGGTGGTGAAACGGGGAGCACGGCAGAACATGTGCCGTATAATTAAATTTGCATGTGCATGTGGGGAGATCACGAATAGCTTGACCCATGTGGTCGTGCAGCAGAATGTCAACTTATGGTTCACAAACGTCCCCCCCCCTCCCGCTTTTTTTTTTTTTTTACGAGCATGTGTGTTGTTTGCACCGTTGCTGCTATCCTGAGATAACGGTACATTGCAGGGGTGCCAGAGAATCCGCTGGAGAGTCAGCTAGCCCTGCTTCTGCTCTGCAGCATACTGATCACGCATTTCTCGGCATGGCAGCCACAAGTCATTTCAGTTGAAAGAATGTGTAATGACAGAAAATCTACTGCCTATGTTCGCTTGCAAAGAAAGGATTAGTAATTCATTCAATGTATAAAACTGAAAAGTGTTGAATGTTTTCATTCAGTTGTTCCCACAGATTGCTTCCATTTGAAAAAAAAAAAAATGTTTCATAATCCAACCAAAATATAAAACTGACTGGTTGACTGTTTCATTCGGTTTTCCCACCAACTGATTGCACTAAAAAGAAAGAATCAGTAGTTCAACTGACTGTGTCAATTTTTTCATTCAGTTGCTCACTCAAAAGAACAAATGAATTGTCCAACCAACTGAATTGATTGTTTCATTTGGTTGATCCCGCCAAATGATTTCACTCAAAGAATAAATGAATAATTCAAGCAATATGCAACACTACAATTGAATGAAATTATTTTTTTAACAACCAAACGAATCAATTGTTTTCATTCAGTTGTTCCCATCACTAGACACCACTGCCCATATGACTCCTTCAGCACATACAGTACCTTCCACTGGTATAGTGCAGTTGCAATCATGGTTCACTCAAACATATTATGTTCTACCATAGTTCCACGTGTTTCCCTGGCAAATCCAACAAATGCCAAATTCCTTCACCACTGCCAAAACTGAAATTCCCATCCATCAGGAATCAGCCGTCATATCCTGTTTGAATGACATCAGCGCATGTTGACATTACATGTTATATAAATCATTTGCATAACCACATGTGATAAGATTTGCTGTACAACTAATGTTGGCACAAGGGGAGTGTGGTGTGTAGAGAACACACCTGCACCATCTGTGCCCCACCATCGCATGACCATTTGCTAAGTCAGTGTATATTTTGTTGATAGCATTAGTGGACATTAAAATGAAGCTGACACTACAGAGTATTGTGGACTATGAAGCTAATACACTTTTGTTGGCAGGTAAAGAGCTGTGGAGAGCAGGTAGACAAAGAGAACAATGATCCCATCCATAACCACGTGCCTTCAAGGCAGCGACGTGCTGGAGAACAAGAGCTGCCCGAGGCAGAGGGAGACTGTGAAGATGGAGTCCTGGGGGCAACCTGTGCCAACTGTGACCGGCTGGTAATCTGTGCACAAGTCAAGGGCCGTATCACCCCCATCACCAGTGTGTCGTGCTCCTCTTTGGAAGGGAGCTATACTTGTTCTGTGAGTACAGAAGACAATAAAGTGAAAACTTTCCTAATTACTTATGTTGCATCAGTTACCTCAGAGTTTAATCAATCATCCATTTTCGAGAGGCCAAGTTTATACAATGATAAAATAGTACTTACACTTACAATTACTGAGTTTTAATTATACCTAAACTCTTGTGCAACTATCTATTAAATTTATCTGGGAACTTGCAAAATGTATCTGGTGCTAAGGCATTTTGACACCACAGTTGGGTGAGAGTTATTTACTAATGATTAAAATGTATGATTTCAGCTTATGGAATTAGATGCTAAGTATTACAATTCAGCTTTGACTATAATATAACAATTTTCTGTATACTTATCACTTGCCTGAGTACTTTTAATCTAGAATAGATATTCAATTACACATTGCACTGATATCAGACTTCCTTGCACTTTAAAACAGTGTGCCAGTCTGCAGCTTGAACCTGAGACCTCTTTCTTTCTCAAGCAAGTGTTCTACCAATTTATTTACTTGGACATGGCTCACAACCCACACTTGCAGTTTTATTCGAAACAGTTACTCATCTCCTATCTTGAAAATTTCACAAAAAATCTCCTGTAAAGTTTCTGGGTCTAGCACTCTTGGAAGAAAGTATAATGTGGAGTGACAACTTAGCCACAGAGGTTTCACTCTGCGGGAGCTATGCACTCAGGTGAAACATCCTAGAAGATTGAAACTTTGTGCTGGACTGGGATCTTTGTGTTTCTGTATAGAGGGTCTCTCCAGAGGAAATGAATGTAGAGACAATATTGTAGAAACGGAAAAGGAAATACAGGAAGATGAAATAGTAGATACTATACTGAGAGAAGAATTTGACAGAGCCCTGAAAGGCCTAAGTCGGATCAATGCCCCTTGAGTAAACGACATCCCCTCAGAACTACTGAAGTCTCTGGCACAACCAGCCATAACAAAACTATTTCACCTGGTGCATAAGTTGTATGAGACAGGAAAAATCCCATATTTTAAGAAAAAATCGCACTGATGTGTTTTAAGGTTCACTTTAGATTTGTAGTTTTATAAGTTTTTGCAAACATTTTGGACCAAAATAATAATCTAAATAATAAAAAATTACAGTGATAATATTATGACTCTACTATTGTGGTAATGTTCTTTCTGACCATATTTTAACAAACAGCCAAAATTATTGATGTTTGAGTTTAGCTTTGACAAACATACTCTGTTTTGAACTTTTACCTCTTTGAACTATTATTTTAATATCTCTCCCACATTTTCATTATATTTTTCCATTAAAATATTGTCACCTGTCTTGTCTTGGTAGTTCAAAGTTTATTTTCCTTGCCTGTACTGGTTACGAATGACTATAGCCTGGAATGAACGTAGCGTACGTTTGGCATTCGGACGAGTGACTATAGCCAGGATTGAACACAGCGTATGTTTGGCATCCTAAATCAGTCACATGACATCCCTCACCCCATAATCTCTTTTGCGTATGCCATCTTGCTTTTTCTACTTGATGATTTTGTCATTTGAAAGCAATGGCACAGTGAAAGTTATTGTGCTTAGGACAATGAATTATAATCTAAAGTTGGTTAGTTAGTTAACACCTGCCATTGATAGTTCGAGAATCATGGATTACTCTTGCAGCTGTTCACCATAGCGTAATAGGTGAGGAATTAGTTTGTGATGTACGAAGATGTTACATGGTACTTCGGAACTTGCTAGGGTGCGGTTGCTCAGCGCGCTCGGTCAGAGGGTTGCCAGCATGGTAGCTCGATGCCCTCTGTAACAAGAGAACTGAGTTATCCGAAATGATCAAAATAGGGCAAAACAAACCAACGTCCACAAAGTACCCGTTGCAACCGACGAACCAAACGAAAGAGAGTAAATGAAAGACAGTTCAACTAACACTATCTGAAGATAAGACCTGTGCACTGCCATGCCACGTCACATTACACAGAGTAGGTCGTGATCGTGTAGCTCACTGGCTGGCCGCTGTGAGGCGGTGGACTGTGCCCCATCAGACAGCCAGTAAGCTACGCAATCGCAAGCTACTCTGCTTGATGTGATGTGGCACGGCAGTGCACAGGCCTTCTCTTCAGACGGTGTTGGTTCCACGCCAATAAAAAACTGAGTAAACTTCTCAACGAACAACCGAGAACAAATATGAACAAACGACCGCAAAGCATCGATTTCACTGAAGAAAAAAAACTATATATATATATATATATAACCACCACTGTCAATTTTCTTGTCCCACTTTATTTTTCCTCTTGCTTCCTAAAAGGTTTTTGTACCCTCTTGTTAACTGAACGCAACTGTATTCTTCATGATTCTCAGTTGTTCAAAGGTAACAGCACTTTCTCTGAAAAGCGCACTTGTTCTGTTTCGAGAACATGCCATGTAATACATAGCAATGAATTGTAAACATAGACTTCTTTAACACATGTAGGGGCCTACGTAAACTAGGGAGATACTGTTTCAATGACTGTTGTAAATGACGTATTGATAGTACTAACTTTGTATATATATTGAGCACTAGAGTTATGTGAAATTCACTATTACCACACTTATTCTGTTTGTGATTTTAGCTGTAAAAGAAAACGTAATCATGGTTTGAAATAGAATATTTGCTCTTTAATTCAACACAGAACAGTGTAACATTTTAGTAGCTGCATTGATTCTAATTAATGACTTTCAATATATTCCACAAATAGTGAATAAACGCTTAGAAAAAAACAGGTAATTTGTTGCAATGTATACACTTCCCTTCTGTTTGTTTAAGGAACTACATTTTCCACAGAAATCTGTGACGTCCTTTATATACGAAACTACCTGTATCAGCACTTTGTGCAGAATGTTCATTATTACAGTATCCTCCCAGTTTATGTGCATATGCTTCAGAAGACCATTGTTCAATTTGTTGTTACGTATTTAATGGGATGTTCATGAAATAGAACAAACACACATTTTAGATTGAGCATTCTTCCATATGCACAACTCTAAACATTGAAGAACATAGCTCTATTTAATTAATAAGAGTGTCTGAAACTCTTTTAGGAAACAGAAAATTTTAGTAGTGGTGGATTCCGAACCACTGACCTACAGCATTACAGTCCAATGCGTTGCCCACTACGCTACGGCTAACAATCAAAGGCTCCCGTAGTATTGATGGCCGTTGTTAACTGATGCTAATACGGCATTTTTAGACTTTAGATGACCATTTATCAAACAAAGAACAACGTGTTTTTGTTAATTCTTCAGTGCGCTATTGCTCTGAAATGACAATGTGTAAGTACAATAAGAAAATCATGAAATACGCAACACAGGATGGCGTATGCCAGAGTGAGTTCTTGGCGAGGAATGTCACGTTCGACATCTCCGAACGGCTGGTTTTCGTTAATTCAATGGTGGGTGTCAAATCTCCGTTATTTTTGAAAATATCTCTCATACGATATGAGATATGAAAAAAAAACATATGGGAACAAAGTTCTAGAGTATTTCCTCCTCTAAAAAATCGGTTATTCAATTTCGCATCAGATGAACGGTTTATTTGCAAATAAAATTACATTAGAAACGGCCTTTTTGTATTAATAACGTATTTCTTGTCCAAAATGTTTGAAAAAGTGAGGTACTGGTCTCTCTGGTAGCCAACAATTATGTCTGTAAAATCTGGTGCCGATCGGTGAACGGTTTTACCTAAAAAGTGGGAACATGTTGCAGACAGACATCGTCAAATCGCCGTTATTTTTGCAACTATCTCTGCTACGGTGCAAGATATGAAAAAAAAACATAATAGAGCGAAGTTGTAGAGAATTTTCTCCTCTACCAATTATGTTATTCAATTTTCGTGTCAGATGAACGGTTTGTTTGCAATTACAGTTATATTACAAACAGCTTTCTTTATATATTACTGCCGTATTTTTTGTCCGAAAAAGGGAGGTTCTGGTCTCTGGCAGCCTACAATTATGTCTGTAAAAGTTGGTGCTGATCAGTTCAACGATTTGTCTAAAAAACAGGGAATACGTTAGGGATAGACAGACAGACAGACATCCCAAAATTGCCCTTATTTTTGCAAATATTTCTGAAATGATACGAGATATAAAAAAAACATAAAAGAGCAAAGTTGTAGAGAATATTCTCCTCTATAAATTTGTTTATTCAATTTTCGTGTCAGATGAATGGTTAAGCCGTTATTTTCATTTAAATTTCGAGCTGTCAAAAGATGATCACAAAGGCTCACTTTTAGTGTTACAACCGTAACCTAAAGTGGGCCGAAATGTAATAATCCCCATTTCAAAATCAGGAGGTGCAGACAGGTGTAAAAATCAGAGAACCATCAGTTTAATAAGTCATGGTTGCAAAATGTTAACATGAATTATTTACAGAAGAATGGAAAAAACTGCTAGAAGCTTACCTTGGGGAACATCAGTTTGGATTTAGGAGAAATGTAGGAACACTTGAGGCAATAATCACTTTATGACTTATCTTAGATGAT